>CM060929.1:695760893-697010893 GCA_030765085.1 Allium cepa | reverse complement strand
AATCCTGTAGATCAAAATCAAATCTTCAGAAAACACAGACAACTCAAAATACCTCCGGAGCTAACTCTCCAGTTTTACCCAGTCTTATACCTCTTTTGATTGGATAAAACTAAAACAATATCCAAACTCCAGCTTCACATTCCAAATCTCCTCAATTCTAACTGCATAACTCTTCCGATGCTCCTGAGTCACCTTCAATATTCCTGATCAGCCTAACCCTTTCTGATTGCTCCAAGAAACAACAACACCAACTCAAACCAAATCTCCAGATCCTACTCAACAAAATGGCTTTCCAAAAATAATTTGCTGAAATCCAATCCACAACTCTTATTCCACAAGCATTAGTGGTTTTCAAACCTATATCTCATATCTGAATAGCCAAACAGTTGTACTTGACAACCTTGCCTACCAAATCTAGAAAATTCCCTCATACTTGAATTTCCTGTAGAAATCCCTTACTGCAACTCCCGGTTGCTCCCATTCAAGAATAATTCCCAACTCGCTTCCGCTGCACAACTCTGATCTAGAGCAGATAAGAATGCTATCGAAGAACTCTAGCATAATCTTTCTCCATACACTGCTCATCCGACTCATAAAAACCTTAGTGACCCTTCCACTTGGTCAAAACATCTCAACAAAATCTCAACTTAGAATAAGATGATCAATCCTTCTCCAAAGAATTCTTGAGCTGCCTCACCAAACTCTTCTCGCTCCAAGAGTCATCCTACTATAGGGTTGAACCATCAAAATTACTCCTGAATTCCAAGATGATAAGAAAACTCAATCTCCGATTCCGTCAACTTCTAAATTCATCCAAAAACATCTGGAAAAACTCTGACTACTTCCATAGCTTTCACCTTTATTTGAGATGCTTCAATCTCAAACCAAAAATACTCAAAGATTCCCAAACTAATCGCAAGTCACTTTTGTGATCCACTCAGTGCAGATTCCAAAGAACTGTCTTCACCAACTAGAACAGCTTTTCCTATTCAAGACCAATCTTCAAGAATGGCTTGCCTATCAGAAACTGATAGATTACTTCCAATAAATATCCCGCTCTGCTGAGCCTCCCAAAGAAAAGAATAAGCCTTCACTATCTGTCTGATCTGCCGATAGTAGAATTTCAAAGATTACTGAATCATTGAAGAAACAGATCCATGCTGCTACTTCCAAACTTCACTTCAATGATACTACTGAGCCAAAAGATCATCCTTAACCACAAGCTCCTTGAAACTCAAAACTAACATCCAATTTTTGCCAAAAATCCTTGAGACGAGTCGACATCTTCTTAAGAAACTCGGCTCAAAACCAAAATCCAACCACTTATCTTCTTAAAGAAACAAATGAGACCTTGTCCGAAATGAGGTAACTCATCGACCTTAGTCTCAAACTTCAATATGGACAAGACATCCTTACTTGAGATCCAGAAAATCCCTAAACATCCGAATCTTCATTGCAGTAGGCATCAATGCTCTTCCAATACCATCTCAATCTGGCTCCAAAAGAAACATCTTCAGAACCATCTATGGAAACTGCATCTCATCACACAGCTATTCCTTCTTGAAGCTATCAAGATACCACCACTTGCTTCTCCTCAGCTGACAACTCAATTCTTAGAAATCCCAGCTCACGAGAGAGCAAATCAACCTCACACTTCAAGAATATACTCCAATTCTTGAAAATACTTCCTCTGGACTCAAAGAAATCCTTTCACCAATCTACAAAACTTATTCGAGACTGTATTAGATCTACAATCTCGATAAACACCTCCAACCACAACATATAAACCTCTTTCATTAGTGGTAGTTGTGTTCCACACACTCCTACCTTATCTACCTCTATAACATATGTTGGAAAATCCGAACAGATAACCCAACAGATTAGGTAGTTATATATATAAGTATATATATATATATATATATATATATATATATTACAAGTACGCTCCCTCAAGATAGACACCACTCCAGAGCCTAGGTATTCACTCAGCCTAACGCTCTGATACCAGCTGTAGCAACCCGACTTCCCACTCCCGGAAAATCGCATCACTAATTAAGAAAGAAAGGGATAGAAGAAGAAAAGAAAGAGAAGAAAGAGAAAACATCACATCAGAATCTCACAGCGGAACGATTTAAATATAATATAGAACATATACAAAGTATCATATACATCAGAGTACACAACTAAACATCTCAATTTAGACAATTATAACATTTCTGTCTAATATAATACAAGACATCATACTGAATAACACACAGCGGAAACTCTAACTATAATCTACACGTTGAAGCCTCCTGCTCCAAAGCTCCTCCAGATTTCGTCAAGAGATAACCTGAATCACTTGACTACTCATACATAATATGAGTACCCAAGAGTTTAATAAAACAGAAAATAAAAACTTGGGTCAGACAGGGGTCTGGTGTGAGTAAACGGTTTAAGATTGCTTAACTTTAGAAAATCCTTTGAAAACAAAAGGTATCACGTAAGACTTCCCACACATAAACATGGAAAAGTTTTTATCTTATGCTAAGCAAAACATTTGATAGGAAATCCAGTGATATTATAATAGTGTCTAGTGTTTTCAAGTAAATAAGAAATAGCCGAAATTGTTACATGATTAAATTCCAGCTACTAGCCACAAAAGTGGGTAATACAAACAAAACCGTAGGGCTTCGTAGGGAAAATGGGTTTCCAACAATGGCAGGGCTACTGGGGTACCGCCCGTCACAGTACGTGGCCTAGATCACCGTACCGAGGAGTACACCCACTCCCCTGCAACACAAGGCTGGGACCATTCCTTACTGAACAGTCCCGAATAAGACCACCCCGCAGTTGGCTGCAGTTCCAACCGCCCACAAAGCCGAAATAAAAAGGGACATCTAGACAGGGATGTATCTCGCTCTCCAGTGGGAGCGACCCACGAAGCCTTGCCGCACCTCCCCTGTTTTAGCCATTCCCGGTTGATGAGGCTTGAGGCTGCGATTACCTTTATAGGACCAATTATCTTAGAATGCTCATCGTCCACCTGACGATGTGCTGAAAGCATTCAATCCATACAAGTTCGTTCCGGGTTCGAACGAAATCGAAGGCACTATCTCGTTGCACTCGTTTTGGAATCACCCTCAGAGTCAACGACCATAGCCCTTGCACTCTGAATCACCATCTCGAATCTATAAGCACTATTCCGTCAAACTCATTACGGAATCACCCACAGAGTTATACTGACGTATAGCCCTTACACCTCGAGTCTTCACTTGCTCCACTTGGATTAACGACCTAACGTTTAAATGGAATCGATGTGGTTTTCGGATATCCAAATATGGAAAGCCGATCCCGATCTCATCGAATCCAAACGCCATTTTAATGTCCAAGTTATACTTAAGGGATTTAAACAATAGATATTTCAGAAAATATCACTTAACATAAATGGATTTATCATATTACACAGATAGATAAGCATCTATTATCACATGCATCTATACATATCACAAGCAGCATATACATCACATTCAGATATAGCATATTCACATCATCACCCATCAATCAATGTCATCCAACAACAACCAATATCATTAACTCATCCAATGATATATATCTTCCAATCATTAATCATTCATAAACAAGTTTGATTCAAACTTGATTAATTTAATTAATCCTTAAATTAAATTACTCCTTAATTAATCACTTGGATTATCTTCAATTCAACTTCTTTTTCATTAATTAATTACAAATTAATTAACTAACATCACTTAATTATCCATTTCAATTAATCTTCCCTGATTAGTTATCACTTAATTACTTTAAGTAATTCTTACTTAATTACCATATTAATTAATCATCCTGATTAATTACTGCCAAATTATACTAAGTAATTATCTCTTAATTACCTTCTAAATTAATCAACCTTGATTAATTATTCTTTAATTATCCTGATAATTATTCCTTAATTACCTTTAATTAATTACACCTGATTAATCACTTTTAATTAATCACATTGATTAATTGCTTTTAATTAAAACTACTTGATTAGTTACTTTTAATTAATCATATTTAATTAATTACTTTTAATTAATCACCTTTGATTAATTACTTTAATTACATTTAGTAATTAAAACTTAATTATAAACTAATTATTCTTAAATTATAAATTAATAATTAATTAATTATTTTCATTAATTAATGATTACTTCATTAATTAAATTTCTTTCTTAATTAATTACTTTAACAAGTAATTAATCACTTAATTAATCACTCTTAATTCTTTTATTCATTAATCATTAATCAAATAATTTAAAACTTTAACTAATTATTAATTAATTCTTTAATTAATAACTAAAGTGATTAACTCTTAATCACATTACTTAATTACTTTTAATAAAGTAATTATTCTTTACTTAATTACCTTTAGTAATTAACCACTTAATTACTTTAATTACTTCCCTAAGTAATTATATTAGATTAATCCAAAGTGATTATCTTAATTAATCACAAATTAATTACTTAATTAACTATTTAACTTAATCATTTAAAATTAATTAAATGGTTCTTAACATCTTATATTATAAAGATTCTTAATTAAGAAAACATTGTCTTAATTAAATTATTTATATTAACCAATAACCTTAAATGGTTAATAATCTAATTATCTTAATTATTTTTTCCAAATTTAATTATCTTTAATTAAATCAAAATTCAAAATAACTAAAGAAAACCTTTATTTTTATTGATCTCTAAATCTTTATTATTTAAATTTACTTAAATATAACATTTAGAAATAAATTATAATTAAACATATTTTAAATTGAACTTTGAAATCTTTAAAACCTTTCCAAATTTATTTATTAAAGTTTAATACAAATTTTATTTTAAAATCTACTAACTTTATTTTAAAACTCCCATATTTTAAAATATATAAACTTGTTTTAAAACATAACTTTGAAAACAAATTTAATTTGGAAACTTGTTTAACCTCTGTTTTAAAAACTTTATTCCTAAAATCAAATTTTCTTTGCATTAACAACTAAAACAACTTGTTCTAATACCTGAAGACCTAATACCTGAGTGAACCCCTACCCAAACCCGAGTAACCCTTTATTTTACTCCGAGTTTCCCCTAACCTTACCTTGCTTCGAATCAGAACATCAAAAACACGCTACATTCTTCGAGTCTCTACCCTCGTCCTCACCAAAATCCAACACCTCTGATACACGATGCCGTGCATCATGCACCGACCCACGAACCACCGGCGATCATCGTCACAACTACGGCAAGTCACCTT
Organism: Allium cepa; assembly: GCA_030765085.1. Lineage (NCBI taxonomy): Eukaryota > Viridiplantae > Streptophyta > Magnoliopsida > Asparagales > Amaryllidaceae > Allium > Allium cepa. Next base: position 697,005,615 of record CM060929.1, on the reverse strand, counting down.
CGACCACAACGTCCTAACGCGACACCCAGAATCCTAAATATGATCGAGATTCGAAAAACGAGCCATCCAACCCCAAATTGCCTGAAGCAATATCACCCATCATCACTGCCACCGAGTTCCCCTCGCCAATCTGACCACCTTGAGTGCCACCACCTTCAGCCGTGAACTCGTCACCCACCCTACCTCCATCAACTCGAAGCCCGCTCCACTCGATCATCTCGTGGTGATGAAATCACCACGGTTCCATGCTATGATAAAAACTAGGGCACCAAAATTCAATCGCCTTCTGCCGCCACCATGATCATCGGTCAGCCCCCACTGTATTTTTCCAGAGATCACCATAGGCCCCTCTATTCCCACACACCAACATGTCCATTGAAATGTCGTCGATCACCCAAAATCGGCTAAAAACCCCAAAATAGTAATTCACAAATTCACCACTAAATACCAATCTAAAATTTATGGTTTAACCCTTAAAAATCATAATTTTCTATCATTATTTCAATTATGAAATCAAAACTACAAATTTAATTCATAAATTTTTTGACCCAATTTGATCAATACTACAAATTTGGAAATTTTGAAGCAAACATTCATTCTAAAAATCTATAGCTATTTTTAGATGAAACATTACTTGTTTTCAAACAATCTTTGTTCATAAATCAAAAGCTACTTTGGATTCGACCTAAAGTTATTGATTTAATTATGGAAATGATAACTGCTAAAATCACACAGAGATCACGTAAACTACATAGGCATTCAAATTTACTTAGTTCAAGCATGCATTCAATTTATATTCAAACAATCTGTTAACATCATGGTGATCCACACAATATCAAGGTGAAACATAGAATCAAAACTGTTTTTAAAATTTGCGTTTACTCACCTTTGAAAAACATAAGACGGAGACTGCATTTTTTTTTCTTTCTAGGCTTTTTAAATTCATCTGCATGTTGAATTTATTGCTTGTTTGCAGAAAAATCCTGCTGTTGTATTTTTTTTCTTTGTTTCCCAGCCCTATTTGAACTTTACTGCATGTCCTAATTCCAGAATTTCTTGATTGATTCCAGTTTGCATGTTAATGTTTTACATCCTGATGCTTGATTACTGATTGTTCTTGAAGATGAACTTGCATTAGCCTCTGATTTGAATTTTCCAAGTTTCACAGATTGAATTCCAGAATTAACTTCTTGCTTCTTGTTTTCATATTTTCATATTTTCAGATTTTACTTTCTTTTGGTTATTTGAACTCTGTTTTGATTTGCATTTTTTTTTCAGATTTGTATTTTTGTTTGAAAGAAGAAAGTGATTTCTTAGCTGAAAATTAAAAGTAAATTCCTTCTTCATATTTTACAAATTTTAAATTTTAAATTAAGTTATCAATAGAATTGCCACTTGTCCCTTATATGTTTATATTCTTACAAATGTCTTTTAATAAGCCAAATATACTTACAAGTGTTATTTTAATGTTTAATTTATGTTCTATAAATGTTTTAAAAAGTTATTTCCTTTTTATAATTTATTTTAAGCCTTGCATGAAATGTGTATATGTATGTAATGTATTTTAATGCTTACTTATTGATTTTATTATGTAATATTTATATGATTGTGAAATGTGCATACTTATCTTTTTAAAAATAAGCTTTTAGATAAATTTAAAAGTAACTTCATGTTAGTTTATAATTTGTTATGCTTTTAATTAAATTTATTTTAACTCTTAAGATTTTAAAACAAATTTATCTTGTGTTAAAATTAAAATGAAAGGATATTAGTCAAATGATCTTTTAAATTTAAATCTTATTTAAAACTCAAGTTAAACTATATGTTTATAAAAATAAGCAATTAACTTTGTTATAAAAATTTAAACTTCAAATATCATTTCAAAAAAATATTAATCAAATTAACATTTCAAATTTCAAAACTATATATATTAAAGTTTAAAAAACTCTTGTTAAATTTAAATTAATAATTTTCCTATTTCAAATATATATACAAATATATATACACATTTCAAATAGAAACATTCTAACATTAAATTTGTTAATTTCCATATTAAATTTTAAAACAAATCTCAAATCACAATATATACATTTATATATATTACAATTCGAATATAAAGTTAGCTTTTAAAACTTTTTATTTACCAAAATTAATATTTCCAAATCAAATCATTATAAACTTTCAAAAGAATTTAATCTTGCCTATTCATATTGTCAAGAAATTTATTGATAGATATTAAATTATTATCATTAACCTTTAAAATAAATTTAACTTGTCAATGTAAAATGATCAAATCAATTTAATTATTATCAAAGATTATTAAATTGATATTGCTCAAAATTCCGGGTCGTCACAAAACCCTAACACAACTCAGCCACTAAATTGCGAATTCTCGAACTACAGCATCGTAGTTCGTCCCTTATTCACACAACTGGAAATTACAAAAGTTTAAAAGAAAATTACAATTTAAAAAATAGTTAAAAACTCAAAAACCCTAATTTAAATAAACTAAAGCCCAAATTGATAAAGAAACCAACCCAAATTAAAAATAGAAGTAAATTCCTGTTTCTTTTATATTATTCGGCCCAAATCCTTCTTTCGTTTGTGATAATGGTTGTTGTCCCTTCTTCGTTCTGAAATTAGGGCTTTTAATTAGAAGCCGCCAACTTCAGTTGATTAATGAAATGATGTTTTCTTGTTGCTGCTTTGTCAATTTGTGCATGGCAGCTTAAATTTGAGTTCGATTTGGATAATCCTAGTTTGTAATTTCTTTGTACCTCACGTTGATATGCTTTTGAACTCTATTTGATTCGGATTTTTGATTTACTCTTCTCTATTGTTTCTTGGACTAGAATACTTTAAAAAGTCAATTCGGGTTTTATATGATTGAAAACCCTAAATTTTCGATTGAATATGATGTTTGAATTCGTCTGATATTTTTAAGCTGGCCATTCGATTATTCTTGAATGATTGCGATTTCTTTAGAATAGTTCAATTTCGTATATTTTGTTACTTGGTTCTCACTTCTTCGATTTTGAACTTGCCTGATTCCTTGGTCATCACGGCTTTGATTCTCCGTTGACTTTGATTACTTGATTTTGTGCAAATATTTTGATTTCGACACTAACTTGTTCAATTCCTTATTCCCTTTGACTTCGGTCAATTGCTCACGGCTTCATGTGAATTTTACTGTTGAGGCTTTGTTCGAATTTTACCTTACTATTCCATTACTTGATAAATTCATATTGAATTCGGTCTTGACTTTGTTAATGGTTGATTTCGGCCATTTGAAATGATTTCTGGACTTTGTGATATTTCAACATATGAATTTTGTTTTCCTCTGTGACTTCGGCATTTCTTTAATATTGAACTGTAGTTGTCTTTGACTTGATTTGGGTTTGAAACTCGAACTCTATAGCTTAGTGGAATTTGACTTTGAAAAGTGCTTGTTCGATCACTGTCCTTATTTTCGTAAATGTAGTTCTTTTATTTATTTCACTTGTGACTTGTTGGCATTTGACTTTATTCGTCCTGTCAGTTGTAGTTGCATATAATATGTATATATGCATGCTTCTGATCAATTCATTTGATGTCTCCATACATATATAATGTGTGTAAACAATAAAAAATAAAATGAACATGTAGTCTGCTTAAATTTGCCCTTGGTCATTTTCTTGAATCTGAACAATCGAGCATTCTGTTTTCACTTGAAGTTTACACGTGAGTATTGCTTCGAGTTTGAAATGCTTGCAGGCTTCAATATGCATTGTTCGACATGCCTATGTGTCACTGCATATATTGTTTGCATATTGTCTGGTTGCCTCGAGTACGTATGATATTATGTTCATTATATTTCACTAGTGACATTGATTAGGTATGCTGCATTAATTTGAAAAACTATTCTTCTGAGTTCAAGCTTGTGCCTAGTCTGATAAACATGCATGTATATCATTTGTTCTCTTTGTGCACTGAACTGTTGAGACACACGTTTATCCTACCTGGTTTGGTTAAATGCACAAGTATATGTATTCCTGTTGTTATGTCAATATTAATTCATTGCTAAAAGCTTGCATATTGTATATTTTCATTTGAAGTTTATTGCATTGCTTTGACTCATGCTTGAGCTGTATACTTCGCATGCTCCACTGGCTGTTGATTTGTTTGCAAGCCTGAAGTCTTGATACATTTTAATCTTCATGTATATTGCTCATAGTCACTTGCTTTGGGGCAGTTTGCATACAATCTTTATTGTACATGATTGCATCTTTGGATTAAGTTGCATCTTTAAATCTACTCTTGACCTTGGTTTCTTTGTAGTCTGGTTGCTTTGACTAGTTCACTGAACATGTTATATTGATGTTGAGCTGGTCTCTTTCACTGGTGCAGTTTGGGTTGCCTTGCTTATTAATCTGGTTAAAATTTGTGCTTTGCTTTCCTTGAGTTGATGTGCACTTGTTGTTGGTCTTTATGAGTTTACTAAATTAAATGATGACGAACAACTCAAATAATTGAGGCAAATAATATTTTCCAAATGCACATTTTATTTTACACTAAACAAAAATTTCTTTTTCAATTTTACTGCGTCCGTGTTTATTATGCAGATAACTCGGATGTTGGATTCAATTTGGAATAGAGTTGATGATTAAATATCAGTGAACAAGTGATATGTAGTGAGGTGCTGATGTAAATTGAAAATTGTGATATAGTCGAATTTGTGTTGTAATTGAAATTGTGTATATATAGTGAGAGCTCAAATTTGTACTATTCAAAATTGTAATAAAATATTTGTTTGAATAAAATATTTTTTTGAATTTGAATTCTATGTTATTTATTTTATTAAGCAAATACTTATTTAATTATGTGAAAATAAAATAGCACATTAACAAATACATTTAAATGAATACATATGTTTATTATCATCAAACAAAAATCATATACTTGCATATTCAACAGCAGCCGATCTCCACCACACCTTCTCCAGCCACCTCTGGTCCTAAGCTCAGCCACCCTTCTAGCAGTAACTTCCCTTCTCTCTTATATATATATGTGCGTGTGCGTGTGTTATCTTCATTGTTTTATCGGTTCGTGAATGACCATGAAGGCAAGTTCTTATATAGTTCAAGTGCTTGCATTTTTCCCATACATAGCGATTTCCATTCCTGCCAAAAGCTTATATATATAATGGTACTTATATATATTCATCCAGTGAATCATAGCAGTTGTCCAGTATTCGTCACTTTGTTCATATATAATTGTATATATAAGTGTACTTATATATGTTGATCTATTGAATCATAGCTAGCTTGTGCTTTCTCTTTCTTTATATATATATATATATATATATACATACATATATATATATATATAAGTATATACATTGCATATATATTTGATCCATCGAATCTAAATTAACTTTGTCTTGTTTCTCCACTATCCAAATTTACAGCAGCAGTTCTAGCTTTGTCATTGTGTCGCTTATCGATCCATCTGCATGTCGGTGTCCATTGCTTCTCAATCTCGTTGTTTCTATAGCCTCGAAAGGTGAACAATCACTCACGATTAACATTCTTATGTTTATTAAATTTATATTCACATGAAATGACGATTTAAACGTATTATTGAATTTAAATTGATTTGTGATTTAAATTTTTAAGTAGGATATGTTAATATTTAAAATTATTTATATATGTTAATATATGATATTGACACCAATAACCTGTTGTGTCTGTATATATATATATATATATATATATATTATAATTATTAATTATGATCATATTTGCCATTGATATGCTATGTCATTTTACATTATTATTTTATTGTTCTCACTCTACAAGTTCCCTGATAGTTAGGAATTCCCTATGGGTTGAAATGATACGTACCCGAATGATTTTATAGATTACGGAAAATCGTTATGGGTTCAAATGATAAACCCAAGCGATTTTATTTATTTTGAATTTTGGGATTGCGAATTAAAATGACATATACCCGTAAATTTAAATTATTGCGGATTGAAATGATAAATATCTGTATCACTAGACCATAGGGTAGAAAATTATATACAAACACCATTGGTCTATTTTCAAATTGATTTCCAAATTTTTTGAAATATATCGGTTTGGTAAATATTGATTTTTAAAGTAAAGATTTTTTTAATATGTGTAAAACCAGGTTTTTAAAAATTATATATCATGGAAATTTAAATTTATTAGTTAAGTTTTAAAAATATTAATTTTAAGATTTTACATATAATTTTGTAGTTTTTAAAAATATAATAAGATTTAATTAAAAAATTAATAACAAAATTTAATTTATTTTAGTTGTTACATATGTATAATATTTTTATGTATTTATTCAAATTTATATTAATATCTTGAAAATAGATTTTGTAATAACTTTAATAAATTTATATTGGCAAGATAAATTAAATTGATATGCAATTTAATTTGTTAGGAATTGAATTTGAATAAGAATTGATTTGGACTTACTGATTTTGACATCTAAAAGATATGAAATTTACAACTTGATAACTTGATTTTGATTAATGGTGATTAATTGAATATTCTCAAATTTAAAATAAATTGAAATTGAATATTTTGTTTTGATTTAAATGTGTAATTTGAGATTTTATTAAATGCTATTAAAAAATGATTAGGTGAATATTTTAAAATTAAATATAATTGAAATTAGAAATTTAATTATTGGATTTATTTAAATCTGTAATTTGAGATTTTATTTGAATGTTATTGAAAATGATTAAGTGAATGTTTTCAAATTTAAATAGAATTAAAGTTGAATTTGAAATATAAATGAAATTTATCAAATTGAGTTATTGTAAATGTTTGTATATTTAAAACTTTGAAATATAAATGAAATTTATCAAATTGAGTTATTGTAAATGTTAAAACTCTGAAACCTATTGACTTTGAAGCGGCTTATCAAATTGAGTTATTGTAAATGTTAAAACTCTGAAACCTATTGAATTTGAAGCGGCTTAACTTATAGTTCAAACATGGATTGAAATCGATATAACTAAAAATTGTTTTAATATGAATTTGAATTGAACCTTTAATATTTTTTTATTGAAATGGTTGAACTGAGATTGATTTAAATTGAATTTTGGAACTAAAGATGATTTAAATTGATTCGTGAAATTGGAAGGAACAATTCTAGTTTAAAACTATTTTTGATATAAAACACTTTAAATATATAAACTATTCTAATATATATTAATTTAAATTTATAAACAATTTTGAATATATATATATTTTAATTATATATAACTTTTTTTAATATATAAACTATTTTAATCTATAACTATTTTAAATATAAACTATTTGTAAGTATAACTATTCCAATATATATAAACAACTTTCAATATTCAAATTGTTTAAGTTAGAACTGTGATGATTTTGATTTAATGGATTTCAAATGTGAATACTTTGATATTATGGTTTAACTTTTTCTGTGTTGATGATTTTGGATTATTATTTAAAGTGAGTTATAATATAAAGTGATATGACTTCGAAAGTGTATAAGATTTCGAAAGTGATGTGATTTTGAAATGAATATGATATTTTGATATAAAGTATGAATTGTTTGAAGTAATAATGACCACGGTGTGAAATAAGAGTTTGGTTGTTAAAGAGACCGAGATCGGATGTTGTCATACTCTCTACTAATACCAAAAACTACTTTTACAATTATGCAGATGGTGGAGATTCTAGAACGAAGTAGGATGGTTTGGCGAACGTCTGTATGAGGTATTACCGCAGCCCTGACGTCCACAAGTCAGCTTGATGTGACTAAAACAGGAGCTATACCAAGGCCAAGTGAGGTTGCACCTACGATCGAGCCTACTTCTTCGTACCATTTTATTACTTTATGATTTGATTGGGTGCACCTTGACCATGGGAGTGTGTCTCGAGATGGGCGGTAGTAGCTACTATGCGTTACCACCAGCTCGGTTATGCAAAACGGTAGAATCCTACCCTAGGCATTGTCTCGCATGCCTTGTCGCGCCCTCTACGAGTTTGGTTCGTACTGTACCTTAGAGTGCCCTCTTCTAGGACCCTAATTTATGGAGGAATCACGGTATTGTATAGACAACCGGAATATATAAAAATATGTTAAGGGGGGTATGAGTATTGCCATTATGCTATTTTAATACTTTACTTTACTGTAGACATTATATACGAGTATATTTTACTATGTATGTAGATAGTTTAACGGATCTTAGGGATGGAAATCCCAAACATCCCTTAAGTTATTTGCATTTCGCTTGGACATTTCATTTGAGTTAATTTACTAGTATAAGAATGTTAATCCTGACTAAAGTGTTTTGTGTTTTGATTTATGCTTGGGTCAGACTGAGTGTCACAACATTTGAGACTCGCCTTTGGATTTTGGAGCTTTGCTTGAAGATCTGTCCTATATCTATTCAGCTTTCAGTTATTTAAGATATTTCTAGTTTTATATTCAGACTTGTCATCTGCTTTGTATTTAAGACTTCTTATATTTGAGATCTCTGTTATATTTTATTTATACTCTGATGTTCTGTAGTAGCTTCATGCACTACTATTAATCTATTCCATTGCTTATTGTTATATTACTCTATGTCTTTGATTTTGTGATTGATTTATTTATTATATATGCAAAGTTTGCCAAATATAAAATTAGCAATATTTTGTTTTAAGAAATTCAAGTCTGACATGTGTGGATGATTGCAGATTTGAAGGGTTCAAAATGATGTGTCATTACAAATTTGGTACCTTCGAATGTAGCGACCCTATCCGCCAACAACATCTATCGGTTGATCACTAATGTTATTTTGGGAATGTTTCTAATGTTTTGTTTGTCGTTTAATTTTATTCCTTACTTAGCCAAATTACGTTAATGTGTATTTTAACATTTACTTTACCCCTAAGTCTAATTACTAGTATATTTTGAATTTTAATTTTGGGAATTATTTAATTATTTGAATTTGAATTCTGATTAAATTATTTTGAATCCAAAAACTTCAAACGTACATAAATTTTCCTTTTGATCTCCTTTTTCAACATATTATGTATGGAAATTAATCAGAAAATCGCACGAACACAACAGCATAACTTCCATGGTCAAATTCTAACTTTATTCAAAATTTCCTTTTTATCCTCTTCTTATTTAATTAGTTTATCTTATATTTTTATTTCAATTAATTTTTATGCGGTGTTACATTCTCCTCCCTAAAAGGATTTCATTCTTGAAATCTTTCCATGGGCGAACAAAGTAATGCATAATAAACATCAATATTATACAACCATCTACTCTACTAAGAGTGCAACGTGATTATGGTTGTAGACATACTATAAGTAAGCTCAATCCTAGCATAACTACAAATGTCATGATATATAGGCATGCATGAAAATATCCTAAACAAGCAAAAAGTTTTCTATATGAGTGCAAAGGTGATAGTAAAAGTGTAGTAACCATATCCTACCATCCAATCGAGCATCCATGATACAACTAAAACCTAGTTTTAGAGAGAAAAGTTTGTTAGTGAAAAGCTTAGGATGAGAAGTCCTCATGCTTTCCATCGGTTTTCCCCTCGTTGTATTTGGATCGGCCTAATTTCTTTGTTGTGGAGTCTCCTAGTATCATGCCACACACTGCACGCGGTAGCACGAGATGTTATTAGCTCCGTCTCAATAACTCCTAATTAATCAGCCTCTACCATAGTGGGTTTGCTATGAAGGCATTTCCTCAAGTGTAAAACATGAAAAACGCCATGGACTCCTATCAACTTATCTGGTAGCTCCATGCGGTAAGCATGACTTCCTATTCTTTCTAATATTGGGAAAGGACCAATGAATTTTGGTGCTAATTTTCCGGACTTTTCAAATCTCATGACCATTCTAAAAGGTGAAACATTAATAAATACCATATCCCCTACTTCAAAGTGTAACTCTTTTCATTGCTTATCTATAACACCCGGTATTTTCAACAATTCACACCCGCACATGTCGGACTTGAATTGCTCAAAATACCGCGTTGTAAATAAAATTTGGCAAATCTCAGAATATACAGTAAATAAAAATCACAGATCACAGACACAGAGTAATAATAATGCAACGGAGGTAAAAGAAATAGTAGTTCATGAAGCTACTATATAAATATATCAGGGTTACAAAGGTACAACAGAGGAAATAAAGTACAACAGAAGTCTCAATACATAGAAGTCTACTAATACAAGAGCTGAAAAGGAACAACAGACTGAAAAAGGTAAAACTAGGCACGTCGATAATCTCCAGCGACTCCAATCTCCATAAAGTGGAAATGCAAATATGTGAATACTCAGGCTGACCCGAGCGTAAATAAAAATACAAACACTCGAGTCAGGACATACATACTTATACAATGTAAACCAACTCAAGTGAACTGTAGTAAAAGTACAAGTAACTTAAAGTACGCTTGGGACCGCCCATCCTCTAAGGATCCGTTAAACTATTTACTATGTAGTAATATTGCGCTATTATAATAGTGTCTATCAGTAAAATAAACATACTTTTAAATAGCATTAACGATTTACATTTTCCACCTTAACACGTAATAGTCCCAGTAGTCCATCCAATATCATCTCCCGATCGGGAGACTATGGGAAGATACGCAAGGGCTACGGGAGAAAACCAAACTCATAGTAAAGGCTCGATATGGTAGGTGACACGATACACAAGGCAATGCCAGGGTAGATATACCAATTACGACACTCGGGCTGGTGGTAACGCAGCATCCATATACGCCCACCTTGGAATACATTCCCAAAAATCGAAGGGGCGCCCAAACAATCACAAAAGCAATAGAACGGTATCGAAGAAATGCGTCCAACCAAAGGAGCTACCTCTTTTGGCCCGAGACCGCTCCTGTTTTTTCCACCTTATGCCAACTCACGGGAGTTGGGTCCACGTAATATACCTCAAGAATGTCGCCACCATCCTACTTCATTCTAGAATCACCACCGCGTACACGGTTGTCAAAGTGGTTTTCGGTATCGACAAAGAGTATGCCCATATCCGATCCCGGTCTCTTTGCCAACTAATCGTTATTATAACCCGTGGTTATAACTTTAAAATAATATTTTATACTTCAAAATAAAATATCACTTCAATCCAAATCATTATCAAAATAAAGATTAAATCATTTCCAAACAATTTCAATATATCAACATACCATATCTTTCAAATTTAAATATTTGTCAAAATAAATATCAAGTCATTTCCAACCTTTTCAATATATTAAATTATCATATTCTTTCAAAACTTCCTTTCAAATCATTTTAATACATAAATATCATATATTTCAGAACTTCATTTTCAAATCATTTAATATCAAAATATCATATCTTTCAAAACTTTATTTTCAAACCATTTTAATACCAAAATATCATATCTTTCAAAAACTTTATTTCAAATCATCATATAAGTTCAAAGCCAAATATTCAACTTTAAATACCTTCTAAATTCAAGATAACATTCATTTATTATCCTTTCAAATCACCTTTAAAATGATTTATTTTCCAATTAAATTTATTCATTTAAATCATTTAAAAGTGAAGTTATTATTCTTTCAAGTCAAGTATTCAATTTCCAAAGTTTCAAACCATTCTGAGCTCAGTTACTTAGTTAAAAACCATAAACATTGAAAATTTCAACCTTACGCAGCATTTAGAAAAGGCTGTTATAAGTTATACTTGAAAACTTTTTAATTCAGCAAAGTCAGCATTTAGAAACTGCTGTTAAAACTCAGTTTTAGTTAAATTTTAAGTTAAAACAGCAAAGACAGCATTTTCAGAAATGCTGTAATAGCTCAGCTTTCAAAACAAGGGTTTTTTATTAATTTCAGCAAAGACAGCAGACCACTACAGCATTTACAGAACTGCTGTATTAGGCCTTTATTAAGTTTTTAACCTTTTAGTTTACTTCAGCAACTACAGCATTTTAGAACTGTTGTAATAGCCTTTTATTAGGTTTTTATTTCATTTACAGAAACCATAGCATTTCTGAATGCTATTAAAAGTATTTTCCAGATTTTAGTGTATTTCCAGCAAATAATAAACTTCAATTTAAACCCTTTGAACATTATAAAAATCATATTTTAACATTCAAAATGTTCATTAACATACCGTTAACATATGAATTTTATAAAACCAATTTCTTATAAATAAAACCAAATTTCAGGAATTCCACTTATTAATTCAAGTGTGTAATTTCATTTTCTTCACTTTTCAACAAATATATTTAACACTTAAACTTTAAATTACCATTTCTAAAATTTAATTAAATTTCATATTTATTTAATTAATTTAAATCTTTAAATAAAACCCAAATTTCACATTTTCAAGTCAAGTTATATTTAAAATTGCACATTTAAGCATTCATTTTTTAACCATTTTAAATTCATAGAAAAATCAATAATGCTTTAATAAATCACTTAAATTCAAATTTAAATCAAATTATCATATTTTCCAGTTTCCAAATTAAATTAAATTTCCATATTATCTATATAACTTAAATACTATTTTAAAACCAAAATTTTCAAATTTCCAAGCTTAAGTTATATTTCAAAAATCCAATTTAACCATTCATTAATTACATTTTTAACTAATAGAAAAATCATAATTTCTTTATTTTAAAACATTTCAAAATCTATTTAAATGAAATTATAATAAATTTACATTTTAAACCACTTAAAATTTTATTTACATAACTTAAATGTCATTTTAAAAGCCAAAGTCCAAATTTCCAGATTTAAGTTATATTTCAAAAAAAATTCAATTTAATCATTTAATTATTCAACATTTTTAACTTATAGAAAAAATCAAATTTTTTTATTTAAAAATAAAAAAATCCAATTTTCATAAATTTACACTTTTAGGAATACTTAAAAATGTTCAAAATACTTTATAAAGTACCCACGGGCCTGTATATAGCTTTCTAACTTAGGTCAAGTGATACGGATGTATATCATTTCAATCCGCAGTTTACAAAGAAAATCCGGGTTCTATCATTTCAAACCCGCAATCCCAAGTTAAAACAAAATAAATAAAAACCGTTTAGGCCTATCATTCAGCCCATAACGATTTTTTCCTATTCTAAAGTCCGTTCGGGTATGTATCATTTCAACCCATAGTGAATCTACACTACAGGGAACTTGCAGTGTGATAGACAGATATAAATGAGAAGTTAACAACATATAGCAGTAATAGATGATATGACATGCAAATTAACAGGTTTAACATCATATATAAATCATCATAGGTAGTTATAACATCATTTATAATTCAACACATTCAAGCGTTATCGCTTCACAATTGCATAAGTATAAAATGTCGTATGAGATTTACTCAACTCTTGTGCTGGAGATATGAATACAAATGACACAGCGGATTTCAGAACACAATGACATGACTACGGATTTAAGTGGAGAGTGAGATCCAATGCTACAAATCTTGTGTTACAATCCAAACAAAAATTAAAACAAAGTTAAAATTCAACATAACATTGAAATTGAATAACTTTGAAATCAAAAGTAATTTGAATGAAACAATTTTTGCCTTGCTTCCTATATTATTTTGCACGGCCTAATGTTTGGATTTTCTTGGGGGAGGATATGATTAGGCTCAGGTATAAGCATAGGAATGCACGGCCTAAATGCTAGAACATGGAGGGGAGTTTATAACATGAGAAGGTGAAGGGGTTTTAGGCAATGTTGTGTGATTTTGGTCAACAAAAGGGCACGGCCTTGGGGTGTTTGGGCTCGGCCAGTGAAGTGGGGGTAAGGTCAGTGGCTGAAGTGGTGAGGGGAGGTCTGGACAGAGGTGGTGGCAGTGGCCTAAGGTGATGGTGGTGGTGGAAATGGAAGTGTTGAACAAGTGGTGGTCAAATAACATGCTTTCAAGGCTTTAGGTTGCATTTTTATGGATTTTTGCACCATGGTGGGCTCGGCCTTGGTCAAGACCAGTGGAATAGCTAGTGATGATTACAGGGAAGAGGTGTAGGAGGTGGTGGCCATGGCTATGGAGGAGAGGCCGAGCAAAACTAGCAAAGAAGACAAGGCAAAACACTTAGAAAAAATTAAGAAAAGTAGAAAAAGGAGGAAGACATTACCAAAATGTTTTTAGCCGTGAATGAGAAATGAAGATGATATTTTTTTGCGTGAAAAATAAATGAAATACATGGCTGAGAAATAAAATTACATGGCCAAAAGAAGTAAATGAGGAGTTATGGAAAAAATGAAAAGTCTAGAAATTGAAAAGTCAAAAGAAAAGGAAAAGTCTTTGTCACTTCAATTTTCCATTTCTTTTAAAACAATATAATTTCAGTAAATAAATTTATATACCGAAACAAAGTGAAGTAAAATGAAATATATAATTAAATTTAAAGAAAATATAAAAAGAATTAAGGAAATTGCTTAAAAATTCAAAACAGGGTTCAAAATTACAAATAAATCATCACTAGCCTTGGAAAAATATTCACTTCATTTTAAAAATAATATAAAGCAAAAATTTGAAATAAAATAATTTATTTATTATTTCTAAAATGAAATAAATAATTAAATTGGAGAAAAATAGAAAAAGAACTAAAGAAATTGTTTAAAAATTGAAAACATGGCATGAAAATTACAAATAAAATACCATTGGCTCTAGAAAATTTCTTTTTCACTTTAGAATAAATAAAAAGTCACATAAGTAAAATAAATGAAGAGCAGAATAAAGTGGGAATGAGAATAAAATAAGATCTTGAGAAAATAAATAAATAAATAAATAAATAAAGAATTCCTTAAATTAATTGAAGCTGGAAATTAGAAATTGTAAACAAAATACAACTGTCACTGGAAAATGTCAATTACACTTTCAAAAATGTTTTAAAACCAAAATATATACATAAAATGTTATTTTACCCATATAAATATCAATTAGAACATCACATGACTAAATGAAATCTTATTTATATAATTTAAAATAAACAATTTCGTTAAATAAAGCAAATTACACACAATATTTAAAAAGGGCATAACTTTCACAATATAAGTCAGATTTCAACGAAACGAAAAGCAGCATTCTTAAAATTTTATTTACATTCATAATAAAAGATAAAATTCAAACTTTCAAATTTTAAATTTAAAAGTCAAAGTTGACCATATTGACCAAAATGCACTTTTTCGTAAAATATTCTATTTAATCATGTTTGGAATTCTAATTCACATCAAAATCATAATTTATTTTTAAAATAACAAAATTATTTTATTTAATAAATAAATATAAAGTTTTTAAATAAAAAATTCAATTAAAATAATTAAAATATACAATTAAAATAATCAGAAAATACAGGGTTGTTACACTCTTCTCCACTCAAAACTTTTCGTCCCCGAAAAGGAATGAGGTGCGGTAAAGCATAGAAAAGATAGAAATGAAATAAGAATAAGACAAGGTGACAAGAAGATTGAGATTATACCTGATAACTATTGTTGTAGGTAAGTTTAACAAGGTGGAGATGATATTTCCAAGATCCTCCAGAATGAAGAACACAAGCACGAAAAAGGTGGATTCTAAATGAGTACCAAAGGTTATCAAAGATTACAGAAAGATGTCTATACCAGTCTGCAGCAAGATAAGGATAATAAGGACAACCAAAAGATAGTTTGAAAAAAAAACAAAATAAGGAAATAAATTTTGAAACCATGGAAATTTCAACTTAAATAGAAAATAAATTTTTACACAAGTTAAATAAATCTTAACTAACTCAAATTTCATTATCTTATCATCCAATTACCTTAAATTAACAATTTTAAAACCATGGGTTTGAAAAAAAAAATCATTTATTATACTCATAATGTACTTAATAAATTTAATTCTTCTTTATTCCTAATAAAAATTAAATTTATTCCTCTCAATATATTTATCACTATGTTAAATGTACATACACTTATTATAACTGCTTTATTTTATTCTTAGTTCTTTTAACATCATTTTGTTGTAAGTTATTCAATTTACCTTTACTTTATTTACCCCTGTTAATCCTATTTATAACTAAAATTTAAGTGTATAACATTTATTATAACCACTCAAATTTTATTTATATGATCCTTTTATATTGCATTTTATCCAATTACATTGTTAACTTCTAAAATTAAGGTAAGTTATATTTGAATGCAATTGTATTATACAAATAAACTTTCCAATTAAATCATTTCATGATTGAATATTCATCCAAAAATTTGATTTTCTTTTTATAATTGAAATTATTCTTTAAAATAAAATTTAAGAATTAAATTTCTGATTTCTTTAAACTATTTAGAGATAAATAAATGTATGTACATAATTTATCAAATCAAATTTAAATCATATATCTATATATATTATAAATCAAGTCATATTTTAGAAATTCAAATCAATTTGATTTCCCAAAACAAAGCTGTAGCAAGACTACAGAGAGGTCTCTTCACTTTGAAACTCGAAAATGAATGTCAATGATGCGGCAGTCATCACCGAAATTATTTCCCAGCGACAAAGAGAAGAGCACTGATGTTTAAACTTTAAAATTCTTTGGACACATATTCTTATTCGAATATACTTTAATTAAATGCTTTAAAACTTAAACATGAGGTTCGAAACCATCGTAAATTAAATTCTCAAATTTCTTGTTTTAAATTCAATTCAGTTCCCAAATCAATTTATAAACAACTATTTATAAATTCATTTATAGAACAATAAATGATAAATCAAGTATTATCATTTCAAATAATCAATTTAAATCAATTTATTAAGTTCCATAAATTTACTTATATATCAAAATTTATTTCATTAACCAAATTTTAAAATAATATTGTGTCGGTTTGTTCCGTCAAAATGTTTTAGAAATCCTATCGATGATGTTGATCAGACGAATCGATCAGAAACCTAAATCAACATCAACAACTCAAACAACACAATATATAAAACAAAACATAGATTTACAAGTACAATTCAAAATGTTTGAAGATAGGTTGGAAAAAAAAGACAAAATGATAAAATAACAGAGTAGGGAGATGGGTAAGCTTAAGTAAATCACTGGCAACCTTAACCGAGTCAACCATGACTTAACAAATAAGATCAATGTGGATTTTTCTGGGGTAAATCTATATTCGATCTCAAGAGATAGAGTTTGGAATAACAAAAGATATTAGCATCTAAACCAAATATAGATATAAATCCCTGGTGAATTGATGCTAATTATAAAGAAGTTTCGCCCTTTTACAATTCAATTTGAAATTGTCGAGACCGCCGACTCGCTAAAAAGATCATTCGAAGCGGAGTTATGGGATACTCCAGAATCAAAAGAAGATGAATAGTGAGGGACACAAATGGATTTGGAACTATAGGGAATGTTCCAATATTCAAAGGAAATTTGAATCAAAGTGGAAAGATTTAAACTTGAACGAAAGTGATTCTGTAAATAATTTTACATTATATTCTAAGTTTTGCCTCAAAGCCAAAGCTCTGATACCAACAGTCGTAACAGGCGATATTTTCAACCATTCGCATCTGCACATGTCGGACTTAAATTGCTCAAAATACCGCGTTGTAAATAAAATTTGGCAAATCTCAGAGTATGCAGTAAATAAAAATCACAGACCACAGACACAGAGTAATAATAATGCAGCGGAAGTAAAAGAGATAGTAGTTCATGAAGCTACTATACAAATATATCAGAGTGACATAAGATACAACAGAAGAAATAGAATACAATAGAAGTTTCAATACAATAACCAAGTACAAGTTGAATAGAACAACAGAACTGAAAAAGACAAAACTAGACAAGTAGATAATCTCCAGCAATTCCAATCTCCAGAAAGTAAAAATCCAAATCTGTGAATACTCAGGCTGACCCGAGCGTAAATAAAAATACAAATACTCGAGTCAGGACATACATACTTATACAATGTAGACCAACTCAAATGAACTGTAGCAAAATTACAAGTAACTTAAAGGATGCTTGGGACCGCCCATCCTCTAAGGATCCGTTAAACTATTTACTATGTAGTAATATTACGCTATTATAATAGAGTCTATCAGTAAAATAAACATACTTTTAAATAGCATTAAGGCTTTACATTTTCCACCTTAACACGTAATAGTCCCAGTAGTACATCCAATATCTACATAACTCCTGATCGGGAGACTTCGAGAAGATACGCATGGGTTACGGGAGAAAACCAAACTCGTAGTAAAGGCTCGATATGGTAGGTGACACGGCACACAAGGCAATGCCAGGGCAGATATACCAATTACTACACTCGGGCTGGTGGTAACGCAGCAGCCACATACGCCCACCTCGAAACACATTCCCAAAAATCGGAGGGGCGTCCAAACAATCACAAAAGCAATAGAATGGTATCGAAGAAATCTGTTCGATCGGAGGAGCTACCCCTTTTGGCTTGAGACCGCCCCTATTTTTGCCACCTTATGCCAACTCACGGGAGTTGGATCCACGTAATACACCTCAAGAACGTCACCACCATCCTACTTCATTCTGGAATCTCCACCGCATACACTGTTGTCAAAGTGGTTTTCGGTGTCGACAAAGTGTATGCCCATATCCGATCCCGGTCTCTTTGCCAACCAATCGTTATTATAATCCATGGTTATAACTTTAA
The DNA here is from genome assembly GCA_030765085.1 of Allium cepa. NCBI lineage: Eukaryota > Viridiplantae > Streptophyta > Magnoliopsida > Asparagales > Amaryllidaceae > Allium > Allium cepa. The sequence goes on along the minus strand of CM060929.1, from coordinate 696,986,943 downwards.
AATAATATTTTATACTTCAAAATAAAATATCATTTCAATCCAAATCTTTATCAAAATAAAGATTAAATCATTTCCAAACCATTTCAATATATCAACATACCATATCTTTCAAATTCAAATATTTATCAAAATAAATATCAAGTCATTTCCAATCATTTCAATATATTAAATTATCATATTCTTTCAAAACTTCCTTTCATATCATTTTAATGCATAAATATCATATCTTACAGAACTTCATTTTCAAATCATTTAATATCAAAATATCATATCTTTCAAAACTTTATTTTCAAATCATTTTAATATCAAAATATCACATCTTTCAAAAACTTTATTTCAAATCATCATATAAGTTCAAATCCAAATATTCAACTTTAAATGCCTTCTGAATTCAAGATAACATTCATTTATTATCCTTTCAAATCACCTATAAAATGTTTATTTTCCAATTAAATTAATTCATTTAAATCATTTAAAAGTGTAGTTATCATTCTTTCAAGTCAAGTATTCAATTTCCAAAGTTTCAAACCATTCTGAGCTCATTTACTTAGTTAAAAACCATAAACATTGAAAATTTCAGCCTTACGCAGCATTTAGAAAAGCTGTTATAAGTTATACTTGAAACCATTTTAATTCAGCAAAGATAGCATTTAAAAACTGCCGTTAAAACTCAATTTTAGTTAAATTTTAAGTCAAAACAGCAAAGACAGCATTTCCAAAAATGATGTAATAGCTTAGGTTTCAAAACAAGGGTTTTTTATTAATTTCAACAAAGACGACAGACCGCTACAGCATTTATAGAACTACTGTAATAGGCCTTTCTTAAGTTTTTAACCTTTTAGTTTACTTCAGCAACTACAACATTTCAAAATTGTTGTAATAGCCTTTTATTAGGTTTTTAGTTCATTTACAGAAACCATAGCATTTCTGAATGCTATTAAAAGTATTTTCCAAATTTTAGTGCATTTCCAACAAATAATAAACTTCAATTTAAACCCTTTAAATATTATAAAAATCATATTTTAACATTTAAAATGTTTATTAACATACCTTTGACATATGATTTTTATAAAACCAATTTCTTATAAATAAATCCACATTTCAATAATTCCATTTATTAATTCAAGTGTGTAATTTCCTTTTCTTCATTTTTCAACAAATAAATTTAACACTTAAACTTTAAATTACCATTTCGCAAATTTAACTAAATCTCCAATTTATTTAATTAATTTAAATCTTTAAATAAAACCCAAATTTCACATTTTCAAGTCAAGTTATATTTTAAAATTACACATTTAAACATTCATTTATTTAACCATTTTAAATTCATAGAAAAATCAACAATGCTTTAATAAATCACTTAAATTCAAATTTAAATAAAATTATCATATCTACCATTTTCCTAATTAAATTAAATTTCCACATTATCTATATAACTTAAATACTATTTTAAAACCAAAATTTTCAAATTTCCAAACTTAAGTTATATTTCAAAATTCCAATTTAACCATTCATTAATTACATTTTTAACTCATAGAAAAATCATAATTTCTTTATTTTAAAACATTTCAAAATCTATTTAAATCAAATTGTCATAAATTTACATTTTAAACCACTTAAAAATTTATTTATATAACTTATATGTCATTTTAAAAGCCAAAGTCCAAATTTCCAGATTTAAGTTACATTTCAAAAAAAATTCAATTTAATCATTTAATTATTCAACATTTTTAACTTATAGAAAAAATCAAAAAAAATTATTTAACTATTAAAAATCCAATTTTCATAAATTTACACTTTTAAGAATATTTAAAAATATTCAAAATACTTTATAAAATACCCACGGGCCTGTATATAGTTTTCTAACATAGGTCAAGTGATACGGATATATATCATTTCAATCCGTAGTTTACAAAGAAAATCCGAGTTCTATCATTTCAAACCCGAAATCCCAAGTTAAAAAAAAATAAATAAAAACTGTTCAGGCCTATCATTTCAGCCCGTAACGATTTTTTCCTATTCTAATGTCCGTTCGGGTATGTATCATTTCAACCCATAGTGAACCTAATCTACAGGGAACTTGCAGTGTGATAAACAGATATAAATGAACAGTTAACAACATATAACAGTAATAGATGATTTGACATGCAAATTAACAGGTTTAACATCATATATAAATCATCATAGATAGTTATAACATCATGTATAATTCAACACATTCAAGTGTTGTCGCTTCACAATTGCATAAGTATAAAATGTCGTGTGAGATTTACTCACCTCTTGTGTTGGAGATATGAATACAAATGACACAACGGATTCCAGAACACAATGACATGACGACGGATTTAAGTGGAGAGCGAGATCCAATGCTACCAATCTTGTGTTACAACCCAAAACAAAAATCAAAACAAAGTTAAAATTCAACATAACATTGAAATTGAATACTTTGAAATAAAAAGCAATTTGAATGCAACAATTTTTTCCTTGCTTCCTATATTATTTGCACGTCCTAGGGTTTGGATTTTCTTAGGTTTGGACATGATTAGGCTCAGGTATAAGCATAGGAATGCACGGTCTAAATGCTAGAACATGGAGGGGAGTTTATAACATGAGAAGGTGAAGGAGGTTTAGGCAATTTAGTGTGATTTTGGTCAACAAAAGGGCTCAGCCTTGGGGTGTTTGGGCTTGGCCAGTGGAGTGTGGGTCAAGTCAGTGGATGGAGTGGTGAGGGGAGGTCTGGAAAGAGTGGTGGTGGCATCCTAAGGTGATGGTGGTGGTGGAAATGGAAGTTGTGAACAAGTGGTGGTCAAACAACATGCTTTCAAGGCTTTAGGTTGCATTTTTGTGCATTTTTGCACCATGGTGGGCTCGGCCTTAGTCAAGACCATAGGAGTAGCTGGTGATGATGACAGGGAAGAGGTGTAGGAGGTGGTGGCCGTGGCTATGGAGGAGAGGCCGAGCAAAACTAGCAAAGAAGACAAGGCAAAACACTTAGAAAAAAATAAGAAAAGTAGAAAAAGGAGGAAGACATTACCAAAAAGTTTCTAGCCATGAATGATAAACGAAGATGGTATTTTTTTACGTGAAAATAAATGAAATACATAGTTGAGAAACAAAATTACATGGCCAAAAGAAGTAAATGAGGAATTTTGGAAAAAATGAAAAGTCTAGAAATTGAAAAGTCAAAAGAAAAGGAAGAGTCTTTGTCTCTTCAATTTTCCACTTCTTTTGAAACAAATAAAACAATATAATTTCAGTAAATACATTCAAAAACCGAAACAAAGTGAAGCAAAATGAAAATATATAATTAAATTTAAATAAAATATAAAAATAATTAAGGAAATTGCTTAAAAATTCAAAACAGGATTCAAAATTACAAATAAATCATCACTAGCCTTGGAAAAATATTCACTTCATTTTAAAAATGATATTAAGCTAAAATTTGAAATAAAATAATTTATTTATAATTTCTAAAATGAAATAAATAATTAAATTTAAGAAAAATAGAAAAATAACAAAAGAAATTGTTTAAAAATTGAAAACAGGGCATGAAAACTACAAATAAAATACCATTGGCTCTAGAAAATTCTATTTCACTTTAAAACAAATAAAAAGTCAAATAAATAAAATAAATGAGGAGAAAAATAAAGTGGGAATGAGCATAAAATAATATCTTGAAAAAAAAATTCCTTCAATTAATTGAAGCTGGAAATTAGAAATTGTAAGTAAAATACAACTGTCACTGGAAAACGTCAATTACACTTTTAAAAATGTTTTGAAACCAAAATATATACATAACATGTTATTTTACCCATATAAATATAAATTAGAACATTACATGACCAAATGAAATATTATTTATATAATTTAAAATAAACAATTTCGTCCAATTAAACAAATTACACACAATATTTAAAACGGGCATAACTTTCACAATATAAATCAGATTTCAACGAAACGAAAAGCAGTATTCTTAAAATTTTATTTACTTTCATAATATAAGATAAAATTCAAATTTTCAAACTTTCAAATTTTAAATATAAAAGTCAAAGTGTAACAGCCCGCAAATTTGTACCCCTTGAGTCGACACTATTCTACATCAATCAACTCAAGTTGAACAGAAATACGAACCATTTGGGTTAAAGAAGAAGAGGTAGAAGAAGAGAAAACAGAAAACAATAACAGAATCTAACCAACGCAGCGGAATAAAATATAATATATAATAACAGATCTTTTCACAAAAGAAAACTATATCTGTCTTATACATACATCATCAGAGTACATCATCAGAGTTCCATATCCATAACATACAACCGGATACACAACGGAATAATAATCAAATACGGAAGTACGTATCTCCATTCAGCTCGTCTCCTGAGCTCTACAGCATCATATTTTGGATCCTATAATACTCGGTCTGACCCGAGCATTATAGTTAAATAACACCCGAGTCAGTCTGGAAAACCAGCGTGAGAAACCACATTCAAATTGATTATTAAAGTTTCAAAAATCCTTTAAAAACAAAAGCATCTCGTAAAACCACGCCACAAATAAATATGTCGGGTTTTTACCTTACGATAGCTAAAACACTTTTTTATTAAAATCCTCCGATATTATAATACGGTCTATATACAAATACTTATTAAAATAGCCGAAATTGTTACATGATTAAATTCCAGCTACTAGCCACAAAGTGGGTAATACAAACAAAACTCGTAAAAGGCGTGTAGGGAGAATGGATTTCCAACTAATGACTAGGCACTGGGTTATCACATGTCATAGTACGTGGTCTAGATCATAGTACCGAGGATCACTCCCGATCTCCTGCAACACAAGACCAGGACTACCCCTTACTGGATAATCCCAAGTAAAATCACCCCACGGTTGTGACCAGCAACCACACCACTAAGCCGAAATAAAAAGGGACATCTAGACAGGGATGGCCTCACCCTGAAGTGGGTGCTACTCATCTAGCCTTGCTGCATAACCCCTAATTTTCAGTCATTCCCCGTTGATGAGGCTTGAGGCTAAGCGTTACCTTTTTAGAACATATCCTTAGAATTCCCATCGTCCACCTGACGATGTTCCGAAAGCATTCATCCATACAAGTCCGTCCTGGGTTCGAACAGAACCGAAGGCACTATTCCTACTACATCCATTTTGGAAACGTCCTCAGGATTAGTAGCGACTAGCCCTTGCACTTCACTGCTCCATCTTCGACTCCGAACTCGTTTTCCCACGAAACGTACAAACCGAATCAAAGTGGTTTTCGAGAAATAAATCCTGATCCCGGTCTCTTCGAAACGGTCAGCGCATTGTCCAATATTGATAGTCAGTGATTTAACCATCAATTAATATTCACAACATCCATCAACATAAATATTTTCTCCAAATTATTTATTATTCTCAAAATATCTTCGCAAAATACATTTCCACTTTCAACCTTTTTGAAATCAGTTTCAAATTACCTTTCTTTTACAGAATAAACTTTCCCAAATATTTCTATTTCCACTGAAATCACCAAGCGCAAAACTTTAGATTTTTAGAATAATTTAAAAACGCTTTATTGTAAAATATGCTTTAACATTTAAATTTAGAAAACTACTTTAATACTTAATTAAAGATAATACCTTAGGAATATTTAAAATAAGGTTATTTCATAAAATATAAAACTAGATTTTCTCCCTTAAAACAAAATACTAAGTCACCTTTAAATAATTACTGCGATAGTAGATTTGAAAAATACTTAGTTTAGAATTTAAACGTTTAACAATAATAAATTTTCTAAAATATGCCTTTTAAAACAACATTAAAACTTTTATCATATATTTAAAAATTTACTTTGAAAACGTACTTGGCTATCCAGAGAGATATACTTCTCTTCGCATTCTTTAAAAATAAATCACTGTTTATTCTTAAACAATTTTTCTCATTTCCTTTAATAAATTCCCACCTTGAATTTATTCTTCCCAAATATGCACTGTTATATTACTTTGCTTTTATAAACCCGGTTTATAAATTTCATAGCCACATTCTCCTTTAAAAATCCCGGTTTTACACACTTAAATCAATTTCCAAATTGATTTCCAATTTACTCCATGTAACAACCCGGTATTTCGTATCGATTAATTATCGTCTTTGGACGATTACCTTACCTAGCTAATTGTTGTTTGGAATTTTTAAAACCAGTTTGAAACTCTCTTGAAAAATTTATTAAATGTTAAGTGGGCTTTATAAATTAAATCGTGGTCCATGTTTTGCTTTGGGTCGTGATTATTTTCAGGGTAAAGACCCGTTCCCCTCTCTCTCGTTTCATTTTCCATTTTCAAACCCGTTCCCCTTTTTATTTTTTTATTTTTCAATTCAAAAACCCTAAAACAAAAACAAGTGAAAATAATAGCGGCCTCGTTTTCCTCTTCACTCCGAAACAAGGGCTTTTCATTGTGCCGATTTCAATGGCTCGTGTCGATGCCGATTTCTGCTCGAATGGTCGCTCGTCTCTGAGATGCTCGGCTGCGTCAATTCGTCGACAAGGTGAGTAATTTATACTCACATCTTAATTCGAACTCAGTGCTATGCTCTCGTTCGATTTTGTGTTGATACTTGGTTTTGAAATCTGATTTAATTGAATCTCTGTCAATTATTGAGTTCGGCCATTATGACAATTTTGACAATTTAGTGATTTTGTACTTGACTTCGTCCACTCGTTTTGTTTTGATGTTGAGGATTTTCTGACTTCGGTCTTGATTCTTTTAAGCTTGAAATTGATTTTTTATTAAACTTTGACTTTGCATTTGCTTTGAGACTTTGACTTTGGGTTCCATTCCAGTTTGTACCCTTGTTCATGTTTTGGGTCATACTGTGTTGATTGAAATTGAACTTTAATTTCATTGTTTGTTGTTGTTGCTCTTTGCATTCATGTGTATACCACTTGTTGCCGTGATACATGTTCTATTTCTCGACATGTTGCAGTGTAATCTTCATGTATATACTTTCTGAAGCTTGCACTGTCAAGCTACAGTTGACTTTGTGAGTTCTTTGATCCTTGTACATCCTGGCTTGGGTTCTGATATTCGAGCTTGACATTGTTTACATTTTTGGGTTGTGGTCATTCAATCACTGTCTTGCCGTGTTGTTTAGAACTGTCCTGTTCATAGTGATGTTTCACAACTACATTTAGTATTTGCAGTGATCATATATGGATATTTATAGCCATTCCATTTAGAGGCTGTGTCACTAACGTTGACTTGATATTGTCAATCGTTCATTGTTGTTTAATTTGTGCATTGACTTGTGTTCCAGTTTTTTTTATGCTGCTGGATCATTGTGATAGTTGTTGCTAGTGCCACTGTGTACATATCTTCATTATGGGTATCTGTCTTGCCTTTGATGTTGTTTGTTGGTGCATGTATTGTTTGAGCCTGCTCTTGTTACTTGTGTATCACTGATCCTACCTTTGCACATATGGTCCTCTGGTGCATTTGCCTTGTGTTCTTATTGATGTAGCCATGTGCTACAGACTTCACTGCACCCATATTATCCTTGTATATACATGCCACATTCATGTGTGACAGTTTGTAATGTGATTTCATTCATTATGTTTATTTTCTGGGTAGCTTGTCACTGTGTTGCAATTGCTTGACCCAGTTTTTAAGTTGCCTGCATGCCGTGCACTACTTACATTGTCCACCGATGCTATCATGTGTACCTCACTGATTTATGCTTTACTTGAGCTTTCATATTGATTTTGGAATCACACCTGTGTTGAATCCAACTCGTTGCTCGGATTTGACCTTGTGCTGAAAGTTGTGACATTATTTTATTACGCTTGAGTTGAATCCAGTATTCGGGTTTGACCTTGTGTTCATTTGTGAATTTTCATTGTGTACATGCGTGCACATTGTCCATATCTATCTGCTTTGACCATTGAGCCCGTGACATTGATATTTGATTCTTCATTGTTTTCGGTTCGTTGATCTTTTGGGTACATCATCAATGTAGTAGCAAGGCAGTGCACGCAAGCACGAACTGCAGCCACACGGTATGGCTTTTATGATATTCTATCTTGTTTTGATTTATTGATCTTTTGCATATTCCATATGCTGTAGTGGCGAGGCAGTGCACGCGTGCGTGTACTGCAGCCCTACTCGAATTAATATTTTAATTGATATTTCAATGGTTTGAACTGTTTTGTTTATTCAATTCAATATTCTGAATTGTATTCTGATTTGGTTTAATTTGCAGATTTGTTGTTTAACACTGTTACGTGTTATATTTATCGTTATCCGATTTCTTTATTTAAGGATCGGATAGACGAGATTTATTGTGACTGTCGTCTATTCATTTTTTAATTATTATTGCTTCTGTGCACTAATAACTGAGTTTGAATTAGACTAACCCGCGTATTATTTTCTTTTGAATTTAATACTCGGGTCAGAATTATTTCAGGTCGTAGATATCTTTCTTTAGGTAGCGGTTTGAGCTATGAAGACTTTTCATATCTTTTGGGAGTTGTCATGTCATAGTTTAGGTTGATATGTATTCATGTATGTTAGTCGATAATGTACTTGTATATATAACTTCCTGGGTCGACAGTTGTAGTTGTATCATATGTTCTATGTCAAATGTATTGTAACTGACATCAGTTATATATATGAGACTTTCCGTTTTATCTGTGTTCCGCATTTATATTATCTGTGTTATTATTATATTTACTGTCCTAAACTATTATGAACCATCGTAGTTCGTTTTATACTGGAATTGGGGTATGTCGATGGGAGTAAATAAATCAGAGATTAAAAATGAAAGAATATATATACCACTCATATCGAGATAACCAATACTAGTGTAAGGCCTAAATATGGATGGCCACTCCTCAACAGCCTTATTCTCCGCGCTAGTTGACAGCATTACTCCGTAGTGTTCTTTGCTAGCGCGGGTATAGAGGTGGGACGTCACACTCCAGGTATTCCAAAATCCATTAATTTCAGATTTTATTCCCTAATTATGATTTAAAATACTTTTAACCGAAAATACCCATTTTAGATTTATCAAATTACTTCTTTATTCTTTAAAATAAATTTAAACTTTGAATTTTAAAATAATTTTTTATTCCTTTAATTGATATCGCTTAAGTTTACAATTCATTAATTTCTGTTCATTCAAAATACTTTTCTCAATACTCGAAATTATTTATTAGTATTTTAATATCACTTCCATTCCTTTTCAATTCATTCTTAACTTATTCAAATTCGCTATAATTATTTTACTTAAAAATTCACTCTTTTATTTTCTTTCTAGAAATCCAATTTATATATTTTGATAACTCAGTGTACCGAAATATATTCAAGCAAACCATAGCATTCAATATAATTCATCATAGAATATCGAATAATCATAAAAGAGAATATTGAATAATTTAAATAAATGTTGAGGAATCCAGTTGGATCCCTCCAACCTGTTTTCCTGCATCCACAGACGTTAGCACAACATAAAATACCAATTCCACTTCGAGGTGGAATATCGCGGTATATGGAATTAATATAATATCATCCGCTATTATGCGGCGCATAGGGTCTCATCCGCTATATAATGCAGGAAATCAATTATTCCATGATATATTATATACTATAATATAGCACATCAAATCAATTCAACCATTCAACCAATTATTTAAATTTAATCATTTAAATTTAAATTATACCAGATGAGTGAGATTAACTCACCTTTGATTTTGTTTTGCAATCTGATCCACACCAGTTGTCCCTTCACGATTTCAGACCTTGTATAGACAATTCACGATTTATTACTAATTGAATTAATCGAGCAATCTATTATCATTTTGTAGATTTAATTAACTAACTTTTATATAAACCCTTAAATATTTTCCAATAGTTCTGTGTGTATATATTCATGTATACTTATTTCTTTATTGAAATATGTATGTTCACTTATATTATATATGAAAATCTGTTTTCTTCAGAAAATAACAAAACTGTAGTTTTGTTAAAGTAAACTTCCTCTAATAAATTATTCTTTGGGATTAATATAAATTAAATAACTCTTTTAAACAAGTCAATCACTATAATTTATCAATATAAAAACTCCTATGTATATATATTTTACTTTCCTCCTTACTAATTTTTTTTCCAATCTGTATATATATTAAAACAGAAATCCCCCTTTTCTAAAAAAAATATACATATGTTATGAAGTTAAATTGAATTAAAGGTACAACATTATACCTAACAACCTACAGAAACATCTCTGCAAGTTGCGTCGAGCAGCACCCAAGGGTTGCCCCTTCCTCCGAGCATATATTCCCCATCGCGATTCCAAATCTCACGCGCCCTTGATTTGACTACAGCCGTGACCTCGACGAATCCTTCAGCTATCCTACGCCGCAAACCCTAACTCGTACGAGCCCACAACTGTTGAAGATCATCACGAACGACGCGATTACCACGAGGTCGAGCCCTCCAACTGCTCGAACACGCGAATCCCTAACTCGATTCCACTCCTGGCCATGCGCGCGAATGTGCTGTGCCTTCACCTCTTGGCCGTGGCTTCGGCCCCGGCTTCTACTAGGGCCGCGATCGATTTGAACGGCTTTGGATTTTTTTTATTTTAACTGAGAGGATTTGATTTTAGGCTTCGTCCGTACCATTTTTTTTTGTTCGACTGAACTGAGGAAGAGAAGGGAAGCTTCACGATTTAAATTGAAGATAGCAGAAAGGAACGATGTAAGGAGGTTGCGTGCTTTATCTCTAATTGAATTAGTCGGCTGCGATTATGAAAAAGGGGACAACGTGCCATCATTAACTAGCTACAGTCCCTTGAAAGAAGTAAAAGCTATAGGGGAGAAAAAGACTTGATGTTGATATAATTTCAACTGATGTGAATAATTTGACCAAAATATATTATATTTTTTTATTAAATTTAAATTCAAATTATCTCGATTTACGCAGTCTAAAATTTCGAATCCCTATCGAGGCATGCCGCTAGACGTTTAAAATGTTATACCCCTATTTCGAGCGCAATGGAAAAAGTTTCGAGGCCTAACTCGATAGTATGGAGAAGATAGCTTTGTGAGCCCAGTTATAAAATTGAATTTTCGATTTAATTTTCAGCGCGTTTACTTATCGTACGCTCACACAACAACTCCAAACATTACAAAATTTGAAATCCGATAATAATACAATATTACGGATCCAATGGAACTGGTTTTGTCGAAATCCGAGACTAAGTCTCGAAAGGCTATTTTTAAATATCGATTTAAACGATAAAATTTCAAAACTTAACAAAGCACTTCCAAATTCAATTTTAACACTTATACTATTTTCAGTACTATCAATATAAATTTTACAAGCCTTCAAATTATTTTAACAAGCTTAAAACTGAAGATTCAATAATTTAACCAATTTTAAATTATTAAATTCAAAAATTTAATTATCAAATAAATAGTGATATTTGGAATTCAAGTTAAAATTAACCTTTCAAATGTTTAAAATCAATTAAATATTCCAATTTCAAATGCTCAGAAATTCCGGGTCATCACATTCTCCCTCCTTAAAAGAATTTCGTCCCCAAAATTATTAGTTAGGAAGAATGGTCCAATACCCGTTTACTTTTCTCAAAACCAACAATTCAACATCCTACCAACTATCTTTTATAGAAAACCCATTACCGTTCTTATTAGCTTCCGAAACTCTCCCATAGTTTTCAAACAATATTATTTGCTCAATTATTCAAATTTCAATTTAAAACCAAATTTAAAATTATCAGTATTTTCTCAAAAAATTTCTAACTCCCTAAATTTCCGAAATTTTTTGCCAGCGTCTCCTTTGCGCGGCTAGCTCGATACAACTACAAAATGCCTCTATGGGCTCCCAAATTTCAAAATAAAACAAAAGGCCAAGTGACTAGATCAAAAACCCAATCAAATTTCATACAGAAATTTAAAAACATACCTTTTTATCAAGCAATTCAAATTTATCTTCTGAAATCAAAACCAATTTTCTTTTTCCTTTATAATACCTGTATATTCTACATAGTAATAATATCCAATCACAACATTCAAAATCATCTATTTGACTCCTTAACAAAATTTCAATATCTATTCATTTAAGCCCGTACGATGTACATATACCATTCGTACGCAATATCAAATCGATCACTCGCTCGATCACACAATTTCACTTCTGAACTAGTATCGTCCACCTGACTTCCTAGTGCGGACTCAGATCTGGTTTCTTGATCAAAAACCGTCATTCTCCTTGCATAGTCATAACTATGAAAGAGAATTTCCAGAATCAATCAAAATCTATATCCAAGGTTCGCCTTCGAAAATCGAGTGAAAAATCCTAACTCGGATCGATATAACTATCTCGAAATTCTGTGCTCGAATCTGGATCAAATTGCTATGCGAATAAAATAATATACGTACTGTAACAACCCAATATTTTCAGCCATTCGCATCCACACATGCCAGACATGAATTGCTCAAAATACCGCATTGTAAATAAATTTGGAGAAAATGAAAACAATCACAGAATAACAGACACAGAAATTTCAGAATAACTCGCAGCGGAAATTAAAATACCATAGTAGTTCATGAAGCTACTATAACAAAATCTCAAAACAAAACACATAATATCAGTCTGAAAACATATACAATAGAGATCCCAAATACATAGAAGTTTATAAATAACAGATCTTAAATAGAACAACGGAAACTGAAAGGGAATAAATAACTAGACAAGCAAAATCTCCAGTAATTCCTAGCTCCAGAAAGAAATCCAAAGCTAAGCTCTAAATACTCAGGTTGACCCGAGCGTGAAGTAAACACAAAACACTCGAGTCGGGACAAAACACTCGAGTCAAAACAGTTCAATTTAACAAAAGACAGCATTTAAAAATGTTGTAATAGGGTTACATTAGTTTCAAATAAACTTAGTTAAATTCAAAAATTATAACATTTACAAAAATGATATAATAGCCTTTAATTAGACTTAGCCATTTGGTTCATTATTATCAACTACAGCATTTACAAATGCTGTATTATCATTTACATTAGAATTAATAGCATTTCAAAAATGCAGTTAATTAACTTCATATATTCAGTATAATTCCACAAACAATTATATTTTTATTTAAATCATTTTTAACTTATAAAATCATATACTTTCACTTTTAAAACAATCATTCAAATGCTCTTATATTCATGATTTTATAAAGTTAAATCTCCATTCAAAAATCAAAATTTAATAATAATTCATTTATTAAATTCCAACATTAAATTTTAAATTCATTAAATTAAGTTTAACTTAACACTTAAGTTTAAATTTTCAAATATAATTTAATTTCATTTTAATTTACTTAACTTAAAATTCACTTTTAAGCCAAATTCACAAATTTTCAATTTTAGTTATATTTCAAAATTTCAACTTAAATATTCATTCATATCACATTTTAACTTCATTCTAAAAACATTAATATATTAAAAAATCATTTTAAACCCATTTAATTCAAAATATCATAAATTTATCATAATTTCATATTTAATTTGAATTCCATTTATCACCAAATTATAATTTCCAAAATAACTTACATTTCAGATTTTCTAACTTTACTACTAATTTATTTCACTTATAAATTTTCAGAAAATCAATAAATCTTTACAAAAATCATTTTTAATCAAATTTAAATCAAAATATTGTAATATTTACATTTCTAAAATATTTTAAAATTTTTAGAAAAACATATTTTAACAACGGGTATGTATTTCATTTTCTAGCCTAGGTAACGTGATATGGGTAATATACCATTTCAACCCGTAATTTACAAAGAAAACACGGGTTTGATCATTTCAAACCCGCAATCCCAAGTAAAAAGAAATAAATAAAAATCATTCAGGCCTATCATTTCAGCCCATAACGATTTTCCCCTATTCTAAAGTCTGTTCGGGTATGTATCATTTCAACCCATAGTGGTTCTAATCTACAGGGAACTTGCAGTGTGATAAACTGATATAAATAAACAGAATAACATTATACAACAGTAACAGTTGATAGAACAGGTGTATAAACAGGGGTGAACGTCATATGATCATAGCATAGACAGTTATAACATGATAATATGGTTTACATATTCAATTGCGATCAGTTTACTAGTTATATAAGTATAAATTGTCTGGTGAGAATTACTCACCTTTCTACGCTGTAGTTTACAAATAAACACATAAATGAAAAATCCAGAAAGCATGAAAGCACGACTAGATTTGGATGGAGAGAGAGCCAAGATGTAAATATTGTATTCACAAAATAAACACAGAAAAATATGAATATAAATACAATACCAAAGTTTAGATTGAAACAAATGGAAACTATGCTAGACAAATACATCACCTAGCTTTCCCATCAAATTTGCTTGACCTTTACCCACATAGGCTCGGCCACAAGGCTATTTAGGTTCAGCCACATATGTTTCCAGGTGCTAAAGGTAAGGTTGGATCTGAAATACATGGTTAAGTCAAGCATACAAATGGTCTTGGAAGTTACAACGGATGGAAGTGAAAAAGGCAAGGCAAAAGGGGCTTGGATTTGCAACATTTGGCTCAGCCACAAGCACACTTGGCTCGGCCAGGGCTAGTTCAGGTCTGGACAGTAGTTAGGTGGGTTTTCAGAGGTCATGTCATGGTAGTGGTGGAGGTCAAGGAGGTGGTCGTGGCAACGAATGAAGGTGGATGGCACATAGGAGCTCGGCTAGGCAATATTTGGTGGAATTAGGCATTGTTTTGTGGATTCTGCAACATGAGATGGTCAAAGCAACTTCAGGTCAGAGAAGGGGGATGATTTGGCCGTGGATGAAGTGGGAAAGAAGTAGTGGTGGTCGGAGGAGGAGATGGTGAGGGGATGTGGCCGAACAAACATGAGAAAGGCAATGCAAAAATCAAGCAAAACATTGAAAAAATGAAGAAAAGAGTAGAGAAAAAGAGAAACCATTACCAATCTTTTTCAGATCTGAGTTTGACCGAAAATTTGTGATGTTGAGAAGCCTTTTCTTGTGAAAATGAATAAAAACTCACGGCCAATCAATAGAAAAGGAACAACCAAAAATATGAAAAGGCAAGAACGTGAAAAGTCAAATGTTTAAAGCTTTAGTCTCTTCAAATTTCCTGTATCTTTTATGCAAAATAAATAAATAAAAACTCAGTAAATAAAATAAAAACAAACAGCAATAAAGTAAAAAAATGAAAATAAATAATTACAATTAAAGAAAATAGAAAAAGAATTAAAGGAATTGCTTAAAATTTAGAAACAGGGTTCAAAAATTACAAATAAATCATCACTAGCTTAAGGAAAATTCCAACTTCACTTTAAAATATTCTAAAAGAAAAAAATTTGAAGTAAAATAATTCATTTATAGTTTCAAAATGAAATAAATTATTTGATTTAGAGAAATTAGAAAAATAAATAAAGAATCACTTTAATTAATTGAACTGGAAAAATTGTAAACAAAATACAGTTGACATTAGAAAGTTTCAATAGCACTTTCGAAAATGTTTTAAAAATAAAAAATATACATAACATGTTATTTTAACCATGAAACATGAATTAGAACTTTACATGACCAATAAAAATATTATTTATATAAATTTAAAATAACAATTTTCATTAAATACAACAAATTACATTCAATAGTGTAAAAGGCATAACTTTCACAATACAAATCAGATTTCAACGAAACGAAAAGTAGTATTCTTAAAATTTAATCTATTTTCATAATAAAAGATAAAATTCAAAAATTCAAAATTTAAAATTTAAAAGTCATAGTTTGACCAGATTGACCAAAATCCACCTTTCTTGAAATATCCTATTTATTCAGGTTTGCAATTATAATTCACACAAAAATCAAAATATACTTTAAAATAACAAAAATTATTCATTTTAATAAATATAATAAAGTTTTCAAATAAAATAAATACAAATAAACAATTAAAATAAATTACAAAATTCAGGGTTGTTACACTCTCCCCCACTCAAATCTTTTCGTCCTCGAAAAGACGAACAAGGAAAAATAAGGAAAAGCAAGATAGAAAAAGCAAATAGTACCTAAAAAAACAATTCCGGATTCGAAGCACGAATGCGCTTCTCCGTCTCCCAGTTACATTCTCGATCATCAGTACCCATCGTACGTTGATCAGACTAACAGATTTCCTTCTTAGCTGCTTCGTACCTCTGTCGACAATACAAAGTGACTTCCTCTCGACAGTCAGATTTAGGGTAAATATCCAAACTATCAAGAGAAGAAGTCTTGAACAAAAAGAGATAGGTCAAGAAGATACTAGAGGAGATGTGAGATGAGGAATAATCATGCACTCCAGAAAGCTTCTCGGACAAATCCAAACGATAAGCCAAAGAACCAACTCTTTCCATAATGTAGAAAGAACTCTCAAAGATGAAGGAGGTAGGAATAGCTAGGAGGAAATATAGGTGGGAACACAAGGATGGACCATTATTTTAAGGCCATATACATTTCAATTTAAAATTTTATATTTACAACATTTACAACATTTTATAATATGATAAATAATCATTTGATTCAAATTTGATAGTTCGAAGTAAACAATATTGAAAACATTTTAAATTATTTTAGAAAAGTAAAATAAATGATCAAAATATCCTTTATACAATACTTTACCAAAATACTTTTATAACTCGATGCCTTAACAAGTTTATTTTCGTTCCTGTAGACTCTGGCTATGCGTTGATCAGGCGAAAAGCTAGAATTCTCCAGGTACTTAGTAGACTTGTTTCAACACCCAGTGAAAATACTTGAAAAAAACCTTTTAAAAACAGATATGGAAAGTACAATCCAAACAAATCAACCAAACCGAAACAGTTGTCTAACCATGGATCGCAGATACACAATGGTTATGCCTGGATTCCCCAGGAAACAATCAGTATCCGTAGGCTTTCTCAGCCCTGCGAGTTACGCCATGATGACTAATAGAGGGCAGGATACACAATGGTTACGCCTGGATCCCCTAGGAAACAATCTGTACCCCTAGGCCGTCTCATCCAGGCAGTTTCGCTACTAATGCGACCTACATAGAGTGCAGGATACACAATGGTTACGCCTGGATCCCCCAGGAAATAATCCGTACCCCTAGGCCAGCTCAGCTAGGCAGTTGCGCTATGCAGTCGCCCTCGTAAGACTACGGAGATCACCGTGGAATTCGATGGACACTCGAGTATCATATCCGGAAAACCCAAATAAGAGAGAATAATATCAGTAGAATGAATTCACAGTGTGGCCACAAAGCGGATATCAAGCAGAAGACACTTTCCATATCTTTACTTCAAAAATATGTATCATATAATACCTTTCAAAATCACTTTCAAATATCATACTTATATAAAGTCCATTATATATAAAATTCCATTTCAAATCGAATATTTCCCAAATCCATAGTATATCAAATCATACTTATATAGACTTCAATTATATAAGATTTCAATTTACAAATTGAGTACCTTTTCAATTCAACATTTTCAATCAACTTCATACTTATACATATCAATTTATATACGTTCGATAACTCCCAAATCAAGTATTTAGTAAATCAAGGTTCTCAATTTCAAACTATTCAATATCAATTCAGTTTCAAAATCATATATGATTTCACCAATCATTTCTTCCAAATTACATATATTCAGTTTTAAAGTTTCTTAAAAAAATAGATTTAGAAAATAATCCAAATTTCCAGATCAAAAAAAAATTAGGTCAAACAAATTCATTTCCATTTCAAACATATATTCACCTTCAAAATTCATAATACTTTCAAAGTTATAAATCTTTTGAAACCAAAATACTTGAAATCATTACACTTTGAAAAATCATAACATTTCAAAACCATACATTTGAAATCATAAAACATTCCTTTAGTTCTTTACATTTCACAAATTAATTCAATTATACCCAAATCTAAAATTTCCAATTTTAATTAAATTCAAACCATCAGTTTCAATTCAATTTAGTTTTACAACAAAAATATTTCAAATATTATAAAATTTCAAATAAAGATTTGATCCAAAAAATAAACTATTCAGTCTTTAATATATTTCAAAGCTTAAATATACCATATTTCAAAACTAAATTTCATAATTTCATACATCTCAAATTTTTCTTCATTATTACCTAGTATTGAAATATTCATTTCATAAATCCATTATTTTTAAATAAACTCAAATTACGGGTAAAACAGATATCCTTTCATAATAATATAAACTACAAATATTCATTTATCAAATACCTTATACCTTTCAAAATTTCTTAGCTTTGAAAAGTTAACCTTGATTTGGAAGTGCTCGGATCTTAAAAATAGTCGAAGAAATCATATTTTCAATCCAAGAGTTGGAAATCACCAACAAATCAGTAAATCAATTCCAATAGATAAGGTTATACCAAAACAAATTTGAATCTCGAGGATTGAACACCGGCTTACTTTAAATCATTTCATATATATATATATAATATATATATATATATGTATGTATGTATGTATGTATATGTATCTTTCGAATATCAAACCATACTTCAAAAATCTGAAATCAAAATTTGGTTTCACAAAATCACTCGCATAGCAAGGCTATTAGAGTGGCCTCTCCCCCACTCAGAAACTCGAAAATCAATGTCGATGATGCATGCATTCATCACCGAATTTATTTTCCAGCGACATAAGTGGGTTCTGGTCTTTTATTTTCTTGAAATTCTTTGAAATCTCTTCGAAATTATTGGAATTCATTCGAATACATTTGAAACATTTCTTATTTTGAAAATATCATTAAGTCATATTATTATTATATATTTTTCAAATCTTAAAACCGACTTCGAAACACTGGAGTTCAATTCCTCGAAATTTAAATTCAAAACCTTTCAGTTATAAATCATTTTTTTTATAAGTCAAATTCTTATAAAATTTTCAAAATTTTCAAATCCTTTCAAAGTTTCAAATTTCATTTTTCAAAAGATATAAAAATCCTTAATGAAAACATTTCACTTATATATATAAAATAGGGTCATCCTTATCAAAATAATAATTTTTATGTATGCACAATTTCAAAATACAACCAAACACAAATTTCCAAGGGATGATTCAAGGATGAATTTCCAACAAACAGATATTCAAATTTAGAGGAACTCCAATCAAACAGAATTCTGATTCGAAGATAAGCTCGAACGAAGATGAGATAATTTAATTACCAAGTAGAAGATGGATAAGCCTATATAAATCGCGGGCGACCTTAACTGGTCAACTGTTACTTCGGGAATATATTTAACGCGGAAATCTAAGGCAAATCGACCTTCGATTGCCAGAGATAGAATCTAGGTAGAGCAGGAGATAGATAGCATCGTAAATCGAGGATATAGAAATCTCCGGTGAATAAATGCCAAATATAAGGGAGTTTCAACCCTTTATAAATCATTCAAAGATTAGATGAATCACCGATCTTTATAGAGGTCATTCCAAAGTGGAATTATGGGATGCCCCAAAATCAAAAGGGTAAAATAGGGTAGACAAGACTGGATTTCTGAACAAGTAGAAGCGTTCCAAAGTTAAAGTAATCCTAGTCGATAAGAATCCTAACCAAAAGATTTCTAATAAGGTGGATTCAGAAGGGATGAAGTTTAGAAAATCTTGGTTTCAAAATAAGAAAATTTTTATACCAAAAATAATTTTTGAAAATACTTTAAAATCATTTGGAAATCATTTTATACTTCGAAAATACATTCCCTCACAAAGAAAGGATTCTGAGATTGATTTCACTCATTTTATGGTATTTCTACCCTATCCCTAATGAGTTTTTGCTCCTTAGGATAAGGTTTGCCCAAAACCAAAGCTCTGATACCAACTGTAACAACCCGATATTTTCAGCCATTCGCATCCACGCATGCCGGACTTGAATTGCTTAAAATACCATATTGTAAATAAATTTGGAGCAAACGAAAACAATCACAGAATCACAGGCATAGAAATATCAGAATAACTCACAGCGGAAATTAAAATACCATAGTAGTTCATGAAGCTACAATAACAAAATCTCAAAACAAAATACATAATATCAGTCTGAAAACATATACAATAGAGATCCCAAAAACATAGAAGTTTATAAATACCAGAGCTCAAATGGAACAACTGAAACTGAAAGGGAATTGATAACTAAACAAGAAGAATCTTCAGTGATTCCTAGCTCCAAAAAGAAATCCAAAGCTAACCTGTAAATACTCAGGGTGACCCGAGCGTGAAGTAAAACACAAAACACTCAAGTCAGGACACACATACTTATATAATGTAAATCAACTCAAGTGAACTGTAGTAGTAATACACAATAACTTAAAGGATGCTTGGGATCGCCCATCCTCTAAGGATCCTATAAACCATAAATTAAATACATCCTGTGGTTAAAATTCAAGAATGGTATTTTATATTTTGAAATCAAATATCATTTTAAAATTCAATATCATTCAAAACCCATTTCAAAATATCATATTTCACAATCCACGTTCATTTTATTTAAAATACCATTTCAGCACACATTTCAAAATAGTTTATATTTCAAAACAATTTACTTCATTTTAAATCATTAAAATGAAGTTATTTTACTTAATAATTAAATTATTAAATTTCCAAAATTTTAATCTTTCAAAGTTCATTCACTCACTTAAATTTATTAAAACAATGAAAATTCAACTTTCGCAGCATTTAGAAAATGCTACGGATAGTCACATTCAAAACAGTTCAATTTAACAAAAGACAGCATTTAAAAATGCTGTAATAGGGTTACATTAGTTTCAAATAAACTTAGTTAAATTCAAAAATTATAACATTTGCAAAAATTCTATAATAGCCTTTAATTAAACTTAGTCATTTGGTTCATTATTATCAACTACAGCATTTACAAATGTTGTATTATCATTTACATTAGAATTAATAGCATTTCAGAAATGCAGTTACTTAACTTCAAATATTCGGTATAATTCCACAAACAATTATATTTTTATTTAAATCATTTTTAACTTATAAAATCATATAATTTCACTTTTAAAACAATCATTCAAATGCTCTTATATTCATGATTTTATAAAGTTAAATTTCCATTCAAAAATCAAAAATTAATAATAATTCACTAATTAAATTCCAACATTAAATTTTAAATTCATTAAATTAAATTTAACTTAAAACTTAAGTTTAAATTTTAAAATATAACTTAATTTCATTTTTATTTACTTAACTTAAATTCACTTTTAAGCCAAATTCACAAATTTTCAATTTTAGTTATATTTCAAAATTTCAACTTAAATATTCATTCATTTCACATTTTAACTTTATTCAAAAATCATTAATATATTATAAAATCATTTTAAACTCATTTAATTCAAAATATTAAATTTATCATAATTTCATATTTAATTTAAATTCCATTTATCACCAAATTATAATTTCCAAAATAACTTACATTTCAGATTTTCTAACTTTACCATTAATTTATTTCACTTATAAATTTTCAGAAAATCAATAATGCTTTACAAAATCATTTTTAATGAAATTTAAATCAAAATATTGTAATATTTACATTTCTTAAATATTTTAAAATTTTTAGAAAAACATATTTTAACAACGGGTCTGTATTTCATTTTCTAGCGTAGGTAAAGTGATACGGGTAATATATCATTTCAACCTGTAATTTACAAAGAAAACCCGGGTTTGATCATTTCAAACCCGCAATCCCAAGTAAAATGAAATAAATAAAAATCGTTCAAGTCTATCATTTCAGCCCATAACGATTTTTCCCTATTCTAAAGTCCGTTAGGGTATGTATCATTTCAACCCATAGTGATTCTAATCTACAGGGAACTTGCAGTGTGATAAACTGATATAAATAAATAGAATAGCATTATATAACAGTAACAGATGATATAAAAGGTGTATAAAAAGGGGTGAACATCATATGATCATAGCATAGACAGTTATAACATGATAATATGGTTTACAGATTCAATTGCGATCAGTTTACTAGTTATATAAGTATAATTGTCTGGTGAGAATTACTCACCTTACTACGCTGGAGTTTGCAAATAAACACACAAATGAAAAATCCAGGAAGCACGAAAGCATGACTAGATTTGGATGGAGAGAGAGCCAAGATGTAAATCTTGTGTTCACAAAATAAACAAAGCAAAATATGAATATAAATACAATACCAAAGTTTAGATTGAAACAAATGGAAACTAGGCTCGACAAATACATCACCTAGCTTTCTCATCAAATTTGCTTGACCTTTACCCACATAGGCTCGGCCACAAGGCTATTTTGGTTCAGCCACATATATTTCCAGGTGATAAAGGTCAGGTTGGATCTGAAATACATGGTTAAGTCAAGCATACAAATGGTCTTGGAAGTTACAAAGGGTGGAAGTGCAAAGCAAGGCAAAAGGGGTTTGGATTTGCAACATTTGGCTCAGCCACAAGCACATTTGGCTCGGCCAGGGCTAGTTCTGGTCTGGACAGGAGTTAGGTGGGTTGTCAGAGGTCATGTGATGGTAGTAGTGGAGGTCAAGGAGGTGGTCGTGGCAAGGAATGAAGGTGGATGGCACATAGGAGCTCGGCTAGGCAATATTTGGTGGAATTAGGCATTGTTTTGTGGATTCTGCAACATGAGATGGTCAAAGCAACTTCAGGTCAGAGAAGGGGGATGATTTGGCCGTGGATGAAGTGGGAAAGAAGTGGTGGTGGTCGGAGGAGGAGGAGATGGTGAGGGGATGTGGCCGAACAAACATGAGAAAGGCAATGCAAAAATCAAGCAAAACATTGAAAAAAAATGAAGAAAAGAGTAGAGAAAAAGAGAAACCATTACCAATGGTTTTCAGATCTGAGTTTGGCCGAAAATTTGTGATGTTGAGAAGCTTTTTCACGTGAAAAATGAATAAAAACACACGGCTAATCAATAGAAAGGGAACGGCCAAAAATATGAAAAGGCAAGAACATGAAAAGTCAAATGTTTAAAGCTTTAGTCTCTTCAAATTTCCAATATCTTTTGTGCAAAATAAATAAATAAAACTCAGTAAATAAAATGAAAAAAAACTGAAATAAAGTGAAAAATTGAAAATAAATAATTAAATTTAAAGAAAATAGAAAAAGAATTAAAGAAATTGCTTAAAATTTGGAAACAGGGTTCAAAAATTACAAATAAATCATCACTAGCTTAAGGAAAATTCCAACTTCACTTTAAAATATTCTACAAAAAATTTGAAGTAAAATAATTCATTTATATTTTCAAAATGAAATAAATAATTAGATTTAGAGAAAATAAAAAAATAAATAAAGAATGATTTTAATTAATTGAATTGGAAAAATTGTAAACAAAATACAGTTGACATTAGAAAATTTCAATAGCACTTTCAATAATGTTTTCAACTAAAATATATACATAACATGTTATTTTACCCATGAAATATGAATTAGAACATTACATGACCATTAAAAATATTATTTATATAAATTTAAAATAACATTTTTTGTTAAATACAACAAATTACATTCAATAGTGTAAAAGGCATAACTTTCACAATACAAATCGGATTTCAACGAAACAAAAAGTAGTATTCTTAAAATTTAATCTATTTTCTTAATAAAAGATAAAATTCAAAAATTTAAAATTTAAAAGCCAAAGTTTGACCAGATTGACCAAAATCCACCTTTCTGGAAATATCCTATTTATTCAGGTTTGCAATTATAATTCACACAAAAATCAAAATATACTTTAAAATAACAAAAATTATTCATTTTAATAAATATAATAAAGATTTCAAATAAAATAAATCAAAATAAATAATTAAAATAAATCCCAAAATTCAGGGTTGTTACACGTACATCCTACGTATTTATCTCAATTGATTATCAATTATATCAATTCTCTTTTTATTCACATTATTTTGAGTTTTATTCACTATCCACAATTATCCTGTGCGATTTTTCGACGGTCGAAAATCGACATCAATACGTCCACTGTATCAACTGCCGAGCAATTGAATGTCGAAAAAACCGTACCGTTATGGTTTAAGAAGAAGAACGAACTAGAAGAAGAGAGAAAATTTAGAACAGAACAGAAAGAAACAACAGAACAATATCAGAATCTCACAATCGCAGCGGAACAACATATAATGGATAAATGAATAATCTTTAAACAAAAGAACTATATCAGTTATTACATTACATCATATTACATTACATTTCAGAGCATACAACAATCAAACGGCGGAAAAGAAATACTATACCAGTGAATACGCCATGCCATCCAGCTTGCCTCCAGCAACTCCTGAATTCCAGAATATCCTGATAAACCCGACTCTAGACTGCCCGTGTGGAAATTTGTGGGCACCCAGAGTTTAGGAAGGAAAACAATAAACTCCGAGTCAGTCATGTGACTGGTGTGAGAACTTAAAACAGTTTATCTTTAGAATAAAGAACAGGATAATTTTAAATTAGATTTCGCAATGCTTTTTAGAAAATGAGACTACCATAAGGCCTCCCGCACACACACACAATGCAAACGCAGATTCGGAGGAGATTTCTCCTTATGATAGTCAAAGATGCTTGATACGCATAAAAAGAAACTTTTGATATTATTACTAGTACATAGTGTAGGAAAAAATCATTTCGAAAGCAAAGATATAAATCTTAGCCAACATACGACCATTATCATATGCCTACAATAGCTACCATCCAAATAGAGAGGCGCCACCATAAGTGAATGATAGGTTCTACAACTAAAACCGTACAAGATCGTATTGTTTCTTTGGATTTTCAATAAATGGTCAGGCCAAGGAACTTCCCATTGCCACATGGGTACGCCTCTGGAAAGACGATCCGAGAACCTAACCGGATCTCTGCCAACACAAGGCTGGGTTACCCCTAACTGGGTAACTACTGACAAGAATATGCCATTCCCCGATCGTAACCGATACATATCCGAGGATCCTCGATTTCCAACAACCACAAAGCAAGAAATTTGCAGCAACAACATAGGTTAAGTATCTGGGCTCCATACCATGATACCACCTCTATCCAGAAGGAATGACATACACTAAAGGGGCGCTACCCCCTAATAACCTTGCTGCATCCTTCCTGTTTTGACCATTTCCGGGGTGTGAGGTCCGACGGCCTCGTCCACAAAGCCACGCTTTATATAAAAGCTATGCTTTGTTTACATATGCTCAACAACACTTCGTATGCCACATTACCAATTTGGGAATGTATCACTAGTAACCATCAACTACATAACCTTTAGGGTGTTAAGCTAAGAGAATAAATTCTCCGCCACCAACGGAAATATATTTGATAGAAACCAGCTTTACACCTCAAATTGTAACGTCAGACACACATCCATACAAGTCCGTTCCGGGATCGAACGGAACCGAAAGCACTTACAAAGAAGTCCTTGCAATCCAGATATTCACTAATCACGACCGGACTTCCCATCACAAAGGGTAATAAATTTCTATATCGGAGATCAGCCGATGTAGAAACATTTGACGGTAATCCTTCCGTTTTCACAAATATCCGGTCTTCAACACCGTTCATCAAATGCAATCCATAACGACGTATCACATATTCGGAATGGGTTATACGACCCCAAGGTCCTTTCCCTGCTAACCCGAATAGTGAGCGCTTATTTCAAAAATAAGTGTGGCAATCAAATTCAAGCAAATCACAACAAATACCTATTCAAAGGTAAATATTGATAGTCGGTTATTTAACTATCAATAGGCATGCTCAACATCACCAGATTCCAAATAAATTCCCAAATTATTTACTTTCCAAAATATCTTTACAAGATATATAATTTCCACACTTCAACATTTGAAAACAAATTTTCAAATCACTTTTCACCTTTACCACTTTTGAAAACAAATTTCAAATCGTTTCCCTACACGGGATATATTCACAAATCTTTATTCATTTTCATTTCAAAATGGTTCATTTAAACCAATTAAATAAATCCTTACCGATTTACTTTATATTTACGTTCCAAATCCGTAAATTTATTCCCACACTTCAAAATAAATCAACGTTTATTTTTAAACAAATTTCCATTTCTTTTATAAATTCCCTAGTGAATTTACAATTCCAAAATATCTACGAATATACGATTTCCAAATCGATTTCTAATATTCATTTTCAATTTATCTTTAAAAGATATGATCTCAAAACATTCACTCCATATTGGAAAACATTTCCATACTTATTTAACAATAAGTGATTCACAAATCCATTTATTTTCAACACTTGGAAAATATTCCATATACTTAAGTCAAAATTAAGTATATATTTCATTCTTTAAAGAAAACATTCTCTTAACACATTTATTTGGGCCAAAACGAATGTTGCGTAAAACATCGTTACGACAACCCAAAATCACTAGTATAGGGATTCGAACTTAAAACAGATATATAAATCTCAATACTATATAAAACATTTCCTTTCGGAAATCATTTACTATAACAACAGTGTAATAGTCCACTATTTCCTTCTATTTCTCGAAAACGTCTATTTCAACAATAAATGTTGAAATCTATGTTTTCAATAGTTAATCCATTTTAAAACATCTTTAAAACAATTAACTTCATTTCATAATACCACTTCCCCAAAAACATGTCCATTTTCTTTAATAATATATTCACTGTCCAAAATCGTGAATATACTTCACTAACTAAATTCAATATTTTCTACACATTTTATTTCAAGGATAATTCGCTATCCGAAATCGCGAATATATCTCCTTTAATAATCTTCTATATTAAATTTATCAAATTCAATTGATTTCGGATTTATAAACAATGTTTATAAATTCCATTTCTATTTATAAAAACTTTGATTTATGAAAATCCCTTTTTATAAACTAATTCAATTTATAACTCAACTTTATACCCAAAATCCGATTTACAAGTTAATTATTTATAAATCTTTTATTTTACAAAATCTATTCATTTCATAACTTCACAATTTATAAATCTATAAATTTTATTCACTTGTGAAATCCATTTATACTTCATTTTAACTCTTAATAAAACTCGTTTCACAATTCCTATACCTTTAATTTATAAATATTAATCTTAGAAATCTTTTATATAAACCGTTTATAATAATTCAAAAATCTCAATTTAAATAAACCAATCCTTTTAATAATTTACAAAACGTTATTTAAAACTTATATAACTCCAAAATCATACTTAAGTACTATTTTCCAAAAATATAACTTTTATAACAATAAAATTATAATGTTTATTTATTTCAACAATTCAAAATTTAATAAAACGTATACTTTCAAAAATCACTTTAAAATTTTTTTAAAATCAAAATTATTATTTTAAAACTTCAAAAAATGGATCCGATGATGCAACGGCACCAAATAGTCAATCACGACATCCAAATATCATATATCGATATGATAATCAACAAACATCACAATATATGTAATCAAATAAATACTGGTGAGGAATCCAGTTGGATCCCTCCAACCTGTTTCCCTGCATCCAAAGATGTTAGCATAGTACCAATTCCGTTCCAATACGGAATATCGCGGTATATGGGATTTATAAAATATTATCCGCTATTATACGGCGCAATAGGGTCTCATCCGCTATATAATGCGGAAAATCAACTCCAAGTACATACATAATACCAATTTCACTTTGCAGTGAAATATTCGCGGTATATGTTTTTAATAAATAACCGCCGCTTACTAACGGCGTATAATGTCTATTTCAAACAACAGATAACAATTTATCATTCAGGCATACAATCAAGCAAATTTAAATCTAACTATTTAAAATTTAAATCGAAACTATTCGATTGAGTGAGAAGTTCTCACCTCGTTTCCAATTCAGTTTCAGCATTTTATTTCGAATAAATTAAACATACGTTTAATTTTACCCGAAATTCAAACTAGCTCCAAATGACTCCAATCCAATTCCATAGCGTAGTGCTCGTCGATACGATTCCAACGCAAAAGTTTCGTCCGAAATGGACCTCGTACGAACAAGTTATGACATTTATAAGTTTACACAAATTTTTTTATATAAATAATTATACAATTTCTTTTATTATTTTCAAACCCTCTCATCTGGCTGCACATTTCCACTCCCCAGATCCTTGCCGCACGCGCTCATCTCCTTCTTCCCAGTATCCCACGCGAGCACTAACCCATAGAGCCGGCGCTAACCCTAATCACGCAACCCAAAACGAGCATCACCACGTAGATCAAGCACCACCATTTGAAGCGCCACCCACCACTCCTTGCTCGGCCAGAGTAGCTTGAATTCCGTTCGCCCCTATAGCGCGCGATTTGATGACGAATGGCTGGCCTTTGAACTGAAATTGCCGTTGATCGGTTGCTCGAAACTTCATCATGACCGTTGGATGCAAAGATCTTGCTCCGCTCTACAACTTTCGTGTTGAACATTCTCTGAATTGATGAACAGATTTGAAAATATTAGAGGAAGAGCACGGTGATTTTATGGCCATTGAAGTTTAAAATGGCGACCGGCTATAGAAGAAACCCTAGCCCTTTTTTTTGTGAATTAAGGTCCTTATATAGAAATTTTCTCAAACACTATTCATTCCGGATTTTTCGAACTCCAAACGAAGCGTGCCGGCTGGCATTTCTAGGGTTTACCCTACGTTCTGAACACAATGGAATAGGTTTCGGAGCTAGTTCGATCATCTGTGCGAGTTACGGCAATAAACGATCAAATTTAAATTAAACCAATTAAACGATTTTCTATGCGTTTTGGCTTGCCCCGGACAAACCGTAAATCCGATTGACACGAAATTTGAAACCATATAATAATATCACATTACGGATCCGATGAAACTGGTTTCGTTGAAATCCGAGACTGTTTGAAAAATGGCTATTTTAACTCGTCAATTAAATATTAAAATATTCAATTTCTGCAAATTAACTTTTAATTAAATTTTAAAAGTTCTATAACATTATTCTAACTCCAATATGATTAAATAAAATTTTACAAATCAATTTTAATCATATTAAACTCGATTTTCAATTATTTCTGTATTTTTAAATATTAAATTATCGATTTAAGTATCCAACTAAATCCAGTATTCGAAAAATAAATTATTCGACTTATAAATTCCAATTATTAATATTTAAAATAAATTAAAATATATAATTTTTAATTTACAGAAATTCTGGGTCGTTACAAATCCTATTTCACAACTTTTAGGTTAAATTTTCATTCAATTATTCGCCTAGAATAATTTTTTTTTCAATACTAAATTTACTTCAGGATTTCACCATTCATTTCTTAAGTTTGATATAAATATTTTGTACACCTTTTAAATTTATTTTCACTTCACTATTGAAGTTTATATCTATTTCTATTCATTTTTCCTTTACGATTCCATTTGAAATCAATTTTCCTTCAAACTTTGCATATTGAATTTTATTCACCTTATTTTTACACTGGATTTCCAATTCCATATTTAATTAACCATTTCCTTTTATTAGTTCCACTTACTAATTTATTTAAAATTTCAAATAAAAGTTTATTTGCAAACTTTTTCTTCCTTTAGTTTCTTCAAACAATTTCTTCGATTTCACCTTACTTTACATACACAATTTTAAATTAGATTTCAATATTCAATTTCATATCTATTTGCTTACCAATTTTAAATCCTTTGCCGTTAGTGAAATTTTGTTTTAAAAAAAAAATTCTTACTCCCAAAATTTTTTGAAAATTTTGGCAAAGTCTCCTTTGTACGGAGGGGCTTTTGCAATTTGACAAGAGATATAAATATATATTCATCGACCCACATGGTCGGAAAAACAAAAACAATTCATATTTCCTATTTTTATTGCGTAGGCGTACCTTTATTTAGCATTTTTAAGCAAGCGGCTTATTTTTTTAGCATTTTGCGCGATCAAATCCTACCAAACGGCTTCCTGATACCTGTACTTACTCAATTCAAACATATAAGTACTAAATATATGCAATTTATTAACATTTCACTTACTTTCAATAGCTAACACATAAATTTCACATATACTGCACTTTATATATTTTCCATAAGCACATATAAGGTTCCGACACTTATTACAATTGCTTATAACCAATTTTAAAACCATTCCATTTAGTTTAAGTGGTTTACAACTTACACGCTTATATCTAATTCATTCTAAGCAAAACAAACTCATATTCATTCCAATTGATTTCAAAATCATCCTATTTCACTTCCAATAACTCATAGAATTTTATCTAATCTCGTTTACATCGAACGATCCATTTTCTTATGCAGTTCGACAATATTAATATGAATAAATAATCAATTAAGCTTTTTAACCATTTAAATTGAATCCAACTCAATTTACACTTGATCCTATCCCATTTTAATTTATTCACAAACTCTCATTGCATTTTCTTTCATATCCATAAAGTTTGATCCCAAACCATTTTATTAAACTCGACAACCAATACAATAAATAACAATATCCTAATTTACTTAAGTTATTTATTTTCCTCAAACTATTCCACCCAACAACTTAAGCTTATTCTATTCCTCCAACTTCCATTTAAAACTTTGATTTGATTTTCCTTTGATCAAATCCCAACTATTATACTAATTTATTCGATTATTTTATTCTTTTATCCATTTTTAAATTTCAATTCACATTAACAATTCATTATTGAATTTATTTATAATAAGGTCAGTCAATTTATGCCTGAATTGGATTTGTTTACAACTCACACCAATTCAATTTTAATCTAATTCAATACTTACTTAGTTTACATTTATTTATGTAAGTAAGAATTTTATTCCATTCAATATTATCTATAACTCGACCGAATTCATTTAAATTCAGTGTTATTCCAACTCAACTTCAGTTAAATCTAACTACATACCATTCTTTTGAATTTTATTAAGCAAGGACTTAATTCCATTTAATATCATTCATGAAACAATTGAATTTTGATTCAATTCAGTCCAAATTTAACTAAATTTTATTTCTCAATATATGAGTTCAAAACTTATTTATTTACTTAAAAGCTTATATTGCTCATTTGAGTCATTTCATCTTATAACCACAATTTCAGATTATATATATAACACTTACTAGCTTAAGGTATGAATTTTCATTTCACAATTATAACCATTTTACCTTTCAACTTTATATCCAATTTAATTCTATTTCAATTTCAATTTTATTTAACTTATCTCAAGTTAATTTCTAATATATTTTCTTCACTTTCATTCACTTAAGTTAAATTTTAATTCTCGGATTAAAATTTCTAGTTTCTTCTTATTAATATCAACTTTACTTTATAAGTTCTATAGTTGATTCATTTAAACTTTTCACATTATTTAAATAGAATTTCTTAGAATTCAGTTGCCCGGTTTCTTTTCCAAAACCATTTAGAAATGATAACTACACATACCCATTTGGTATATCAAATCAAATCTCTGGATTCCAAACACTTGTTTTTACCAAAACAAATTTTCCTTTTGACATTTCTAAAACAATTTGCATACCCAAAAAGCCCAGACAATATCATAACCAACTATCCTGGTAGCAATCCACCACTATAGAAACTCGAAAATGAATACTAATGATGTGGCCATCATCATCAGGATTATTTTCCTGCGATTGAAGTGAGTTCAGTACTTTTATCTCTTTTTAAAACATTCCAAATATTTTTAAATCCCAAATCTCACCAGATTTCAAATCCGATTCAAAAATATTTCTCAAATATATATTATGTTTCCCAACTTTTGAAAATCATTTTCAAATTCAAAGGAACCTAAGTTTCCAAATTTTCAAATTCCAAATCCTTTAAATTTATATTCAATCATTACTTTGGAATTTTATCTTATTTTAATTATTGATCATACTATATTGATCATACTATAATTCACATTTATAGTTTATATTTACAGATCTCATTTGTATATGAATTTGTTTCTTAGTTTTTAATTATGATTTCAATTCCTTATTCAATTATTAATCACGTTTACAAATCCCATTTATTTATTAATTTATTCATTAATCTCTGGTTATTATCTCAATTTCTTATTCAATTCAAATACAACAATGATAATAATTTAATATCATCATCCCTAACAACCAAGCATCCATATATAACTATAATAATTTACGAAAAATTATCTCCTTTATATACAAAAATAATTTGGGTAAAATTATCTCATTTATCCTACTTAAAACAATACTGTGTCGGTTTACCTTGTTTAAGAGTTTAGAAATCCCTGTCGATAACATGACATCCCACATATCGACCAGAATCCATAAACACTCAACCGATAAATCAACACAATATAAAAACAATTTTATATTCACTAACAAATACGCGCTCATATCTATTAATAATCTCAAATTCATTTTAGAGTACTACGGACTCTACTAAATGAGTAATTCCCACCAGAGCCAAGGTTATCACCAACCTAGGCTCTAATACCAACTGTAACAGCCCGCAAATCCATACCCCTTGAGTCGACACTATTCTACATCAATCAACTCATGTTGAATAGAAATACGAACCAATTGGGTTAAAGAAGAAGAGGTAGAAGAAGAGAAAACAGAAAACAACAACAGAATCTAACCAACGTAGCGGAATAAAATATAATATATAATAACGGATCTTTACATAGAAGAAAACTATATCTGTCTTATACATACATCATCAGAGTACATCATCAGAGTTCCACATCCATAACATAAAACTAGATTTTCTCCCTTAAAACAAAATACTAAGTCACCTTTAAATAATTACTACGATAATAGATTTAAAAAATATTTATTTTAGAATTTAAACGTTTAACAATAATAAATTTTCTAAAATATGCTTTTTAAAACAACATTAAAACTTTTATCTTATATTTAAAAATGTACTTTGAAAACGTACTTGGCTATCTAGGGAGATATACTTCTCTTCGCATTCTTTAAAGATAAATCACTGTTTATTCTTCAACAAATTTTCTCATTTCCTTTAATAAATTCCCACCTTGAATTTATTCTTCCCAAATATCCACTGTTATATTACTTTGCTTTTATAAACCCGGTTTATAAATTTCATAGCCACATTCTCCTTTAAAAATCCCGGTTTTACACACTTAAATCAATTTCCAAATTGATTTCCAATTTACTCCATGTATTCCAAAATCCATTAATTTCATATTTTATTCCTTAATTATGATTTAAAATACTTTTAACTGAAAATACCAAATTTAGATTTCTCCAATTACTTCTTTATTCTTTAAAATAAATTTAAACTTTGAATTTTAAAATAATTCTTTATTCCTTTAATTGATATCGCTTAAGTTTGCAATTCATTAATTTCTGTTCATTCAAAATCCTTTTCTCAATACTTGAAATTATTTATTAGTATTTTAATATCACTTCCATTCCTTTTCAATTCATTCTTAATTTATTAAAATTAGCAATAATTATTTTACTTAAAAATTCACTCTTTTATTTTCTTTCCAAAAATCCAATTTATATATTTTGATAACTCAGTGTGCCGAAATAAAGTCAAGCAAACCATAGCATTCAATATAATTCATCATAGAATATTAAATAATCATAAAAGAGAATATTGAATAATTTAAATAAATGTTGAGGAATCCAGTTGGATCTCTCCAACCTGTTTTCCTGCATCCACAGACGTTAGCACAACATAAAATTCCAATTCCACTTCGAGGTGGAATATCGCGGTATATGGAATTAATATAATATCATCCTCTATTATGCGGTGCATAGGGTCTCATCCGCTATATAATGCAGGAAATCAATCATTCCATGATATATTATATACTATAATATAGCACATCAAATCAATTCAACCATTCAACCAATTATTTAAATTTAATCATTTAAATTTAAAATATACCAGATGAGTGAGATTAACTCACCTTTGATTTTGTTTTGCAATCCGACCCACACCGGCTTGTCCCTTCATGATTTTTGACCTTGTATAGATAATTCATGATTTATTGCTAATTGAATTAATCGAGCAATCTATTATCATTTTGTAGATTTAATTAACTAACTTTTATATAAACCCTTATATACTTTTCCAAAGTTATATATATATATATATATATATATCTATTCATATATACTTATTTCTGCGTTAAAATATGTATATTCACTTATATTATATATGAAAATCTGTTTTCTTCAGAAAATAACAAAACTGTAGTTTTGTTACAGTAAACTTCCTCTAATAATTTATTCTTAGGGACTAATATAAATTAAATAACTCTTTTAAACAAGTCAATCACTATAATTTCTCAATATTAAAACTCCTATGTATATATTTTACTTTCCTTTTTACTAATTATTTTTTTCCAATCTGTATATATTAGAAAAGAAATCCCCCTTTTCTAAAAAATATATACAGATGTTATGAAGTTAAATTGAATTAAATGTACAACATTATACCTAACAACCTGCAGAAACACGTCTGGAAGCGGCGTCGAGTAGCACCCAAGGGTTTCCCCCCTCCTCCGAGCATACATTCCCTATCGCGATGCCAAATCTCACGCGCCCTTGATTTGACCACAGCCGTGACCTCGATGAATCCTTCAGCTACCCTACGCCGCAAACCCTAACTCGTACGAGCCCACAACTGTTGAAGATCATTGCGAACGACACGATTTCCACGTGGTTGAGCCCTCCAACTGCTCGAACACGCGAATCCCTAACTCGATTCCACTCCTGGCCGTGCGCGTGAATGTGCGGTGCCTTTACCGCTTGGCCGTGGCTTCGGCCCTAGCTTCAACTAGGGTCGCGATCGATTTGAACGGCTTTGGATTTTTTTTATTTTAACTGAGAGGATTTGATTTTAGGCTTCGACTATGCCATTTTTTTTTGTTTTGTTCGACTGAACTGAGGAAGAGAAGGGAAGCTTCGCGATTTAAATTGAAGATAGCAGAAAGGAAAGACGCAAGGAGGTTGCGTGCTTTCTCTCTATTTGAATTGGTCGACTGCGATTATGAAAAAGGGGACAAGCGTTCCATCATTTACTAGCTACAATCCCTCGAAAGAAGTAAAAGCTGTAGGGGGAAAAAAGACTTGATGTTGATATAATTTCAACTGATGTGAAAAATGTGACCAAAATATATTATATTTTTTTATTAAATTTAAATTCAAATTATCTCGATTTAAGCAATCTAAAATTTCGAACCCCTATCGAGGCATACCGCTAGACGTTTAAAATGTTATACCCCTATTTCGAGCGCAATGGAAAAGGTTTCGAGGCCTAACTCAATCGTATGGAGAAGATAGCTTTGTGAGCCCAGTTATAAAATTGAATTTTCGATTTAATTTTCAGCGCGTTTACTTATCGTACGCTCACACAACGACTCCAAACATTACGAAATTTGAAATCCGATAATAATACAATATTACGGATCCAATGGAACTGGTTTCGTCGAAATCGGTGACTACGCCTCGGAAGGCTATTTTTAAATATCGATTTAAAC
Source organism: Allium cepa (assembly GCA_030765085.1). NCBI lineage: Eukaryota > Viridiplantae > Streptophyta > Magnoliopsida > Asparagales > Amaryllidaceae > Allium > Allium cepa. The sequence goes on along the minus strand of CM060929.1, from coordinate 696,951,363 downwards.
GATGAAATTTCAAAACTTAACAAAGCACTTCCAAATTCAATTTTAACATTTCTACTATTTTCAGTACTATCAATATAAATTTTACAATCCTTCAAATTATTTTAGCAGGCTTAAAACAGAAGATTCAATAATTTACCCAATTTCAAATTATTAAATTCAAAAATATAATTATCAAATAAATAGTGATATTTGGAATTCAAGTTAAAATTAACCATTCAAATATTTAAAATCAATTAAATATTCCAATTTCAAATGCTCAGAAATTCCGGGTCGTCACACAAAGTTGACCATATTGACCAAAATACACTTTTTCGTAAAATGTTCTATGTAATCATGTTTGGAATTCTAATTCACATCCAAATCAAAATTTATATTTAAAATAATAAAATATTTTATTTAATAAATAAATATAAAGTTTTTAAATCAAAAATTCAATTTAAATAATTAAAATATGCAATTAAAATAATCAGAAAATACAGGGTTGTCACATTATCCGCATAGGATTTCTAACGATTTTGTGCAACCTTCATTCACTGCCTAATCAATTCTATCTTTTTAGTTTTGGCACATCAAATTCTAAGTGTTAAATTCTGCCTCCTTTTTCTTTAATCCTGTCCAATAGAAAATTCTCTGTATATCCCTATTTATCTTTTCTCTTTTGGGTTGAAGGGTCATCCTTGAATGGTCTCTCTATAAGCTAAAATTTATATTTCCCAAAATCCTAAATTTTTTGGGAGTAAAGCATCCTTTATTTCTAGTTACTAAACTAATTTCATCATTAACTTCCACTCTTACCAATAGTTTATTGCTAGTTAAATGTCCTTATGAAATTTCCTTATTTATGTTTTTCCTCACAATATATATTTATATGACGACCTAATCCCGTCCATAAAATAAACTCAATGATAAAACAGGAACATACCTTATACCATATCATACGCTCTTCCCATAACACAAGGGTGACAACTAGCGATAACAGCGCCAAAAAATCTAACATAAAATTTTGCTAGAAGTTGTTGTTTATCATTAACTGGTATTAATGATGTTGGGACCCTAATACTCCTTACCAAATTAAGATGAACGTTCTTAGTATGTCTTACCACTTAATTCTACATCTTCCTTGATTTTCCTTCTTAATTTCTTATAAGTGTGGTTTATTGATTATTTTAATTAATATGCCCTTATAATTGATCATTACAATCAAAAATGGACCGTCTCTAATAAATCCTTATTTATTCCCTTTAATCTTTTTTTTACTAGTTTTAGATTCCCTTTGTTATACCAATTCAATTCCTCCATAAATTCCATATTAAATTCCCTAACCAGTCCCCATTTAATTACTTTCATTAATTATAAATTTATTACCCGTTAGATTTGTAATTAATGTCAATAAATCATAATTGCGCTATTTATATATTTCTATTTTTATACTTTAAGCGCAGTTAAACATATGCATATATATATATATATATTATTGCTAATCATTAACTACTAAATTAGAACATTCTTTTCTACATTTTGATTTATCAAAGCTATCCTTCTAAAATGGATTGCCGTTATAATTTTCCCTAAAGCAACATCTTTGTTTCCTTTTAAATTATAAGGAACTATTTCTTTCCTTTTAACGAAATAGACAGTGTAAACTACAGAAAATAATATCCATACCTTACGCATCTCTTTCCCTTTTTGATATATTCTGTGTTAATTCAAATGTTGCTCTTTATGCATATTTTGGAATTTGAAAATTTATGGAAGTTACATGAAAACTGCTCCAACTAAATCAAAACATGGAAATTCACATTCCAAGTCAACTAGGGAAACCTAACTTACAACCTAATTATAAGTCTAGAATATCTTCACAACTTTACCAATATTCAACAAAAATATATGAGACTGATTTAAAATTTCCATATCAGGTTGTACATACGGTTATTTTTTTATTCATATCCTAAAACCTTTACATTGCCTTACCTAAGTAGTGATCCCTATTTGTGCCATAAAAAATTTTGGTTTGATCCTCAACATTTTTACAACTAAAATTTCACAATTATAAAGTACCTCACAAATTCTTTATCCTTAAAAGTATAAACTTGGAAATTCTTTTTGTCAATTTCAAAACTTTCTTAGTTCCTAAAAGGAACCATGAAATTTTTTCTTTTTCTAACCAACTTTTCCTTTTTATGGACTTTCCACATAGAGACTTATTTCTTTAAATGATGGACTTTTAATTCAAAACATTCAAAAATCAATTATTCAACCAAACTATTATTAAATCGAGAATTCAAAAGTTGCTTAATTTCATAAAGGAGTAAAATATTTTCGATTCTTAAAAATCTTCTACAACATACAAAATAATTTTCAATAAAAAAATTTCATACAAATAAACTGATTACATTAAATTCAAAATAAGCATTTATTACTGCATGAAATTATGGCATATACTTGTGAGAAGTTCATTAGCAACCATTTTAAGGATATATCATTATTATTATTTTCTAAATTTAGCTCCATTTAAATCTATTACAAAGATTGTAGCTTTAATAGCATTTCAAAATAACATGTTTTCCTTTATTAGACATTCACTACTTCAAAGATATTTCTAGTTAAAAGACAATTGTTTTAGAAGACCATATGCAAAAAAAAATTCCAGGGTGTTATATTATTCCAAAAATATATATCAACATCTATTGCTTTATTACTTAAAATGTACTATCACTTGACTAAATACTTTTTGTAGCTTTAGTTAAGTCTTATTTAAACTTCTATAATCTTTCACGATCCTTTTCATAGCTATCCCAATTTATTTTTCTTTCATTACCATTTTAAATTCAATAGTATATTATTCTTATTCAAACAAGTCTTAAGTAGAAAATTGTATATATAAAATTCTCGTCCTCACATAAATGCCTTTCCTTATAACATTCACAACATTATCCCAACTTGTTTATTTGCTATCTTTAGTTAATTCCATCCAATTGCTAAATTCTTTTTTTCGAAAACATAGTCCATAACTTTAAACAATGAAAAGTGGAGTAAAGAAGTATAACTTCTACCCTATTAATTTCTAACTAGATTTTATCCAGAATCATTCAATATTGCCTCGATATGTATTTCTTTTAATTAATTAAATTCTACTTTAGCTGTTATTCTTCATATCTTCCTTATGCGAAAATGTTTCTCTTATCCTAGTTATTCTTATCTTTATATTCATTATTCGTTAATTTAATTAAGTTCAATTTCCATTTATTCCCCTTTTTATAAAGAATTTAGAAAAAAGGAACTTCCAAATTTATGAAATAGAAGAAAAATCATCAAGTCTAACCTACGCACTATTTTACGTCAATTTTGAAAACGAAGAATCCCTTTCTTCCAAAATCGAAAACTTTTCAACTCAATAATTTTTTGTTTATAATTGTGAGTTTCCAAATTTCCTTACTTTCTCAAAACAAAAACTTTCCAATAAATCCTTTGAAAAAATTATTCAAAACATTTAAGGAATTTTTCAAAAATCTTTTATCAAATTCTTTTTCATGGGTTTGGAATTAGAAATTGACTTTAATTCTCCTTTCTTTTGAACTTACTTTCTTTCTATAAAAATCTAATTATCTGCTTATGGTGATTAATGTACTCCTTCTATCATTGATTAATGTACTCCTTCTTCTATAAAAATCCACCATATCTTGCTTTACTCCTATCATTCCTTACTTCTAGATGTTTAAAACGCATAGGTTCTTATCTCCCATCTATTTTTATGTATTGGACTAGGCCCACTTATTTTCACCTGTATAATTAAGGCTATATAATTTACCCTAATGACAGTTATACTTCCTTATAATGTTTAATAACTATCTAACATGTTTATTTGCTATTACTATAAATCTCAATTGTAATAATAAATGATTACTATTCTAACAGATAATTTTGAAAGGCGTTTATTTATTCATTCAAATCTTACCCATTATGCCTTCCTTATCTCTCCATAATTATCTTAATAATCTCTTTATTTTTCCTATTTATATCCTTATTAAACTCTTGTAACTCCCTATTTATTGCTCATATATTGTCTTATTAACTTTAGAGTTATAATCTTTTCCTTCTATGTTTTCGAAGATAGTATTATATATTGAAGTAAAGATTCGTTTAGTTTTTTTTTGCATTCATTTAAAGTAAGTATATATATTTATATATTGTAGGATTTTTGAAACATAGTTTTGAAAATAAAATGTACGCTAATAATCCAAAAAGTGGATCAACACCCTGGATTGAGTGTGAAAGCACCAGCCCTGTTTATCAAGGAAAATAAAATAAAAAGAAGAGATAGTAACCTTGCCAAGAAAGCAAAGAAACAAGGTATTTTTATAGTGGTTCGACTGTTAACGAAGCCTACGTCCACTTTATAACTTTTATTATTGGCAGAGTACCATTACAAGTTGAATCTAATTACAAAGCGATTAGATCTCGTAAGTTGGATCAACTCACCAGTGTTAAAGTTCAATGGAGAATCACGGCGAACCTTTAGATAACTGTCATGTGGAAGGAGAAGAGTGAAGAGTAGTTTCTACAAAGTTTTAGCAGCCAGTCCAAAACATCTCGTTTATGTTGTAGGTAGGATCATATTTATAGGGGTTGGAGAGCTATTGGGCTAGGCTGCCTTGCTAGAAGCTTGGATATGGAGATAAGGTGCTTTGAAAATTTCATAACAATGCGAGCCAGTATGATGGATCGCTAGCGATCCATGCAGTTAGAATATTTTTGGCTCGGATCACTTTTGTAATGCTTTATGCCTAATGTAGATGCTCTCCATGTAATTTCCTGACTAAATGCCTTGTTTTGATGGTGTCTTATGCTCATGCATTGAACCATGCTTGAAATTAGATGGATGCTTATTTCCCAAACTGACTTGCATGAAATACCATGAAATTCATCAAGCACCCCTAGAAATGATAATGCTTCATGATACAGGGAAAATGGATGGCCCATGTTTAGTATTTGTGGTTCACTAGTGATCCATGGGTGAGGGATCACTAGCGATCCATACCCTTTGATTATTATTATTTTTTCTCTTGAGTCCCTCTTGATTCCTTCGTTTGATCCTTTCGGTTAACTATTGAGTCGTTTTGACTTGATGTAGATGTTCTAACTTATACTGAACTCTATTAGATTAATAACCCGATAACATTTGTCTCTATAGCATGCCTTCATTGGAATCAAGGAGTGCTCTAGAAGTGTGCTTTCGAGTTCCTATTTAGCGAGATTCATTTGATCATGCTGAGGCCATCATATGAATCTAGCTTTGGTTGTTTTGTTGTTTGTCGAACTTTGACATGAATCGTTGTTGCTCACTATAACAAATCAGCATCGATCCCATAACTTTCATGATGCTTACAAATAACACATGGATCTTGCTGAGCGAATTTGGAGGAGATTGATTCCCGTTTAATGGATCGCTAGCGATCCATAATCCCTGGATCACTAGTGACCTAAAGACTTAGCATATTTTTTGTTCAGTTTTCCCATTTAGTTTTATCGAGCCAATCCTTTTTTCCCTTCTACATTTCTATTGCGACTCGAGCTTCCTGCATCATGACCCGATTCAAATTCATCTGAATTCTAAATCTACTCAAGTCATTACCATTGCCAACTATCCACCACCGAATCCTCTTGCCATTGACTATTATAAAGTTCGTCGTTGCCTTAAGTCAGCCGCTAGCACCTGACCTCACTGATTTGGTTTGCCATCGACCTACCTATCTTAGATCACTTCTGTCGCAAACTTCAACCATTATTCCCCTTTTGATATTAGACTTGAGGTGGGTGGTTTGAAATTTGGCATTCGTTTAGCAATTTGGTGATGAGGTTGTATTGGTGATGATTATTGTGGAAAATTCAAGTTGATTGCGATTTTATGGAAGAAGATAGTAAATCATGTCTTGACTTTTTCACAGATACCCGGGCTTTACCCTGGTGCTTGACATATTTTTCTGTCTTCGTCCACCAAATCATAATTGACTTGCACTAAGTTACATTGCTTATCCAACACGACGTCTTGCGAATTGGTTTTAGTTCTTCCAGAGTGGAATAACAGCTTAGGGTAGCGCCTCGCGTGCAACTTATGTTGTTATCACCTTTTGGAGAGTTTATATTGGTCCTATTATTGCACACTTAATATACCTGAAATGGGAAGAGCTTCTCGCATTGCTTCGGATAATGAATCCGTTATCGATTGTTGATCGATAACGGGTAAGTGTAGGATAAATAACTTCAATAAATGATACAAAACCATTTTCCTTCTTCACTATAAGTGAACTATCTACAGGAAATAGAGCATTTTTAGTGTTTAGGACACCTGACCCACCCCATGTAGATAACACATGCACTTGCCCCAGTCTATACTTGGAATCCAATGCGTCAATGTAAACCGATATTCTTTCAAAATTTAAGTGCTGTAGGGGAATTTTTAGTTAATGATAGAATTATTTGACCGTGTTAGATGCAAGTTCTATTGTATAGAATGAAGCATCCATCCTCTCAGAATAAGTCCAATGGAGGAATTCCAGCACTTTCAGAAGCTAAATGTCATCCATTGTGCCTTCATTTTCAGTTCCGCAAGCTGAATACGGTAAACTAGTTCCAGTTCGCCCGGCTATAGAATGGACTCCTTCGAATTTTATAGTCCTGCTTAATCCCTCAGAGAGAGCATCCTCCGTAACCTTCGCTAAGGTTTACATAACATTTGCATACAACATGGCATTCCAAAGGACGACGTATTCCTTTCGGAGAAGAATGAGTTTTGCCTATATGCCGCCTTCGGCATACACCGCTTGCTACCAGTATATGTGCTTAAATGGATCAGTGCCCCTTTCAATAACTTCTTGAAAGTGACTCTTTTGAACTTAGGAGTTGCTCCATTCCAAATCCATCCTAATGGATATGCAATCTTGACTTGCCTTCACGTCCAGTTTATGTAGACATTTAATCGTGCCCTGAGTTTGATTAGTTGAGATATTTTCTCTCGTTTAAGAAGAGAGATGAGTGCCCGTTGCTAATCGTCATCGAGGCCCAAAGGAACCTCAAGATCATGTTGTAGCTTTAAAGTAACGTGTTTCAATTCAAGACTTAGTATTTCTTTATTAAATGTCCCGAAGGATTTAACCGCCTTTGGACGACGGGGGGTATGTTATTACTTTTACTTATTAAGTTTCAATACGTCGCTATGGGATTTCTGATAGATCAAATACTTCTTGCAGTTATTCCGAGGCTGAATAAAGACCCATCACTTCATTAAAATTTCCATACTATGAAGGCCATAGATGCGAAGGAGAGGTCGGTTAAACTTTTGCTAACGGACCAAAATTTGCTCCGGTGTAGGCTATTGCATCCGGGGAGATACGACGTAGCCGTTGAAGTCTCGTCTCCTTCCTGTTCCAGAATACAAAAACACTCCACTTCTTCATTACATTGCTCTGAAGTGGATGTTATTTCAAAAAAAGAAGGACCATTTGGCGAGTCAATTGAAGAAACTCATGAAGGAAGTGGTGTCATGACTGAAACTAGTTGTCCAGCCAGAATTCCATCGCTTCCGAAGGAAGGGGAAGAAGTGTTCAAGCAGCATGAGGGCAAGGCTGCAGTGGCAATAGAAAAGGAGGAGGGTGAAGTAAGGGTAGTAGCGGTTATGGTTCCTCCTCTGGTGATGATGATTTCTAAGTAGGCACTATTGACGGAGACTTTGAATCGCGTGATGAGACTCCAGGAATGAGTCCTATTCCCCTAGATTTGCCTCCCTGAGAGATTCACAATAGAGATGCTTCCCCATTAGTCGTAGGACGTCAAGGTTCCCAAATTAAAGATACCGGTGTGGACTTTGTGGGTTTAAGCAACGTTTACGTGAATATCAATCAACTTATGTGGCAAGATTTCTAATTCGAGGGAACGTCTCCTCGCCCTGGTCATATTATTTCTAGAGTAAGCACAATTTCTACCATGCTGGCTTCTCGATCCGATTAGTGACGTCCTTCTAGGCCACCTAAGACATATTACACAATTCACTAGGGTCATATTCACTTACATTTACATTATTTAGGCCTATTTCTCATTGCTATAGCTCTTCATTGATTCTTCATATCAAATACCATGAGAGGCCATAGACTTTACGATGATCTTGAGCAATTCACTGATTCGCAACGATCGTTAAGATGGTTTCCATGCCACCTCCAGCCCCGTGAAACTGAGGAGGAATGGAGAAGGCAGAAGACTTAAAAGCTGAAGCTCTTCGCCGGGATGACAGAGAATGGGGTTGGACGTATAAGAGTGTCTACGAGAAGAGAAAAACACAGGACGACCGAGAGGAACCGTCCAAGAAGCCGAAGGTTGATAGCAGTTGTAACATCCCCTATCTGGAGGCCCAAAGCTAAATGCTACAGATGCTACAGTCATCCATAGTATTAACTTCCAGCGACTAAATACGGTTATGTTAATGGTATCAATAATATCAGAAACACTTGAATATAAAACAAAATCGTAAATTTCAAAAAATCATTTTACTGATTTCATTCCAAGACACATGTTTCACATTCATATTACAATCCCATAATCATTTCCTAGGTTCAGATAAAATATAGTTGTTACATAACTACACCAAGAGTGGCATATGACGATGCCCCCTTGGTTGACTAGAGTACTATATATACAATATAGCGGAATCAATCCCAATATATAACAGCAACTCTTAATTAGCTATACGTCAGCCACGTGCTCGTCATTGGAAGCTTTATTTGCCAACCTACTAAAACCTGTAAACCTCAACCCTCGGCCTACTGAAATCAATTTTGAGCACCCAAGAGTTTAAGGAAAATAAACTTCGAGTCAGACATAAAGCCTGGTGTGAATAATACTATACATCTCGGTTATCTGATATTAAGTGAGACCACATCGTTTAGCGGAACGTTTTTTCCCCTCACTAATATCCTTTTTAAAACATATCTTATGCAAAGTATAACCATGCAACCAAAACTAGTTAAATCTGTAAAGCAACATCATGTATATGTACGTTTCAATATCATATGGACTACCTGTCCATAACTGTAGTTTTGTCTGCTAATTACTAACCCTTGACTAACTTGAGCCTACCAGAAAACATAAAATTCTAATATTTGTTAGATACTTCTCTTCTAGACGGTCTGTCCTTACTTATTTCTCCGGGTCCAACTAATCCTAATGGTTTTGCGGGCTTAGCAATAACCATTCTTTCCTTTTCTGGATTCCTTTCTGTGTGTAACATAATTTTAGTCTTACTTGTGACAAAGCCCTACACACTGGAATTTTGGACTAAATTAGCTAGGAGATAATAGCTAACGACTATAGGGTGTGACCTTACTCAAGTCCCATCCGGTCTTCTAATCTTAGCCATTTTCTTAGAGTTAACTATCCATTAAATTTTCGCTTGAAAACCTTTTCAAAAGGATTTAAATCTTTAAGTCATATATATACACAAGGAAAATATACTCTTTGCTTTACTCTAAGCTATTTTCCATGTTATTTATACTTCACACAAATAATGTTGATGAAATTATTAAGGATTTCCCATCCCTCCAAAATAATTTAAAACCCTTTTTAAATTAAAAGGACTTAGGCTATATTGCCAAAAATAATTCATTCGAAACTTTTGTTTAAAACCTTTAGCATCCCTTTCGAAATCATCAAAAGTGCCCCTTTCGAAACCTTTGAAAGTATCCCTTTCAATACAAGTAAAACCTTAGGCCGAAGGCTAAAACATACCTTTCGAAATCATACCTTTCGAAACATTCATCTTTGTCCTTTCGAAAGCATTGACAAACATATGCTTCGAAAGCTTTAAAACCTTGGACATCCTCTTTAAAACACTTAAACATTGTCTTTCTAAACCATTAGAAAACCTTTCCTTTTAGACATTTCGAAATCATTAGGGAACCAACCCTTAGAAACCTTTCTTTAAAGCCTTTTCGAAAGCATTAAAACATTATGCCTTTCGAAGCATTTGGGTTAAATTTTATGATATATGGAAACACCTTTCAGAACCATTAAAATCATCTCTTTTGAAACCATTTCCTTAGTAAAGAAGAGATGGTGTCAAAACCATCCCTTCGACTGCATTGGAGAAGCGGATTGGTTTTAAAATAAGGTAACCCTTTTGAAACCTATCCAAGTCGAAAGGTAAAAAAGGGCAGTCAGGAGCTTTAACCTAATCGAAAGCAGTTACTTAAAAACAAAGGCACAACTTCTTAAACCATTCTTTTTTAAGTCATTGACATAGTCAAATGAAGACCAAGAAGAAAGCTATTCAGTCGAAAGCAAAGCAGACGCGTTTTCATTTAAAAGAAAAGTAGCGTGTCAATCCCTTTGGAACCGCTAGTTTCGACCCAATACCTTCTGCCTATATCTAATTCACTACGTACTAGATATCTGATACCATGTGCATTAATTTCAATGGAGTCGGATGTGGAGGTAAGGAGTCGGAAGGCTAGTTCCAAAAGCGTTGAAACAGGAAAAAGCATTTAGATTTGACTTTTTAAACTATTTTTTTGTACCTAATCTACCTTGTTTGTCAAATTATGACTGGTTGCAACTTTTTTCATTTCTAAAAGTACTGCCGATTTTCAGAAATAAAGATTTGAATTATTTACAAAGTACCGCTTCTCCTTTTATAAATATATAAAACATTTAAGTCCCATAGCTTTAATAATTCTATATATCCATTAAAACACTTAGGAAAATTCTACAAAAATTCTTGAAAATCATTTTTAATATTTTTTCTAAGATATATAAATTTAGAACCTAAGATAAGACAATTTGGCTGTAATTAACTTTTAAACCAAAATAACATTTACTTCACTAGAAAATGTATATAAGATCCACATAAATTTAGAAAATTATGAAAATTGAAACCTGTGTCTAAATCATCATTTCTGATCTAAATCTAAATTCGCAAAGCAATTAAATCAATTCTCATCATAAAATGCATATAAAATATTATACATATATATTTATCATTCAAAACATGGCAAAACAATTGCAAATACTTTCAAAATTTATCTAAAACCGAAATCAATCAAAAATGAGATGTAGTCATTATTCATCTTAGCTTTTTGATTAAGGATGTGAGATTTGTTCTTGATTAAGTGATTTAATTCTTCCTCTTGAATTCTTCATCTTTGCTCTTTTTAATGGTGGCTGGTCTTAGCTCTATACTTTTGATTTGTTAAAATAAAATGAACGTGAGAGTTGAGGGGTTAAGGGTTTAGGGTATAAGGATATGCCTTGTTCCTATCTTGCCCTTGCATATTTCCTAACCCTTTTTTCTCCTTTTGTTCTTTAATTCACTTTTTTAACATGGCATGGCTACCTCTTATTTAATCACAAGTATCAATCCAATAATCAATTTACATTATTTTATTTAACTTAACTAATTAATTATCCTAAATATTGTTACTAAAAAATAATGGGTATTACAGACTCTCCTCCTTAAAGAATTTCATCTTCAAAATTACGATGAATTACACATCAAACAATCAAAGGTAAAACATACCATCCAACAAATCAGGTTAAGTATCTCTCATCCCATTCTCAATCTCCCAAGCATTATCTCTATCATTGTCCCTCCGCTGGACTTTAATCTGACTGTCTTGTTCCTGAGCCTTCTCATCTCTTGTGACTATGCGAACTGACTTTCTAACTATAGTCAAATTCGGCTTTACGACTATTCCATCTAACACCGTCGGTGATATAATAGTTTTCGGATTTCGAATACACATTTTTAGATAAGAAACATGGAAAAAATTATGGACTCCTTCCAAACTACTCGGCAACTCTACTATGTATGTAAGTTTCCTAATCCTCTCAATAATAGGAAATGGTCCAATGAACATCGATGCCAACTTCCTTGATTTTCCAAACCGAATCACACCCTTCATTAACGACAACTTAATGAAAACATGCTCTCCAGTAGAAAACTTTAAATATTTTCATCTTTTATCCACATAACTCTTCTACCTAGATTGACCTTCCTACGTTCTAGGTCGAATTAATTCAACCTTTTTTTGGAGCTTCTCTAACCAAATCCGGACCAAAAACCAACCTATCCTTGGTCTCTAACCAACAAAACGGAGATTTGCATGGCCTTCCATACAACGCTTCACATGGTGAGATTCCTATACTAGCCTGATGACTGTTGTTATATGAAAACTTGACTAGATGTGGATGGTCTTCCCATGAATCTCCAAAATCTAGCAATAAGCTTGTAAGTAATCCTCCAAGACTTAGTTAACTCTTTCTGTTCGCCCATCAATCGGTGGATGGTAAGCGGTACTCATCTTGAGCTTGGTACATAAGGTATCATGTAGACTCTTCTAGAACTTGCTAGTGAATAAATAATCTCTATCACTCACTATACTACTAGGAATTTCATGCAGTCTAACTACATTCTTCGTCAATAATTCCGCTGACACATGTGCCTTTTTGGTTGACTTAATTGGAATGAAATGGGCACTCTTGGTCAACCTATCTACAATGACCCATATGCTTTCATTTACTATATGGACCTTGGAAACCTGTCAATGAAATCCGTAGAAATAGAATCCCACTTCCATGTTGGAATGTCCAAAGGCTGAAGCAACTCACTTGGCTTTTGTTGTTCGGCATTTACCCATTTGCAGTTTAGACACTGCTTTATCCATAAGCCTACATCCCTCTTCATCCTTTCTAGAATAAACTTCTCTTCATGTCTTGATACATCTAATTTCCCCTCGGATGAATAGTAAACTTCGAACGATGTCATTCCTCCAGAACTTCCTTCCTAATGTCTACCACTTTCGAAACACACAATCTTTCTTTCTTTCTCAATCACCAATTCTAGTCAAGACTAAAATCCTTCAAGTCATCGATCTCCACTCCATCTCTCATTTTTTTGATCCATTCAGCTACTAACCTGATTTTTAGCAAGCCCGTGGACAGGCGGATTTAAGTAAATCAATTACTCGGTTATTGAGGATGGAATACGATAGGTTTGATTCGACTGGATGGACAGATGATGAAACGCACTTTGAAGATAGATATTGGATTATATAAAGCTGGATCGGCTTTAACTTGTGTCTAGGAAATATGGATCGACATTTCTGGTTTGGTCGAGTTAAAGCCAACCGACATGGGAGATATTGTTCGGTCAGATATGGTACGACATTGGTGGTTCAGTCTAGGCGGTGTGGTTCAACGTGGTGTTGTGATTTGATCTAGATGATGTGGATCGGTGTGGTGTTGTGGATCGATCTGGACGATGTGGATCGGCGTGGAAGCGTGGCTCAGTCGAGGAGTGGAGAACATGCTTGGTCCAGTCTTGGTGACATGGTTCGATGATGGAAGAGGGTCGACTGAGGACGATCAGTTGGGAAAAGGAAGGAAGGCATGTCGTTCGATCATAGTGTTTAAGTTAAGGAGGGTCGACCGGATATGGTTCGACTTTGGAGTGGATCGGTAGTGGAGTGGGTTGGCATATTGAAGTGGCTCGGTCTTGATGATATGGCTCAATAGGATGGTGTGGGTCGGTAGGATGGAGTGGATCGGCATGTTAAAGTGGCTCGGTCTTGATGGTGTTGCTCAGCATGATGGTGTGGGTCGATAGGATGGAGTGGATCGACATGTTGAAGTGGCTAGGTCTTGATGGTGTGGCTCAGCAGGATGGTGTGGGTTGATAGGATGGAGTGGATCAGCATGCTGAAGTGGCTCGACATAATGGTGTGGATCGAAAGGATGGTGTTGGTCGGTAGGACGGAGTGGATCGGCATGTTGGAGTGGCTTGGGGTCAATCATAATGATGAAGTTAAGGTTCGGTTATGGCCTTGAAGGGTCCGGACTACTCAGGAAGCCTAGTAACTCGGGTTTTGCCTTTAAATACACCATGCGGGGCTTCAGAAAAGGGGATCTTCATTCTATTTTCCTTCGTCTTCTATACTAAGGTTGCTATGCCATTGTTGATCTAAAAACTCTGGATTTTAACTGTAACTGATTCTAACATCAATAAAAAGGAAATTTCTAGAGTGCACGTAGGCCAGAGTCAGCCGAACCACTATAAATCCTTGATTTTTCCTGCTTTCTTTTTAATTTTTATTGTTCTTCACATTTATACTCTCTACATACATTCTATCTGTGATATGTGACTGCTGTTTGGTGCATTCATCTGGGTTTGGGTGTTAGTGACCAATTTTGGTGCTAACATTTTGGTGCTTTCACTAAGAAGGCTAGAACTCAGGGAATCTATAGCTTGGACTTTGGATTTGAAGACTTAAAGGCTTGGATCTCAAAAGTTATGGCAAGGCAATCGACAAGTAGTTAGCGGACTGAAAGGAGCCGGCATGAGGGGAGTCGGGAGGCATCCTAGGGAGCTAATCATGCCTCTATTTTCATCACAGAGATGAGAGTGAAACAATGCTAAAAAGACAAGAGGAGATAATGCAGAACTTACTTCGACAAGTTGCACAAGTTGGAGTGCAGAGTCAAGGGAACGCAATTACAGGAGATGCTAGAAATAAGGATCAGGTGCATGAAGTAACCAATATTCAGAATAGAGCAGAACTATCAGGAGCAACACTAGGACTAGGAGGCACTCCATGGAGCATGTTGATCCAATCCCGGCGTAGCACCAGGTGGAGCTGTACAACAAGGTGTCGTTGGAGGAATGGATGCTCATCTAGGAGAGCATGTCCCAAGATTCCCTCATGAATTCGAGGAGGAGGGGGGGTGGGGGGCAGATTAGAGGCAACAGACAAGGACTACAGTTCGGCAACAGTGATAGGTTGGCGGAGATGTTTAGGCGAGCCATGAGAGTATGATTGGCAAATAAAGACTTGGAAGATGTGAATAGGAGTCCCTTTGCTCATATGATCAGGCAAGCTATAAACCAGCCAGATTTCAAACTACCAACACTAGAGATGTATGATGGGAGTCCGTGGAACTATCTACTATGTAGTAATATACGTTATTATAATATGTCTATAGTAAAGTAAAGGTATTTAAATAGCGCTAAGTCATTACCCATATCCCCCTTAACACATTTTATATATTCTCATAGTTTATACAATGCCGTACGCTCCTCTATAAACTAGAGGTTGACCCAGAGGACATCACATAGGTACGGCACAAAACAAACTCGTAGAAGGTGCGCTAGGGCATGTGAACATGGCACACGAGGAAATGCCAAGGTAGATATACTATTTGTGGATCTGGACTGGTGGTAACGCATAGAAGCTACTACCGCCCACCTCGGAACACACTCCCAAATCAAAATCGAAGGGTAGCCACCAAAATAATCACAAATCAGAATATAATATCGAAGAACTGTCCCCGATCTGAGGAATGACCTTACTTGGCCCGGTATTGCTACTGATTTTTGTCACATCTAAGCTGGCTCACTAGAGTCAGGGTCACATCATACTTCATACAAAAATCGTTCACCAAACCATCATACTTCATTTCTGGAATCTCCACCATGTACACAGTTGTTAAAGTGGTTTTCGATGTTAGCGGAGAGTATGATAATATCCGATCTTGGTTTCTTTAACAACCAATCGTTATTATAACACCATGGTCATTTCAAAATAGTTTATACTTCAAAACCAAAATATCATTTCCATTTCAAAACCATATCAATGCGATATCATTTCTATTTCAAATATATCTATTTCCAAAAATAATATCACTTTCAAAGTTATAACACTTTCGAAACCGAACACTTGAAATCATAACACTTTGAAATCATAATACTTTGGAAACCATAACTTTGATATCATAACTTCCACCACTTAAATAATTTAGATAATAATAATATATAATAAAATAGTTTTATAAAATAGTTTATATAAGATAGTTTATATTAAAAATGGTTTATATTAAAGTAGTTTATATTAAAATAATTTATAAAGTAGAACATAATTTAAAAATACTTTATATAATAAAATAGTTTCCTTAAATATCACAAATCGATTCAAATCAACTCGAATTCCAGAATTCCAATTTAATTCATTCTCAATTCTTCAACTTTGATTCAATTCAGTTTCTCAATAAACCATTTCAAATTATATCGATTTCAACTATAGATTTGAACCACAAAATAAACAATTTAATTTTCAATATATTTCAAATCTTTAATATCAAACATTTCAAAAATATATTTGATAATTTCATATATATCAAAATTTAACTTTTTTATTATTTAGTTTTGGAATGCTAACTTAATAAATCCAATATCATTCAAATAAAACCCCAAATTACGAATAAACTAAATATTTCCTTCAATTTATCTAAACTTGAAATATTCATTTAATTACCTTAAACCAAAAATGAAGTTATAAAATCATTTCCTTTAAAATCTCAACTTCAAAAAGTTTTAAATCGATTTAATTAAATAAATTTCTTAACTAAATACAGTTTCAAATAAATTCAAATTTATCTTCTCAATGTTACTTACAAAAATCATTATAAATCTATCTTGAAATATAATATCAAAACTAACTTATAACCTTAAAATTTTCAAACTTTTAAATTTAAAAAATCTAAAGTTTAAACCTTTACAAAATAACATATATATATATGATATCTTAAAATCAATATTTGTTAAACCAAAATATTCATTCCAAAACCTTGGAAATCAATTTTAAAAAATATATATATAGCCCAACTGTGTCTGTATAAAATTTTCTATCCTATGGTCAAGTGATACAGATATTTACCATTTCAATCTGCAATTTAAATATATATGGGTATATATCATTTCAAACCACAATCCCAAATTCATTTCAAATTAAAATCGCTTGGGTTTATCATTTCAACCCATAGGAAATTCTATACTAACTGGGAACTTGCAGAGTGAGAACATATATGATAAAAAATAACATATAACAATAGGCATATATCGTCAATGATTAAATAAAAAATAAATAACAGAATATGGTGCCATGTGACGTAGTTGAACAGTTACAAATAATATCATATATATATAACAATTTAAATAACTGATAGCAGCATATTTCAATTGTCGTTTCAATTGAAATCAAATTTAATAAATATATTAGAACTTTAATCGTGAATGATTGCTCACCTTTCGAGGCTAGATAGATTTGTCAATTTGTCGTTGAAATGAGTTACGAATCCAAGCATGAATTTCAAAGCAAAGCAGGATTGGTATGAATACAACGATCAAAGCTGATAATAGGAATAGTCGAAATCAAATCAGAACTGGAGCGATGAAGATAATTGATATAAGCGAACTCATATACAACTATATATATATATATATATATATATATATATATATATATATATATCATATTCTAAATTCAAACATACATTAAAATGAAATATACATATTTACTTTCAAATCAATAATTTAACTTTAAAAATAGAATAAAAAATCTATATATAAACCAAATTCGTATATACTTACACACATAATAACCAAAATAAATCTTTTATGGTAAATTTGGAAAAATCAAACATTAACAAAAAAAAATCAAAATCTATATCATTTCACAAGTCAACAAGATGATATATAATATAATGAAATCTTATTCATACTAACTTTATAAATATTATAAACTAGCATGTATATACATTATAAATCACACAGTAAAACTAATATAAATTTTTTTAACTTTATATGCTACAGATCCTATATATACAGACTAAAATATACAACAGAACACTATATATATACTATAGCCTAATATATTTTATATATATATACACACACACACACACACAATATATAAAAGAAGGTAGGTACATATATATGCAGTACATCATACATGACATAAGTATTTGCAGCTTGTGACTAAGCTAAACTAATATGTATAAAAATTTATAAAATTTAGCATACATAACCTATGAAAATAGAGTACATGTATGTAATCCTGTTATAAAATAAATATATACATATATCCAAAACCAAATTCTAGTAAACTTACTTTGTTATATATATGTGTGTGTGTGTGGATATATGTATGTATGTATGTATATATATATGACTCACAGACCACATATAAACAAAATATATAGAATCTATAAACACATAGATCGAAACACAATATCGACAATAATATATCAAAACTAATATATAATATATATAACCATTAGGGAAACCATTTGATTTATAACAGAATATAAATTTTGAAAGTCGATGTGTGTGTGTGTATCTTAGTAACTACACACTGAAAACAACTTTACATAAACATATATATATATATATATATATATATATATATATCCTCCACGTATAACTACAAATTGTAGATAAGCCAGATAAAATTTCTCTTTCCCAAACCAATAGATCTAATAAAATCTATGGAAGCTTGTAATTTCAAAATTTACATATATGATTTACTAAGTCTTCACAGCAAACTATCATATCTAACTTACTTAATCATATATATTAGATATATATATATATATATATATATATATATATATATATATATATTTCGAAAAACCCAAAGTATACTTTCAAGCACATATATACATCTCTTTTATATCACAAACATATACATATAATTTGGAAATCCAGCACATCTCAGTTTGAAAATAACTTTTAACTATATAGCATATATACAGCATATGTATATACATACTGTATAACCTATATGCCTCTAAATTTTCCAAATAACATATCTATATAGAAAAACAGATCTCATTTATGCAAATACTATATAAACATATAAGTATACTAACAGATAAAGTAAATATTTATATACGTATACTTTAATATATAAATAAAGTTGTTATACATATATATATATAAAATCACAACTGTTATATATATGAATACCTTACAAGCGAGCAACGCCACAATCCACAAACAAGCTTGGAGGCAAGCTATAGATTGAGTGAATGGAGTGTTCGCCAATGGGTTCAGGAAGGTTCATCGAGGGAAGATTGGCGGCTCATGGGGTTATGGGCCGACGTTTGATGAAGCCGAGCATGGGAAGGAACAGTGATGGGTGTGCTCAGTTGAGTTGATGGAGGAGGGAATCTCGGTTGCGCTTGGTGCGTGTGTTGACGGAGGAGCGGCCGGTCATTTTTCGGGTTTTGAATGGAGAGGGGAGGTGCGCACATGGCTTTGAGTTCAGCCATGGGAGAGGGAAGGCAAGAGAAAGACATGTGAGTTTAGATGAAGGAGGGTGAAGGCAGCAGGCTAACGAATGGAAGTAGGAGAAAAATATAAATTTGTTATAATATTTCAAAGATTAGCAGGAAATAAATGAAACGTAAAGTCATAAATCGTGTGAAGTCACAAATCATTGATTTCAAAGGAATAAGAAAAGTTTACGGCTATTGGATTTATAATATGGAAAATAAAAAGGCAACAGAAACCAAAAGACGTTAGAATCGTACTGATACAGTTATTCATTTTACGAATCTCGTCAGCTACCGAAATTTGAAACACGGAATTGAATGTACCGTAGAGATCAGCACGATGAGACGATCAAAATGGTATACATATATCAATGGTATGACTATCCGATCAAAAGTGGATAATCGGTACCGAAAATGCTACCAATTTGTTAAAAATAAGATAAACGGAGCAATAGTAGTCAAAATTTACCAAAATGAAATATGTCGTCTCACTCAGAAGATGATTTGCAAATTTATTATATAAAAAATATTCAGGTTTGGAAAATAAATTATTTTATTATCTTCTAATATTAACTGATTTAAATTTAAATAAAGTTACACAAGAAAATAAACTTCCATATTACTAGATGAAAATTTTCCGTTTTCTATGTTTAAGTAAAAGTATTCCAAATGTTAAACTTTTATTTCTAAGTTTTAGTATTTAAAATTTCATAAAATTTCAGTAATTACGTTATTAAAACATTTTGAATTTTCTGGGTTGTTACACTCTCCCCCAATCAAAAATTTTCATCCCCGAAAAGGAAGAAGGTTGGAGAATAGAGACAACTAGAAAGAAAATAGATTGAAATACAACAATACACAATTATTTTAAACCATATAGATTACATTTATTTTTAAAATTGGTTAGTTGATTCCAACCCATTTTATTTAATCAATCAAATTTATGGTGTTTACATTTGATTGGTTTCAATTCCATATATTTTTATTCAATTGATTTGTTTCAAATCCATTAACATTTATTGCAAAATTTCACAAAAAAATTTGTTTTTCTTTACTCATCTATTAAATCTATTTGATCAATTATAATTAATTCCACCTCAACATTCAACTATTAAAAACCATATAGGTTTCAATTAATACTTAACAATTTGATTTAATTCATTTTATTAAATCAATAACTATTTATTATATCCATATTTTGTTGATTCAACTTAATGTATTTCAATCAATAGATTTGATTTCAATTTATTAGAATTTGTTACAAAATTTCTTTTTCAAAACAAAATATACTTGATTTAACTCATTTATTTACCCATTTATTAGATCCATCTAACCCTAGTTGAGTTGATTTCCCTTAAAATTTCAATTTCACTATTCTTAAGTTCATATTATTTGCTTAACTAGCATTCTCCTTTATTCATCTAATTTATCCCACTTAATATACGTTTTGCAACATATATTACGTGCATAAACATCTTATAGTCATATATTAAAAAAAATTCATTTTTCAATTCATTTTTCAAGTAAATTCCCTTAACAAAATATCATTTTTAGACATATCTTACTTACATTATATTGTATATTATTCAATTACGTAATCTCATTAACATTTAAACTTTTCTATGTAAGTTATATTAATGTTTTTGAGTTATAATTTAAACACTATACAAATTTACCCTTTTTTTACAACATTTATATTAAGCCAGACTTTTGGTTCGAACAATTTATTACTTAATTTTTCTTCTTGTGCAACCCTTTATTATACCCTAACATTTTAGCTTTTTGAATATTTTAAGCAAGTTATATATATTGGAATGCAATTTAGTATTATACAAACAAATTTTTATTCGAATTCAGCTATTTCAAGTGGGTTTAATTCCTTTTATCATTTTAGATATTTCAATTATTCAATAATCAACTTTATTTCAATAATTGGCTACATTTCTTAATGTAAAACTTAAGATTCAAATTTTTGGTTTCACTTCAAACTATTTTGAAATAATTATATACATACATACATACATACATACATACATACATATATATATATATGTCATATATCAAAATATACTCTAGAATTTCAAATCAAATCCATTAACAAAAGTGTTGCAAAGCTGCCAACTCGTCTCTCCACTTTGAAACTCGAAAATGAATGTCGATGATGCCGTAGTCATCATCGAAATTATTTCCCAGCGATAAAAGAAAAGAGCACTGATTTTTAAAACCTTAAAAAATTCTTTGAAAACTATTTCTATTTGAAATACATTCAAATAATATATTCCAAAAATTTAAAAAAAAAATCTTGAAAATATCGAAAATTGAATTACGAATTCTTCAAATCAATTTATAAACCATGTTTTATAATTCCACTTATTAATATCATGTTGCAATAGTCAATGGTTTACAAAATAATAAATGAAAAAGTCTCAAACATTATCATTTCTAACAACCAATTCAGTTAACCATTTAAATTCAGAAAATTATACTTTTACGCACATATATAATATAATCATACAAAATTTAAAATTTTTGGAAACAACATTGTGTTAATTTGCTCTGTTCAAGTGTTTTGGAATTCCTGCCGATAGCGTTAGCCAGACGAGTCGACCAAAATCCAAAATTCAAACTTAACAACAGAAATAACACAATATAAAACATTTTTATATTAAATACAAATATACTCCCTCACTCGACGACTCAAGAATGGGTTCTAAAACAAAGATAGAGATTCAAATCAAGGGGACCCAAATAGAAAGAATTCAAATCTAGAAGATAAGCTCGAAACGAAGATATGATGATTAAATAACAAAATTGAGAAGATGGATAGACTTACATAAATAGCGGGTGACCTTAACTGGGTCAACCGTGACTTCCATAATAAGATCGATGTAGAATTCTGAGGCAAATCGACATTCGATCATAGGAGGTAGAATTTAGGCATAGCAAGAGATGGCAACATCTAAACCGTCGATACAGAAATATTATGTGAATTGCTGCCTGTTGTAAAGGAGTTTCACCCCTTTACAAATCATTCTAAGATTGGCGGAGCCGTCGATTCATTTAAGATATCAATCAAAGTGGAGTTATGGGATGCTTCGGAATCAAGAAGAATACGAAGAGGGAGAGACTAGAATGGATTTCAAAATGAGGTAGCGTTCCCAAGTTTGAAAGAAATCCAAATCAAAGCGGATGGAATTCAAGCTCAAAAGAAGGTGATTTTGTAATTAAATTCTACTATATATGCTAAGTTTTGCCTAAAACCTGGATCTGATACCAACTGTAATGTCCCGGTATTTTCCACACATGTCGGAATTGAATTGCACAAAATATCAAATTGTTAATTTATATTTGGAAAAACTCAGCATATGCAGTAAATAAATCAATTATAGAATCACACACACGGAGTAATATAATAATGTGTAGCGGAATAGATATATAGTAGAGTTGAAATAAAATACAACAGAATATCTGAATACGTCTCGAATACAAACAGATGACTAGTCTGAACCAACAACTGGATAGCTAAATAGATACAGAAGGATCTCCAAGTGAAGCTCCAACTGCAAAGGCGAGTCTTAAATGCTGTGACACTCAGTCTGATCCAAGCGTAAAGCAAAACACAAAACACTCGATTGAGGATTAACATTTTTATATCAATAAATCCAACTCAAGTGAAATATCAACTGAAATACAAGTAACTTAAAGAATGTTTGGGATAACCATCCAGTAAGGATCCATGGAACTATCTACAATGTAGTAATATACGCTACTATAGCAAGCCTATAGTAAATTAAAGGTATTAAAATAGCGTTAAGGCGTTACCCATATCTCCCTTAACACATTTTATATATTCCTGTAGTCCATACAATGTCGTACGGTCCTCCATAAATTGGAGATTTGCCCAGAGGACATCACATAGGTACCGTACAAAACGAACACGTAGAAGGCGTGCTAGGGCATGTGAACTCAGCACATGAGGAAATGTGAGGGTGATATACCATTTGCAGATCCGGACTAGTAGTAACGCATAGTAGCTACTACTGCCCACTTCGGAACACACTCCCAAATCAAATCGAAGGGTGGCCATCAAAACAATCACAAATCAGAATATAATATCGAAGAAGTATGCCCCATCAAAAGAATGACCTCACTTGGTCTGGCATAGCTCCTGATTTTTGTCACATCTAAGTTGAATCACGGGAGTCAGGGTCATGTCATACCTCATGCAGAAATCGTTCACCAAACCATCCTACTTCATTTCTAGAATCTTCACCACGTACACGTTTGTTAAAGTGGTTTTCGGCAATGGCAGATAGTATGACAATATTTGATCCCGATCTCTTTAACAACCAATCGTTATTATAACACCATGGCCATTTCAAAATAATTTATACTTCAAATCCAAAATATTATTTCCATTTCAAAACCATATCAATACGATATAATTTCTATTCCAAATATATCCATTTCCAAAAACCATATCACTTTCAAAGTTATAACACTTTCGAAACCAAACACTTGAAATCATAACACTTTGAAATCATAATACTTTGGAAACCTTAACTGTAACGATCCGTAATTTCGCTACATCAAAAATGAGAGATTTCGTTTGTTTTAAATTTAAAAAGGTTTAAAACATAAATAAAAAAGTTATATATAATAGATAATAATAGAGAAATTTTTTATTCTTACAGTAGATAGCTTAAAAAGTATAAATATGGATTTTAGAACAAATCAATAAAAGTTAAGTTTTGTTAAAAACAAATAAATGCTTAAATAAATAGGTTTAAATGTTTATTTAAAAAGATAAATCTTATTGAAAATATATAATAAATTTAATGAAAGTATATTAAAATATTTATAAGTATGTTAATAATCGTTTTACAAAAATAACCAAATTTTGTCGCATTTTGTCAGTTTTACATATACCGTAAAATTAGAGATTTTGATATTATTTAAATATGATTTTAATATATAAAGAGACATGTTTTAATTTATATAAAGAAGTAAAAAGTTCATATTTAAATTTGGTTTACATAAATAAATAGTTTAACTAAAACGTCAAAATATGACCGTAAAACATTTTATCGAAAAACAATGTTTTGTCGATTAAAAGTTGTCGCAACGTCGTCGAACCTTTATTTTCTTATATAGGAACATATATTCAAATAGTATAAGTATTAATTAATTTTATAATCAAGTTTACTTTTACTAAATAAGGTTAGAAACTTCTAGAAAACAATTAAGATAAAGTAAGCACAAAAAGACAAAAATGTCATTTCAAAGCAAAAGGCAAAACATCAAATCAAAGAAACATAATTATTACTTACTTTACTTAATATCTAAATGAAAATGAAAAAAAGTAATGATTTGAAATGTGATGTTAAGTGTTGAAAAAAAATAAGATTTCCTTATAAGTAAGTAAGGGTATTTTGGTCTTTTTACAAAATATTATTTTAATCCAAAAACTTTTCTATAAATAAGACCACTATTCTTCCACTTTCTTTACACATTTCTACCTTCTTCTTCTTCCTCATTGAAGCTCTCTTTAGTGGTTTCTTCTTCTCTTCCATATCATTACTAACTTTTTCAAAACCATATCAAATCAACTCCAAACTTCACCAAACTTTGCCAAAGACCTTAGAATACCATTTAAACATGGTTTAGCCTCTAAGAAGTAAAGAAATGATGAAGGAAGGAGTGGAATAGACAAGGCCGAACCTAGGGAAGGAAGAAAGCAAATTCGTGAAGCTTCGGAACAAGAAAAAGAGAAGGAAGTTCCGTCGGAATCAAAACGAAAGTCTACGGAAAAGATTTGGTTAAGATAATAGGATTTAAGTGAAGTGTTTTTGTAAATGAATGTTGGTAGGAAGAATCGGTTAAGTTAAAGGTAAGTACTCTTATTTACTAATTAATCCATAAGTTATTTCAAGTAAAATGATTTGAAAAGTTAAAATATGTTAAATGAGTGTTTGATAAGTTGGTTGCAAATTGGTTGATTATGTTATTGATTTTGTGGTTGATAACTTCTTTGATAAATGTTAAGAGAAATGATTAGCAATTAACCATAGTTAATTAAATGAGAATTAAATCCATACAAATGTGTGTATGGAAATTATTTAGCCTCTTAATGATCTCAAAATATCTAAAAAGATTGAAAATGATATTATAATAATATAATATTATAATATAAAATGAAATGAAATGAAAAATGAATTTGAAATGATGGAAATGTTGTTTAAAACGAGTTTAAAATGATTTAGAAATGTTTTATAAAAATTTAAAAGTGTTTCCAAGAAGTTTGAAAAGAAATTGAAAAACAAGTCAAAACTATGTGCGTTGTGTAAAGCGCGATTTCGCGTCATAAAAGTTAAATGTGCGTACAAAGTGAAATATAGCTCGGAATTCTACGAGATAAGAATTTTCCGGTCTATTTTATCCATATTTTTTCAATGAAAAAGAAAATCAAGATTTCATCAAGTATATTTTGAAATATTTTCAAAACAATTTTCTAAAAACATCGCGGTTTCGCAGTTCGGAATCCAAAATGAGATTTCTTTATAAATGATATTTTTAAACGATTAAAAATATGAAATAAATTTGATAAATCTATTAAAATGGTTTGAAAGAGATTTGAAATGAAAAATATGAATTTTCAAATATTTAAAAGTTGCTTAAATCAAATAAGCTTATATAGCACTTTCTATAGCACTTTTATGTTGCGAATTCTATAACATTTAGAAGTGTAGTTTTAAACTTAACAATTCTTTCCTGTATATTTTGTGAATGATTTTAAAAGAATAATTAAGTTATTTAAAAATTATTTTGAAGTTGTAATAAGAGTTTGAATAAATGGTTAAGAGAAATTGGTTGTAACACTTAAACAAAAAGTGAAGAAGATTGAATATAATAACAAACCGAGTATACAGAAACGACTAGTGCATTTGTCCTGCCTGTGAGATCTGGGAAGGTAAACAAGATGTTTAACTAAAGTTAGGGATGGAGCGACCAGTGCCCTGAACTTACATGGCCTATGTTTTCTCTTTTTAGGCGAGAGGTGGAATAGATCGAAAGGAAAGCCCGGATGCTCTAAAAGATCATATTTAAGTTTTTCCAAGATAAAAGAAAAGAAAAACCCTTCAAAATAATTTTTGAAATAAAATATATTGAAGACAAAGATCGTTAAAGATAAAGATATTCATGATGTTGGATTACTTGCCATTAGTCCCTTGAGGTGAAACTTGCCATTAGTCCCTAGAGGTGAAACTTGCCATTAGTCCCTAGAGGTGAAACTTGCCATTAAACCCCAGAGGTGAAATTTACCATATTTAAAGTGGTAGTAGTACTATGTTATGAAAGTCTTCGATTTGTAAGAATATGATTTGAAGTTAAGAAAGAAAACTTTGATTTCGATTTAATGAATGATTTGAGAATATTTTCCCTAAGTTAAAAGTTATAACTTGAATAAAGAAATCTTGGATTAAGATTAAATGAATTATTTGGAAAAGTTTTCCTCAGTAAAAGAGAAAATGATTTGGAATTATTCCATGATTTAAGAAAGGTTTAAATAAACCAAATGATTTGATAAATGTGGTTAATGGTTCCACATACATTTGAAAAGAAAACGGAATAAATTGAAAAGAATATATCTAAGAAAAATATTTGATTAGATAAAAGATGAAGTAATTGATTAATGATTGATATCCATATATGAACTTAACATATTTAAAAGCGATGACTGGTTTCGAAGGAACCAGAGTCGGATTTGGTTGATTCCTATCCGAAAATCACTTCGAACCAATGTATACGTTCGAAAGTGAAGACATGTTGAAGATGATGATTATTGAAGATCGTGGATCTTTATAGCATGAAGACTGCTTGTTGAACATGCTCTGGTTGGACACCGTTATAGAGTTATTTATAGCACTGGTCTCCTCGTGATAGAGATTTTTCGGATTGCAAGGGCTTCTCGCCTAGTAATGGCCGAGGAAAGTGCCTTCGGTTTCATTCAGTCCTGGAACGAACTTGTATGGGCGAATGTCCGACATTGTATTTCTGAGACACAACGTTTGTATTTTACAAATGTACATCAGTGGTGGCGGAGAAGGCAACTTCTCTTAGCTTAACACCCTCCTTGAGATGTACAAGCTCAAGGGTTGTATTTTTGTGGGAGTCAAATAGTGATCAAAGGAATGGTAGTGTGGCATTCAAAGTGGAACCTGTTATGATCAAAGCGTGGTTTTGTATGAAAAGCGTGGCTTTGAAGAAATTGATCGTAGCTTCGCGAGCCTCACACCCCGGCTATGATGGAATTCTATGTGGTCAGATGTATGTGCACATTTCAGATAGTAGTGATTTGGGTTATCAGATGTTCTGAGCCCTAGGACCATATACGTTTGGGCCTCAAGGCATTTACTGCCCCATGTGGATAAAGTGGTTAGCTTGAGAAAAGCAGGGAACTACCGGTTATCATTTGTAGTGTAGCAAGTATAGTTTCCAAGTGACTAGTTTGAGAAAAGCGATTAAGGCACCGTGGGAACTATGCTTGTTATGCGTGGTTCGGAGAAAAGGTCACTAGTTTCCTATCATGTTGGAAATCCAAACCCAATACGATATTTACGGTTTTGATTGTATTCCCAAAATAGTTGTAATGACTTGCAAACATTTCAGCTAACCCTTTTTGGTATCATATATTCCATTGGTATATTCCTTTGACCTAGTCCGGATATATTATCTTAGACTTAGTCCAGATATTGATATCTTATTTGAATAAGTTTATTTGAAAAGTGTTTTCAAAAGAATGTCATAAAAAAAAATATCAAGTGTATTTTGGTATGAAGTGTTTTGGTTATCATAAGGTAAAAACCCGTCTGTGTTTATGTGTGGGTGTGGTCTTATGGGATACCCTTCTTTTCAAAGGTTTTCATAGCATAGTCATTTTAAAAGTTCGAGTATCTCACGCTGGTTTATCAAGCCTAATCCGGGTATTTTTAATACTCGGGCCAGATCCGAGTAGTTTCAGGTTTAGTTGAAGACGGTTGGAGTTTCTAGAGGAGAGCTGGAGATCTTCATCATCGTATGGACGTATTCTACCATCCGCTTTGCTTAGTGTATTTTGTTTGATGTTTATCAGCAATTGCAAGGATAGATGTTTATAACTGTCCAAGCTGAATTTAGGTTAGACTCTGATATTGTATTTAAAATTTTCGACTGTAAAGATTATTATTGAAATAATATATGTTATTCCATTCGTGTAAGATTCTATTTTGTCTTTATTTTTCTTTCTACCCTTAATGATCCGTCTTTTCGTGCAATTTGAGTTGGACATGTGTGGTTTATTGTCGATTCAATGGGTACGGAAAAACGGGCCATTACATTTGGTATCAGAACTGAAGGTTAAGCGAGAACCTTGGCTTTGGTTGGGTAAAGACTCATCAGAGATAGGGTTAGTAATACCCTAGGATGAGTAACTCCTTAGAGATAAGGTTAGTAACAACCTAGAATGAGTTTGAGTGTATTATATATATGAGTGTGTATTTGTTATTTGATAAGAAAAATATTTTGTGTTGATTTATTGGTTGAGTGGTTTATAAATTATGGTCGATATGGGAAGTACAACTGTATCGATAGGTATTTCTAAACTCTTAACAAGGCATATCGACACACTGTTTTGAAAAGATTATATTTTGCATATAAAGGAATGTCTTTCAAAAGATATAAAATTTTGTGTGGTTAGGGAAATTTATAAGATACATTCCCTTAGGGAAGTCCCATGGATAAGGTCTTGATCCGTCTAGTGATGATTAAAATAATCTTCTAAGTATCAATCATATGTTCGCTTGGGCAAAGGTATTGAGCACTTGGTAAATTATTCTTCTTATCATTGGAGGATGAAGGCAAGTTCAAATCTAAAAAAAGTTGAATTAAGTATTTGGACAAAAAAATGAAATGGAAATGTTATAAACAATTCTAATGTTGGAATATTACTTAGGGGCAGAATGGCTTATTATATGTCGAGTCATGAGTTTTGGATGACTCCAAAGCAAGCTCGAAGATCTAGTGCACAAAAAGATGCAGAAGAAAAAGCAAAACTAGGACCCTTTGCTGACATCGATTATTATTATTGCGGTAAGAAAGGACATTACGCGGTTTTGTGTGAAACAAAGAGAAGTAAGAAGAAGAGGAGGGAAAATAAAAATTCTGATCGGGATGATATAGTATGTTTCACGTGTAAAGAGAAGGTTAATTTTCTACATAAATATCCTAAAACCAAGAAGAAAGCAAGAATTAAAAAGAAGAAAATGGGCTGCTACCGATGCTAGAACCTAAGACATGAGGTCAAAGATTGCCCCCAACGTACTTGTATTTGGTGCTATCAAGGGAAACACTTAATGAAGGACTGTCCAAGAATGAAAGTGGTTAATTTAGGCCCTCAAGATAAAACACCGTCTACCTCAAAAGGAATTCAAGAATAGTACATAGTAGTCTAAGTATCTATATAATGGTAGTATGTGATAGGCTATATTTCCTAGGAAAGTTATCTCTGAAACTTTGTAATGCCAGTTAAGGTTGGAAATGGATGTATGAATATGATGTTAATTAATAAACTTCCTTTTAATTATCCTCTCGATGCACTTTTTCAATCTTATATCTGATCAATTCTAATAAGATATTTAGAAATAAAAAGTTCAAAGGAATATTAGAAAGAAATAGCCTTATAAAAAAGTATTTAAAATTTAGAAGAATTATTTAAAAATATATTGTATGAAATAAAGAAAAGGATGAAACTATGGAAATTTTAACATAGTCTTTTGAAAAAGTTTAAAGAAATAAAGAAAAGTTATTTAAACTTAACATAATTTTGGAAATGAAATCTATAATAAGATGTATTAGCAAAGAAAAAATAATAGAGAGCTTAAATAAAATTTTAATGATATTTTCCAAATAAAAGATAATCTATTTCTTTAGAAAAGAAGATATAACTATTCTGCATAAATATTTGAAAATTTGTGAAATGGTTTCATAAAAGATTTTTATCTTTTAAGTGAAAAAATGGTTTCTTTAGAATATTTTCCTTTAATAAAAATATTTGAAAATAAATAATTAAAGGGATTATATAAAGAAGCACCTTTATAAAATGTTTAAGCTTAAGATAAAGTTTTTATAAAAGTTTCAAGAGTTGATAAATACATATATTATATGTAGATCCTTTCGTCATACAAATGTTGATCTACTATTCGATTTTGGAACTTTGAGGTGTATACACTGGTTCGAAAAAATATTTATCACTCGTTCTTGATGACGGACATTGATTAGGGTTTATGGTTGGGTACTTGATTTTTCTATCATAGTTGAGAGCTAGCAAGGAAAGCAAAGGCACCTGAGCAAAGAGCCTGATTAAAGTCCGCACTAGAGAGTCGGGAGATCGATACTAGTTCGGAAATAAAGTTGTGTATTCGAATAGAAGATTGAATAAGATATTTCATATGGATGATTTGTGTATATTATATGGAATTAAGTTTAAAGATAAATGTTTTAGGCAAACTTTTGTTTGAGTAATTTCGGGGACGAAATGCTTTTAAGTAGGGGAGAATGTAACGACCCGTAATTTTGCTACTTCGAAAATGAGAGATTTTGTTTCTTTTAAATTTAAAAAGGTTTAAAACTTAAATAAACAAGTTATATATCATAGATAATAATAGAGAATTTTTTTATTCTTATAGTAGATAGCTTAAAAAGTATAAATTTGGATTTTAGAACAAATCAACAAAAGTTAAGTTCTGTTAAAAACAAATAAATGCTTAAATAAATAGGTTTAAATGTTTATTTACAAAGATAAATCTTATTTAAAACATCTAATAAAGATAATAAAAGTATATTAAAACATTTATAAGTACGTTAATAATTGTTTTACAAAAATAACCAAATTTTGTCGCATTTTGTCGGTTTTACATACACCATAAAATTAGAGATTTTGATATTATTTAAATATGATTTTAATATATAAAGAGACATGTTTTAATTTATATAAAGAAGTAAAAAGTTCATATTTAAATTTGGTTTACATAAATAAATAGTTTAACTAAAATGTCAAAATATGACCGTAAAACATTTTGTCGAAAAACAACGTTTTGTCGACTAAAAGTTGTCGCAACGTCGTCGAACCTTTATTTTCTTATATAGAAACATATATTCAAATAGTACAAGTATTAATTAATTTACTAATCAAGATTACTTTTACAAAACAAGGTCAGAAACTTCTAGAAAACAATTAAGAAAAAGTAAGCACAAAAAGACAAAAATGTCATTTCAAAGCAAAACGCAAAACATTAAATCAAAGAAACAAAATTATTACTTACTTAATATCTAAGTGAAAATGACATAAAGTAATGATTTGAAATGTGATGTTAAGTGTTAAAAAAAAATAAGATTTCTTTATAAGTAAGTACGGGTATTTTGGTCTTTTTACGAAATATTATTTTAATCCAAAAACTTTTCTATAAATAAGACCACCATTCTTCGACTTTCTTTAGACATTTCTACCTTCTTCTTCTTCCTCCTTGAAGCTCTCTTTAATGGCTTCTTCTTCTCTTCCATATCCTTACTAACTTTTTCAAAACCACATCAAATCAACTCCAAACACCGCCAAACTTTGCCAAAGACCTTGGAATACCATTTAAACATGGTTTATCATCTAAGAAGTAAAGAAATGATGAAGGAAGGAGTGAAATAGGCAAGGCCGAACCTAGGGAACGAGGAAAGCAAATTCGTGAAGCTTCGGAGCAAGAAAAAGAGAAGGAAGTGCTGTTGGAATCAAAAGGAAAGTTTACGGAAAAGATTTGGTGAAGATAATAGGATTTAAGTGAAGTGTTGTTGCAAATGAATGTTGGTAGGAAAAATTGGTTAAGTTAAAGGTGAGTACTCTTATTTACTAATTAATCCATGAGTTATTTCTAGTAAAATAATTTGAAAAGTTTAGATATGTTAAATGAGTGTTTGATAAGTTGGTTGCAAATTGGTTGATTATGTGATTGATTTTGTGGTTGATAATTTGTTTGATAAATGATAAGGGAAATGATTAGCAATTAACCATAGTTAATTAAATGAGAACTGAATCCATACAAATGTGTGTATGGAAATTATTTAGCCTCCTAATGATTTCAAAAAATCTAAAAAGATTGAAAATGATATTCTAATAATATAATATTATAATATAAAATGAAATGAAAAATGAATTTGAAATGATGGAAATGTTGTTTAAAATGAGTTTAAAATGATATAGAAATGTTTTATAAACATTTAAAAGTGTTTCCAAGAAGTCTGAAAAGAAATTGAAAAACAAGTCAAAACTATGCGCGTCGCGTAACGGTAGTTTGCGATTTCGCGCTATAAAAGTTAAATGTGTGTACAAAGTGAAATATAGCTTGAAATTCTTCGAGATAAGAATTTTCCGGTCTATTTTATCCATAGTTATTCAACGAATCAAGTAGATTTTGAAATATTTCCAAAACAATTTTCTAAAAACATCGCGGTTTTGCAGTTCGGAATCCAAAATGGGATTTCTTTATAAATGATATTTTTAAACGATTAAAAATATGAAATAAATTTGATAAATCTATTAAAATGGTTTGAAAGAGTTTTGGAATGAAAAATATGAATTTTCAAATATTTAAAAGTTGCTTAAATCAAATAAGCTTATATAGCACTTTCTATAGCACTTTTATGTTGCGAATTCTATAACGTTTTGAAGTGTAGTTTTAAACTTAACAATTCTTTCCTGTATATTTTGCGAATGATTTTAAAAGAATAATTAAGTTATTTAAAAATGATTTGGAAGTTGTAATAAGAGTTTGAATAAATGGTTAAGAGAAATTGGTTGTAACACTTAAACAGAAAGTGAAGAAGATTGAATATAATAACAAACCGAGTATGCGGAAACGACTAGTACATTTGTCCCGCCTGTGAGATATGGGAAGGTAAACAAGGTGTTTAACTAAGGTTATGGATGGAGCAACCAGTGCCCTGAACTTGCCTGGCCTATGTTTTCTCTTTTTAGGCGAGGGGTGGAATAGATCGAAAGGAAAGCCCGGATGCTCTAAAAGATCATATTTAAGTTTTTCCAAGATAAAAGAAAAGAAAACCCCTTCAAAATAATTTTTGAAATAAAATATATTGAAGACAAAGATCTTTAAAGATAAAGATATTCATGATGTTGGATTACTTGCCATTAGTCCCTGGAGGTGAAATTTGCCATTAGTCCTTAGAGGTGAAACTTGCCTTTAGTCCCTAGAGGTGAAACTTGTCATTAGTCCCTGGAGGTGAAATTTACCATATTTAAAGTGGCAGTAGTACTATGTTATGAAAGTCTTCGATTTGTAAGAATATGATTTGAAGTTAAGAAAGAAATCTTTGATTTTGATTTAATGAATGATTTGAGAATATTTTCCCTAAGTTAAAAGTTATAACTTGAATAAAGAAATCTTTTATTAAGATTAAATGAATGATTTGGAAAAGTTTTCCTCAGTAAAAGAGAAAATGATTTGGAATTATTCCATGATTTAAGAAAGGTTTAAATAAACCAAATGATTTGATAAATGAGGCTTAATGGTTCCATATACATTTGAAAAGAAAATGGAATAAATTGAAAAGAATATATCTAAGAAAGATATTAGATTAGATAAAAGATGAAGTAATTGATTGATGATTGATATCCACATATGAACTTAACATCTTTAAAAGCGATGACTGGTTTCGAAGGAACTGACGTCGGATTTGGATGATTCCTATCCGAAAACCACTCCGAACCAATGTATACGTTCGAAAATGATGACATGTTGAAGATGATGATTATTGAAGACCGTGGATCTTTACAGCGTGAAGACTGCTTGTTGAACATGCTCTGGTTGGCCACCATTATAGAGTTATTTATAGCAGTGGTCTCCTCGTGATGGAGATTTTTCGGATTGCAAGGGCTTCTTGCCTAGTAATGGCCGAGGAAAGTGCCTTCGGTTTCGTTCAGTCCTAGAATGAACTTGTATAGACGAATGTCCGACATTGCATTTCTGAGACACAACGTTTGTCTTTTACAAATGTACATCAGTGGTGGCGGAGAAGGCAACTTCTCTTAGCTTAACACCCTCCTTGAGACGTACAAGCTCAAGGGTTGTATTTTTGTGGAAGTTAAATAGCGATCAAAGGAATGGTAGTGTGGCATTCAAAGTGGAACCTATTATGATCAAAGCGTGGTTGTATGAAAAGCGTGGCTTTGAAGAAATTGATCGTAGCTTCGCGAGCCTCACACCTCGGTTATGATGGGATTCTATGTGGTCAGATGTATGCTCACATTTCGGATAGTAGTGATTTGGGTTATCAGATGTTCTGAGCCCTAGGTACCAGATACGTCTGGGCCTCAAGGCATTTATTGCCCCATGTGGATAAAGTGGTTAGCTTGAGAAAAGCAGGAAACTATCGGTTATCATTTGTAGTGTAGCAAGTATAGTTTCCAAGTGACTAGTTTGAGAAAAGCGATTAAGGCACCGTGGGAACTATGTTTGTTATGCGTGGTTCGGAGAAAAGGTCCCTAGTTTCCTATCATGTTGGAAATCCAAACCCAATACGATATTTATGGTTTTGATTGTATTCCCAAATTTGCTGTAATAACTTGCAAACATTTCAGCTACCCCTTTTTTGGTATTATATATTCCGTTGGTATATTCCGTTGACCTAGTCCGGATATATTACCTTAGACTTAGTCCAGATATTGATATCTTAGTTGAATAAGTTTATTTGAAAAGTGTTTTCAAAAGAATGTCATAAAAAAAGATATCAAGTGTATTTTGGTATGAAGTGTTTTGGTTATCATAAGGTAAAAACTCGTCTGTGTTTATGTGTGTGATGGTCTTATGAGATACCCTTCTTTTCAAAGGTTTTGATAACATAGTCATTTTAAAAGTTCGAGTATCTCACGCTGGTTTATCAAGCCTCATCCAGGTATTTTTAATACTCGGGTCAGATCCGAGTAGTTCCAGGTTTAGTTGAAGACGGTTGGAGTTTCCAGAGGAGAGCTGGAGATCTTCATCATCGTATGGACGTATTCTACCATCCGCTTTGCCTAGTGTATTTTGTTTGATGTTTATCAGCAATTGTAAGACAGATGTTTATAACTGTCCAAGCTGAATTTAGGCTAGACTCTGATATTGTATTTAAAATTTTCCGCTGTGAAGATTATTATTGAAATAATATATGTTATTCCATTCGTGTGAGATTCTGTTCCGTCTTTATTTTTCTCTCTACCCTTAATGATCCATCTTTTCATGCAATTTGAGTAGGACATGCGTGGTTTATTGTCGTTTCAAAGGGTACGGAAAAACAGGCCATTACATTAACTTTGAAGTCATAAGTTTCACCACTTAAAATAGTTTAGACATTAATAATAATACATAATAAAATAGTTTTATAAAATAGTTTATAATAGTTTATATTAAAAATGGTTTATATTAAAATAGTTTATATTAAAATAATTTATAAAGTAAAATATAATTTAAAAATACTTTATATTATAGAATAGTTTCTTCAAATTTCACAAATCGATTCAAATCAACTCAAAATCCAAAATTCCAATTTAATTCATTCTTAATTCCTCAACTTCGATTCAATTTAGTTTCTTAATAAATCATTTCAAATTATATCGATTTCAAACACAGATTTGAACCCCAAAATGAACCATTTAAATTTCAATATATTTGAAATCTTTAATATTCAAACATTTCAAAAATAGATTTGATAATTTCATGTATATCAAACTTCGTTATTATTTACATTTGGAATGTTTACTTAATAAATTCAATATCGTTTAAATAAAACCCCAAATTACAAATATACTAAATATTTCCTTCAATTTCTCTAAACTTGAAATATTCATTTAATTACCTTAAACCAAAATTCAAGTTATAAAATCATGTCCTTTAAAATCTCAATTTCAATAAGTTTTAAATCGATTTAATTAAATAAAATTCGTAATTAAATACAGTTTCAAATAAATTCAAATTTATCTTCCCAACCTAACTTATAAAAATCATTATAAATCTATCTTAAAATATAATTTCAAAACTAACTTGTAGTCATAAAATTTTCAAACATATAAATTTAAAAAATCTAAATTTTAAACCCTTATAATATATATATATATATATATATATATGTATGTATGTATGTATGTGTATGTATGTATGTACGTATGTAATATCTTAAAATCAATACTTATTAAAACAAAAATATTCATTTCAAAACCTTGGAAATCGTTTAAAATATATATATATATATATGGACCAACGGTGTCTGTATAAAAAATTTCTATCCTATGGTCAAGTGATATGGATATTTATCATTTTAACCCATAATTTAAATAGTACGGGTGTATATGATTTCAATCCACAATCCCAAATTCAATTCAAATGAAAATCGCTTGGTTTATCATTTCAACCCATAGCGATTTTCTCCTATTCTACAGAGCATTCGCGTGTGTATCATTTCAACCCACAGGGAATTCTATACTGACAGGGAACTTGCGGAGTGAGAACATATATGATAAAATATAACATATAACAACAGACATATATCATCAGTGATTAAATAAAAAAATAAACAACAAGATATGGTGTTATGTCCCGTAGGTGAACAGTTACAGATAACAACATATATATTTATCTAACAATTTAAATAACCAACAGCGGCATATTTCAATTGTCGTTTCAATTGAAATCTAATTTAACAAATATAAGAACATTAATCGTGAGTGATTGCTCACCTTTCAAGGATAGATAGATTTGTCATTTAAATGAGTTACGAATCCAAGCACGAATTTCAAAGAAAGCAGGATTGGTACGAATTCAACGATCAAAGCTGATAACAAGTCGAAATCAAATCAAAACTGGATCGATGAAGATAATTG
Source organism: Allium cepa (assembly GCA_030765085.1). Classification (NCBI taxonomy): domain Eukaryota; kingdom Viridiplantae; phylum Streptophyta; class Magnoliopsida; order Asparagales; family Amaryllidaceae; genus Allium; species Allium cepa. Next base: position 696,914,264 of record CM060929.1, on the reverse strand, counting down.
ATATAAGCGAACTCATATTTACAACTATATATATAACTATATATATAAATCATATTCTAAATTAAAACATACATTAAAGTGAAATATACATATTTATTTTCGAATCAATAATTTAACTTTAAAAATAAAAAAATCTATATATAAACCAAATTTGTATATACTTACATAAATATTAAACAAAATAAATCTTTTATTGTAGATTTGGAAAAATCAAACATTAACAAAAAAAAAATCGAAATCTATATTATTCCACTAGTCAATAAGATAATAGATAATATAATGAAATCTTATTCATGCTAACTGTATAAATATTATAAACTAGCATGTATATACTTTATAAAATCTCACAGTTAAACTAATATAAACTTTTATAACTTTATATACTACAGGCCCTATATATACAGGCTAAAATATACAACAGAACACTATATATATATTGTAGCCTAATATTTTATATATATAATATATAAAACAAGGTAGGTACATATATATATACAGTACATCATATATGACCAAAGTATTTGCAGATTGTGACTAAGCCAAACTAATATGTATAAAAATTTATAAAATCTAGCATACTCAACCTATTGAAATAGTGTGTGTATATATATAATCCTATTATAAAATAAATATATACATATATGTAAAACCAAATTCTAGTAAACTTTCTTTGTTATATATATATATATAGACACACACACACACACACACACGACTCATAGACCACATATAAATAGAATATATGGAATCTGTAAAACACATAAATCGAAACACAATATTAACAATAATATATCAAAACTAATATACAATATATATGTATAACCAACAGGGAAACCATTTGATTTATAACAGAACATAAATTTTGAAAGTCAATATATATATATATATATATATATATATATAACAGAACACATTTATACACATAATATATAAATATATAAGTATACTAATAGATAAAGTAAATATTTATATACGTATACCTTAATATATAAATAAAGCTGTTATATATATATATATATGTATGTATGTATGTATGTGTATAAAAAAATCACAACTGTTATATATATGAATACACTTACAAGTGAGCAATACCACAACCCACAAACAGGCTCGGAGGCAAGCTGCAGATTAAGTGAATGGAGTGTTTGGCCAACGTTTGATGAAGCGGAGCATGGGAAGGAACGGTGATGGGTGTGCTCGGTTGAGTTGATGGAGGAGGGAATCTCGGCTGGGCTTGGTGCGTGAGTTAACGGAGGAGTGGATCGGTCTTATTTCAAGTTTTGAATGGCGAAGGGAAGCATGCACATGGCTTTTAGTTCGGCCATGGGAGAGGGAAGGAAAGAGAAAGACAGGTGAGTTTAGATGACAGAGAGGAAGGCAGCAGGCTAACGAATGGAAGTTGGAGAAAAATACAAACTTGTTATAATATTTCAAAAGAATAACAGGCAAAATAAATGAAACATAAAGTCATAAATCATTGATTTCAAAGGAATATTAAAAGTTTACGGCTATTAGATTTATACTATAGAAAACAAAAAGGCGACAGAAACCAAAAGACTTAAGAACCGTATTGATACGGTTATTCATTTTACGGATCTTGTCAACTACCGAAATCTGAAACACAGAATTGAATGTAGAGATCAGCACAACTAGGCGATCAAAACGGTATACAGATATCAATGGTACGATTATTCGATCAAAAGTCGATAATCGGTACCGAAAATGCTGCCAATTTGTTGAAAAGAAGATAAACGGAGCAATAGTAGTCAAAATTTGACGAAACGTGCCATCTCACTCAGAAGATGATTTGCAAATTTGTTACATAAAAATATTCAAGTTTGGAAAATATTTTATTATCTTCTAATATTAACTGATTTAAGCTTAAATAATGTTACGCAAGAAAATAAACTTCCATATTATCAGATGAAAATTTCCCATTTGCTATGTTTAAGTAGACTTATTCCAAATATTAAATTTTGGTTTTCAAGTTTTAGTATTCAAAAGTTCACAAAATTTCAGTTAGTTACGTTATTAAAACCTTTTAAAATTTCTAGGTTGTTACAGGAGAACGGATCCCACCGTTCACTTGACGAGGTACATGAGGCATATGGAAGCGCTGGGGGTATCGGAGGAGGTCATGGAACAATGCTTCCCTTTTTATTTGATGGATATTGCAGCATTGTGGTTCAGATGGTTGGAAAGTGGTTCTATCGGCACATGGGCGGAGCCGATTGAAAGGTTTATGAGATAGTTTCGGGTCTACATAGTCAGACCCGAGAACGTGATGAATTTAACATCGATAAAACAATGGAAAGGAGAGTCGCTCATGGTTTTCTTAACCAGATTCAATGCGGCAGTGGCTCCGGTGGATCGACCTGATCCATCGATGGTTTTTATGGTGATAGTTTCAAGAATTGCAGGTAATTTTGATTTCAAGATATCATTGGAATGGGACCCACTGAGGGATCTCGAAGAGTTCTACCATGAGGCGGAAAGGTTCCTGAGGTAGGAAGATGCGCAGGCTGAGAGAGAAGGGAGAGAGGCTGATGCTTATGCTGTAAGGGTGGAGGTCCACCTAGGGAGGGTCCAAAATAAATATGATAAAGGAAAAAGGAAAATGAATGACAATGGTAGCACTTCGAAAAGGCCTTGGAGGAACTCAATGTTTTCTTCTTACACTGATTTAACTGAGACTCGAGAAAGGTTTTACTTGGATATTCGAGGGCACCTCCAGTATCGAAGGCCGGCAAGGAGGGAACCTTCTGAATACGAGCGGGCATCGGGAAAGCATTGCCTATTCCATGAGATGGATGGATACAACACAAAATATTGTAGGCTTTTGAAAGATATCGTTGAGAAGCATGTAAGGAATGGTCATCTACGGCAGTATGTAAGGAATCGAGCTGTGGCAGTGGAACAGGAGCGGCCACAGCCCACCTCGAACGAAGATGGCACTGGACCTAGGCAACGTCAGCTTACTATCAACTAAACAGATTTATTGCTTTGAATAAGTAATAAAACCCAAAGTGATATGGCTAAGTCACTTACACATGTATGGGATCGAGGATGTCCCTATGCATACTCTGAGATGATGATAAACCGTGTCACTCGAGTCTATGAAATCTTGTTTTTCTTTTAGTTTCCTTGAAAACTTTGATTTCTCCCTTGGATGTGCAGACATTTATTTGGCTTTCCCTGGATGTAAAAACTTTTAAATGATTGGATTTGCATTAATATAAAAAATAAAAAAGGTCTCGCGATCACGGTCCCGACCGAAGGGATGGGGAAGTGATCGTAGACTATGAGTCCCTTCGCCGGAGAGTGATGGAATAGGCTCGAACACTGTATAAAAGCCCTCGGTCGGAGAGCCGAGGCCGGAGAATATAAAAGTTCTTGGTCGGAGAGCTGAGGCTAGAGAATATAAAAGTCCTTGGCCGAAGAGCCGAGGCCAAAGAATATAAAAAGTCCTTAGCCGGAGAGTCGAGGCTAGAGAATATAAAAGTTGTCGACCGGAGAGTAGAGGTCGAAAAAAATATAGGCCATTGACCGAAGAGTCGAGGCTATAACAGGGCGAGGTCAACAAATTCGAAGTTAAACCCAGAGAGGTCATGGATTTGGATTTCGGCTTAGGATAGATGGACCCAATGAAGTCCTAGATTTGGCAAAGGGCCTAGAGTAGTCCCAAATTTGGATATCGACATAGAAAGGTCATAGATTTGGCCATTGGTTATAGATGGATTGAAACTCGGTTGATGGGTATGGATGGCTCTGAAATTGGCTCAGGGCTTGGTCATCGAATTTAGAATCAGATATCGACTTGGAGCAGTTGTAGATTGGATATGAATACGGCAATGGCATTTGGATAAAATGAATTGGGTTATGAATTGGAAGGTATGACTATGGATAACATACGAACTTCGGATATCGGGTTTGAGGCTATTCAAAACACACCTTCCAATAGCAAGGCATGTTTTGGGGTGCAAATGTTAACTCGCCTTTTGGCAAGGCCATGGACATGCGGATTTAACTAAATCGATTGCTCGGTTGTTGAGGATGGAATACGATAGGTTTAAGTCGACTGGATGGATGGATGATGCAGCGTGCTTGGAAGATGTATATTGGATTGGATAAAGATGGATCGGCTATAACTTGGGTCTAGGGAATATGGATCGTCATTTCTGGTTCGGTCGAGTTAAAGCCAATCGGCATGAGAGACATGGTATGGTAAGCTATGGTGTGGCATAGGTGGTTTGGTCTAGGTGGTGTGGTTTGGCATGGAGTTTTGGATCGGTCTGGATGATGTGGATTGGCATGGTATTGTGGATCGGTCTGGATGATGTGGATCGGCATAGAAGCATGGCTCGGTTGAGGAGTGGAGAACATGCATGGTCCGGTCTTGGTGGCATGGTCTGGTCTTGGTAGCATGGTTCGGTGATGGAAGTAGGTCGAATGAGGAGGATCGGTCGGGCAAAGGAAGGAAGGCATGTCGTTCTTTCATGGTGTGAAAGTTGAGGAGGGTCGGTCAAATATGGTTTGGCTTTGGAGTGGATCGATAGTAGAGTGGGTCGGCATGTTGAAGTGGCTCGGTTTTGATGGCGTGGCTCAACAGGATGATGTGGGTCGGTAGGATAGAGTGGATCGGCATGTTGAAGTGGCTCGGTCTTGATGGTGTGGCTCGGCAGGATAGTGTGGGTCCGTAGGATAGAGTGGATCGGCATGTTGAAGTGGCTTGGTCTTGACGGTGTGGCTCCGCAGGATGGTGTGGGTCGGTAGGATGGAGTGGATCGGCATGTTGAAGTGGCTCAGCATGATGGTGTGGATCGACAGGATGGTGCGGGTCGGTAGGATGGAGTGGATCGCAATGTTGGAGTGGCTTGGGGTTGATCATAATGATGAAGTCAGGTTCGGCTATGGTCTTAATGGGCCCGGACTACTCAGGAAGCCCAATAACTTGGGTTTTGTTTATAAATACAACATGCAGGGCTTCACAAAGGGGATCTTCATTCTTTTTTCCTTCGTCTTCTACACTAAGGCTGCTTTGCCAATGTTATTCTAAAAACTCTGGATTGTAACCGTAATTGGTTCTAACATCAATAAAAAGGAAATTTCTGAAGTGGATGTAGGCCGGTGTCTGCCAAACCACTATAAATCCTTTGTTTTTACTAATGTCTTTTTAAGTTTTGTTGTTCTTCATATTTATACTCTCTACATACATTCTGTCTATGATCTGTAACTGTTATTTGGTGCTTTCATCTAGGTTTGGGTGTTAGCGATCAATTTTGGAGCTAATATCAGCCAACACTAAATCATTTAGCTGCTTAGAAGTAACTTTTTCGAGCATAACTTGTCAAACTTCCAAACATGACAACAAAGCAGTTTCTGTACTTGAGCTACTCTCAATTCTCCACTATACCCTACAAGTCGCTAACGCTTTCAAATCTTTCCACTCATATATCATCGCTAATACCACATTCTGATGTTTTTTGTTAAGCGCATCTCCAAATTTGTTGCCTTTCCTCGGTATGTACTCAATATCGAAATCGTAAGCAGCTAAGAACTCTAACCGCCTCTGTTATCTCATGTTCAGCTCCTTTTGAGAGAACAAATACTTCAATGACTTATGATCCGTATACAATTCAAATCTTTCTCCCAATAGATAATGTCTCTAAACCTTTAGTGCGAAAATGACTGCAGCTAACTCCAAGTCATGGATTGGGTATCTGACTTCATGCGGTTTAAACTTTCGAGAAGCATAGGCAATTACTCTACCCCTTTGCATTAACACTGCTCCTAACGCAGTCCCTCATGCATCTGTGTACACCACCAAATCCCGATTCCCCTTTAAAACAACCAATACAGTAGCATTAATAAATAAGTGTTTCAGCTTATGGGATGCTTTCTCACACATATTGGTCCAAATAAATTTTAAATCTTTTCGAGTTATCTTAGTCATTGTTGCCGCTATCTGCGAAAAATCCTTAATAAACCTCCGAGGGTAACCATTCAATCCCATAAAACTTCTTATCCCAATCACTGTTTCTGGTCTCTTCCAACTATTCGAGGCCTCAATCTTAACTTGATCCACTGATAACCCATTCTCTAAAACTATATAATCAAGAAACTTCACTTCCTTTTTGCAGAAATGACACTTCTAGAACTTTGCCTTTGCTGATGCCACCTCAGCGTTTCAAGCACAACACTAAGATGAAATTCATTCTCTCTTTCATCCTTAGAGTACACTAAAATATAATCTACTAAAAAAAATACGAATCCATCCAAGTGCTCTTGGAAAATCCGGTTCATGAAATCTACAAAAAAAAGCTGGCGCATTCATCAGTCTGAATGGCATCACTAACCATTCATACGATCCATATTTGGTTCTAAACATCGTCAAAGGAATACTATCCTCTACCACTCTAAACTGATGGAAACCTGTCTCTATATCCAACTACGAAAATATCTTGGCTCCACTCAACTGATCGAATGAATCGTCAATCCTAGGCAACGGATATCAATTCTTTATTGTTTTCTCATTCGAATTACGATAATAGATACATATCCGTCCGGCTTCTTAGCAAATACTGCGGCTGCTCCCCAAAGAGAACTTTTAGGTCTGATAAAATTCTAGCCTTCCAAATCCGCCAACTACACCTTGAGCTCCCTCATTTCGGTAGGTGTCAATCTGCTTAGCGGTCTACTAACTGGTTTTGATCCAGGCACTTGATCTATCCGAAACTCAACGGCCCATTTCAGTAGCAATCCTACTAAGGGTTCAAAAATATCCACGAATTATCTAACCATAAGAACTCGATTCAGCTTGTCTTCTACTCCACATCACCCAACAAAGCACTAACCTCATAGCTAGGGTTTTCTACGGTATATACAATCTGTTCCCTACAGTCCGGGTGCCTAAGTCATATACCATCGTGGAAAAATATCCTAACATCGTACTTACTTAACCAATCCATACCCAAAATAACATCGAATCCTATGAAATCAAACACATGTAAACTACAAATAAAAGTATGACCTAACAAGTCAAAGTTTAGGTGGTCACATATCATCCCAAGTGTTGCATACCCTCCTATCGGATTTGCAACCCTTAAGGAAGTAACTAAGTATGATGGTTCTAGGTTAAGCTTATTTACCAAATAATGAAATATAAAAGAATGTGATGGACCGGTATCAAACAGAACACTAACTGCCATACCAAGAATCATAAGCATAGCTCCCTACACTGCTTTCCCTTCTTCCCTAACCGTGGGTCTTGAGGTAGCTGGGTCCAATGCATATACTTTGCCCTTTCCATCCATAGTAGGCTCCTCGCATTGGCTTTTGTAATGAATCATTTGATAGCGGTTGAAGCATTTGATATTCTTCTTCCCAATCACCTTTTTTGCCACTACAGAATGACATTTATTCGTAAAATGCCCTTTTTGTCGCACTTAAAATAAACAACTTCTGACTTTGCTTTCTTCACGGCTCCACCCTTTTGAGCTCCCTTCTTAGGAAAGAACTTCCATTTCTAACTCTTCCCTACCTTGGCCTCCTTCGCCTTATTCTTCTCCACGGAAGAAATAATTTCCTCATGTCTTAGAGCCATCTCTACTACAACATCACAAGGATCCCTGATATGAGTTAATGTAGCCCTGGCCAATTCATGTTTCAACCCCATCTTGCCAACTCCACAAACCTTGTAGTATACTCTAACACTGTCATCTCTCCTGCTCTAACTTGGCAAACTTTCTGAGCAATGTTTACTTTGTCATCACAGACATGAATCTCTCCTCAAGCCTCCTCTTACACTCAGCCCATGTCATTGTTCCTTCATTCACTCCAGCTGTTACACTATTCCATTAGTATAAAGCTGCTCCTTGAAGCTGCCTCAAAACAAGTCTTCTTTTCTGCTCATCACTGAGCCCTAAATTTGTGAAAATCATCCATGGTTCAGCAATTAGTTCCCCACTTCTATGGCATCTTCAGTCCCAAGAAATGGCTTTCCTCCCAACCTAGCATAGTCCCTACTCAAAGTAGTGTAACTGTTGACTACTGGAGCTTTCTAGGCACCTCCTCCATCAACTCTAACGGTGACTCCTGCTTGCATCATATTCACAAAAAACTGATACATGGCTCCCATGTTAACTTACGGGACTTCAGCGCCAGTATTTCCAGCTCGTGCCCGACTTGGGTTCCTTCTAGTATTAGATCTGGCATCCATTTGCAGCGATGCTTCCACCTCCAACGTTATCTCTTCGAGAATCCATGTCTGCATTCGAACCTTCGTGAGATACATAAAATAACCTAATAGAGATAGGAGACTAGAGATAAAGCACATACTTATATATGCAAATGCAAATACGTTACTATAGCATTATCCCATACCCCGATCTTATCTTTAATTCCTTAGGGTTATGTTTTCAAAAATCATCATTTTAGTTAAAGACTTTCATAAACCTATGCTCTGATACCAAGTTGTAACATCCCCTATCTAGAGGCCCAAAGCTAAGCATTGCAGATGTTGTAGTCTTCCATAGCACTAACTTTCGAGGGCTAAATACGGCTATGTTCAAAGTATCCATAATATCAGAAGCACTTGAATATGAAACAAAATCACAAATTTCGATAACATCATTGTACCAATTTCATTTTAAGACACATATTTCACTTCAAATTACATAATACGATAATCATTTCCTAGGTTCAGATAAAATATAGTTATTACATAACTACACCAAGAGCGACATATGACAATGCCCGCTTAGTTGACTAGAGTACTATGTATACAATATAGCGGAATCAATCCCAAAATATGACAGCAGCTCCTAATTAGCTATACATTACCACCTGCTCATCACCGAAAGCTTTATTTGTAAACCTACTAAAACCAATAAACATCAACCCTCGGCATACCCAAATCAATTTTGAGCACCCAAAAGTTTAAGGAAAATAAACTTCGAGTCAAACACAAAGCCTAGTGTGAATAATACTATACATCTTAGTTATTTGATATTAAGTGAGACCATACCGCTTAGCGAAAGAGGTTTTCCCCTCACTAATATCCTTTTTTAAAATATATCCTTTGTAAATTATAATCCTACAACCAAAAATGGTTAAATCTACAAAGCAATATCATGTATATGTACATTTCAATTATCATATGGACTATCTATCCTTTTATAGTAGTATTGTCTGGTTAACTACTAACTCTTGGCTGACTTGGGCTTACCAAAAAACATAATTTTCTAACATATGTTAGATACTCCTCTTTTGGACGGTCTATCCTTACTTACTTCTTTAGGTCTCACTGATCCTAATGGTTTTGTAGGCTTACCAATAACCCGTCTTTCCTTTTTTTAGATTCCTTTTTCTATGTAACATATTTTTAGTCTTACTTATGACAAAGCCCTACACACTGGAATTTTAGACTAAATTAGCTAGGGGCTAATAGCCAATGAGTATAAGGCGCAACACAATAGAAGTCCCATCTGGTCGTTTACTCTGATTCATTTTCCAAGGGTTAACTACCCTTTAAATTTTCCCTTGAAAACCTTTTCAAAATGATTTAAATCTTTAAATCAGACATATACAAGGAAAATATACTCTTTGCTTTACTCTAAGCTATTTGCCATGTTATATATATTTTACCCAAAATAATGTTAATGAAATTATTAAGGATATCCCATCCCTCCAAAATAAATTAAAACCCTTTTTAACTTAAAAAGACTTAGGCTATATTACCAAAAACAACTCATTCGAAACCTTTGTTTAAAACCTTTGAACAATCCTTTCGAAACCATCGAAAGTACCCCTTTCGAAACCTTTGAAAGTATCCCTTTCAATACAAGTAAAACCTTAGGTCGAAGGCCAAAACATACCTTTCGAAATCATACCTTTTGAAACCTTTTATCTTTATCCTTTCGAAAGCATTAAAAAACATCTCCTTTTAAAACTTTAAAACCTTAGACATCCTCTTTAAAGCACTTAAACATTTCCTTTTCAAACCATTGGAAAACCTTTCCTTTTTTAGCTTTCGAAACCATTGGGTAACCACCGCTTAGAAATCCCTCTTTAGAACCTTTTGAAAGCATCAACTAATTCCCCATTTTAATGGCATCTTCAGTCCAAACAAATGGATTTTCTCCTAACCTAGCATAGTCCCTACTCAAAGCATCATAATTGTTAACTACTGAAGCTTCCTAAGCTCCTCCCCTAACTACGCCAGTGGAAACTCCTGCTTGCATCCAATTCACGATAAACAGATACATGGCTCCCATGTCAAATTGCGGGATTCAGCACCGGTATTTCCAATTCTTGACCTGGGTTCCTTCTAGTAATAGGTCTAGCATTTCCATCTGCAGCGGTTCTTCCTCCTCCAATATTATCTCTTCGAGAATCTGCATCTGCATTTGTAACTTCGTGCGATAAAGAAAAATAACACAATAGAGATAGAAGACTAGAGATAAAGTGCATACTTGTATATGGCAAATACAAATACGTTACTATAGCGTTATCCCATACATCGATCTTATCTCTGATTTCTTAGGATTATGTTTTAAAAAACATCTTTTTAGTTAAAGTCTTTCATAAACCTATGCCTTTATACGAAGTTGTAACATCCCTTATCTTGAGGCCCAAACCTAAGCGCTACAGATGCTGCAGTCATTCATAGTATTAACATTCGACAAAAAAATACAGCTATGTTAATGGTATCCATAATGTCAGAAGCACTTGAATATGAAAGAAAATCACTAATTTCAAAAACATCATTTTATTGATTTCATTTCAAGACACGTGTTTCACATTCAAATTACATAATCTCTTAATCATTTTTCAAGTTTAGATAAAATATAGTTATCTCATAACTACGCCAAGAGTGCCATATGATGATGCCTCCTTGGTTGACCAGAGTACTATATATATAATAAAGTGGAATCAATCCCAAAATATAATAGAAACTCCTACTTAGCTATTCGTCGGCCACCTGCTCGTCACCGGAAGCTTTATTCGCCAACCCACTAAAATTTGCAAACCTCAACCCTCGGCCTACTCAAATCAATTTTAAGCGCCCGAGAGTTTAAGAAAAATAAACTTCGAGTCAGACATAAAGCCTGGTCTCAATTATACTATACATATTGGTTATCTGATATTAAGTGAGACCATTTCGCTTAGCAGAATGGGTTTTGCCTCACTAATCTCCTTTTTAAAATATATCTTTTGCAAATATAATCCTACAACCAAAACTGGTTAGATCTGTAAAGAAATATCATGTATATGTACATTTCAACAATCATATGGACTATATGCCCATACACCATAGTTTTGTCTAGCTAACTACTAACCCTTAGCTGACTTGGGCTTACCAGAAAACATAAAATTCTAACATCTATTAGGTACTCCTCTTTTGGAAGGTCTGTCCTGACTTCTCCAGGTCTAACTGATCCTATAGTTTTGCAGGCTTACCAATAACATTTCTTTCCTTTTCTAAGATTCCTTTCTGTGTGTAACATAATTTTAATATTACTTATGAGAAAGCCTTACACACTAGAATTTTGGCCTAAATTAGCTAGAGGCTAATAGCTAATGAGTACAGGGCGTGACTCTATGCAAGTCCCATTTGGTCTTCTAATCCGAGTCATTTTCTTAGGGTTGACTACCATTTAAATTTTTCCTTGAAAACCATTTCAAAATGATTTTTATCCTTCAATCATATATATAAAAGGAAATTATACTCTTTTCTTTACTCTATGCTATTTTCCATGTTATACATAGTTTACCCAAAATAATGTTGATGAAATTATTAAGAATTTCTCATCCCTCCAAAATAAGTTAAAACCCATTTTAACTTAAAAAACTTAGGCTGTATTGCCAAAAATAACTCATTCGAAACCTTTGTTTAAACCTTTAAACAACCCTTTAGAAATCATTGAAAATGCTCCTTTCGAAACCTTTGAAAATATCCCTTTCAAACAGGTAAAACATTAGGCCGAAGGCCAAAACATACCTTTTGAAATCATACCTTTCAAAACCATTCATCTTTATCATGTCGAAAGCATTGAAAAACATCTCCTTCGAATGCTTTAAAACCTTAGACATCCTCTTTAAAACACTTAAACATTGCCTTTCCAAACCATTAGAAAACCTTTCTTTTAGACCTTTCGAAACCATTGCGGAACCAACCCTTCAAAAGCTTTCTTTAAAACCTTTCGAAAGCATCACAACATCAAGCTTTTTAAATGCAGTTGGGTTCATTTTAATAACATATGGAAACATCTTTTGAAACCATTAAAACCATCACTTTTGAAACCAATTCCTAAGTAAAGAAGTGATGGTGTCGAAACGATCCCTTCGACAGCAATAGAGAAGCAGCTTGGTTTTGAAAATAAGGTAACCCTTTCGAAACCAATCCGGGTCGAAAGGTAAAAAGCAGTAGTCGGTGGCTTCGACCAAATCGAAAGCAGTTACTTAAAAACAAAGGCACGATCTCTTAAAACCATTCTTTTTGTAGTCATTGGCCTAGTCAAAAGCAGACTAAGTCGAAAGCTATTTAGTCGAAAGCAAAGCAGACGCATTTTCATTTAAAAGCATAGTAGCTCTTAAACCCCTTCGAAAACCCTAATTTCGACCCAATGCCTTCTTCCTATATCCAATTCACTACGCACCAGATATCTGATACCATGTGCATTGGTTTTGATGGAGTCCGAGGCAGAGGTAAGGAGTCGGAAGCCTAGTGTCGAATGCATTGAAACAGGAAAAAGCATGTAGATTTGACATGTAAACTATTTCTTTGTACCTAACCTTTCTTGTTTGTCAAATTATGATTGGTCAAGTTTTTTCTTAGTTAAAAGTAAATAAAGATTTGAATTATTTAAATATCCCTTATCCTTTTTACAAATGTACAAAACATTTAAGTCCCATAGCTTAAATAATTTTACATGTCCGTTAAAACACTTAGGAAAATTCTACAAAAATTCTTGAAAATAATTTTTAATATGTTTTGTAACATATAAAAATTTCAGACCCTAAGCCAATATAATTTGGCCGTTACTAACTTCTTACCCAAAATAACATTTTCTTCATTAGAAAATTCATATAAAATCCACATAAATTCCGAAAATTATGAAAATTGAAACCCACTTCTAGATTATCATTTCTGATCTAAATCTAAATTCAGAAGGTAATTAGATATCATATAATAGATTTTCTAAATCAATAATTGTCATAAAATGCATATAAAATAGCCCAATTCATCAACAAGTATACGTACATATCCATTTATCATTCAAAACACGGCAAACAAATTGCAAATACTTTCAAAATTTATCTAAAAATGAAATAAATCTAAAATATGAGAAGTGGTCATTATTCACCTTGGATTTTTATTAAAGATATGTGATTTTTTCTTCATTAAGTGATTTGATTCTTCCTCTTGAATTCTTCTTCTTTGCTCTTCCTAATGGTGGCCGACCTTAGCTATATACTTTTGACTTGTGAAGATCAAATGACTGTGAGAGTTGAGGGGTTAAGGGTTTAGTGTATAAGGATATGCCATGTTCCTATTTTGTCCTGGCATATTTCCTAACCTTTTATTCTCTTTTTGTCCTTTAGTTCACTTGTTTAGATGGCATGGGTACCTCTTATTTAATCATAAATCTCAACCCACTAGTCAACTTACATTATTTAATTTAACTAATTAAATATCCTAGATAATGTTGCTAAAAAATATGGGGTGTTACAGCAGTTCTCATCCCTCTAAGCATCAGGCTTTTGCCTCGACCCCAATTTCCGTCGGTCTTGAAGCTCCGGTTTCTTCTATTCATGCTCCTTTTTTATCTCAAGCCCCATCTACTCATAGGTGACTGCTTCTGGCTCCTTGCATCCTAACAGGAAGCCGACTTATATTCTTTAATCCTTTCCCCCAAGACTCGAAGCCGCGCTCCCTGGGTGGTTTATAAAATAAGTGAAGTTTGACCGTGACCTTCGTCCAGTCCACAAAAATTCCTATGTGCGCTACCTTCAAGTGGTTCAAAGTGATTTAGATCAAGCTAAGGGTGGGAAAAGTTATGCAAGCAGCTAACCAATACGAACCATAATAATTATCAAGAGATCCTCTCCTTTGAATCGAAGAATGATGATTTCGAAAGGGCGTTAGTAGTGCATGATGCCAGAATTGAGTAACTAACACAGGAGAGGGACATCGCACTTCGAGAAAGTAAGAATAGCACCAGCATGTGAACGAATTTAAGCTGAAAGAGGACCCCAAAGCTCATGACATGATTATTGGAGCCCAAGAGAAGACTATTGTTGATCATGATAAAGTTGTTGAAGGTCACAATATGAAAATTGCTGAGTATATGGGAATTGTGGAATCCCATGATAAGACCATCTCTAATCAAGCCCATACGATTGCTTCATGCCAAGAAAGAGTTGCACATCTTAGCATCAAGAAGACAGGAGTTGAAGTTTACAAAGCCGCCATAAAAGCGAATTAATTGGAGTTGTAGGACACTTTCGAAAAATAGATGGGAAAGATGAAGATACCATCTAAAATTTCTATGTCAACTACTTGCTGCATCAGGGGAATCTTAGTTATTTGGACCCTAAATTTCCGCACTCTTGCCGTGGTTCAGGAAGAAATCCTGACCCATTTGTGGGAGAATAGGGATGTATATACTGAGCAAGAGTTGGAGGATGCCTACCTTAATGAGGAATCGAAGAAAGCACCGATAGAGAGTCGAGAGGTCCTTCGAATTGAAAAGGAATAGGTGGACGTAGATGCTACTATGACTGCAATTGCCAAGACGTTGCCGAAGCCTTTCATTTCTGGGCTAGTGAATCATCAAGATAGCCTCGCGATCAGTTGGAGAGTTATGCCAGTGCTGCTTTGTTGTCTATGCCTTCGGCAGCTGTTTCTAAAACCTCAGTAGCACTGGAACTTCTCCAAAAATCATGCACCTATCAAAAGAAGGAGAAAGAGGGGGATACGAGATTGAAATTCTCAGCCATTCCTCTAGTGTAGGTAACCATCTTGTTTCCGCTGATTTGGAGTATTTCCAGCTTACGCCGCAAGAACAAGACGAAGTTAATGCTTTCATTTTTCATCTTATAGGTTCGTCTTCTTTACCTACTGACCCGTTGATTTCTTCAATGTTTAGGCTTGCTACTATATCAACTGCCTCGAAGCTGTCTCCGTAGCCGCTCCAATTACTGCGCCTTTGTCTAGCTCGCAACTAGGGCTGGAATCCGAGAAGATTGCTACATTGCACGGTCTAGATGAACCTTTCGTATCTTTGGAAAGTGAATTCACGGCAGCTGAAACTCGAAGGCAAGAGGACGTGACTAGTCAGCTGCATAAATCTAAATAGCAAATGGTTACCGTTAAGAAGGAAAAGGTTGAGGAGATAAAATGTTCGAGGGGCTCCTGCAAATATCAGATGCACAAGGCCAAGAGGGAGTCTTGCAAGAAAGCCGAAGCGTAGGGAGGAGATGCCGGTGCCGAGGAGACAATAGATGTTTTGACTAGCGACGCTACTCCTGGCAGGGATTCTGAGAGAAAGAAGAAACTCCTGGCCAAAGGTGGGAAAGGGAGCAGTGGAAAGAGGCATTAATAGGCTTGTGCAACGGTGGAGTTGGATTTTGGGACATTTATTTTGTTTGATGTGTATTTTTTTCAAGCGCAAAGCCTGCACTTACTAATTTGATTTTTTTAGTATCTGTATTTTTCTTTTTGTTGGTCGATATTATGTGGGTACAGCCACCACATTTTTGACTTTGTATAGAAAATGCTATAAGTAATATAATGTTGACATTTTGATTGTAACTTTATTTGTCTACTTATATGCGTTTCATGCTCCTATGCCAACTTTATTTACTACTATATTATTTTATCTAGTCCTCTAATTACTGTCAAAGTTCTTCGTTTGAAGTAACAGAACTGTGAAGTACTTAGTTTTTTATTTTTGAGTATTTTTGTGTGTGCGCCCCCCAGCCCACGGTGCTAGTTACTTCAAACATTTGACGAATGACCTTTTGATCCAAGTGACTTTGTTGGATGTCTTTAATTGGACTCATTTTGCGGCTCCTACTTCAAGAACTTGTGATTTGGATGCCACGATTCCAAAAGTATTATCGATCAACAATCAAAATTTACTACCGAATCATAGCCGTTTGACATTGCAAGATTCATACCCATTACTCCAGATAGTGAAAGTGGATTGATTCGTGTTAGTCGTACAATAGGCGTGTTTCTCGGCATTATCGAGATAATATCGGTACTTAAGAATGTGTGCGGCTTATGACATGCGTGGCTTTTAGGAGTGCAAGCAGCTTATGAGATGCGTGGCTTTTGGGAGTGTGTGCGACTTATGGGATACACGGCTTTTGGGATCGATATGACCCGTCCGGAATTGTTTAGAATTTCTCGACGCTACCAATATTCAAGCAACGTGAGGAGTTCATACTTTAATAGTGTGATTCCAATGCTTAGAAAATAATGTGCAGTTTATGGAATACGCGACTTCGATTTGGGCCTTTCCAGCGTTGCTGAAGCAACATCAGTTCTCAAAAGGTGGGTTGGATTCCGCTGATCCAACGGTTGGGGTTGATTTGCTTTTGTCGACCCGACAGGTAAGTGGTGCGTACTTGAACATAGTTCCGCTATTTCAAGCAGTGATTGGATGGTTTTGAGCCGATTTGACCCCATCGAATCAGCATGTTACTTTTATGAACACAGTTTTATCGTTTCAGAAAGCAAAGCAATTTTATAAAGAAAAGTTACACATGTTTTTCCTATTTACAATGCGCCTAATTTTTCAAGATGACTTATTTGCTGAAAAATAAGAAGTACATAAGATATTTTCATATAAAGTTACAATGCAAAAATTTGTTGTTCCATGCTCTAGGAATTTAGATTCCATCAATGGCTGTCAATTTGAATGTTCCATCACCTAGCATTTGACCGATAACACACAGCACTTCCAAGTTTGGTCCAAGCATTCCCGGTATAGGATAGACCCATTTGAGGACGAGGTCTCCCACTTTGAAGGTTTTATTGTGAATTCTGGTGTTCAAATACCATGCGTCCCTTATCTGGCGTGTAGCGATTCTCAGTTTGGTTTCTTCTCTTTTTTCATCGACCATGTCGAGCGACTCGAATAGGAGCTGCTCGTTTTTCCTTTTATTAAAGTTTCTTCTTCAATGAGAGGAGAATTATGGTTCAACTAGGATCATTACACCTGAACCATATGCTAGGGCATAAAGAGACTGGCCAATTGTAGATTTTTGCATTGTCCTGTAAGCCTATAGTGGGAGTGGAAGTTCATCAACCTAATTTCCTTTAGCTTTAGTTAGCCACTTTTGATAGAGGATTTGATGATTTTATTCATTGCTTCCACTTGCCTGTTTGCCTGCGGATGCACGACGGCGGAAAAGCTTTTGCCGATTCAGAAGCATTTGCAAAATTCTTTGAATTCGGCACTTTCGAATTGAATCTCGTCATCCATGATGATTTCTATCGCACCCCAAACCTGCAAATCATGTTTTTGGTGACAAATTTAAAATAACTTTCTTTGTAGTAATAGTGTTCAGCGGTTCCGTTTCGGCCAATTTGGTGAAATAGTCAACGACAGCTATAACATATTTAGCCCCTTCTTTGGCTATCGGTAATACGCCAATCAGATTGATTCCATATATTGCGAATGGCCATGGGTCGACTATCTATGTTAGCTCTGTTGAGGGAGTTCTTTTGATTTTGCTGAATCTTTGGCATCGGTCATACCGTTGGGCGTAATCCGCCGCGTCACGATTTACAATTGGCCAGAAATACCCGTATCGAAGAATTTTCTTTGTAAGGGTTTACACGCGGTATGGTCTCCGTAGTCACCTTTGTGGATTTCCCTTAAGATCCTTTGAGCTTCTTTGTTCGTCACACATCTGAGCAAGGGGGTAGAGAATCCACTTCGGTAGAGTATCCCATCCTTTATTATGAACTATGGTGCCTTTTGGAGAAGCTCCTTTTCCTGATCCCTATCTACAGGGAGAGCTCCTATGAGCAAGTAGTCTTTAATGGGCATCATACATGTTTCTAGTCCTTTGCCTGCTTATAAAATCAATCAACTTCCATCTTGCTTATGCTTGGAGTAGTGGAGTTTCAACCAGGACTAGCCCCAATGACTGTGCTTTCATGGTACTGGCGAGTTTGGCCAGATAATCCACCTTCGTGTTCTGTTCTCTTTATATGTGAGTTATGATGTAATGCTCGATGTCATTCAGCAGCTTATGTACTTTTGATAGTTACGGGGTGAGGTTCTCCCCATGAGCTTGGTATTCGCCTTTTACCTGGCAGACGACTAGCTGAGAGTCGCTATAGATGTGAACAAATTTTATTCTCAGTTCATTCACGACTTTTAGTCCTGTTATCAATTCTTTGTACTCCGCTTCATTATTTGTTGTAGGGAATTCCAAGAGTAGGGCATAGCAGACGGATTGTCCTTCAGGGATTCAAGCACTACCCCTCCTCCCGAGCAGGAATAGTTGGATGCACCATTAAAGAACAACTTCTAGATTATTTCCACCTCCAGAATAATATATTTCTTCCTTATTATCCTTTATAGTAAACTCGGCCTGAAGTGTGCCAAAGCCTACCCATTGTTTGCCTTTTGTGGATGATATGTGATTTCATATTGGCTTTACTCGATGTTCCGGTTGCTATATGGCCCAGAGGTCTTGGGGCGGTATAGTACCTGCTTCAAGGGTTGTTTTGACAAGACTTTGATCGGATGCACTTGGAAATATGGTCGTAATTTCCTAGACACGAGCAGGAGGCAATGTGCTAGTTTTTCCAGTTTTGGATAGTTCTTCTTTTCTCCACTGAACCGTTTATAGATGTAGTATACGGGTCACTGGATCCTAGCATTTTCACGTACAAGAGCAGCACTAAATATGTGAGGTGAGATGGCTAAGATGAACAGTTCCTCTCTGTCTACTGGCTTTGACAGGATTGGTAGGGTTTCGATATGGTGTAGAAACTCTTCAAACATGGTTTGACATGCCTCACTCCATTCGAAGTTTTTCTTTCCTTTCTTTAGTGCATTGAAGAACGGTATACACCTGTCGGTGGCTTTTGAGATGAACAGACTTAGCTCTACGACTTTCCCATCCAGGCTCTGTAATTCCTTTTTTTCTTAGGGCCTTAACCTCTTATAGAGTAGTAATATGCTCTAGATTCACCTCGATGCCTCTGGCGCTTATAATGAACCCCACGAACTTTCCCAAGGCTACTCCGAAGTGGCTCGTAAGGCGATTTAATTTCATTCCATATTTGCGGAGTACTTCGAATATTTCAACGAGATTATCCAAGTGATTTGCAACTATATGAGACTTAACCAACATGTCATCTATGTATGCCTCTATTATCTTCCCAATCTGATGCTTAAACATGGCGTTTACCAATCGTTGGTAAGTTGCCCCAGCATTCTTTAAGCCAAACGGCATTACTTTGTAATAATACAGTCCCAGGTTAGTAATAAAACCAGTATTTTCTTCATCTGGTTCATGCATCATGATTTGGTTGTACATCGAGCATGCATCCATAAATGATAGAAATTCATGTCCAGTTGTCCCGTCTACGAGCTGGTCGATTCTAGGCAGAGAAAAGCTGTTTTTCGAGCATGCTTTGTTTAAGTCTGAGTAGTCGATACAAGTTCTTCATTCCCCATTGGACTTCTTGACCAAAACTAAGTTAGATACCAATTCGGGGTAGCTCGCATCGCAGATAAAGCCATTTTCCATCAACTTGTTTACTTCTTTTCTCAATGCCTTGGACTGTTCGGGGCCTAGGCTGCATCTAATCTGCTTTATCATTACGTACCTGGGATCAATGTTGAGCGCATGGCATGCAAATCTGTTGACACTTCACATATACTGGAATGTGTCCAAGTAAACACATCCACGTTAGCACGAAGAAATTTAGTGAGTCCCAAACGCATCTTGTTTCTAAGGTGCGATTCAATTTTCAAGACCCGCATTGGGTCATCCATGTCGATTGGGACGGACACCGTCAATTTTGCCGGTGCTGCCAGATCCTCCCTGAACTCTTCTTTCTAAGGCCTAAAGCCTTGTCAAATCGGCTATTGTCCCCAAGCAACGGGCGGCTCTACAGCTACTGTTCGGTAGGTTCATGAATGTCGAGTATTCTTCCCACATTTTTTCCTTTTTCTTTCTTTTAGATTCATGCAGTTCTGCGATATAACATTCTCTTGTGGCACTTTGGTCTCATTTGATCACTCCAATTCCGTTCCTTGTTGGGAATTTCATGGTAAGACACCACTAGGCTAGAGCAATCCCGAAATCTGCTAGTATGGGTCATCCTAAGAAGACAATATATGCAGAAGTTTCGTCTACGGTCATGAAAGTCTAGATGAGGGTGACTCTTCGGTCGCATTTCCCAAGTTCTACAGGCAAGTCGATCATTCCGACGATTTGTTTTGGTTCGTCAGTGAATCCTTGAATTTTGGTTTGGCAAGCGGATACGTCTTTCATGTTGATTTTCATATGATGGAAGGTGCATTTGAAAGGGATATTCACAGAACTGTCGTTGCCTACAAATACTCGTCGGACCATGTCAGGTCCATTTCCTACTGTCATGACCATAGAATCTAGAGTTAGAGCTTCTACTCCCTCAGCGTATCGATTTCTGATTACTATGTCATCGTCAGAGTTCCCTACTGCTTAGAAGGGGTTCCTTCTTCGATTGCAAGGCATGCGTCTTTCGAAGAGTGCTTTAATGAGCTTGTATAGGCTTCTTTTCTGCCCAACTCTTCTACGGGGGATGAGGTCCTTCAGATATTGTTCCAATGATGAGACTTTGGATAGTTCATCTAGATCCCTCCTCAAGATCATCGCCACCATCCTACTTCATTCTGCAATCTCCACCACGTACACAATTGTTAAAGTGGTTTTCGGTATTGAGAGAGTTTATGTCCATATCCGATCTCGGTCTCTTTAATAACCAATCGTTATTATAACCCATAGTTATAATTTAAAATGGTATTTATATTTCAAAAATCAAATATCATTTCAACAATTCAATATCATTTCAAATCCATTTCAAAATATAAAAATATCTTATCTTTTTTCAAATCCTATTCATTTTATATAAAATACCATTTCAACTCACATTTCAAAATAGTTTATTTTTTCAAAACAAATACTCCATTTTAAATCATTAAAAATGAAGTCGTTATATTTAAAATTCACGTATTTAATTCTCAAAATTAAATCTTTTCAAAGTTCATTCATTCACTTAAATTTATAAAAAAATGAAAATTCAACTTTCGCAGCACTTGGAAAATTGTTGTAATAGAGTTACTTTAGTTTCAAATAAATCCTTAATCTAATTCAGCAACTACAGCACTTACACAGTGCTGTAATATCCCTTAGTTCATCTTAGCCATTTAGTTCATTTATATCAACTACAGCATTTATAAAAATGCTGTAATATCCTTTACATTAGAAATAATAGCATTTCAAGAATGTTGTTAATTAAATTCCAAATATTCAATATAAATTCATAAACAATTTAATTATTATTTAAATCATTTTTAAGTTATAAAATCTTATATTTTCACTTTTAAAACAATCATTTAAATACCCTTACATTCATGATTTCATAAAGTTAAATTTTCATAAAAAATTCAAAATTTAATAATATTTACTTATATAATTCAAGCATTAAATTTTCTATTCTTTATAATTAAATTTTTACCTTGACACTTATTTTTTAAATTTCTAAATATAACTTATTTTTCATTTTATTTACTAAATTTAAAATTCATTTTTAAACAAAATTCAAAATTTTCAATTTAAGTTATACTTCAAAATTCAACTTAAATATTCATTTATTTAACATTTTAACTTATTCAAAAATCATTAACACTTTACAAAAATCATTTTAAATTCATTTTAAATCAAAATATCATAAATTTACATTTTAAAAATACGTTTAAAAATTTCAGAAAAATATATATTAACTACGGGTTTGTATAAAATTTTCTAACCTAGGTTAAGTGATACAGATAATATATCATTTCAATCCGTAATTTACAAAGGAAACCCGAATTTTATCATTTCAAACCCGCATTCCCAAGTAAAATGAAGTGATTAAAAGTCATTCAGGCCTAACATTTCTGCCCATATCAATTTTTCCCTATTCTAAAGTCCGTTCGGATATGTATCATTTAAACCCATAGTGATTCTAATCTACAGGGAACTTGCAGTGTGATAAAATGATATAAATAACAGAATAGCATAAGAAACAGTAACATATAATATAACAGTGTATAAGCATGGTTGAACATCATATAATCATAGCATAAATAGTTATAACATGATGATATGGTTTACAGATTGAAATGCTATCAGATTACTAGTTATATAAGTATAAATTTGTCTAGTGAGAATTATTCACTTCTACAAGCTGAAGATAACAACCAAATACACAACAGAAATCTAAAAGGCATGAAAACACGACTATGATTCGAGTGTGGGAGAGCCAAAGCTATTTGTCTTGTCACATATCAAACAAAACAATTATATAACATGAATATACAACCAAAATTAAGCATTGAACAAGCTAGAAATACATGCACAACAAACCACCGAATCTCTTGCACTAACTTTCAACTACCCTATGCTCGGCCATAAGTTAAAAACAAACGGCCATGGTGTTAGTTTGGATCAGGTGTGGGTTCAATAGGGTCGGCCATAACATGGATATGAAGGAGTATAAGTGGTATGTGCATGAATTTTCAACACAAGGCAATAAAGCAATTTCTATGCAATCACAAGCTTCGGCCAAGGCATGAACATGCATGGCCAGGCCTAATAGGGTCAGGAGGTGATGTGGCGGAGATCTCTGGTCAGCAAGTGACTGGTGGTGATGATGCAAAAGGTGGCCGAGATGATTTGGTGGAGTGGAGAAGCAAATAGGTGGCTCGGCCATGAAATGTTTGAAGGAACAAAGCAATATTTGGTGGAGTTTGGAAATCAAGTGATGCACGACCATGGCTGGACAATGGACTGGAGGAGGTGGCAGCCAATTGTGGTAGTGGTGGAGGTGGCTATGGTGATGGAGGAGCAAGGGCCGAGCAATATAAGGTGAAGAAATTGCAAGAATCATACAAAACAAGTAAGAAAAGTGAAATGTTTACCAAAGTTTTTCTCAGATGAAGGCCGACATTTTTTTGGAGTTTGAGAAACTTCTTCTGCGTGAGAAAATGAGGATAAATTGGCTAAAGGAATGAGGATATGGTCAGCAATTGAATGGAAGTGTTGTTTGGCATCAAATAGGCAAAGTGAAGGTGAAAAGACAAAGCATATTAAAGGTCAAAACTCTTAAAATTTCCATATTCTTCTTGCATTTTTAAATACATATGAAAATGAATATAAATAAGATAAAAACACAAAAAAATAATGAATGAATAAAAATAAATAAATAAATTTTAAATAGATATAAATATATTAAGAAAATAGCTAAAAACATAGGAACTAGGCTTTAAAAATTGAAAATAAATACAATAAACCTTGGAAAAATTTTATCATCACTTTAAAATATTTAAAAATGAAATCTTGCAATAAAAATAAATTTAAAATAATTTCAAAATAAAATAAAGTCAAACTAAAATTATATTCAAAATCTAGGGTTGTTACACTCTCCCTCACTCAAATCTTTTCGTCCTCGAAAAGAACGGGCAAGGAAAATAAAGAGAAACAAGATAGAAAAACAAAATAGTACCTAAAACGAACAATTCCGGATTCAAAGCACGAATGCTCTCCTTTGTCTCCCAGGTACAATCTCGATCATCAGTACTCCACTATACTTTGACCAGATTAATAGATTTCCTTCTGAGCTGCTTCGTACCTCGGTCGACAATACGAAGTGGCTTCCTCTCTACGGTCAGATTAGGCTCAATATCCAAACTATCAAGAGTAGAAGGCTAGACAATAAGAGATTGATCATGAAGATATCGGCGACGATGCGAGACATGGAATACATCATGCACTCTAGAAAGCTTCTCGGGAAAATCCAAACGATAAGCCAAAGAACCAACTCTTTCCACAATGCGGAAAGGACCAATGAACCTAGGAGAAAGCTTCCCTCTAAGACCAAAGCGAATGACATTCCTCAAGGGAGAGACCTTAAGGAAAACCTGATCACCAACAACAAATTTCAAATTCCGCCTACGCCTATCAACATACTTCTTCTGCCTATCCTGAGCAACTCTCAACCTCCTCTTAATCTCCTCAACGCTCTTAGAAGCTTCCAAAATCACATCATTACCAAGAACCAAACAATTACCGGGTTTAATCCAGCAAGATGGTGATCTACAAGGTCGTCCATATAGAGCAGTAAACGGAGACATTTTGAGACTGGCCTGAATGTAAAGATGGAATGAGATAGATAAAAGATTAAGATAAGTTCAAAATAGAAGATTAGATTATACCTGATAGCTATTATTGTAGGTGAATTCGACAAGATGGAGATGATCTTCCCAAGATCCTCCATAATCAAGCACACAAGCATGAAGAAGATCCTCGAGAATCTGATTCACTCTTTCCGTTTGACCTCGGTCTGTGGATGGTAAGCAGTGCTCAGATTCAGATGAGTACCTAGAGATTCCTAAAAAGCTTTCCAAAACTGATTGGTAAAGATAGGATCACGATCACAAACAATACTTAGAGGAACACCATGGAGACGAACGATCTCTCTCATGTAGATCTTAGATAAGCTAGAAGCAGAACGAGTAGATTTGACCGGAATGAAATGAGCGGACTTGGTCAGTCTATCAACAGTAACCCATATAATCTCATTACCCCTTCAAGTCCTCGGTAAACCATCGATGAAATCCATTGAAACCTGTTCCCACTTCCAATTGGGAATCTCAAGAGGCTGCAACAAACCAGTGGTCTTTCGGTGATCGGCTTTGACTTGCTGACAAGTCGCACACCGACTAACAAAGATAGAGATATCCCTCTTCATCCCCTTCCACCAATAAAGCCTCTTCATATCCTGATACATCTTCGACACACCAGGATGAATAGAAAGCCTGGATCGATGACTCTCCTAAAGCAACTCCTACCTCAAACCATCAACATTTGGGACACAAATCCTGCTACTAATCCTCAAAATCCTCTGTCATTGATCTGAGCTCCACTACTACCACTACTACTACCAACCCTACTATGAACACTCTCCTTCATCAATCTAAGCATCTCATCCTCATTCTGCTTAGCCATGATACGATCCAGAAGAGGAGAAGAAGAAACAACAAGTTGACACAACAAAGCCTTCTTTCAACTCAAAGCATCGGCCACAACATTAGCTTTACCGAGAGTATAGCTAATATCGAGGTCGTAAGAAGCCAGAAACTCAAGCCAACCAACTTGCCTCTGATTCAAATCCTTTTGGGTGAAGATATACCCCAGAGACTGATGATCGATGAAAAGCTCAAACTTTGTTCAAGAAGATGATGCATCCAAAGCTTCAAAGAAAAGACAACAGCAAGCAACTCTACATCATGAGCAGCATAATTTGCCTCGTGGGTTTTCAACTGACGGCTGGCATAGGAAATGACCTTACCATCCTGCATGAGAACAACACCCAAACACTTACGACTAGCATCAATGTATACCGTCAATCCCTCACTTCCATTCAGAATGGTAAGTACTGGGGAGGATGCTCTTTAACTCCTTGAATGGAGCCTTACACAGATTGCTCCAGATAAACTTGGCATTCTTACGAGTTAAAGAAGTGAGAGGTGCAGCAATCCGAGCAAAATTCTCAATGAATCTCTGGTAGTAGCCGGCAAGGCCCAAAAAACTACGAGTATCAGATGGAGTCTTTGGAGTTTCCCAATCCTGCAACAAAATAGGGAGAAAATAAGGATAACCGAAAAGATAGAATTATTAAATGATAAAGGAGAAGAGAAAGAAAGACTTACATTGATCGCAACGATCTTGAGTAGATCAATAGAAACTCCATTACTAGAAACAATATGCCCGAGATATCGGACTTCATCCTTCCAGAAACGGCATTTAGAAAATTTAGCCTTTAACTGATGATTTCTGAGAGTATCTAAAAAAGATTTCAAATGCGACTCATGCTCTTTCTTGGTCTTAAAGAAGAAAAGGATATCATCAACAAAGACCAGAACAAATTTATTAAGCACATCACGAAAGACACGATTCATCAAATAAACAAAGAAAGTAGGAGCATTAGCCGTACTGAAAGCATGATTAACCATTCATAAAACCCATTCTCAGTGCGGAAAGCAGTCTTGGGAATGCTATCCTCAGCAACCCTGAGCTGATGAAAACCTGTTGCAAGATCAAGCTGAGAGAAAACAGTCGCACCGTAAAGCTGATCAAACATATCATTGATATGAGGCATGGGATATCTGTTTTTCATAGTGAGCTTGTTCATCTCCCTATAATCAACACATCAAAGAACCATCGGACTTGGTAAAAAAACCCACCGCGGCTCCCCATTCAGAAAAACTAGGCCTAATCAGACCTTTGGAAGACAAGTCCTCAATTTTCTTTCCCATCTCAACCTTCTCGTGGGGTGCCATTCTTCTAGGGGAAGAACAACAGGTCGAACACCAGGAATAAGATCAATCCAAAAATCAATTTCCCACTTCGGAGGTAAAGATGTGACTTCACCAAATACATCGAGATATAGTCTGACCATAGGAGTCGAATCAAGATCACTAGGAGAAGAATCCAGAGAATAAATAAAGTTGCCAACAAATCCTGAGGCATGCGCCACTGAATAATTAAGGAATTTCCTTGATCATCAACAAGGTAAACGCACCGGGATTTACAATAGATATGGGCATCATGATTCCCTAACCAATCGTGACCAAGAAATAAATCAAAAGCATCGAAGCCCAAAACATAAAAATCACCACTAAAGAGATGATCAGAACGGAGAAGTCTCACTTTCTTACAATTCCGATTAAGGTTAGCAGGGCCCCCAATGGGATTTGAAACACATAAAGGAACAGAAGCATACTCAGGAGAAAGGAGATGCTCAAACTTATCACACAAATCAATAGAAATAAAACTGAGGAAAGCTCCAGTATCAAATAAAACACGAAGAGGATGATGAAATAAAGTAAATGTACCCTGGAGAGTACCTTTTTCATCAATAGAAGGAGCAGGTGAAGGAAATGGAGATGAGGCAGAAGTGACAGCAAATAAACCAGAAGGCGTAGCCTTCTGCTGGGTAGGGCAATCCTTCCTAAAATGACCAGGCAGGAGACAGATATGGTAGAGATCACGCCTAACCAACTGAGCAGGTAGAGGAACAGCAGCACCAGCTAATGTAGGACAACTATTGACATAGTGTCCCTTCTGATCACATCTAAAGCAAGTGATAGTGGAAAGATCAACTGGTTACCTCTGAGCAGGAGCAGATGATGAAGATCCCAAACCAGGACGCTTTTGCCAATTCTTCTTCTGCTAGTGGAAATTAGGCTTACGCTTCTTGGAATTAGCAGAGAAAGTATGAGATAAAGAAGCATCAGAAGTAGTAGGACCTTTAGATGTAGGGTTCTCATAACGAATAGCCATATCCATAAGCTGGGTGAAAGTGCCATGAACATGAGAAATGAGACGACTATAGTACTCTAGACGAGCACCAACAATGAATTTCTCATTCTTCTTGAGAGAAGTGTCAATCAGGCTAGGACCGAACTTGGAAAGTTCATTGAACTTCCTCTCATACTCAGCAAAAGACATGCTACCGTGCTTAAGGTCCATAAATTCACGATAAAGCTGAGATTTCTCGGCTTCGGGCATCCATTTTGCCACAAAAGCCTCCCTGGAAAAGAGATACAGAAAACAAGTTAAGATATATCCAAAAGAAAAGGTAAAATAGGAACGAAATTCAAGGTAACACAAAAGATACCTAAACTGCTCCCAAGTAATATCAGCTTCGACGGTGTTATCCGTAACGGACTCCCACCAATCTAGAGCAGATTCATGCAACTGCTAAGCTGCTAAATGACGCTTCTGGGCATCAGTAATCTCGAGACCAGTAAATATCCTCTCTAGACTCCACAACCACTGCTGAGCCTCAATGATGCTCTCTGAATTGGTAATTGGGGTTCCACCAAGTTGAGTGAATTCCTTACAGATAACAGTGAATCTAACATGAGCAGCATGCTGAGGAGCTGGGGCAATACCACGACCACTACCTCTGGCATTTCCTCGATTCATCCTGAAAAGATCAAGAATGAATTTAGGAAATGGATAAATTAAGGTAAGACAAGATAAGGTAAGATAAATTCACATGGATAAATATCCTAAAGAAAGAAAAATCTAACCAGGTAGATACGAAAGGAAGGAAGTTAGAAAACATTTGAAAATCCTTTGAAACAAGAAAAATTTTATATCAAAATAATCTTTGAAAATCTTTTGAAAACATTTTAAAAAAATCATTTTATACTTTGAAAATACGTTCTCACATAAAGATATGATTCTGAAATTGATTCCACTCATTCTAGGGTATTTCTACCTTATCTCTAATGTGGTTTTGCTCCGCAGGCAATGGTTTGCCTAAAAACAAAGCTCTGATACCAAATTTAATGACCAGATATTTCACACCATTCACATCGACAATAATCCACACATGTTGGACTTGAATAATGCAAAATAACAGATTGTAAATAAATTTGGAGCAAATGAAATCAAATACACATAATCAAAGACACAGAACAATCAGAATAACTCACAGCAGAATATAAAATACCATAGTAGTTCATGAAGCTGCTATAAAAAAGTCTCAAAACAAATACATAATATCATTTTGAAAACAACATAATAGAAATCCCAAATACATAGAAGTTCACTAACACATGAGATAAACTAGAATAGCTAAAACTAAAATAGATATGAATATAGATAGGCAGAATCTCTAGCAAAGACCAGCTCCAGAAAAAGAATCCAAAGCTGTGAATACTCAGGCTGACCCGAGCGTAAAGCAGAATAGAAAGCACTCGAGTCAGGACATATATACTTATATAATGTAAACCAACTCAAGTGAACTGTAATAAAGATACAAGTTACTTCAAGGATGCCTAGGACCGCCCATCCTCTAAGGATCCGTTAAACTATTTACTATGTAGTAATATTGTGCTATTATAATAATGTCTATAGTAAAATAAACTTACTTTAAAATAGTGTTGAAGGGTTACCCATATAGCCCCCGACACATAATAGTCCCAGTAGTCCATCCAGTATCGGCATATCTCCAGATCGGGAGACTATCCTAAATACTCCATGGGCTACGGGAGATAAACAACTCGTAGTAAAGGCTTGGTATGGTAGGTTACACGGCACACAAGGCAATGCGAGGGTAGATATACCAATTACGCACACGGGCTGGTGGTAACGTAGCAGCCACTGTGCCCACCTCGAGCCACACTCCAAAATCGAGGGGTGCACCCAATCAATCACAACAGTAATAGAATGGTATCGAAGAAGTGTGTCCGACCAGAGGAGCTACCCCTTTTGGCCCGAGATCGCTCCTATTTTAGCCACCTTATGCTAACTCATGGGAGTCGGGTCCACGTAATGTACCTCAAGATCGTCGCCATCATCCTACTTTATTCTGGAATCTCCACCGCGTACACAGTTGTTAAAGTGGTTTTCGGTATCGACAGAAAGTATGTCCATATCCAATCCCGGTCTCTTTAACAACCAATCATTATTATAATCCGTAGTTATAATTTAAAATGGTATTTATATTTCAAAAATCGAATATCATTTCAACAGTTCAATATTATTTCAAATTCATTTTAAAATATAAAAATATCATATCTTTTTCAACTCCCATTCATTTTATACAAAATATCATTTCAACTCACATTTCAAAATAGTTTATTTTTTTTAAAACAAATACTCCATTTTAAATCATTAAAAATGAAGTCATTATATTTAAAACTCACATATTTAATTCTCAAAATTAAATCGTTTCAAAGTTCATTCATTCACTTAAATTTATAAAAAAAACAAAAATTCAACTTTTGCAGCACTGAGAAAATGCTACGGAAAGTTATGTTTAAAACAATTCATTTTGGCAAAAGACAGCATAAAAAATGTTGTAATAGAGTTACTTTAGTTTCAAATAAATCCTTAGTTAAATCCAGCAACTACGGCACTTACAAAGTGCTGTAATAGCCCTTAGTTCATCTTAGCCATTTAGTTCATTTATATCAACTACAGCATTTACAAAAATGCTGTAATATTCTTTACATTAGAAATAATAGCATTTCAAGAATGCCGTTAAATAAATTCCAAATATTCAGTATAATTTCATAAACAATTAAATTTTTATTTAAATCATTTTAACCTTATAAAATCATATATTTAAACTTTTAAAACAATCATTTAAATACTCTTATATTCATGATTTCATAAAGTTAAATTTTCATAAAAAAATCAAAATTTAATAATAATTTACTTATATAATTCAAGCATTAAATTTTCTATTCTTTATAATTACATTTTTAACATAACACTTATGTTTTAAATTTCCAAATATAAATTATTTTCCATTTTATTTACTTAATTTAAAATTCATTTTTAAACAAAATTTATAAATTACCAATTTAAGTTATATTTCAAAATTCAACTTAAATATTCATTTATTTAACATTTTGACTTATTCAAAAATCATTAACACTTTATAAAAATCATTTTAAATTTATTTTAAATCAAAATATCATAAATTTACATTTTCAAATTTTACTTTTAAAAATTTAAGAAAAATATATATTAACTACGGGTCTGTATAAAATTTTCTAACCTAGGTTAAGTGATACAGATAATATATCATTTCAATCCGTAATTTACAAAGAAAACCCAGGTTTTATCATTTAAAACCCGCAGTCCCAAGTAAAATGAAATAATTAAAAAATGTTCATGCCTATCATTTCAGCCCATAACGATTTTTCCCTATTCTAAAGTCCGTTCGGGTATGTATCATTTCAACCCATAGTGATTCTAATCTACAGGGAACTTGTAGTGTGATAAACTGATATAAATAACAGAATAGCATAATAAACAGTAAAAGATGATACAACGGGTGTATAAGCATGGGTGAACATCATATGATCGTAGCATAAACAGTTATAACATGATGATATGGTTTATAGATTCAAATGCTATCAGTTTACTAGTTATATAAGTATAAATTTATCTGGTGAGAATTACTCACCTCTACAAGCTGGAGATAACAAACAAATACACAACAGAGATACAAAAGGCAAGAAAAAATGACTACGATTCGATTGTGGGAGAGCCAAATCTATTTGTCTTGTCACATATCAAACAAAACAAAATATATAACATGAATATACAACCAAAATTAAGCATTGAACAAGCTGGAAATAGATGCATAACAAATCGCCAAATCTCTTGCACTAACTTTCAACTACCCTATGCTCGGCCATAAGTTAAAAATACATAGCCATGGTGTGAATTTGGATCAGGTGTGGGTTCAATAGGGTCGGCCATAACATGGATATGACGGATTATAAGTGGTATGTGCATGAATTTTCAACACAAGGCAATAAAGCAATTTCTATGCAATCACAAGCTTCGGCCAAGGCATGAACTGGCATGGCCAGGCTTGGTAGGGTCAGGAGGTAATGTGGCAGAGGTCTCTAGTCAGCAAGTGACTGGTGGTGATGATGCAAAAGGTGGCCGAGATGATGTGGTGGAGTGGAGAAGCAAATAGGTGGCTCGGCTATGATGTGTTTCAAGGAACAAGGCAATATTTGATGGAGTTTGGCAATCAAGTGATGCACGGCCATGGCTGGACAGTGGACTAAAGGAGGTGGCAGCGAGTTGTGGTGGTGGTGGAGGCAGCTATGGTGACGGAGGAGCAAGGGCCGAGCAATATAAGGTGAAGCAATTGCAAGAATCATACAAAACAAGTAAGAAAAGTGAAAAAAATGAAATGTTTACCAAAGTTTTTCTCAGGTGAAGGCTGAATTTTTTTTGAGTTTGAGAAACTTTTTGTGCATGAGAAAATGAGGATAAAACGGCTAAAGGAATGAGGATACGGTCAGCAATTGAATGGAAGTGTTGTTTGGCATTGAATAAGCAAAGTGAAGGTGAAAAGACAAAGCATATTAAAGGTCAAAACTCTTCAAATTTCCATATTCTTTTTGCATTTTTAAATACATATGAAAATGAATATAAATAAGATAAAAACACAAAAAAATAATGAATGAATAAAAATAAATAAATAAATTTTAAATAAATATAAATAAATTAAGAAAAATAGCTAAAAATATGAACTAGGCTTTAAAAATTGAAAATAAATACAATGAACCTTGGAAAAATTTTATCATCACTTTAAAAATATTTAAAAATGAAATATTGTAATAAAAAAATTTAAAATAATTTCAAAATAAAATAAATTCAAATTTAAAATAATATTCAAAATCTAGGGTTGTTACACAAGACCTGAAGGGTCCGTGCATGTCAAAGAAGACAAAACCTAAGAAGTAAAGCCGAACTCCATCAGTTAAATACCCAAATATGGGTTTCGGGTTTCTTATTTCAGGATTTCATCTACTAATCCCCGAATCTGGGTTTCTGGTCATTTCCGATCACTTATAGTCTTTATTATACCCGAATCTACATTTTAGGGCTTTCATTTCCGGACTTCAATTACTAATACCTAAATCTGGGTTTCTAGACTTTATTAATCGCTAATTATCATTATCATACCCGAATTTAGGTTGCAAGACTATTACTTATTAATTCCCTAGTCTGGGCTTGGAATTTCTATTGTGAATTTCTATTATGGATTTCTCCCACAAATGCTCAAATCTCGGTCAAAGAATATTCTCGAGAAGATCATTATTAAAAGTTTTCGCTAATGTCCGAATTTGGTTTTTGGATTTCAGAATCTTCAAATTTTATTAATACGAAGAATGGGTTATTGGGTCTCTATTGCAAATATTCGGATAATGATCTTTGACTCTTTCATATTAAGCTCTTGAGAGAATGACTCTCTCACATTTATACTCCCGCTTCTGGGTAGGATTTCCTATCAACAGAAATCAGACATTTCAAACATATGGTTAAAGTTAAATTCTTAATTATTTCTCATCATGATTAAGGATGAGATTTAAACATTTGGTATAGACTACATTGCATGTGATTAACATGATGATTTGTTAATCTACACAAATAGTACAAATAGACTTATATGTCAATTTAAAACCAACAATTGGAAATATTGTTTATTTCATACTTCACAGGGAAATCAAGGTAGCAAAGAAGAGTAAAAAGATTCAGCAGATACAAAAATAATAGTATGAGCTATCAAACAAGCATTTCAGAAATGACATTATAGAAAAGAATCAAAAATCAAGTGATATTTACAAAGTTTATATATGATTTACATGATTTATGGAACTATTTACAAATATACAAAACAAGTATGTACATTCTAAGAATACAAGTCTGTCACAAGTCTTGAGTGGCTTTGCTCATATTTTCAACAATCAAAGGATCAACTATGTGATGAATTGCGATGCAGAGGACTTCCTTGAGTTTCTTTTCTTTCGTTCTTATCCTATCTGCATCGTCGATTGCGTCAATGTTAGTTTTCAGAGCACGGTTGAAAGTTCTATTCGTGCTTCTAGGGGGTTTTGTATTGTCCTTCAAATTCCGCAAAGTGCTTCTAAAGGAAGTAGTTTTCGTGCTCGAGCTTTTGAATATTAGAAGCATACTCGTTTATACGTTGCAAGTATTTAACCCTTTGCTATCAATTAAAATAGATAGCTACGTCGAACTTGACTTTCCTACTCCATTCACCATAATCCTTTCTTCTAAGTCAGGAGGAGGATTAGTCATTATGGGGAATTTCTAGGCGTCAAGGGAAGCAGAACATATAGGTCCAGTAACAGAAGGAGTAGCATGTGGAGCCAGCAAATCGATACAATGAATATTATTTCCCATAATATATTCAAGCGATCTCCATTGGGCTTGGCTATCCCTCAGTTTGATCTCTAAGTTAGTTGTTTGTTAAAATTTCCATCATTTTTTGATCAAAGTCAATTGAAGGGTTCAACTTTGATTGTCGCTTTAGTGTAGAAATCATTTCATCTTTGCTTTTGATATCTGCCTCCAAACTGGAAAGTTGATCCTTAAGGTTGCTAACAATAGTTTTCTGAAGTATATATCTTTTGCCATTTTAAAGCTTCAGCGTTGTCATGAAAGCATGTGAGTAAAGTATCATCAAGGAGTTTGCTCCTTTTGAATTCTATCAATAGCTCATCTCTAAGATTAGCAAGGCATGACGTTGAATCAAGCTGGAGGAGAGCTGTTGATAATTGTAATTCCAATTTAAAAATAAAACGAAATAAAATAAAGTCCAAGTCAGAATGAAAAGTCTCTTTGTTATTATGATAACTGGTTACAAGGCAAACAACAACGAAGCTAAATGATACGATAAACCATTGTTTTATATCTAAAGTTTAGAAATTACATTTCTAACTTTATCTAATGAATTGGCTGAAAGGGTAACTATTGAATCAAAATGAATATTGACTCCTTCTGGAGTGATAACCGGTAGACATATGCTATAGTCCCACTTCCCAGTTGGAGGACTATCACAGCGACAAATTAACTTAGAATGGAATGTCTTGATTTCCTTAAAGAGTCTCTCTTTTTCATCACTAAGAAAATCAAAGAGAAAACGAGGATATTTTAAGCAAAGTTTTTGTAAATCTTTAAGGAAGCGGTATCTTGCTAGTTTAAAATATTTTAAAATTGATGCCTTTTCAAGGTAAAATCGTCTCAATTTGATATACAGAATTAAATGGTTCTAGAAACAAGTTTGGTAGACAAAAAATCATTCTGTGATAATATAATAAAATGAAGCTAAGTATAAAAAGCAAGACTAAAACAAATATTTACAAATGAATACGTTGTTGCATGCTTACAATTATTCATCTGGTTCATACGAAATAGAATTAGAAAATAATTCAGAGACAAATTTGTTCTTATAGTACTTAAGTTTTTAAGGAGGGAAATCTTGGGGAATGGATCTGACCCGTGGTATGTTCCAACAAGCTCCAGGGTGCAGGTCAGATCCAAATTCGTCCAATTATCTCTTGTGAAAACATCTAAGTAGACCCCTACTGAATTTGCCTAAAAGTGAAAAATCAACAATTGAGTTTCTACAGTAAGCCTTACATAAGAAGTTGATCAAAATATTTCTTTCTTCAATTAGCATCCATCCAAAATAAGGTGATTAACTCCCGGTTTTCGTTTGAGAGAGCGTCATAGCGAAGGCACGCTCTCTTTAGTAGGGGCAGCTTTTTGATACTGAAAATATGCCAGCACCGATGCACTTCTACCAAGCCTATGGTACTTATCAGAAAGTACATTATGCTTCCTTATTTGCTTGTCTAACTCCCTATATTTATATCTGCTTGTTTTCTCTTGATTTTGGTTTTATAGGGGAGGACAGATTTCTTACTTATCTAGATAAAAGAAGTACACAATTATGGCTCTCGAAATAAAAGTTGTTTAAATAGAGAGTCCCATACCTGAGATACCTGGATAGAAGTTTGAGAAACCTTCTCCTTTTCTCTTAGCTCTTCGACATCAATAGAAGAAAGATCCTCTTGAGGAGCAGAAGGGGCAGCAGATTCAGGCGGGGTAGCTTCATAAGGAGATGGCTCTTTTTTATAAACTTTTGTGTTATCATCTCTATCTTTATCTGAGGTTTTAGTGTGGCCTCCTCAGTCACCACCTAAGCCTTGGCCACCGTTTTTGTTGTTGTTATCATCATCGTCATTATTGTTATTATCTTCATCGTCATCGTTATTGTTGCCCTCCTCTTCAGCAACACCATCTTCTTTGCCTTCATCCTTTGAGTTGGACTCGACCTCAGAAGAAGGAATTTCAAAAGAAAGAACCTTAAAGGCGTCGATTTCCTCCTCTTCTGCAACTTTAATCCCCCGTTTAATTTGGTTAATCTTGCCCATTACTCTATCAACCAGGGCAGAGTCAAGCAAAGGAAAGCTTAGCTCAAGGAAATTGTCAATATTATCCGCATAGGTGAGCATCAGGGATTCTTCATAAGAATTCAGTATGATTTCCCTATTGGTAGTATCAAGAAAATGAGATACTCGCTTTTTGGAGTCTGAAATTGTGTTGACTGCCAGTTTCAAAAAAATGTTCTTCTACTTCAGCATCTCTTTCAAAGAAATGTTTTTTGCTACCATTCAAGCACTCTCCTCGTCGGATTCTTTTATGGATAGTTGCATGGAAAAGTTCTCACCGAAGAGGAGTTGGCGAGCCTTTCTTTCCTTTAAAATAGCAGATTCTAACTAGGCGAGAGAAGTTCACAATTGTTGCAGTTCATAGGTTGCTTCATTTTTGCTGCAGAAAGGGTAGACACTTGATTCTTTAGAGAAAAATTTCCTCCTAAAATTGGGAGAACTCAATAGAAGATTTCGATGTCAGCTCGTGCAAAACTACCCAACTCTTGAAAATCCAAAAGAAGAAATACAACATGAGTTAGAAATTTAAAGAAGAACAGCAAGGATAAAGTCAATCGAAGTGAAACTTACCAAGAATCGTTGCTTTATCAGAGAGCGGCAATGGCCCGCCACATCAGAGATGGTGAAGGTGGGTGGATGGAGGTGAAAGACATGAAATTTAAGATAGACTAGGTTGTTTCTTCAAAATCAACGGAAGAAGAAGAAGATGTTGGCCTGGGAGGAATACACTTTAGAGTAGGGGTCGTCTCTAAAGCTTGTTGCATTTGTTCGAGTGCAGCTAGAGAGCTAGAAATGGCGATGCAAGAAAGGGGATCGATGGCAGTAGGAGTATGCTTAGGTTTATCTTGGGGAGCTTCAACGAGTGGGCTCTCTAAAGCTTTATCAAAAGATAAAGGTTCCTCCTCTTCAACGTCGACTATTTTAGATATTTTCTAAGGGGGTTCCACTTCGGTTGATCACACCAACTTCCTCTTGATGGCCATCTTAGTTTTGGAAAGAGATTGGCCGATGGATTGTGCACAAGAAGTCGTAGGAGAGGGAGCGGCACCACTAATGGGCTTTGTGGCCTGAGAAGCAGCTGTAAAGAGTTCATATAGATTAAAGTCGGCAGAATAATTTCGAAAGCAGCATAGAAATAGAAAAACAAAGGCGGTGTTTATAACTTACCGGAATAGTCAGAGCAAATAGGTGACATCAGAGAGAAATGTTCGGGATCTCCCAAGGAAAGGAAGCATTTACTCTTTAATGTATATTGGATAAAAGGAGGTAGGCCCAAAATCCTTTGACCGAGGGAGAGAAGATAATGCTTCTTCAAGTTAGATGGAATCAGTAACCCCGATCGGTTTTCGATCTTATTAGAGGATGCGATTAGAGATTCCACCATTCTTCTGTCGTCCTCATTAATTTCTTTGACAAGAGAACCTGACATAAAACAAAGGTTAGACTAGAGAAGTTATAAGATAGAAGAAAAATTATGAAAACCGGAACTTACGAGGAGTAGAAAAGTCCCGCTGATATTTAGGAAGCATCTAATGAAAAAAATTCGTTCTCCCAATCTTTAGACTTGTTAACCCCTTTTGATATCAGTTTCTTCGGGGGGGTTGCTCTGAAGATTTGATAGTTGAGATTGCTAAGCTTAACTAGTCTGACAAAGTTATTTGGTGCTTCGGCGTTTAGAGAGGGAAGGCCAGACTCTAATGCCATTAGCTCTAGAGATAGGAAGTAGATGTAAACGTTCGGGGACAGCTGGATTGGAGCAATCCCGAGATAAGAAAGAAACTTGGACAGGAACTCCTGAAAAGACAGAAACATCTCGTGCCATGTATGGATGGCAGCGTAAGCAAAGAACCTTTTGGGAAGGTTGCTAATGGTATCAGACTCCTTAGGTGCGATAGCTTCCACAATAGTAATCCTTAGTCATTAAGAATTGCATCGACTTCATCTTGCGTGGATATCAGTGAGTGCTTCGAAATGGCTTCAAGCATCTTCGGAGAGCTCATGGTCCTGCCAGGTGAAAATGTTTCAGTTAAAATTTTCAGTTTATCATGAACTTAGAATCTTTCAAGAAATAGTAAAAACCTATTGAAGCAACTTAAACATAAAACCAGACATGGAGCTCCAAATTCTTGGAAGATTGTTAAGGTTAAAAATCATAATTATAGAGCATTCGACAGAGTCGAAAGAGAAGAAAGAGTTAACATTTAACAAACATCTTTCAACAGAGTCGAAAACCTAAACATAAACATTCAGTGAGCTTTCGACAAGGGTGAAAGAAGGGTTAAAATGTATGTTCAATTGGAACTTTTCAACAACAACGAAAGCTTAATATGGGCCAAGTTGTTTGAAAGATATAGGTAAAACTAACTTGAGAATTTGAACGTAAATATACACTACTAGTATCCCATAGCAAAGATAACTAGACCATTCGACACTGTCGAAATTTATGACTTAAGTTTCCTAAGGCAAAATAAATGATGTCGGAACCTTTTATGCCCATCGGGTCGAAAGATCCTAAGTTAAAATAATATGAACTAGGAATGTTTCGACAAGGCTGGAAAAAGGTAATTATAGTGGGTTTCGACTCATTATACACAAAAGGTTTTGAATGGGGCGAAGGGGCATTATGGTTTCGAAGTCATATGAAAGAGAAAGGATTTTAATCAGCACAAAGGTTTCGACAAGATCGAAATGGTTTGATTCGAAAGGGGCGACTGCACTCTGCTCCATTGTATAACCTTTTGACAAAGTTGGCCAAATTCACGCTACAATACATTTTGACCCCATCAAAAGGGGATAAGAAAGTAAAATAAATGTTGCCGCCTTAATCCCTTTCGAAGGGGTAGAATGGTAAATTTGAAACTCCAAATTTTCATCCGTACAATCTCAAAATTTTCGGTTAAAGAAATGGAATCCCTTTCCTTCCCCAAATCCCGATTGTAAATCCAGAAATTCAAAAAATTATTAAATAAATAAATCAAACCCATTAAGAAAATGGGTTTCAACATGAATAACCACTTTCAATTTGGAAAATTGTAAAACAAAAATTCAGATTTTCTAAACAATAACAGTAACCACGAAATTTGAATTTGGGTTCAAAACGAGAGATAACTCTAATAGATTCATGAAATTGAATCACAAGAGTCTCGTGGATTGATCGAATTTTAAAGCTCAAACAATCGCATAAAATCAAATCAAATGTGCTATTAGAAAACTAAAATTCAAATAGTTTTAAGACATAAATTTTGATTATGAGATCTGAAAAAACAAATTCATCATAAAGCATAAAAAACAGAGGAAGAGAGAGTAGAAGAATAGAAATAATTTTAACTTACGTTTAAATCTGGTTTGATCTTTGATTCTGGAAAAGGAAATAAGAAAATTTTAGGACTCCTTACTTTCACTCGAAAATCTGGTTTGCAGAAAAGTGAAAGGGGAAGAGGAAAAAGAGTGTACTTTAAGAAAAGTCATTAAGAACTACCAGCCATCGGATCATATTTAAGTAAACGGCCCAAAATTACGCAAGAAGACCAAAAGGCGGGAAACTGCTAGGTTTCGTCGTAGTTGACTTCGAAAGTCAAGAGCATCCCTTCGCAGGGGCGCAAATATTACTACCAAAATCTTCCTTTAACTTAGTTTAAACTAGTTTGAGCAGATGTCAAAGAAGAACAAGAGGAAAAGGTTCAAGTGAGATCTTTCGAAGGAGTCGAAGGCATGCTACAACCACGGATCGAAAGCTTCAGAACCTTTCGAAAGTGTCGAAAGGATGCTATGATCAAGATCTATAAGATTCCTTAATTTTGAAGGAGTCGAAAGAGTTGATAGCACCCTTCCACCTTCCGTAACCACCTTTTGACTAGGTGATTCCATATGGATGAAGACCTTTTGAATGAGTCAAAGCAACACCATTCGAAGATAATGAAGAACAGCTCTTTGTATATGCGCCAAACCTTTAGAAACCAAAGGTTTTACCTCATTCAAATCATCGAAGGCATGTATCGGCTTGAACAATCATTTCAAAGGCTATACCAAGCCTTTATTGTCCTGGCAGGTTCCATATCAAGTCACAAACAAGAGTTCAGAAACAACCAACACTATAGAGAAACCATTAAACTAAGCCTATCGACAGAGTCGGAAGATCTTACAAGGAAACACAAAGAAGAGAAGTGCAACCGTTTATTTGACAATGGCGGAAGCATACTAGAGTTATTTCGGCAGTAACCTTTCGACCAAGTCAAAATCCTTAGGGTCGAAAGGTGCGGACCTGCATCTATAAATAAGATCCATGGGGTTATGGTTAGGGGATCTGAATCTAGTCATTTTAAACTTGTATTTGCAAAAAAGAGTTGTAAACCCTAATTTCTAGATTGATTTGGGGATTTTGAGGAATAAAGTCTGCTTTAGCTTATGAAAGGGAAGTCTTAAATCTTTCTGATTACTTTAATGTTTTTAAAGCTTTTTTTAGGTTTAACTTTGTGTTTCAGGTGTCACCAATATCGAAAGGACCCATCCGACACAGTCGAAACATGGCATATTCAAATAACTTCAGTCATATATTCCAAACTACTTTTCTTTAGGCTACAACTTTCGACAAAGACGAAACCTAACCTCCAACTATTCAAGCCTTAGGAAACCTAACCTAGTACAGGTGCCAAAAGATCAAGCTTTCGACAAGGTCAAAATCCCAACTCCAGATGCCTGGTCCAAGTCTTAACACCCAAACAACTTCGCTTACGATAGGCTCAAAACCTCTATCTCAGATTGTTGGATAAAGTCCTAACCACACAACAACTAAAGCCTGCGTCTAGATTGAAACCAACCAAGATAAACTTTATCCAGGGCATCTCAACTGAATCAAAAGGAGATCTTTCGAAGGTAAATCCATACTATTTCATCAAGATCAAAAGGTCATTAACGGAAGAAACTAACCTTACTGACTAAGTCGAAAGGTTGATCTAAGAAACTTATTACTAAAGCAATCTATTCGAAAGGAAATTTAAGAAGGATTTACACATTCCACTCTTATCCATTTACTTAAGGGATAAACCTTGTTCCTTAACACAACTTTGGGGTGTTGGAAGGATTTCTTGTTAACAATTTCCCTCATGTATACATCCGTAAGGTTTAAGGCAGCTCTTGTTGGCTTTGTTGGAATAAAGTTTGCCATTTTGGTTAATCTATCTATGATAACCCAAACGTCTTCATTTCCCTTCCTCGTTCAAGTTAAGCCGTCAAAGAAATCCATTGATATATGGTCCCACTTCCAAGTTGGAATTTCAAGAGATTAAAGTAATCTAGAAGTCTTTTGCTAATCGCTTTTGATTTACTGACAATTTTCACATTTGCTAACATAAATAGAGATTTCCCTCATCATACCCTTCCACTGAAACATCTGTTTTACGTCTTTGTACATCTTGTTAACTCCAAGGTGAATATTTAGCTTGGACTGATAGCATTTAGTCAACACTTCTTGTATTAAGTTGTCAATATTGGGAAAACGAATTCTTTCATTTAACCATAATATCCCATGTTTATCTACTTCAAGGCTTGAATTTTGTCCTTTGCTTATCTCTTTAACAATCTTCATTAGATGTCGATCTTCTTTTTTCTTGTTGGCAATCCTCTTTAGAAGAGTTGAAGTCACCACTAGATAAGCTATAACTGCATGCTTTCTGCTTAATGCATTTGCTACTATGTTGACTTTCCCGGGTGTATATAACATATCAAGGCAATACGATGCGAGAAATTCTAGCCAACGTTGTTGCCTCCTGTTTAAGTCCTTCCAAGTGAAAAGATACCTTAAAGATTTGTTATCTATGAAGAGATCGAACTTTTCACCTATTTAAAGAGGGAACATTATTTACTAAGGTCAATTAATGTTTATTAAAACAAACCATAAGGAATTCTTACCTAGTAAATAATGCCTCCACATTTTTAATGCAAACACAAAGGCTAATAATTCTGAGTCGTGTGCTGTACAATTTCTTTTATGATTCTTCAGTTTTCTGCTCGCGTAAGCGATAACTTTTCCATGTTGCATCAGAACTACACCACTCCTCTCCACAAGCATTAGTGTATATAGTTAATCCTCAGCTTTCATCAGCAATAGCTAGGACTAGAGCGGTAGTTAACCTTTTCTTAAATTCTTGGAATGCTTCTTCATATTTCGGTGTCCATTCAAATTTACATCTTTCATTGCCAACTTTGTTAGATGGGAAGAAATTTTGGAGAGGTCCTGAAAGAATCTCCGATGGTGTACTACCAACCCCAAGAAGTTGCGTATGTCCTTCGGAGTTTGTGGTTATTTCCAGTCTAGAATGGCAGTAATCTTCCCTAGATCAACTAAAATCCTGTCCCTTGACACAATATGTCCAAGGAACCTTACCTCTTTCTCTCAGAATTGGTATTTTGAGAATTTAGCTTTTAGCACATTCCTTCTTAAAATTTCCAATACAATTTCTAGATGCCTTCCATATTCTTCCTTGGTTATTGAATATATAAGAATATCATCATTAAAACGCAGCATGAATTTTTTGAGTACATTTCTAAATACTTTATTCATAAGACTACAGAATAAGCGGGTGCATTGGTCAACCCAAAAGGCATAGCCAACCATTCGAAGAAATCATTTGGACCTCTCAATGCAGTTAAAGGAATGCAATCTTTTGCTATCCTTAGTTAATGGAATCCTATAGCTAGGTCCATTTTCAAGAATATTCAAGCACCGTGAAGTTGATCAAACAGGTCATCTAGACAGGGTAGAGGATACTTATTCTTAATCATTTGCTTTGTTTAGGTCTCGATGATCTGCATAAAACCTTAGTAAGCGATCAGACTTTGCAGCGAAAACTATCACTGCGCCCCAACTTGAGCGACTAGGTCTAATCAACCCTTTTGTTAACAACTAATTGACTTGATTCCTCAAATCATCCTTCTTTTGGAGCCATCCTTCGAATGGGGTGTATAACAAGCCTTGCACCAGGAATCAAGTCAATGCAAAACTCAATTTCTCTGTGTGGGGGAAAACTTTTCACTTCTTCAAAACATCCTGAAACCCATTAACAATCGGTATTTCTTCTAGACATTTTTAAAACAAATTGAGTGCATGCATGTAACTATCCCTTACCAGACTTGGTTTTCATATGTTAATTTAAAATTTTCACCTCGTTTACTTTATAACAGCATTTCCTTTTAACACAATCAAGAACAACTTTACATTCATACAACCAATCCATACAGAGTATATCTAAAATCCAATAAAGTCAAGGAAAATTAGGTTACATGAATTTTTTTAGGATAGCTGGATAACTCGTACATTTTCATAAACTATACCGAGATTAGTTATACCACATATGGGATTAGACACACAGATATCTAATATTTTTAGGATCTGTTTTAATTTATCAAACAAACCTTTAGCAATAAAACTGTGAGAAGTCTCAGTATCAAATAATACTCTAACTAAATTTTCAATAATACAT
Source organism: Allium cepa (assembly GCA_030765085.1). Classification (NCBI taxonomy): domain Eukaryota; kingdom Viridiplantae; phylum Streptophyta; class Magnoliopsida; order Asparagales; family Amaryllidaceae; genus Allium; species Allium cepa. The sequence goes on along the minus strand of CM060929.1, from coordinate 696,870,694 downwards.
ATCTTACCTTCTAAAATTCCCTTGCCCTTTGCATTGGTGGAAGTTGATGGTTTTTCTTCAAAGGCAAAAACTCTAACATGCTCTCCTTTCTTTATTAACGGGCAATCCTTTATCATGTTCCCTAGTTGGTGACAATTGTGGTGGGTTCTTCTCGGAACTTTAGGATTCTTGTACGTAGTGAAAAGACGGCCCTTCTGTTGACAATTAAAACAAGTAAAATCTTTCAAACAGATTTCTTGATATCCTCCTCCCGACTTGCCTTGCCATGGCTTCTTTCCTAAGTGATTGAATTTTCTCTTCTTTCCATTGTAGTTGCTGCTTTGAGTTGGGGGTGGATTCTTCCTGTCTAAGGTTTCATATCGAAAAATCATATCTACCAAATCTATAAGGGTTCCTTTTACATGCATGGTCATCATGTCCTGATAATGCTCCTTCATTCCAGAAATGTACACATTTTTCTTCAAAGGAGTATTTATCAGTTCCGGCCCAAAGCAGGATAATTCATTGAATTTTTTTAAATATTCTTCCATGGAATTTTCTCCTTGCTTTAGATCCGTAAAATTTCTATTGAGGCACGATCTTCCAGCAGCGACCATGTATTGTTTTTTGAAGACCTCTTTAAACCTTGCCCATGAGAAATTATTTTTTGAATCGATTAGAGTGATGGGCTCCCACAAAGCTAGAGCCATATCCTTCAATTGCCAGGAGGATAAGAACTTTTTCAATCATCACCGACGTTTAATTCTTTATAGATTTTCTCACGTGATCAGAGCCAAGCCTGAACTTTAATAATAGATTCTACGCCTATAAATGGCTTTCCTCCCAAGCTGGTATAATCTTTGCATAACATGGCAAAGTTGACCGAGGTTGCATAGGAACTACTACTAGTTCAATTACCATAGCATTTGGAGTTCGACCATCGGTGGTCGTTGTGTTTTATTTCCCCTCTATGTCCTCTTCAGTTACTCATTTCCTACTATCTGCATATAGTAACGAAACAATTTTAGAATTCGTAGATAAGATTATCTAAAGGAATGATTATAAAATACTCGAAAATTTATATTCGGATAAAAATTGCAAATTGGCACTCATATTGACTAAACTCATTCTAGGGCATTTCTAACCCTACCTGTAATGAGTCGACCCCATCAAGGCTTAGGTGCTCACTCGACCTAAGCTCAGATACCAACTGTGAAGACCCACCTTTTTGACCCTTGTAGATCGACACTAATACATCCTCGGTACTCATATGCTGCAAATTAAAGTGCAGGAGAGGCAGATACTTATGGTAAAGAAAATAAAGATAGAATAAAGGAAAACAGATTCTCACGTCGTATTTCACAACTTGTAATTAAACATATAGCTAGTACATACAATCACTTTCAAAATGAGATATAACAGTCATAGCAAGTACTAACCTAGTTAGTGACAGTTATAACTGTCTATCCCTACAGATGCTAGTAAATACTTTTACATAATACAGCGGAAACAGATAACTGCATACAAAGGACCCTCCAACTTTATGCTCCATGCTCCTCTCAAAATTCTACAATCTACCTAACTATTTGGTTGCTCGAAAAAATAGGACACCTAGATCTTAAGGGGAAAAGAAAATAAAATCCGGGCCGGTCATGAGACTAGTGTGAGAAAACTGAAAATACAAATATTTCGAAAATAAGGGTATCTCATAAGACCACGCTGCACAAAAATACGAAATGGGTTTTTACCTTATGATAACCAAAACAATGCTACATAAAATTTAGTGATATTATAATAATGTCTAAATACAAATACTTATTAGTCATGGCCGGATTTGTTACATTTATTAAATTCCAGCATAATGGGTTTGGCAACCAAGTCCAAAGGCACTTATTGGAGAATGAATTTCATATAATGGCAGGTAAGGGACTACCTTTTGCACAATACATTTCTAGAGGAATGTGCGGAGGAACTAGGATTCTCTACATTTGGCAAGACTAGCCTACCCTTTTTTGGTGAACACTCTGGCCTGGATAGTACCCAATATGACATTACTATAACATCCCCCATCTTAAGGCCCAAAGCTAAGCGCTACAGATGCTGCAGTCATCTACAATATTAACTTCCGATGATAAAATACAGTAATATTAAAGGTATCCATAACATTAAAAGCACATGAATATGAAATAAAATCATCACAGATTTCAAAACAACTTTTCTGATTATATTTCAAATCAATATTTCATATTCAGTAACATTATCCCAAATGATTCTCAACTTTTGATCAAATATAATTATTACAAATTATGCCAAGAGCGACATATGAAGATGCCCCATTGGATGATCAGAGTCCATATAGGCATATCTATCATAAATATATCTCAGCAGAAATAAAACTAAGTAGCTCCTACATAGCTAATTTTGCCACATGCACGTCTTCGAAAGCTTATTCATCTAACCTACTAAACCTGAAAAAACTTAACTCTCCAACTACTCAAATTAAATTTTGAGTAGCCAAGAGTTTAAGGGTGAAAACATAAAATTGGAGCCAGACATAAAGCCTGGTGTGAATAATATTATTACATCTCGATTTACTAATATTAAGCGTAACGACCGTGCCTTTTTGTATGTTTTAAGCAGACACACGTGCCAAATCAAACCATACATAAGGGTGGATTGTTATTAGGGTAAATAAGAAAAACAAAAAAGAAATATAAAATAGAATCTCGCAGCGGAATGACAAAAATATAGTAATCAAATAAACAATTCATGAAGCTATTTTATAAAACATTTGATTATACTTATACAACACAGAATCAGAGTTACACATACCATAGAATAATAAATAATGCAGTAGAATACATGATGTAGCGAGATAATAGAATAAATAATAATAGTAAAAAATCTTCGTCTTTGTCCTTTAGAAATAAGGTCTTCAAATCCTGAAATGCTCAAGCTGACCCGAGCGAATTGAAAGGACAAAACACTCGAGTCAGAACAAAACGGTCTTATGTAAGTTAAATCAACGATAAATAAATATGAGTGGAACGGCGTCAGAGATGTTTATGAGGTTTCACATCTCCTATCCAGTGTCTAACGTAAGTGCAGCAACATAAGAGATTTTTGCGATTCATATCTCCTAAGGATCTGTTAAACTATCTACTGTATAGTACAATACGCTATTATAATAGTGTTACAGTAAAGTATTAAAATAGCATTAAGGCGTTACCTATATTCCCCTTAACACAATTTATATATTCCCATATTCTATACAGTACCCTACGCTCCTCTGAGAGGTTTACACAGAGGGCACCCCATAGGTATGGTACAAAACAAACTCGTAGAAAGCACGCTAGGGAATGTGAACATGGCACTTGAGGCAATGCCAGTGTAGATATATCAATTGCACTCCCAGACTGGTGGTAATGCATAGCAGCTACTATTGCCTACCTCGGAACATACTTCTATATCGAAATCGAGGGGCGGCCACCAAATCAGTCACAAAGTCATAGAATAGTATCGAAGAAATGTATCCGGTAGGAGGAATGACCTCACTTGGCCCGGTATAGTTCTTGATTTTAGTCACATCTATGTTGACTCACGGGAGTCAGGGTCATGTAAATACCTTATACAGAAATCATTCGTCAAACCATCCTACTTCATTTATGGAATCTCCACCATGTACACAGTTTTTAGAGAGGTTTTCGGTATTGGCAGAGAGTATGATAATATCCGATCCCGATCTATTTAACAACCAATCGCTTATTACACACCGGATGGTTCTTTTACATTTCAAAACATAAATTTACAATTAATATCAAAATATCATATTCGATTTCCAATCATATCACTTTCAAATAATAGTTACTTTCAAATCATATTCGCTTTATAATAATATTCACTTTCAAATCATATTCCCTTTCAAATAATAGATTAAGATATAAATACCTCTACTTTATTTAATTGAAATTTAGCAAGATAATTTAAATAGTTGTAGATAGTTTTAAATAGTTATAAATAGATAAAAAAACACTAAAACAATTTAAATTAGATTAAAATAGTTTTAACTTGATTTAGGATAGTTAAATAGATTTAAAATAGATTTAAATATTATTAAAAATAGGCTAAATAGCTTTAAAAATAGATTAATTAGACTTAAATTAAATGGTTAAATAAGTTAAATTGGTTTAGAAATATGTTAAAATAATTTATATAGTTAATATAGGCTAAATAGTTTAATAATTTTGAAATCTTAATAATCAAAAATTTTAAATTTATATATTTTGAAAACAGTTTATGTTAAATATGAATTTGGAACTTATATAAATTTTACTATTTAGTTTATCTCAATATATCTGGACCATTTCACATTTCCAAATCACAAACCAAATTTCAAACTTTCAATTTTTTAAGTTTCAATAATCTGTTGAGTTTCGTATCATTTTTTAAACTTGTTCAAATATCAACTCGAATTACTCCCATTTGAAAATATTGCAAAGTTATATTTCAAAGCAATTCAATAGCTTAATTCCGATAGGATTTCATAATACTTAAAAATTAAACTTTGACATTCAATTTAATTTCTTAAAAATAATTCCTTTTAATCCAATTCATGTTTCAACACAAAACTTGATTTTTCAAAATAATACTTTAATTTATAAAAAACAAATTTTACTTCAAAGTATCATTTAATTCCATTCAAACCCATTCAATTTATATAAATAAATTTTACTTCAAAATATCATTTAGTTCCATTCAAAAGTTAAGGATTTTAAAATCATTTAATTTAACCAATCTGGTGTCCGTATATAATTCTCTACCCGATGGTGAAGTGATACGGATATTTAATATTTCAATCTAAAATTTAAATTTTAAGGTTATATATCATTTCAAACCGCTATCCCGAAATGAATAACATCCGTAAAATCGCTCGAGTCTTTCATTTCAACTCATAATGGTTTTTACCTATTCTATAGATCATTCGGGTATGTGTCATTTCAACCCATAGTGAACTTGCAGTTTATAACGACATAAAATAAAACATCCATTTATCCATTCATCCAATATCAATAGTCACACATCCATCACAATCATCATCCAAATCAATTAATAAATATCGATATAGAACTGATAATCAGTAACAGGTATTTAACTGGCAATTTATATTCAATAATAAATTAAATAATGATTTAATTCAAATAAATTCAAATTAACTGAGATGATGATTTAAAATATACCAATAAACCATAAATAAATTTCTAATCACATCATAAATTTAATTTAACAAACATAAGAAATTTTAGAAGTACCGAGTGAGTTAAAACACTCACCTTTGAATTTAAATCGATTTTAAATCCAATTTAAATCCAAAATTCAAACAGTCTCAGAATTCATCCAAAAAGGTATCGAAATGTCCGCAATTTCAATACGATCCCAATGGAACAAACCGTGCACTAATCGGACCTCATATGTAAAAGTTAGTAGCATTAGAAGTTATACGAATTTAAATTTTTAAAATAAATATATAAAATAATTACCCAATCCCGCATGTCCGTGTCACCATCTCCCTCCGCACAAACTCACGTGAACCCAGTCAAACCTATCTTCACCAGAGTTTGATCCATCAATGGTCGTCGCTAGGGGTCACTATCGACCATGCCAACCCCCTCCGTGAGATCGCCATCGCTGGCTCCACCGCCCAGCCCCGTCGCGGCCCCTTCGAAGATCGACGCCGCCACCACAAAACCATGGGTTTCGAACCCTAATTTTGAAATTCCGATCGCCATTCACCACAATAAGGGGTGCGACCACCATCGGTCGACTCCGGACACAGATCTCCATAAAACCCAGAATTTAATTTCGTCGATTGAAGCCAAAATCAAAAAGCCCCAAGTTGCCTTAAGGTTTCGAAATTTTGACCTTTGACCGCAAATTCCCGATAACTCATTCCTTATTTCAGGAAATAGACACCAGATGCATATTCGTATAGTTGAGATGTAACGACCCGATTTTTACGACGCCCAAAAGTCAAAATTTATACATCCACTGTATCAAATGTCGCACAGTCGAATGCCGAAAAACCAAACCGTTAGGGTTGAAGAAGAAGAAGATAGAAGAAATACAGAAACAATAACAGAATCTGACATTTCGCAGCGTAACCAGGGTTTAGAAATGGAATAATAAACTTCAGGTCAGTCATGGGACTGGTGTGAGATCTTAAAAATAGTTATTCTTATACAAAGCAAACAAAGGAATTTAAAAGAAATCCATAATGCTTTTAGGAAAATAAAACTACCATAAGGCCTCCCGCCACACACAAGGCAAACGCAGAATTGGAGGAGATTTCTTCTTATGGTAGTCAAACATGCTTAATATGCAAAATCCTTTCGATATTATTATTAGTGCATAGTGCAGAAGACATTTCGAAAGTATAATATTAATCTTAGCCAGCATAGTCATTTTGCACTTATGCCTACTATAGCTACCATGTTCAATAGTAGGTTACCGCCACATTCCATGGTAGGTTATACAACTAAAACCGTACAGAGCGTGTATTGTTTCTTTGGATTTCCAACAAATGGTCAGGCTAAGGAACTTCCTACTGCCACATGGGCACGCCTCTGAAGGGACGCCCCGAGAACCTAACCGAATCTCTGCCAACACAAGGTAGGGTTACCTCTGCAAAAATAGATAACTACTGACACGAGTATGTCATCCCCCGGTTGTAAACAACCTTTATCCGAGGATCCTCAACGACAACAATCACAAAGTAATATATATTTGCGATATCCACATAAGTTAAGTATCTGGGCTCCATACCATGATACCACTTCTATCTAGAAGGAAATGCACATACCCTAAGGTGCACTACCCCATATAACCTTGCTGCATCCTTCTTGTTTCGACCATTCCGGGGTGTGAGGTTCGACAAAGTCAAGCTACGCTTTTCACAAAGCCATGCTTCGATCAACAAATGATCAGTAGCACTTCGTATTCCACGTTACCAAATTGGGAATGTATCACTAGTAACCATCAACTACATAACCTCTGAGCTCATACGTCTTAGAGAAGGTTGTTAAGCTAAGAGAATAAATTCTCCACCACCAACATAAATGTATTTGATAGGAACCAGCCTTACATCTCAAAGTGTAACGTTAGACACACATCCATACAAGTTCGTTCCGGGATCGAACGGAACGGAAGGCACTTCCAAAGAAGCCCTTGCAATCCGGATATTCACTAACCACGTCTGGAATCCCATCACAAAGGGTGATAAAATCTCTATACCGGAGCAACCCGGTGGAGAGACATTCGACAGATAATCCTTTCGCTTTCGAAAATACCTGGTCATCAACACCATCTTCAAATGTAATCCCATTTCATCATATCGTTATTCGGAATGGGTTTTATGACACAAATTCCTCTCCAGGCTAATCCGAATAACGAGCGCTTATTTTTAAAAATAAGTGTTCATTTCAGTTTTCAAAAAAATCAAAACAAATTCCACTTTGATCTTTTTAAACAACAGATCCATCACGATCACAAAGATTCGATGTGGGTTTCGAATATCCAGTTGGAATTCGAGTCCCGGTCGCATCGAAATTCAAATGCCATTTAAAGGCCAATATTGATAGTCGGTTATTTAACTATCAATCATCATTCACAACAATCGCTAGATTTCAAATAATTTTCCCAAATTATTTAATTTTAACATATCTTTGCAAGGTATAATTTCACACCTCATCCATTTGAAAAACAATTTCAAATCAATTTCCACATTTAAATCTTTTGAAAACAAATTTCAAAACATTTTTCACTCGCGGAATAAAATTCCTGAAATCGTTTATTTCCGCTGAAAATCTGCCAAGTCCGCATACTTTTTAAAAATAATTCAAATCACTTATCCAAATATATATATTTGGAAATATTTAAAATAAAAACTATTTTAAACACTTTAGTTAAAATATTAGTTATAAAAAAACATTATACTGATATTTCATATAAACTTTAAGTCCAACCTAATTTTTTAAAATAAAATTAGTAGATAGAGTATAAATACTTAAATAACCATTTTCTAAAACAATTATCAATTAAGTCTTCAAATACTCACTTCTATAATTTACTAAATAAATCTTTACTCTGAAGATTTTCAAAATAACACAAGAAAATAATTTGCTCCAAAACAATCTTTTAAAACCAACTTTAGAAGTTTTAATTTATACTTTAAAAGCTACTTTCAAAACATACTCGGCGTTTCACGGAAAGTACACTTTCACTTCAAAATGGTCCATTCAAACCAATTAATCAACCCTTCTCGATTTATTTCAATGTACATTTCAAATCTGTAAATTCCTTTCCACACTATAAAAATAAACCAGTATTTATTTTTTAAACAATTTCCCTTTTCTTTACAAATTCCTGTTGTGAATTTACATTTCCAAATATCAATTGATATACGAATTTTAAATCGATTTCCAAATATCACCTTCAAACCAAACCAAATCCCAAATTGATATCCAATTTATTTCAAACACAAAATCAAATCCAATTTTATTCCCTAAATTAGTTTTCAAATATCAAATCAATTTCAAATTGATTTCCCAAATTATTTCCAAAACACCAAACCAAATTTCCAAATCGATTTCTAAGATTTATTTTAACTCCAAATAAATTCCCAAATCGATTTCTAAAATTAATTTCAACTCCAAATCAAATTCCAAATTTAATTTCTAAATTTATTTCCTTTTGAAATAAATTTGTTTATCTCTTTCAAATATTTAAAATCCGTATCTTAAATAAATTCTTCAACTATTAAACAATATTACTCGAAATTCCTTTATTAAAATATTTTCCCATATTTTCGTAATTAATTCGATCACATTATAAAAAATCAACTTTAATACTTTAATTGTAACGGTCTAGGCTTTTCTACTTTAATTTTCAAAAATCCAATTTCATATTTCTGGTATCCTACGATGCCAAAAATATATTCGGCTAAATTTTAGCCTTCAATGGTTTCAATCACAAATAGTCAAACACAGATTATAAATAATCAACAGAAAATTTAGAGAACAAATCAAAATGTTTTGAGGAATCCAGTTGGATTCCTCCATCCTGTTTCCCTGCATCCACAGGCGTTAGCACAATAATTAAATGCCAATTCCACTTCGACGTGGAATATCGCGGTATATGGGATTAATATTATATCATCCGCTATTATGCGGTGCAATAGGCTCTCATCCGCTATATAATGCGGGAAATCAACAACTCCAAATACATGTATAATACCAATTCCATTTCGAGGTGGAATATTGCGGTATATGGATTTAATATAATATCATCCGCTATTATGCGGCGCATAAGGTCTAAACTAATATAACTAATAATAAATTACTTATCCAAACACACAATCAATCAATTTTAAATTTAACTATTAAAATTAAATCGGTGATTGAGTGAGAAGATCTCACCTTTGCTTATGCATGCAATCCATTTTCATTCCAGCTTGATTTCTTTCAAATATTGACCTTGTATAAATAATTATATCATATATTAATATTCGAATAAATCGAACAATCAAATTCATATTGGATAAATTTAATTAACCAATGATTTAGTTTAAACTAGTACTTTTAATTTTAAACAAATTTCCTTTTAACAAATTTATTTAACTAAAATTAAAACTAAATTTCCTTTTAATAAAATATTTTTAAAATGACAAAAATTAAGTGAACCATTTAAACGAATTAATTCCTCTAATCGAATAATATATATCCATTTCATAGTTTTAATTAACTAACAATTTAATTTAAAAATAAATTTTCATTCAATAACTTAGTTAACCAATGAATCATATTTTAAACAAATCATTAAATTTTAAAATCAATTTTTTCCTTTTAATATTTTTAACAAAAAAAAATTAAATAAGTTTGCTAACAAATTTACCATATTACTACTGTATTTCTTTATTCGACTATATATATGTACTTATAAAATAATTACAGCTTTAAAAATAAAATTCCTTCTTACTTTAGATTTATATATTCTAAATATATTTAAAATTTTCCAACATGCATACATACATTATGCATTAAAGAAAAAAAAATTACTGTACAATTTTTTTTTCTTTCTAACCTGAAAATAACAACACTGATTTCCTTTACTATATATATATGTGTGTGTGTGTGTGTGTGTGTGTGTGTGTGTGTGTGTGTGTGTATTCCTTACACTAAAATCAATTACCCTAAATTTTTAGCAAACTTAAACTAATTAGAGGAAAATATCTTACTGCCTAAATGCTTGCGACCCAAGCCATCGCGAATCTCCACGTCGGCGCCACGAACTCAAGTTCAAACCCTAGCTGCAGCCGAAATCGTCATGACCACGATGCTCGAGCCCGATAATTGCGAGTTTCGAGGCTTCGATCGCAAATGGCCATCAGCCTACACGCTCACGCGAACCCCCCACCATGTCCTTGCTGCCGCCAGTTCCTCCATTGCCTCGACATCGCGGTCGCCCTAGGCCTTGGACCGCCGTGCTCGTCGCTGCTTGCCAAGCCCTCTCGAACGCGTGCGCACGCAATTTCAAAACAAGCTTCCAATCATGCGGCTCGAACGATTTGAAGCTGTTTCGAATTCGTGAATTCGACTGAAAAGGGGGAACTCCTTTTTGATTTTTGGAACGAAAATTTTTAAAAGGTGGGGGGCCATTGTTTGATTTCGTTTATGTTTTCTGAAATAAAACATTTCGCCCCTTTCTTTTATTTTATTTTATTTTTCCTTCGAAAACAGGGTGCTCAGCTAATTGTAAAAGGAGAATGGGGGACCAAAGTTGAAATATGTTTGATTGCTCATTGTTAAAAAGACACGTGCTTGAAGAAACGTGTAATTTTTCTTCATGAATCATTATCATATTTAAATCTAAATTCGAATTGCTATGATAAACACAACTAAAAATCTCAACCTCCAATTGAGGTATGACGCCAGGCGTTTACAATGTTATACGCCTATTCCGAACGCAATGAAAAAGGATCCAAGGCCAAATTCGATGGTATGGAAAAGATAGATTTTTGGTCCCATCTATTTAAAATGAATTTCGATATAAATTTCAGTGCGTTTACTTATCGTACGATCACACGATGTCTCCAAACACTACAAAAATTGAAACCCGATAATATTACAATATTACGGATCCAATGGAACTGGTTTCATCGAATTCCGAGACTGTGCCTCGGAAGGCTATTTTTAAATATCGATTTAAACGATATAAAATTTCAAAACTGAAAAATTTATTTTCAAATTCAATTCTGAAGCTTTTATTATCTTCAGTATCATCAATATAAATCTTCAAAGTCTTGAAAATATTTTCTTAAACGGCTTAAAACAGAAGATTCAAATTTTTACCCAAATTTTTATAATTAAATTCAACAATTAAATTGCCAAATTCATCCTGATATTTGAAATTCAAGTTAAACTATCATTCAAACATTTGAAGTTAATTAAATATTTCAATTTCAAATGTTAAAAATTTTGGGTCATCACATCCTTCCCCCCTTAAAAGAATTTCGTCCCGAAATTACTTGTTAAGAAGAATGATCCTTAACCCGTTACCCTTTTTCCAAAACCAAATAGTTTTTATCAACCTGCCAAAGCAAATCTTTTTATCAAAGACTCATTATAATTCAACTAACTTTCTAAACACTTTCATAGTTTTCAAAATACATTGTTTCTTTGACAATTCAAATTTAATTTAAATTCAAATTCCAAATTTCCAAAATTTTCTCAAAATTTTTCTAACTCCCAAAATTTTCGAAAAATTTCGCCTGCGTCTCTTTGCGCGGCAAGCTCGGTACGACTACAAAATGGCACCACAGGCCCACAGGTTTCAAAAAGAAAAGAAAAGGCCAAGCGGCTAGACAAGAAGATCATCAAATTCCATACTAAATTCAAATACATACCTTTTTGTCGAGCAATTCAAAATTTATCTTCGAAACCAAAATCCCAATTTCCTTTTCCTTTAGTACACATGTATATCCTGCTAACCATAATATCCAATTTCAACATTCAAATATCATTTTGCACATTCCATTACAAAATTTTCAATATATACTTCTTATACCATCTTTAGTTTACTATTGAAGTTATATATTCATTTTCATTCTATCTTGCATTTTTACTTTCATTTGAAATCAAATTTACAATTTCACTTTATTTGGATTCAGTTTAACTTCTGAATATTGAATTTTATCAATTATTTTTCATTCACAACTGATTCTTCTTGCTATTTTAAATTAGTTTTTTTTACTAATTCATTACAAATTCCAATTCATTTTATCTCAAACCATTTCTTTATTTCACCTTTATTATCTTTAGTTCACTTCGAACTAATTTTACAACTTCATTTTATTTCACACAATTCAAATTGGTTTTCAATATTCAGTTCCAATTCCAATTTTATTCTTTTTTTATTCAAAAATTTATTTTCAATTCACCATTTTAGTTTACAACCACTTATATTTAAACTGGATTTCCAATTCCATATGAATTCTAATTTACCTTTCGTTTATAATTATTGAATTCATTTCAAACCATTTCTAAATTTATCATTCCTTCTATTAGTTTTAGTTACTAACTTTATTTCAATACTCTGCTTTACAAATCAAATTCAATTCCATCTCCTGTTCTATTTGCTTACAAATTTCGAAATGAATTTCAACATTCAATTTCAGTTTGAATCCATATCATCATTTTATTTGACTTAAATTTTAAATCTCAATTCTTTTATTAAATTTTCTTTTTTAATTCCACTTGAATTAAATTTTCCCTCCAACTTATTTTATTTCCACATTTACCTTTATCTAACTTCTCTTTAAGTTGGATTTTATTTTAACAACTTCAAACTTTACAAGTTATCTACTTAATGATATTCCATAAATATTTTATATAGTATTCCAGAGTCTTTTCAACCTTTCAAAATTCATTTTGAAATCAATTCAAATTATCCCTTTTGAATTCCCAAAACCAAACCCAGTTTGCAAACAATTTTCATTTAAAATCATTTTGCAGCAATCCTTCTTTTGGAAACCCGAAAATGAACATCGATGATGCTGCAGTCATCACCTAAATTATTTTCCAGCGCCCGAAAAGAGTTTAGAGCTTTTATCCCTTCAAAAAAAATTTCCATAAAACCTTTGAAAATCATTTCCAAACTTAAAAGGAATTTAATCTTTTCGAAATCTTAAAACTTTTTCAAAAACAATTTCAAATATTTCTCTGGAATTCCATTTCAAATTATAAATCACATTTATAATTTACATTCTCAAATTTCATCTGTATATGGATTTTATTTCTTAACTTTGGAGTTGCAATTTCAATTTTTTTTCAACTTTTGATTATGATTTCAATTTCTCATTCAATTTCAATGATAATAATTTAGTATCATCACTTCCTAATAAACAAGCAGCCATGTGCTATAATAATTTATGGAAAATTATTCTTTTTATATACAAATAGTTTTGGATAAAGTTATTTCATTTACCCTACTTTTAAAATAATATCGTGTCGAATTGTTCTGTATGAGTGTTTTAGAGATCCTTATCGATAGAGTTGTACAGACTATACCGACCAGAATCCATATACCACTCAACAAACCAATCATCACAGTATAAAACAATTTTATATTCACTAACAAATACGCACTCATATATATTATTACTCTCAAACTCATTCTAGAGTGCTACTAACTCTATCTCTAATGAGTAACACCCAACAGAGCCAAGGTTGTCGCTTAACCAAATGCTCTGATACCAAATTTGTAGCGACCCGATTTTTACGACGCCCGAAAGTCGACATTTATACGTCCACTGTATCAAATGTCGCACAGTCGAATGCCGGAAAAACGAACCGTTAGGGTTGAAGAAGAAGAAGACAGAAGAAAAACAGAAACAATAACAGAATCTGACATTTCGCAGTGTAACCATATATAATAGATAAAGAATAACCTTCAAAACAAAACACTATATCAGCATACAGACACTTGCAGTCTTTAAAACTTGACCATATGAAAATTGACTTGCACTAACCACACGCAACGGACACTACATAGTAAGAGATACATCTCGTTGTCCAGCTTCAACTCCTGATCTCGACATCAACTCTTTTCTAACTTCGCTCCTGAATAACTGATAACCTGACTCTAGGCTGCCCGTGTGGAAAATTATGGGCACCCAGAGTTTAGAAACGGAATAATAAACTCCAGGTCAGTCATGGGACTGATGTGAGATCTTAAAAATAGTTATTCTTATACAAAGTAAACGAAGGAATTTAAAAGAAATCGTTTATTTCCACTCAAAATCTGCCGAGTCCCCGTACTTTTTAAAAATAATTCAAATCACTTATCCAAGTATATATATTTGGAAATATTTAAAATAAAAACTATTTTAAACACTTTACTTAAAATATTAGTTATAAAAAACATTATACTGACATTTCATATAAACTATAAGTCCAAACCAATTTTTTAAAATAAAATTAGTAGATAGAGTATAAATATTTAAATAACCATTTTCTAAAACAATTCTCAATTAAGTCTTCAAATAATCACTTCTATAATTTACTAAATAAATCTTTACTCTCAATATTTTCAAAATAACATAAGAAAATAATTTTATCCAAAATATTCTTTTAAAACCAACTTTAGAACTTTTAATTTATACTTTAAAAGCTACTTTCAAAACATACTCGGCTTTTTAGGGAAAGTACACTTTCACTTCGAAATGGTTCATTCAAACCAATTAATGAACCCTTCTCGATTTATTTCAATTTACATTTCAAATCTATAAATTCCTTTCCACACTTTAAAAATAATCCAATATTTATTTTGTAAACAATTTTCCTTTTCTTTACAAATTCCCATTGTGAATTCACATTACCTAATATCAATTGATATACGAATTTTAAATCGATTTCCATATATCACCTTCAAACAAAATCAAATCCCAAATTGATTTCCAATTTATTTCAAACACAAAATCAAATTCCAATTTGATTCCCAAATTAATTTTCAAATATCAAATCAATTTCAAATTGACTTCCCAAATTATTTCCAAAAGACCAAACCAGATTTCCAAATCGATTTCTAAGATTTATTTTAACTCCAAATTAATTCCCAAATTGATTTCTAAAATTAATTTCAACTCCAAATCAAATTCCAAATTTAATTTCTAAATTTATTTCCTTTTGAAATAAATTTATTTTTCTCTTTCAAATATTTAAAATCCGTATCTTAAATAAATTCTTCAACTATTAAACAATATTACTCGAAATTCCTTTATTAAAATATTTTCCCATATTTTTGGAATTAATTCGATCGGATTATAAAAAATCAACTTTAATACTTTAATTGTAACGGTCTAGGCTTTTCTACTTTAATTTTCGAAAATCCAATTTCATATTTCTGGTATCCTACGATACCAAAAATATATTCGGCTAAATTTTAGCCTTCAATTGTTTCAATCACAAATAGTCAAACACAGATTATAAATAATCAACACAAAATTTAGAGAACAAATCAAAATGTTTTGAGGAATCCAGTTGGATCCCTCCAACCTGTTTCCCTGCATCCACAGACGTTAGCACAACAATTAAATACCAATTCCACTTCGAGGTGGAATATCGCGGTATGTGGGATTAATATTATATCATCCGCTATTATGCGGTGCAATAGGCTCTCATCCGCTATATAATGCGGGAAATCAACAACTCCAAATACATGTATAATACCAATTCCACTTCGAGGTGGAATATCGCGGTATATGGGTTTAATATAATATCAACCGCTATTATGCGGCGCATAGGGTCTAAACTAATATAACTAATAATAAATTAATTGTCCAAACACACAATCAATCAATTTTAAATTTAATTATTACATTAAATCGGCGATTGAGTTAGAAGATCTCACCTTTGCTTATGCATACAATCCATTTTCATTCTAGCTTGATTTCTTTCAAATATTGACCTTGTATAAATAATTATATCATATATTAATATTCGAATAAATCGAACAATCAAATTCATATTGGATAAATTTAATTAACCAATGATTTAGTTTAAACTAATACTTTTAATTTTAAACAAATTTCCTTTTAACAAATTTATTTAACTAAAATTAAATTTAAAACTAAATTTCCTTTTAATAAAATATTTTTAAAATGACAAAAATTAAATGAACCATTTAAACGAATTAATTCCTCTAATCGAATAATTTATCTCCATTTCATAGTTTTAATTAACTAACTATTTAATTTAAAAATATATTTTCATTTAATAACTTAGTTAACCAATGAATTTTTATTTTAAACATATCATTAAATTTTAAAAACAATTTTTTCCTTTTAATATTTTTAACAACAAAAATAATTAAGCAAGTTTACTAACAAATTTACCATAGTACTACTTTATTTCTTTATTGGACTATATATATGTACTCATAAAATAATTACAACTTTAAAAATAAAATTTCTTCTTACTATGGATTTATATATTGTAAATATATTTTAAAATTTTCCAACATGCATACATACATTTTGCATTAAATAAAATTTCTTTTACTGCACAAATTTTTTTTCCTTTCAAACCTGAAAATAACAACACTGATTTCCTTTACTGTATATATATGTATTCTTTGTACTAAAATCAATTACCCTAAATTTTTAACGAACTTAAATTATTTAGAGGAATAAACCTTACTGCCTAAATGCTTGCGACCCAGGCCATCGCGAATCTCCACGTCGCCGCCACGAACTCAAATCCGAACCCTAGCTGCAGCCGAAATCGTCACGACCACGATGCTCGAGCTCGATAATCATGAGTTCCCAGGCTTCGATCGCAAATGACCATCAGCCTACGCGCTCATGCGAACCCCCCACCACGTCCTTGCTACTGGCAGTTCCTCCATTGCCTCGACATCGCGATCGCCCCAGGCCTTGGACTACCATGCACGTCGCTGCTTGCCAAGCCCTCTCGAACGCGCGCGTTCGCAATTCCAAAACTAGCTTCCCTCCATGCGGCTCGAACGATTTGAAGTTGTTTTCCAATTTGTGAATTCGATTGAAAAGGGGGAGACTCATTTCTGATTTTTGGAACGAAATTTTTTATAAGATGGGCGGCCATTGTTTGATTTCGTTTATGTTTTCTGAAATAAAACGTTTCTCCCCTTTCTTTTTTTCCCCCTTCGAAAGCAGGGTGCTCAGCTAATTGTAATAGGAGAATGCGGGACCAAAGTTGAAACATGGTTGATTGCTCATTGTTAAAAGGACACGTGCTTGAAGAAACGTGTAATTTTTCTTTATGAAACATTATCATATTTAAATTTATATTTAAATTCGAATTGCTCCGATAAACACAATTAAAAATCTCAACCTCCAATTGAGGTGTGCCTCTAGGCGTATACAATGTTATACGCCTATTCCAAACGCAATGTAAAAGGTTCCGAGGCAAAATTCGATCGTATGGAAATGATAGATTTTTGGTCCCAGCTATTTAAAATGACTTTCGATATAAATTTCAGTGCGTTTGCTTATCGTACGATCACACAATGTCTCCAAACACTACAAAAATTGAAATCCGTTAATATTACAATATTATGGATCCAATGGAACTGGTTTCGGCGAATTTCGAGAATGTGCCTCGTAAGGCTATTTTTAAATATCAATTTAAACGATATAAAATTTCAAAACTGAAAATTTTATTTTCAAATTCAATTCTGAAGCTTCTATTATCTTCAGTATCATCAATATTAATTTTCGAAGTCTTGAAAATATTTTTTTAAACAGCTTAAAACTGAAGATTCAAATTTTTACCCAAATTTCTATAATTAAATTCAATAATTAAATTTCCAAATTCATCCTGATATTTGAAATTCAAGTTAAACTATCATTCAAACATTTAGAATTAATTAAATATTTCAATTTCAAATGTTAAAATTTTTGGGCCGTCACATGAGACCTTCGGTACCATATTTTATTTGAATTATTTTGAGGATTTTGATTTTCTATTTGGTATTTGATTTGAAATGGAATTAGGAATTCAGTTTTGGTTTGTTTGCCATTGAAAAGAGGAGATGAGAAGGAAATGTACTTATAGGCAAATGAAAATAAGTAGGAGCTAGGGTTTATAATGGGATATTTATAGGTAGGGCTGAAAATAGAAAGAACGAACAAGATTGGTTTGAATGTTGAACGATAAACGACCCAAAAAGCCCGTTCGGTCTCTGGAACGAAAATGGGTCATTCCATATATCAAAATAGATGTTTCAAATATTTTAAATTCAATGGAATAAGTTTTAGTTCCTAATGCCATTGTATGAAGAAGTTGTGTTAAAATCTGCTTATTTTAAATTGATTTCAACTAATTTCAATTAATTTGATTTCTTGGCGTCTGATAAGTCCGATCATTACGAAACTTGAAATCCTGCAATAATTCACCGTCCGATGAAACTAGTTACGTCGAAATCCGAGACAGTGGTCAAAATGGCTATTTTCACATTAATTAAATAAATTAATATTAAATTAATTAAATCAAATTTTCAAATCAAATCTTATAATTCACAATTTCTATCACCTTAAATCACTTAGTAATTTATAATCCTCTAAAACAAATCTCTATATCAATTCATTATTAACTATTCAAAATTTACAGTGTTTGATTTACACTGCTATTAATCTTATTAATTATAATTTAATTCCAATAAATTGTTTTTATTTGGTTTCAATCTTTATACTCAAATGAGTTACTATTCTATAGACATGGTTTTACATTGTTTTATATTTCATTACATTAATATACTCCCATTTCCATCTTTTATTTGTATTAACTACTATATTTCCATGTTAATAAATTTTTGGTCAATTTCACACATTAATTATAATTAAATTCTCAATTAATTTATTCATCTCGATTTCATTCCTTTGTTAAGTCAATTATTACGTTATTAATAAAATTAGCCTTTCTATTCCTTTGATTACGTTCACACTATAGTTATGGTCTTATTCCAAATTAATGTAACATTTTGTTGACATTTATTTGTAGTTGATTAGTTAAATTGGTAACAACACCAATTGCCACCATTATACATTTTATAACATTTGTAAGTTTATTCTTTACAAAAAATTATTACAACAACTCTCACTACACTACATTTATTCCATTTCCAACTATTACACATTATTTTATTAATAAGTCAACATTTAAATTATTAATTACCTTTTATATCCCACTATAAATCAATGCACACATTAATACAACAAATATTATAATTCCTTACATAATATTGATCTTATTCAATTACTATAAATCATATATTATCTCATTAATTAATTCGTATTTACATTCATTTCCTTATATTAAATTTATAACCAAGTTATAACATTTACATTATTTCAATCAATTGGAATTTCATAAGAATTGTTAATAATTAACTTTAATTAACATTATTACCTTTCATTTCAGTAATTATTTCATTAATAAATCCCGCATTTTTATTTCTTTCGATGTTAACTCATAAACTCTTATTAAATTAACAAATTTAATTATCGAAAATTTACCGGTCATTACACTCTCCCCTACTCAAAACTTTTCGTGCCCGAAAAGGGAAAAGAAGGGAAGAAAGGAATTAGGTAATCAATATCTCTTATTCAAAATATTAATTTTATAAATAATTATTTTACTTAATTAAATAATTTTAAATAAAATATATCAATTAAAATAACTAAATCCTTTTGTATTCAAATTAGCAAAGGTTTTGAAAACATTTCATAAAACTTTCTAAGTCTAAAAATTCATGAAAAATTTCGGCAGAGTCTCCTTTGTAAGGAGAGGCTCGAGAGGAATTATAATATTAATAAAACAATATATATCATAAATTTTCAAAATAATATATCCCAACAGAGGGAAAATGCAATATAATATCGCTATAAAACCGTAATCCGAGAACTTACCTATTTGTCGGGCGAACAACGCTTAATTATGAAACCAAAAGCAGTAACAATTTCTTTCATGACCTGTATTTCACCTATGTAATCCAAAAAGAGTTAATAATTATACAAAATGAAATATTTAAGTTGTTTCAACCGCTAACAAACAAATCAATATAAAAGAACAATCACTTGCAACCACAGCATACAATCATCATATGAAATCAACAAAATCAACCATCCATCCATAGCGAACAAACAAATGGTTTGTTCGGGTTCAGAAATTTTTAACCGCCTACAATAATAAATAAACTACTAGGCGCACCATTTACTCAGTGTTCTCAGATGAACTCAATAGATTATTCATACATCTTAAGCAATTAGAAGTATCCTACCCTAAATAACCCATAAACCAAAACAAACAATAATTTACAATGTACTTGAGTTATTCTTATTAATTTTCTTTCACAACATTTACAGTTTTTTATTTTTCTTTTCCATTCATATAAGGATTATTTCTTTAACTTACATTTATCTCTTACCAAAATTTTATTTCCATTCATTCATTCAGTATTTATTTCATTTATTTTCATTTATTACTTACAAAAATTCATTTTCATTTATTCATATCATGTCAATTTCTTTTTATTGCATTACATTCATTCATTCGTTACTTAATTTCATTTATTTATAGTATTCATGTTCAATTCAATTACTTAGCATATCAATTCATTAACTTAAGTCTATAATTATTTACTTATAAAACTCATTTCCTATTACACTTTATTATAGTAACATTTCAATTATAACTTAAGTTTATAACTATTATAATATCAAATTCTTATTTATAAAATTAATTCATTTAACACTTTCATTACTTTAAGTTTTATTTGTATAATATTCTATTACATTTTCTTATTAAACGTTTCAACTTTTTAAATCTTTTGGTAAGTTATAGATATGTTTTGAGAATGAAATTTGAAAGTTACACAGGTTTATCTCATTTCTTTTAATTAATTTAATGTTCAATAATCATATCCTTTGTTTATAGGTTATAAATTTGAACTTTCTTTAAATTTCATTTATAACCTAGCATTTAATCCGTTATTTCATTTAGAGGTTCCAATTATTAATTAGTTAAATTCCATTTCATTAATTAAAATCTCTAATTCATAGAAATATAAGAACTAAATGTCTGGTTCCATTTCAAATCATTTAAAATAATATATGTAACCATATATATATATAATCATATTTAAAAATGAAAATCAACATTTATTTATCAACAATTGTGTAGTTAGTACTACTACTGTCTTCCCACTTGAAACTCGAAAATGAATGTTGATGATGCGTGCACTCATCACCGAAATTATTTTCTAGCGACCGAGAGGGAGTACAGAACACAATTCCTTCCAAAATTTCTTTAAAACAATATTTACAAATTATATTGAAATATTTATATCAGGAAACACTTTTAATAATAATATTATTATATTATAAAATCATTCGAAAGAAATTTTCAAAAACCCCGAAACTTAAGTTCTAAATTTCAAATTTTCATTTATTTTATTTTCAAATCTTATTTCCAATCAATATTTAAAAATTTCACTACCTAACGACCAATATATTCCAACCAAATATATATATAAATTATAAATCATTATTTTATATATAGAAATATACAATAGGCAAAATTATTTTTATTTACCTATATTTCAAAACAAATATCGTGTTGGTCTGCCCTATTAAGTGTTTAGAAATCCCTATCGATGTCATAGCGTCCTATGCACCAACCAGAATTTATAAATACAAAACAGAACAAATTAGCATAATATAAAAACCTTTTGTAACACTAACAAATACGCTCTCTCATATATATACACTCAGTGACTCATCATAGGGTATTACTACCCTATTAGTAAAGAGTCAGACCCCACAAAGCTAAGGTTATCGCTAAACCTCACTCTAATACCAATGGTAACGACCCCGCCTTTTTGTACGTTTTAAGCAGATATACGTGCCAACTCAAGCCATGTAGAAGGGCAGATCGTTATTGGAGTAAATAAGAAAAACAGAGAAAGAAGAACAAAACAGAATCTCGTAGCGGAATGAAAAAATATAATAATCAAATAAACAGTTCATGTAGCCGTTTTACAAAACATTTGATTATACTTATACAATACGGAATCAGAGTTACATATACCATACAATAATAAATAATGCAGCAGAAAACATGATGCAGTGAGATAATAGAATAAATAATAATAGTACAAATCTTCGTTTTCGTCCTCTAGAAATAAGGTCTTCAAATCCTGAAATGCTCAGGTTGACCCGAGCAAATTGAAAGGACAAAATACTCGAGTTAGAACTAAAAGATCTTATGTAAGTTAAATCAACGGTAAATAAATATGAGTGGAACAGCGTCAAAGATATTTATGGGGTTTGACATCTCCTATCCAGTGTCTAACATGAGTGTGGTAACTTAAGAGATGTTAGGAATTCACATCTCCTAAGGATTCACTAAACTATCTACTATGTAGTACTATATGCTATTATAATAGTGTCTATAGTAAAGTAAAGTATTAAAATGGTGTTAAGGAGTAACCCATATCCCACTTAACACATTTTATATATTCTCATAGTCTATACGGTACTGTACACTCCTCCGAGAGGTTTACACAGAGGGCACCCATAGGTATGGTACAAAACAAACACGTAGAAGGCGCGCTAGGGCATGTGAACACGACACTCGAGGCAACGCCAGGGTAGAGATATCAATTGCACTCCCGAACTAGTGGTAACGCATAGCAGCTACTATCGCCCATCTCGGAACACACTCCCATATCAAAATCGATGGGTGGCCACCAAATCAATCACAAAGTCATAGTGTATTATCGAAAAGATATGTCGAATAGGAGGAATGACCTCACTTGGCCCGGTATAGCTCCTGATTTTAGTCACATATATGCTGACTTTTGGGAGTCAGGGTCATGTAAATACCTTATACAGAAATCGTTCGCCAAAACCATCCTACTTCATTTCAGGAATCTTCACCATGTACAAAGTTGTTTGAGTGGTTTTCTATATTGGCAGAGAGTATGACAATATCCGATCCCAATCCCTTTAACAACCAATCACTTATTACACACTTGATGATTCTTTTACATTTTAAAAGGTCAATTTACAATTGATACCAAAATATCATATTCGATCTCCAACCATATCACTTTCAAATCATAGTCACTTTCATATCATATTCACTTTCTAATCATATTCACTTTCGAATCATATTCACTTTGAAATCATATTCACTTTCAAATCATATTCACTTTCAAATCATATTCACTTTCAAGTCATATTCACTTTCAAACCATAGATTAAGATATAAGCACCTCTACTTTAATTAATTGAAATTTAGCAAGATAGTTTAGATAGTTGTAGATAGTTTTAAATAGTTAAAATACTCTAAAATAATTTAAATTAGATTAAAATAGTTTTAACTTGATTTAGAATATGTTACCTGGAGATTTGACCAGGCAACTAAGTACTCGGCATTAGCATACTGTTTGGCATTTATGTGTCGTTCGACGTCCAGATCGTTCGGCATTAGAGAACGCTCGGCATTCAGGATCACTCGGCATTTAGGAGCGTCCGGCATTAGAAAGCACTCGGCTTCCAGAGTCGTCCGGCACATATGATTCGTTCGGCATTCAAGTTCGTTCGGCATCTATGGGACATTCGGCATGCGTGAGCGTTCGGCATTGAGAGACGTTCGGTATTGTATATCGTTCGGCATCTATAGGCCGTTCGGCATGCGTGAGCGTTCGGCATTGAGAGATGTACGATATTGTATGTCGTTCGGCATCTATGGACGTTCAACATAGCAGAGTCATTCGGCATTCCATTCTGCTCGGTGTCCAAACCTTGTTCGGCACATCACTTCGTTCGGCATAAATCTCGTTCGGCATTCGAGATCATTCGGCATCCAGTGTCTTTCGGCATAAATACCTCATTCTGCAATCAGGATGTTCGGCATCACTTCGTTCGGCATGAGGATACCGTTCGGCATTCATCCCTTGTTCGGCATTTTGCCATTCGGCATCTATGGATCGGCATACAGAGATCACTCTTTTTGGGCCAAGCTACTTTAGCTACCTGGCCTGCGAGGGAAGTCCAATCCATCTTTGTCTATAAATAGAGAGGCAAGGGCACATGAAATGGACCTTTTTTTAAGAACACCCGAGAGACTCCGCCGCATTCAAGACTCATTCAAGACTTATCTTGTTTTCTTAGCAATTTTATTCAATATAATTGGTATACGGATTGTATCTGTAATCAATTATCGAGAAAAGCAATAAAAATTAACCTCAAAGTGGACGTAGGCAATTACGCCGAACCACTATAAATCTGGTGTGCGTATTTTCTGCATTTAAATTTGTATATTATCCTTTGTTTAACTTTACTTTCTTCACTAATCTCTCTACACAATCTCTCTTAAGGGTGTTAGTGACCAATTCTGGTGCTAACATTTTGGTGCTTTCACTGAGAATCAAATTCTCAGGACGATAGGATCTACTTTGTAGCTACTGGATTGAAAAATCCTCCGAAGGAGATCCAAATCATTCGCAAGATATCTGTTGATTCTACTCAGAGTTACAATCGAAAACTCTATCATGGGAAGACCACGAACTAGATCGGCCTCTCACAACGCAGATGTCAATGAAACTGCTAGTGTACAATAGATAGGACCTAGCAACCAACCAACAATTCAAGGCACAGGGCCCTCCACTCAGAACCAAGCAGAGGTCATTTCCCAAACAGAGTTTAACGACTTGATAAGAGAACTCAGGGAAAGTAGAAGGCAACTTGCTGAGCAGATTCAAGCTAACACCAATCTCATGACTCAGCTTGCCCAGCAACAGCATCAGAATGCTGGAAGTAGTCTTGCTCCTCATTCTGAATCTGATAGCTCGATCTCAGCTGATGAACCACCTAGGCGTAGACGCCGTAAGCATGAAGCTACACAAGCAGGTGCCGCTGATCGATCCGTCAGGGATCAGGCATGTGATGAGACCGGACGCCCAGATCACCAAGATCTGAATCAAGCGGGACATCAACTCGCACGATCCCATGGAACGGAACCCAACCTCCCACCCTCCATACAAACTCTGGATTTTCCAGCCATGGTGAGGTAGTTAATGAGAGAAAATCAAGGCCTGACCAACGAAGATTGGCGAGTGTCTAGGAGTCATACCCCCTTCATAGATACCATTCTACAAGCTGAGCACCCAAAGAAGTTTAGCATGCCAACCATCCCGGCCTATGAAGGGAAGACTGACCCTAGACAACACATGATGAGGTATGAATGGATGATGGATTCGGCAAGGGCGAATGACGCGATTAAGTGTAGGTGCTTCCCAATTACTCTGTCCAAAATCGCCACTATGTGGTTTGCTCGACTTTCTCCGCGATCTATATCCAGCTTCGACGAGTTGATAATGAAATTTGTCGAACAATTGAGAATACATGCTACTCGTCCAAAGGACATGATGTCCTTATCAAGCGTAATCCAAGCTCCGGGAGAGTCTTTGAAAGCATACTTAGAGGTTTCATGTTGCTGCCACTGAAGTTAGCAATCCTAACAACCATGCAATTTTGATGGTGGTAATGCGAGGTGTAGATCCAGATTCGAAGTTTGGAGATTGGTTGGCAGAGAAGCCCCCAGCTACATTGGAACGATTCTGTGCCAAAGCTCATCAGTTCATACGGAGGGAGGAGGCTCGATGGATGAGACGAGATAAGGCACCAGGGCCTGTTCAGGAGATTGTGAAAAGTAACATCGCCGTGAAGCAATCCGGCGATAGTTCAAGAAAAGTTCAAGTCAACGTCCAGAACAAGCATGGGCAGTCCAAAGGATCCGGAGGTGGGAATCCCGAAAAGAAAAGAGAAGCAGGGAAATGAAAGCCAAGGATTTCGACCTACAATTAATACACCCCGCTGAATACTTCTCTTGAAAACATTTATCTATCTACCTGTAGCACCTTTGAATACAGAAAGCCACGCCCAAAGGAGTCCGCTGAAGAACAGAAACAGACAGGGAAGTACTGTCACTTCCATGAGACCCATGGGCACAATACTGAGGAGTGTAGACACCTCCGTAACGCCATAGAAAAGTTGATCAGACAGAAAAAATTGTAGGAATTTGTCAAAAACCCGTAAGATGAAGGCAAGGAACGTCAGACCCAGAACGCGGGCCGGCTCCACGCCAACCAGAACAACCTGCTCGGACTGTGGGTAGATTGATCATAAACACTATTGTCGGAGGACCACATCCTACAGACAAGAATTGGCAGGAGATGGAATGATATGCTACCTCCTTGAGGCATGCGGATTATGAATGTTGTTCGAATGTGGAAGATGGAACCCCCGCAAAACAACAACGCATGATGACTGACGATATAGTGTTTAGGAGTCAATACGTGGACAAGGTGGAGGCTCCTACTATCGACCCGATGGTTATATCTGCAACAATCGGGCCAGCTTACGTGAAAAGAATCTTGATTGATTGTGGAAGCCCTATCAACATCATCTTCAAGAAGGCTTATGACCAAATGAAGATGGAAACAAAAGATTTGAAGCCATGCAAAGCCCGTATCCACGGCTTTAACCGTGCTGCAACCGACGCGATGTGGTATATAGAACTGCCAATTGAACTGGGGGAAGGTGAGCGTAGGAGAGTGCAAGTCCTACCGTTCATAGTAATGGATGTTGACTCTCCATACAATGTCTTTTTGGGTCGTCCAACCTTGGCAGAATTTAGGGCTGCTTTGGCCCCATGGTGTTTGACATTAAAATTTCCAACGGACAAAGGAGTCAGTGTTGTACATGGCGATCAGGAGACCGGTCGCGCATGTTATGTGGCGGAACCGAGAGAAGCTCAGCGGAGAGAAGGGAAAGGTTGCGGACAGCTCCATCCACATCCTAAAGATTGATGACTGACAAGTAATGCCCGAGTCCTGGCTCGGGCAGCATTCTCGGATCCTTAGATACATAGATCCAAGAGATGATGATGGAGAACCCAGGGAAACAAACGCAGTATCGGCTGAGCTGACGATCGACATTCCAGTCAGCCGGGATGACCCATCACGAGTTCTTAAGATTGGATTACAACTCGACCCCTCAGTGGCCGAGGATCTTAATGATCTCCGAGCGAATCTGGACATTTTTGCTTGGACACACTCTGATATGTGCAGGATTTCTCCAGCAATTGCGAGTCATATGTTGAACATAGACCCGAGACACGTTCCCGTAAAACAGAAAAGGAGAGGTATGGACCCGGAGAGGTTTGCGGCTCTAAAAGAGGAGGTGGACAAACTCAAAGCCAATGGGTTCGTCCGCGACGCCCTCTACCATGAATGGGTATCTAACCCAGTGCTAGTGAATAAAGCAAATGGAAAGTGGAGAACTAGTGTTGATTACTCCGATCCGAATAAAGCATGCCCGAATGATAGTTTCCCTTTACCTAGAATCGACCAGCTCATCGACTCTACCGCCGGACATGAATTATTGTCATTTATGGATGCGTATTCAGGATACAATCAGATCCCGATGCACATTCCAGACCCAGAGCACACCAGTTTTATCATAAATATAGGGCTATATTGCTATGTAGTAATTCCCTTTGGATTGAAAAACGTGGGGGCAATGTATCAGCGCCTGGTGAATCGAATGTTTAAGGACTAGATTGGTAGAACGATGGAAGTCTATGTGGATGATATGCTCGTGAAGTCACGACAGTCATACGACCACTTCCGAGACTTAGCATAAATGTTTGATATACTCAGACAATACGGTATGAAGATCAACCCCTTGAAGTGCTCTTTTGGCGTGGCATCAGGGAAGTTCTTGGGTTTCATTGTGAATGCACGTGGAATTGAAGCTAACCCGAAAAAGATTCAGGCTATTCGGGACATGCAAGTTCCCAGAACTATAAATCAAGTACAAAGCTTGAACGGAAAGGTGGCAGCGCTGATTCGATTCATATCCAGAGCTACAGCCAAGTGTATTCCTTTCTTCGACGTGATAAAGAAAGGAAAAAGAAATTTTGAGTGGACATCCGACTGTGAGGATGTATTCCGAGCTCTGGTAAAACATTTGGAGAGTTCTCCAGTGCTATCGAAACCAATAGACCATTAAATGTTGTATGTGTACTTGGCAGTATCCCAACATCCTATCAGTACGGCTTTGGTTCGTGAAGAGGACCGAGTTCAAAAACCAATTTACTATGTTAGTAAACGTCTGACAGGGGCAGAAAGAAACAGTCCGAAGACCGAGAAATTAGCCTATTGCTTGGTGATTGCATCACGCAAGCTTCGCCCATGCTTCCAGGCACACTCGATCAGTGTTTACACCAACCAACCCCTGCGACAAGTACTCCAATGACCGGAAACTTCCGAAAGGATGTTAAAACGGAATATCGAGTTGAGTTAGTTCGATATTACCTACTTGCCGCGAAGGGCCATACAAGGGCAAGCGCTAGCGGATTTCATCGCTGAATTCACCATGACAGACGAATCTAATGGCCGCTATGTCATACCTCCCATCCAATGGAAGATGTACACCGATGGGGCATCTAATGACCGTTGTTCGGGGGTTGGCATAGTTCTAGTAACTCCTGAAATCCGATCAGTTTTCTATGCTTTGAAGCTCGAATTCACAGCAACGAATAACTAGGCCGAGTATGAAGCATTGATCGCCGGCTTAAGACTCGTCAAAGAACTAGGAATAAGATCAGTTGAAATTTTTTACGACTCGCAACTGGTGGTGTATCAAGTGCGTGGAGACTAAAAAGCAAAGGGGAAGAGACTTGCCTCGTATTTCTCCCAAGTTTAGCAGCTACTAGCGAATCTCGAGTATTATGATATTTCACATGTTCCGCATGAACAAAACAGAGAAAATGATTCATTGGCAAAATTTGCAAGCACTGGCGATGCGCAACAGATGGGATTATTTCTCGTTGAATCCTTACATGTTCCAAGCATAAATATAATGGAGGTAGATTTCATGTTAGAAACAGAAATCGAGAAGGAGTCATAGATGACCCCATTCAAGCAGTACTTGTTACACGGGGTCGTGCCCGAAAGAAGGAGCGAAAGACGACAAGTCATTCGTAAGGCTTCTCGTTATGTAATGCAGGGTGGAATAATGTATCGGAGGGGATTCTCGACCCCATTGCTCCGATGCATTGCCCATGATGAGATAAAACGAGTCCTGACGGAAGTCCATGAAGGTGAATGTGGCGGCCATACCGGGGGCAGATGTTAGCAAAGAAAATCCTCCGCTATGGATACTATTGGCCAACTGTAAATCGGGATGCCGCAGACTACATAAGAAGATGTGAAAAATGCCAGAAGTATGCAAAAATCCCAAGAGCTCCGTCGATGGAACTCACAAAAATGGTTAGTCCTTGGCTATTTGCAATGTGGCGAATCGATATAGTCGGTTCCTTACCCCTATCCAAAGGTGGTGCAAAATACGTGATTGTTGCGGTCGATTACTTTACCAAGTGGGCAAAAGCAGAGCCTTTGACCACTATCACCACCAAGAATGTCATTAATTTCGTGGTACGAAATATCATATGCCGCTTTGGCCTGCCACGAACCATCGTTACAGACAATGGAACTTAGTTTGAAAGCAAAGAGTTCAGGGAATTTTGCCAAAAATATGGTATTGAGAAAAAGTTTGCAGCGGTTGCTCATCCAAAATCTAATGGACAAGTGGAGGCTGTAAACAAGATAATCAAATCCATATTGAAAAAACATTTGGAAAAGGCTAGAGGTAAGTGGGTGGATGAGCTTCCGACAGCACTTTGGGCTTACAGAACCACCTACAAGTCCGTGACTAGCCACACTCTATTTGTATTAGCATATGGCATGGTAGCTGTCATACCCGTGGAACTTGAAGTCCAATCACATCGGGTAACTTATTATGACCCTGAGTCAAATCGAGATCTTTTGCTGGAATCATTGGACTTCATTTATGAAAAAAGCAAAGAAGCCAATTTAAGAGCGGTTGCGTACAGGCATCAAGTTGCTTGATATTACAACGAAAAACTTCGACCGAGAATCTTTGGTGTGGGTGATCTCGTTTTGAAGCGAGTTTTCCCAGTTCCATCACACATGAGCCACGCACGGGA
The DNA here is from genome assembly GCA_030765085.1 of Allium cepa. Lineage (NCBI taxonomy): Eukaryota > Viridiplantae > Streptophyta > Magnoliopsida > Asparagales > Amaryllidaceae > Allium > Allium cepa. The sequence goes on along the minus strand of CM060929.1, from coordinate 696,840,548 downwards.
AGGTCCATACGTCATCGAACGAAAGCTTGGAGAAGGAACTTTCAAGCTAGAGACCGTCGATGGTGCGACACTCCCCCGAGCATGGAATGGTGAACATTTGCGGCGTTATTACACTTAGTTCATTTCTATCATATTTTAGTTGCATTTATTTCCAGCAGGATTATATTCCTAGTTTACGGCATGTAAAAAGACAATTTAGTTTATTTGCATTAATGAAGGCTTGAACCATTTCTTTTTCCCATGAATTGTCGATATTTCTGTGTATGATAACGTTGTAATAAATGAATAAGAGATACATTACTCTGTCTGACGTACAAACGGGAATAAACGATTCGAAATCTCTAATTCCTCGGAGTGTGGAATGGAGTGCTCTAAGTCCCTAGACCGCGGACTCGAGTATAAACGATTCAAAATCTCCAAGCCCCTGGAGTACGGACTGGAGTACTCTAAGTCCCCGAGTGCGGACTCGAGTATAAATGATTCAAAATCTCCAAGTCCCCAGAGTGCAGACTGGAGTATTCTGAGTCCCCAGAGTGCGGACTCGAGTATAAACGATTAGAAATCTCCAAGTCCCCGGAGTGCGGACTGGAGTACTCTAAGTCCCTAGAGTGCGGACTCGAGTATAAACGATTTGAAATCTCCAAGTCCCCGGATTGCAGACTGGAGTACTCTAAGTCCCCAGAGTGCGGACTCGAGTATGAACGATTCGAAATCTTCAAGTCCCCTGAGTGCGAACTGGAGTACTCTAAGTCCCCAGAGTGCGGACCCGAGTATAAACGATACGAAATCTCCAAGTCCCCGGAGTGCGGACTGGAGTACTCTAAGTCCCCAGAGTGCGGACTTGAGTATAAACAATTCGAAATTTTCAAGTCCCGGAGTGTGGACTGGAGTACTCTAAGTCCATAGAGTGCGGACTCGAGTATAAACGATTCAAAACCTCCAAGTCCCCATAGTGCGGACTCAAGCATAAACGATTTAAATGTCTAAGTCCCCTTAGGACGGACTGGATATAAATGACTTGAAGTCATTAAGCCCTTGGCGTACGGATTGGAAAATATTCTAAGTCCCCAGAGCAAGGGATACAAGAATGTGCAAATACCAAAAAAGTTGTCAACTTGTCTGAAGATGAATCGAGAAGTTCACGTAACTCGCAGTAGCTCGAGTTTTGACCACGGTTATACCAAAAAACCAAACAACAACAGTCCTCTGAGAGGGAAAAGAACTAAGCTTTATTCATCGAAAATAAGTTTTTACTGCAACTCCTCCGAAGCTCGGAGTCAAAAGTTTATTTACATAAGCTATGAAAACAAAAATAATTACATAATCTAAATTAGCTCTTGTTGAACGAGAGCGAAGACTACTTCTTTGACTTCTTCGACTTTTTTCCCGATGACTCCTTCCCGGCACGTTTACCCTTGATAGCTTTCTTTGACGGGGGAGTGACTGCTGAAGAAGTATGAGGAACATCCATGGGTTTGGACCCGCCTGGAAGAATGACCTTCAATGGCTTGTTCAAAGGATCGTCCGGGTCCACAGCTTGAGGTTCGACCTTGATCTTGATCGTCTTTTCCTTCTCTTTATCACGTTGCTCCTCATGCTCAGTTCGGATGTGTGCTCAGAGACGCCTGTAATTTCAAATTCATAACTCCCATCGATGGGAGAGGAAGTCTCAGATTTGTCCACATCAAGCACTCTGATCACCTGAGCATCAGGACAGGGAGCCTCTCCTGCGTGAGTGGCTTCACTCGTTTTTCCCCTCACCTCCTTGCCGACATCGCCCTCGGAGTGGGCTCAAGATCAGAATGGCCTGAATAAAATCACGAAAAGAAAGTATTAGAATGCGATAGCTTCTGATGAAAAATAAAAACTCTTCGAATGTTAAAGAAAAAGAGTTGCTGACCAGGTTCCGGCTGGCTCTCAGTCGTCAGGAGGGTCTCACCCTCTGGAATAGGGGACAAAACATGAACACAAATGTCGGGGTTCTCCGAGTCATAACCGATGTGCTATTCAAAAGGATCGAGTATCGACTGACCGGCCGGTTGGGTAGGCACACGAGCTGGAGACTCAATCCCGGATGGACCGGTGATAACTTCTTTCCCTTTTGTTGAGGGGGAGCCTTTGCAATAAATGGCTTTAGCCGTTGACAGGTCCGAAGGCTCATTTTCCTTAAGGAATTCTTTTATCAAGGCCCCCTCATCAACCTTCTCAATACCGTGTTTGGCTTTCTTGATTTCAATTAAAGTCTCCCACGCCTCGGCCAAAGATTCGAGATAGACCTCGCCCAGAAAAGTTAAGTCCCAGTGCATGAGAACGCGGGCATTGAATTCGGAAATAAGCAGGTCGAACATGGTTTTGACTTCTTCTCTACCTTCTTCCTTGGCCGCCTCAAGACGGGAGTCGATTTCCGCAGAATCTATCTTTTTTCCCTCTTTGCGAGCTTCATTCTTCAGCGCCTCAACTTTAGAAAGCTCGCCCTTAAGTTTCGCCTTTAGGAGTTGCGTTGCAACGATCTCGTCGCAATACCGTTGTGACTCTTCTTGGACAGCAATCTTCTCCTCTTGTTCTTTGCGGAGTCGCTCCTCAAGTTCTTTAACTCGGAGATAGAATGCATCCCTCTCTTTTTGCATCGAGTCTTTCCCCAAAGCCAAATCCCCACAGCGTTGTACCGCCTCGTCGAGTTCTTTCTTGTGAGTCGATTCCAGACGAGTTACGGCTTGGCGATATACTTGGCATTCTGCTGGGCGGCCTCAAGTTGAGATTTATAAGACGCGATCTTTTTGTCCTGAGCTTTGATAATGTCTTTGTCATGAATATCCTCAAGCTTCAGGCGATCAATCTCATGTTGGCATTCCATAGAGACTTCCGACACTTTCTCAGCAAGATGAAGGAACGCGACATGTTGAACATAGACGTCGTTGGTACAAGCGATAGCACTCTGCTTGACATCTCTAGGTATATGGTGGATCGCCGGGAGGAACTTCAGACCATCAGATCAGATCTTTGGAAATTTAACTTTAATCTTGGCCAGTCTCTACGATACTGTTGGATCTGTTGTGGGAACAGGAGGAGATGGCTTTGAAAGTTTAGCTCTCCTATGAGGATCCCAGGATTGTCATGTGGAAGAGGGATCGGAGTGTTGATCTCGGGGGACATCGGATTGCGACCCCTTATGGTCGTGCTTATCTTTGCTTTGTTCCGAGTAAGAAGAGGGATGTTGGTGGTACTTGAACTGATAATATGTTTTCTTCCGAGATGGTGAGTCCCAGGAATGGTAATCCCTATCGCCTTCACCGTCTCTATCCTGACGTCTTTCGAAACCTGAATCCCATCCAGAGTGATGGAAGATAGACGACCCGTGGAGACGATCAATTCCCTGTGTACACCCCATGTCACCCGCACAGAATTTAAAAAACGACGAATTAGCAAAGAGTAGTGTGACGACGGAAATTTAAGTGCAAGGTGAAGTGCATGTGTTTGTGTGTGTCCTAGTGTTTCCCCCCGACGGACCAGTTTCTTTACTAATGGGAGTTTTTTCTCCCTGAGTTTGGGCTTGAACGTCTGCATTGCCTCTGATGGGCGAGTGAAGTTTAAGTGCCTCCGGATCATCGAAATCATAATTAAGTAATTCGTCAGGTATCGAGAGGTTTGAGAGGCCCTTTAAAGAACTTTCTGAACGTTGTGAGGAAGCCTCTTTCTCTGTTGGAATAAGAGTAACTTGAGAGGTTGCACCAACTTTTTCCCTCCTTATCTTGTACGTCGGTTTCTTTTTCCTCTTCGAAGGGGAGGATGACGTTTCGATGTCATGAACTTCAACTAAAGGATCCTGAGTAGGACCAACGTTCTCATCTTGTGCTTCGGGTGTTTCATTTTCTTTGATTTCTCCTTCTTCTAGTGCGCTAGGAGCATTGCGTGCTGAAGACTCAGCTTGTTTTTTCCCTTTACCAGAGGCGGGCCTGGGTATGGAAACGCCCTGAGGAAGGCTTGTCCGACGGCCTTCTGCCAACAGTCCAAACCTCGAAAGTGACTCATTTGAAATAAGAGTTCGGATGTCCCATTCGTCGGCAGGAAGGGCTCTAATAGCTTCAACGGATTCAGAATATCCACGGATGTCAAGACATGGATTGATACCTGAAAAGATGGAAAAAAGAGTTAGAAGAGGCACGGCTTTGACCAAGCATGAATATTGATCCATAGAAAAGACTTACTCCCTTCCACCCATATCCTCGCGAAACCAGGAGCGCAACGCATATAAAACCATTCCTGCTTGTACAGGGCGAACTTGCTGCATTCCCCAGTTAAGATTTGGCGTATGTGGTGAGGCTCGAGAAACATCAAAGACAGGCTATCTCTCCGCTTTGTGATCATATACATATACATATATATATATATATATATATATATATATATCTGATGTCACCCGGGGTTGGAGCCTTGGAGAGGACATTCATGAAGAGTATGTAGGTACCATAAATGAAGGCGCGACCATTCGGGTGCAGTTGTGACGGGGCAATGTCAATGTACTACAGCACGTCCCGAAGAAATAAGTTGAATGGTGGCACACTGCAGACCCAACAAATAAAATTATTACAAGCCGTATATCCAACCGGGGGCAAGTGTGGACGATCGTGCCCCGATGGAACTAATACATCGTCGTAGGGTATGCCGTGGACGGAGCATATCCAACGGAATGCACTTTCATTGATCTTCAAAGCCTGTGAATCGACAGGGTTGTCCAAGAAAATTGATGCATCCAAGGTTTCGAGAGCTATGTTATTTTCAGGGCAAGTCGACGGGTTTGAAGTATCTGCGACTCCTTGTTTGGAAGACGGCCCAGGTCTGTCTAAGATCATGGCGGAGCTAGATTTCTTAGACATCTTTGATAGAAATTGAATCTAGTGGAGTACCTGTTTGAAAGTCACGGAGTTAATGGTATAAAGTTGAGCTTTGAATCGTCGCCTTCGAAGACCGTCATCGCTGACCATCTCCAAAAACCTGTTGGAGGAAATTACCCATTTTTGTCGATTTAGGTTCAGGCTTGTGATTACTGAAAGTAGGAAGTTATCAGTAGTTCAATATGCTAGTTTACTTAGGTCCTTGTCCTTGTTTTTGTCATAAGATTAGGCAAAGTAAATGTTGATCGGCCTAAGTATCGTTCGGCCAAATTATTGGTCGGCCTAAGTATCGTTCGGCCTAACTATCATTCGGCCTAAATATTGTTCGGCCTAAGTGTGATTCGGATAAACTATCGATCGGCCTAAGCATCGTTAGGCCTAAGTATCGATCGGCATTCGTGCCGTTCGGCTTAAGCGCTGTTAGGCCAAAATATCCATCGATATCCTGTCCATTCCCCGCTACCTTTCAATTTTCCCACTCCAATTTCGTTCGGCATGGGGGAGGTTATGCCGAACCATGGCCGTATCAACCTACACCAACGGGCCTAATCTCTAACTCCATTCTCATGCTACCATAGGACCGCTCGGCATTGAAAGATCATGCCGAGCCGCTACAATGCACCTTCCACCTTTCACTTCTTCGATCCATCCACCTCGAAACCACCTAAGAGCGCACTAAGTTCCATCCCTAGAACACAACCGAGTCTCAATTCATCACCCTTATTCACACGCCCCCTACTCTCTACGATCTATGAAAGATTCACAAATTCGAGTAATATCTAATGTCTCCTAATTTGAGAGGGTGATCAAAAGCTTCTTACCGAAGAGTACGGAGAGAGCTCAAGGATCTGTGAGTTTAGGATTGAAGGTTGTTAGAACTTAACTTAGGAAAGGCGTGATGGATTCCAGGGAGGTAAGTTGCAAGCTCTTGAAAAAAAAGGAGGTTAAAAGTGAAAAGAGAAGAAGAAGGAAAATGCCGACTTTTATAGGAGAAGAGGGGAAGTTGAAGAGACTATGACCGGTAGAACTGGTCAAAGCTACATCGTTCGACATCGGCATACAAAGCCGTTCGGCATACATGGAGCATTCGGCTTCGGCTATACTGTTCGGCATTAGCATGTTGTTCGGCACACATCACCTCACCTGGCAATCAAGGGAAGTCACCATTGAGGAAACTAAACCACAGCTCGGAGCAAAGCACGATGGACACATGATTCAAAGCGCACCACGTTAGACCATGTGATGCACTTTGGGGGGAAAGTGTTACCTGAAGATTTGATCAGGCAACTAAGTAGTCGGCATTAGCATACTGTTCGGCATTTATGAGTCGTTCGGCATCCAGATCGTTCGGCATTACAGGACGCTCGGTATTCAGGATCGCTCGGCATTTAGGAGCATTCGGCATTAGAAAGCACTCGACTTCGAGAGTTATCCGGCACATATGATTCGTTCGACATTCAAGTTCGTTCAGCATCTATTGGACGTTCGACACGGGTGAACGTTCTTCATTGAGAGACGTTTGGTATTGTATATCGTTCAGCATCAATGGAATGTTCAACATGCGTGAGAGTTCGGCATTGAGAGACGTTCGGTATTGTATATCATTCGGCATCTATGGACGTTTGTCATAGCAGAGACATTCGGCATTCCATATTGCTCGGTATCCAAACCTTGTTCGGCACATCACTTCGTTCGGCATAAATCTTGTTTGGCATTCGGGATCGTTCGACATCCAGTGTCTTTCGGCACCAATACCTCGTTCGACAATCAGGATGTTCGGCATCACTTCGTTCGGCATGAGGATACTGTTCGGCATTCATTCCTTGTTCGGCATTTTGCCGTTCGGCATCTATGGATCGGCATACAGAGATCACTCTTTTTGGGCCAAGCTAGTTAGCTACCTGGCCCGCCAGGGAAGTCCAATCCATCTTCGTCTATAAATAGAGAGGCGGGGGCACAGTGAAATGGACCTTTTTAAGAGAACACCAGGGAGACTCTGCCGCTTTCAAGACTCATTCAAGACTTATCTTTTTTGCTTAGCAATTGTATTTAATATGATTGGTATACGAATTGTATCTGTAATCGATTATCGAGAGAAGCAATAAAGATTAACCTCAAAGCGGACGTAGGCAATTATGCCGAACCACTATAAATCTGGCGTTCGTATTTTCTGCATTTAAATCTGCATATTATCCTCTGTTTAACTTTACTTTCTTCATTAATCTCTCTACACAATCTCTCTTAAGGGTGTTAGTGACCAATTCTGTGCTAATAGAATAATAGATTTAAATATTATTAAAAATAGATTAAATAGATTCAAAAATGGATTAATTAGATTTAAATTAAATTAACTGGTTAGTTAATTTAAATTGGTTTAGAAATAGGTTAAAATAATTTATATAGTTTATATAGGCTAAAATAGTTTAATAATTTTGAAATCTTAATAATTAGAAATTTTAAATTAATATATATTTAAAACAGTTTATATTAAATATGAATTTGGAACTTATATAAATTTTACTATTAATTTTATCTCAATGTATCCGGACCATTTCACATTTCCAAATCACAAACCAAATTTGTGACACACAAAAATTTATCAATTTAAAATTTGTAAATGTTGAACTTTTGTAATAAAATTTGTAAAGTTTCAAAACAAATAAATAATAAGTGATAATTTAAATTTCAAATTTCTTTGGGGTTTAAAATTTGAAAATACTAAAAGGTTTTAAAATCATTTGAATCTGAATTTTATACATATATGTGAATATATATGTATGTGTGCATATATGGGTAAATTTTGAATTTATATATTGAATTTGGTTTTTAATTTGAATTTAAATTTTAAAATAAATGTTTTAGTAAAATAATTTGGAATATATATATATATAATATGTAATTAATTTCAAAAACATTCTCTTTTTAATAATGTGTATTAATATAAAACTAATATTTTAATGGGAAATATAAGTTCAAATACAATTTAGATAATGCAAATTATTATGTTAATAAATAAATAAAAATCATTACAAGTGTTAAGTTAACAATGACTATGGAGACAAGTGTAAATCATGAGAAGAAAATTTTAACAAGTGTCATTATATCATTTTCTTTTTCTTAAGAAATTAATAGAAAAGGAAAGAAAATTTTATATGTCATTTTATCTTCTCCTCTTACTTTTTATTCATTTCAAAAGGGAAATTCTGTTCAATCTTTACATCAGAAAAAAATCATCAAGAACAAGCCTAACCTCCTCAACATTTGAAATCAAGAAACAAATTCCAGAAAAAAATCTGTAGCAAACTTTCCTTTCAATATCTCAAGCCAAAAGAAGGATAATTCAAATCTTCAACAAATATTACAGAATCAAGCAAGAACTTCAAGGATTAATGAGATTCAGGAATCAACTAAAAAAACGAAAAAAAACAGCAAACACAAAATTTAAAGGTACAGGCAAGAGATTTCTTTCCTCTGTTTCAACTAAAAAGTTACTGTAAGTAAATTTAATTTTAAATTTTTTGTTAAAAGATTAAGTAAGTAAATTACATCAAAGATTTAAACAAGTTCATACAAAAATTTGTTGCGGATAACAATTCAAAAATCAAGCTAAGAAGAGAAAAATAACAGTTCCAGGTTGGATTTTCAAATAGGAAACTGTCTCTGCTAAGTTATACAGGTGAGTAAACCTATTTTAAAAACTGTTTGAACCTATTCCTTTATATATCTTGCCTGAGTGATGAATATGGTAATGACATGTTGAACAAAGTTTACATGTATGATGTGTATATAAATTTATATATATGTGTGTGTAGTTATATGACTATATAGGCATGTAAATAGATATAGATGTTCTTTGTTCTTTGTTAGGGCTTCAGCTTTGGTAGGAAAAAAATTCTTATCTTCATTTACATTTAATTTTAGGCTTGAGCATGTAAATGAAAAGGTTTTCTAACAATGTAATTCAAATTTTAAAAATAGATTCAAGGGCATGCAATTAGTATTTAATGTAAAATTTTATAAATTTACAGTAAAATCAAGAAATGGGTCAAAATCAAACTAGTTAATTTTAATGTTTGATTATGCAAGCTGAATCATTGTACCAAATCATGAATTTAGGTATAAGAATTGGAATTTCTAGTTTGGAATTCAGGAAGATAGTCAGTGTTGTATGATTTTGGGATTTTTAACATTTGCCGTTGATTGGGGATGGGGTGTGCGGCAAGATTTAACCTGATGGTGGTCGGGGTGTCGGGGATCGCTAGAAAAATGGAGGATGATTTTTCTGTCGACTGTGGCAGCAGGCTAACGAATGGAAGTTGGAAAAAATACAAACTTGTTATAATATTTCAAAAGATTAATAGGCAAAATAAATGAAACGTAAAGTCATTAATCATTGATTTTAAAGGAATATTAAAAGTTTACGGCTATTAGATTTATACTATGGAAAACAAAAAGGCGATAGAAACCAAAAGACTTAAGAACCGTACTGATACGGTTATTCATTTTACGGATCTTGTCAACTACCGAAATCTGAAACACAGAATTGAATGTAGAGATCAGCACGACTAGGCGATCAAAATGGTATACAGATATTAATGGTACGATTATTCGATCAAAAGTCGATAATCGGTACCGAAAATGCTGCCAATTTGTTGAAAAGAAGATAAACGGAGCAATAGTAGTCAAAATTTGACGAAACGTGCCATCTCACTCAGAAGATGATTTGCAAATTTGTTACATAAAATATTCAAGTTTGGAAAATATTTTATTATCTTCTAATATTAACTGATTTAAGCTTAAATAATGTTACGCAAGAAAATAAACTTCCATATTATCAGATGAAAATTTCCCATTTGCTATGTTTAAGTAGACTTATTCCAAATATTAAATTTTGATTTTCAAGTTTTTGTATTTAAAAGTTCACAAAATTTCAGTTAGTTACGTTATTAAAACCTTTTAAAATTTCTAGGTTGTTACAGGAGAACGGATCTCACCGTTCACTTGACGAGGTACATGAGGCATATGGAAGCGCTGGGGGTATCGAAGGAGGTCATGGAATAATGCTTCCCTTTTTATTTGATGGATATTGCAGCATTATGGTTCAGATGGTTGGAAAGTGGTTCTATCGGCACATGGGCGGAGCCGATTGAAAGGTTTGTGAGATAGCTTCGGGTCTACATAGTCACACCCGAGAACGTGATGAATTTAACATCGATAAAACAATGGAAAGGAGAGTCGCTCATGGTTTTCTTAACCAGATTCAATGCAGCAGTGGCTCCGGTGGATCGACCCGATCCATCGATGGTTTTTATGGTGATAGTTTCAAGAATTGCAAGTAATTTTGATTTCAAGATATCATTGGAATGGGACCCATTGAGGGATCTCGAAGAGTTCTACCATGAGGCAGAAAGGTTCCTGAGGTAGGAAGATGCGCAGGCTGAGAGAGAAGGGAGAGAGGCTGATGCTTATGCTGTAAGGGTGGTGGTCCACCTAGGGAGGGTCCAAAATAAATATGATAAAGGAAAAAGGAAAATGAATGACAATGGTAGCACTTCGAAAAGGCCTCGGAGGAACTTAAAGTTTTCTTCTTACACAGATTTAACTGAGACTCGAGAAAGGTTTTACTTGGATATTCGAGGGCGCCTCCAGTATCGAAGGCCGGCAAGGAGGGAACCTTCTGAATATGAGCGGGCATCGGGAAAGCATTGCCTATTCCATGAGATGGATGGATACAACACAAAATATTGTAGGCTTTTGAAAGATATCGTTGAGAAGCATGTAAAGAATGGTCATCTACGGCAGTATGTAAGGAATCGAGCTGTGGCAGTGGAACAGGAGTGGCCACCGCCCACCTCGAAGACCTCGGCAACGTCAACTTATTATCAACTACATAGATTTATTGCTTTGAATAAGTAATAAAACCTAAAGTGATATGGCTAAGTCACTTACACATGTATGGGATCGAGGATGTCCCTATGCATGCTCTTATATGATGATAAAATGTGTCACTCGAGTCTATGAAATCTTGTTTTTCTTTTAGTTTCCTTGAAAACTTTGATTTCTCCCTTGGATGTGCAGACATTTATTTGGCTTTCCCTGGCTGTAAAAACTTTTAAATGATTGGATTTGCATTAATATAAAAAATAAAAAAGGTCTCGCGATCACGGTCCCGACCGAAGGGATGGGGAAGTGATCGTAGACTATGAGTCCCTTCGTCGGAGAGTGATGGAATAGGCTCGAACATTGTATAAAAGCCCTCGGTCGGAGAGCCGAGGACGGAGAATATAAAAGTTCTCGGTCGGAGAGCTGAGGCTAGAGAATATAAAAGTCCTTGGCCGAAGAGCCGAGGCCAAAGAATATAAAAAGTCCTTAGCCGGAGAGCCGAGGCCAGAGAATATAAAAGTTGTCGACCGGAGAGTAGAGGTCGAAAAACATACAAGCCATTGACCGAAGAGTCGAGGCTAGAACAGGGCGAGGTCTACAAATTCGAAGTTAAACCCAGAGAGGTCATGGATTTGGATTTCGGCTTAGGATAGATAGACCCAATGAAGTCCTAGATTTGGCAAAGGGCGTAGAGTAGTCCCAAATTTGGATATCGACCTAGAAAGGTCATAGATTTGGCCATTGGTTATAGATGGATTAAAACTTGGTTGATGGGTATGGATGGCTATGAAATTGGCTCAGGGCTTGGTCATCGGATTCAGAATCAGATATCGACTTGGAGCAGTCGTAGATTTGGATATGAATACGGCAATGGCATTTGGATAAAATGAATTGGGTTAGGAATTGGAAGGTATGACTATGGATAACATACGAACTTCGGATATCGGGTTTGAGGCTATTCAAAACACACCTTCCAATAGCAAGGCATGTTTTGGGGTGCAAATGTTAACTCGCCTTTTGGCAAGGCCATGGACATTCAGATTTAACTAAATCGATTGCTCGGTTGTTGAGGATGGAATACGTTAGGTTTAAGTCGACTGGATGGATGGATGATGCAGCGTGCTTGGAAGATGTATATTGGATTGGATAAAGCTGGATCGACTATAACTTGGGTCTAGGGAATATGGATCGTCATTTCTGGTTCGAGTTAAAGCCAATCGGAATGAGAGACATGGTATGGTAAGCTATGGTTCGGCATAGGTGGTTTGGTCTAGGTGGTGTGGTTTGGCGTGGTGTTTTGGATCGGTCTGGATGATGTGGATTGGCATGGTATTGTGGATCGGTCTGGATGATGTGGATCGGCATGGAAGCATGGCTCAGTTGAGGAGTGGAGAACATGCATGGTCCAGTCTTGGTGGCATGGTCTGGTCTTTGTAGCATGGTTCGGTGATGGAAGTAGGTCGAATGAGGAGGATCGGTCGGGCAAAGGAAGGAAGGCATGTCGTTCTTTCATGGTGTGAAAGTTGAGGAGGGTCGGTAAATATGGTTCGGCTTTGGAGTGGATCGATAGTGGAGTGGGTCGGCATGTTGAAGTGGCTCGGTTTTGATGGCGTGGCTTAACAAGATGATGTGGGTCGGTAGGATAGAGTGGATCGGCATGTTGAAGTGGCTCGGTCTTGATGGTGTGGCACGGCAGGATAGTGTGGGTCCGTAGGATGGAGTGGATCGGCATGTTGAAGTGGCTTGGTCTTGACGGTGTGGCTCAGCAGGATGGTGTGGGTCGGTAGGATGGAGTGGATCGGCATGTTGAAGTGGCTCAGCATGATGGTGTGGATCGACAGGATGGTCTAGGTCGGTAGGATGGAGTGGATCGCAATGTTGTAGTGGCTTGGGGTCGATCATAATGATGAAGTCAGGTTTGGCTATGGTCTTAATGGGCCCGGACTACTCAGGAAGCCCAATAACTTGGGTTTTGTTTATAAATACAACATGCAGGGCTTCACAAAGGGGATCTTCATTCTTTTTTCCTTCGTCTTCTACACTAAGGCTGCTTTGCCAATGTTGTTCTAAAAACTTTGGATTGTAACCGTAATTGGTTCTAACATCGATAAAAAGGAAATTTCTGAAGTGGATGTAGGCCGGTGTCAGCCAAACCACTATAAATCCTTTGTTTTTACTACTTTCTTTTTAAGTTTTGTTGTTCTTCATATTTATACTCTCTACATACATTCTGTCTATGATCTGTAACTGTTATTTGGTGCTTTCATCTGGGTTTGGGTGTTAGTGATCAATTTTGGAGCTAATATCAGCCAACACTAAATCCTTTAGCTGCTTAGAAGTAACTTTTTCGAGCATAACTTGTCAAACTTCCAAACATGACAACAAAGCAGTTTCTGTACTTGAGCTACTCTCAGTTCTCCACTATACCCTACAAGTCGCTAACACTTCCAAATCTTTCCACTCATCTATCATCGCTAATTCCACATTCTGATGTTTTTTGTTAAGCGCATCTCCAAATTTGTTGCCTTTCCTCGGTATGTACTCAATATCGAAATCGTAAGCAGCTAAGAACTCTAACTGCCTCTGTTATCTCATGTTCAGCTCCTTTTGAGAGAACAAATACTTCAATGACTTATGATCCGTATACAATCCAAATCTTTCTCCCAATAGATAATGTCTCTAAACCTTTAGTGCGAAAATGACTGCAGCTAACTCCAAGTCATGGATTGGGTATCCGACTTCATGCGGTTTAAACTTTCGAGAAGCATAGGCAATTACTCTACCCCTTTGCATTAACACTGCTCCTAACGCAGTCCCTCATGCATCTGTGTACACCACCAAATCCCGATTCCCCTTTAAAACAACCAATACAGTAGCATTAATAAATAAGTGTTTCAGCTTATGGAATGCTTTCTCACACTTAACGGTCCAAATAAATTTTAAATCTTTTCGAGTTATCTTAGTCATTGTTGCCGCTATCTACGAAAAATCCTTAATAAACCTCCGAGGGTAACCATTCAATCCCATAAAACTTCTTATCCCAATCACTGTTTCTGGTCTCTTCCAACTATTCGAGGCCTCAATCTTAGCATGATCCACTGATAACCCATTCTCTAAAACTATATAATCAAGAAACTTCACTTCCTTTTTGCAAAAATGACACTTCTAGAACTTTGCCTTTGCTGATGCCACCTCAGCGTTTCAAGCACTACACTAAGATGAAATTCATTCTCTCTTTCATCCTTAGAGTACACCAAAATATAATCTACTAAAAAAAATATGAATCCATCCAAGTGCTCTTGGAAAATCCGGTTCATGAAATCTACAAAAAAAAGCTGGCGCACTAGTCAGTCTGAATGGCATCACTAACCATTCGTACGATCCATATTTTGTTCTAAACATCGTCAAAGGAATACTATCCTCTACCACTCTAAACTGATGGAAACCTGTCTCTATATCCAACTGCAAAAATATCTTGGCTCCACTCAACTGATCGAATGAATCGTCAATCCTAGGCAACGGATATCGATTCTTTATTGTTTTCTCATTCGAATTACGATAATAGATACATATCCGTCCGGCTTCTTAGCAAATACTGCGGCTGCTCCCCAAAGAGAACTTTTTGGTCTGATAAAATTCTAGCCTTCCAAATCCTCAAAATACACCTTGAGCTCCCTCATTTCGGTAGGTGTCAATCTTCTTGGCGGTCTACTAACTGGTTTTGATCCAGGCACTTAATCTATCTAAAACTCAACGGCCCATTTCGGTAGCAATCCTACTACGGGTTCAAAAATATCCATGAATTATCTAACCATAAGAACTGGATTCATCTTGTCTTCTATTCCACATCACCCAACAAAGCACTAACCTCATAGCTAGGGTATTCTACGGTATATACAATCTGTTCCCTACAGTCCGGGTGCCTAAGTCATATACCATCGTGGAAAAATATCCTAGCATCGTACTTACTTAACCAATCCATACCCAAAATAACATCGAATCCTATGAAATCAAACACATGTAAACTACAAATAAAAGTATGACCTAACAAGTCAAAGTTTAGGTGGTCACATATCATCCCAAGTGTTGCATACCCTCCTATCGGATTTGCAACCCTTAAGGAAGTAACTAAGTATGATGGTTCTAGGTTAAGCTTATTTACCAAATAATGAAATATAAAAGAATGTGATGGACCGGTATCAAACAGAACACTAACTGCCATACCAAGAATCATAAGCATAGCTCCCTACACTGCTTTCCCTTCTTCCCTAACCGTGGGTCTTGAGGTAGCTGGGTCCAATGCATATACTTTGCCCTTTCCATCCATAGTAGGCTCCTCGCATTGGCTTTTGTAATGAATCATTTGATCGCGGTTGAAGCATTTGATATTCTTCTTCCCAATCACCTTTATTGCCTCTACAGAATGACATTTATTCGTAAAATGCCCTTTTTGTCGCACTTAAAATAAACAACTTCTGACTTTGCTTTCTTCACGGCTCCACCCTTTTGAGCTCCCTTCTTAGGAAAGAACTTCCATTTCTAACTCTTCCCTACCTTGGCCTTCTTCGCCTTATTCTTCTCCATGGAAGAAATAATTTCCTCATGTCTTAGAGCCATCTCTACTACAACATCACAAGGATCCCTGATATGAGTTAATGTAGCCCTGGCCAATTCATGTTTCAACCCCATCTTGCCAACTCCACAAACCTTGTAGTATACTCTAAGACCGTCATCTCACCTGCTCTAACTTGGCAAACTTTCTAAGCAATGTTTACTTTGTCATCACAGACATGAATCTCTCCTCAAGCCTCCTCTTAAACTCAGCCCATGTCATTGTTCCTTCATTCACTCCAGCTGTTACACTATTCCATTAGTATAAAGCTGCTCCTTGAAGCTGCCTCAAAACAAGTCTTCTTTTCTGCTCATCACTGAGCCCTAAATTTGTGAAAATCATCCACGGTTCCGCAATTAGTTCCCCACTTCTATGGCATCTTCAGTCCCAAGAAAAGGCTTTCCTCCCAACCTAGCATAGTCCCTACTCAAAGCAGTGTAACTGTTGACTACTGGAGCTTTCTAGGCACCTCCTCCAACAACTCTAGCGGTGACTCCTTCTTGCATCATATTCACAAAAAACTGATACATGGCTCCCATGTTAACTTACGGGACTTCAGCGCCGGTATTTCCAGCTCGTGCCCGACTTAGGTTCCTTCTAGTATTAGATCTGGCATCCATTTGCAGCGATGCTTCCACCTCCAACGTTCTCTCTTCAAGAATCCATGTCTGCATTCGAACCTTCGTGAGATACATAAAATAACCTAATAGAGATAGGAGACTAGAGATAAAGCACATACTTATATATGCAAATGCAAATACGTTACTATAGCATTATCCCATACCCCGATCTTATCTTTAATTCCTTAGGGTTATGTTTTCAAAAATCATCATTTTAGTTAAAGACTTTCATAAACCTATGCTCTGATACCAAGTTGTAACATCCCCTATCTAGAGGCCCAAAGCTAAGCATTGCAGATGTTGTAGTCTTCCATAGCACTAACTTTCGACGGCTAAATACGGCTATGTTCATAGTATCCATAATATCAGAAGCACTTGAATATGAAACAAAATCACAAATTTCGATAACATCATTGTACCAATTTCATTTTAAGACACATGTTTCACTTCAAATTACATAATACCATAATCATTTCCTAGGTTCAGATAAAATATAGCTATTACATAACTACACCAAGAGAGACATATGACAATGCCCCCTTAGTTGACCAGAGTACTATATATACAATATAGCGGAATCAATCCCAAAATATGACAGTAGCTCCTAATTAGCTATACATTACCACATGCTCATCACCGGAAGCTTTATTTGTCAACCTACTAAACCTATAAACATCAACCCTCGGCATACCCAAATCAATTTTGAGCACCCAAGAGTTTAAGGAAAATAAACTTCGAGTCAAACATAAAGCCTGGTGTGAATAATACTATACAACTTAGTTATCTGATGTTAAGTGAGACCATACCGCTTAGCGAAACAGGTTTTCCCCTCACTAATATCCTTTTTTAAAATATATCCGTTGTAAATTATAATCCTACAACCAAAAATGGTTAAATCTATAAAGCAATATCATGTATATGTACATTTCAATTATCATATGGACTATCTATCCTTTTATAGTAGTTTTGTCTGGTTAACTACTAACTCTTGGCTGATTTGGGCTTACCAAAAAAACATAACTTTCTAACATATGTTAGATACTCCTCTTTTGGACGGTCTGTCCTTACTTACTTCTTTAGGTCTCACTGATCCTAATGGTTTTGTAGGCTTGCCAATAACCCGTCTTTCCTTTTTTTCGATTCCTTTTTCTATGTAACATATTTTTAGTCTTACTTATGACAAAGCCCTACACACTGGAATTTTAGACTAAATAAGCTATGGGATAATAGCCAATGAGTATAGGGCGCAACACAATAGAAGTCCCATCTGGTCGTTTACTCTGATTCATTTTCTTAGGGTTAACTACCCTTTAAATTTTTCCTTGAAAACCTTTTCAAAATGATTTAAATCTTTAAATCAGACATATACAAGGAAAATATACTCTTTGCTTTACTCTAAGTTATTTGCCATGTTATATATATTTTGCCCAAAATAATGTTAATGAAATTATTAAGGATATCCCATCCTTCCAAAATAAATTAAAACCCTTTTTAACTTAAAAAGACTTAGGCTATATTACCAAAAACAACTCATTCGAAACCTTTGTTTAAAACCTTTAAACAATCCTTTCGAAACCATCGAAAGTACCCCTTTCGAAACCTTTGAAAGTATCCCTTTCAATACAAGTAAAACCTTAGGTCGAAGGCCAAAACATACCTTTCGAAATCATACCTTTCAAAACCTTTTATCTTTATCCTTTCGAAAGCATTAAAAAATATCTCCTTTTAAAACTTTAAAACCTTAGACATCCTCTTTAAAACACTTAAACATTTCCTTTTCAAACCATTGGAAAACCTTTCCTTTTTTACCTTTCGAAACCATTGGGTAACCAACGCTTAGAAATCCCTCTTTAGAACCTTTTGAAAGCATCAACTAATTCCCCATTTTAATGGCATCTTCAGTCCAAACAAATGGATTTTCTCCTAACCTAGCATAGTCCCTACTCAAAGCAGCATAATTGTTAACTACTGAAGCTTCCTAGGCTCCTCCCCTAACTACGCCAGTGGAAACTCCTGCTTGCATCCAATTCACGATAAACATATACATGGCTCCCATGTCAAATTGCGATGATTCAACACCAGTATTTCCAATGCTTGACTTGGGTTCCTTCTAGTAATAGGTCTAGCATTTCCATCTGCAGCGGTTCTTCCTCCTCCAACATTATCTCTTCGAGAATCTGCATCTGCATTCGTAACTTCGTGAGATAAAGAAAAATAACACAATAGAGATAGAAGACTAGAGATAAAGTGCAAACTTGTATATGGCAAATACAAATACGTTACTATAGCGTTATCCCATACCCCGATCTTATCTCTGATTTCTTAGGATTATGCTTTAAAAAACATCTTTTTAGTTAAAGTCTTTCATAAACCTATGCCTTTATACGAAGTTGTAACATCTCTTATCTTGAGGCCCAAACCTAAGCGCTACAGATGCTGCAGTCATTCATAGTATTAACATTCGACAAAAAAATACAGCTATGTTAATGGTATCCATAATATCAGAAGCACTTGAATATGAAAAAAAATCACTAATTTCAAAAACATCATTTTATTGATTTCATTTCAAGGCACGTGTTTCACATTCAAATTACATAATCTCTTAATCATTTTTCAAGTTTAGATAAATATAGTTATCTCATAACTACGCCAAGAGTGCCATATGATGATGCCTCCTTGGTTGACCAGAGTACTATATATATAATAAAGTGGAATCAATCCCAAAATATAATAGAAACTCATACTTAGCTATTCGTCGGCCACCTGCTCGTCACCGGAAGCTTTATTCGCCAACCCACTAAAACCTGCAAACCTCTACCCTCGGCCTACTCAAATCAATTTTGAGCGCCCGAGAGTTTAAGAAAAATAAACTTCGAGTCAGACATAAAGCTTGGTCTCAATAATACTATACATATTGGTTATCTGATATTAAGTGAGACCATTTCACTTAGCAGAATGGGTTTTGCCTCACTAATTTCCTTTTTAAAATATATCTTTTGCAAATTATAATCCTACAACCAAAACTGGTTAGATCTGTAAAGCAATATCATGTATATGTACATTTCAACAATCATATGGACTATATGCCCATACACCATAGTTTTGTCTAGCTAACTACTAACCCTTAGCTAACTTGGGCTTACCAGAAAACATAAAATTCTAACATCTATTAGGTACTCCTCTTTTGGAAGGTCTGTCCTGACTTCTCCAGGTCTAACTGATCCTATAGTTTTGCAGGCTTACCAATAACATTTCTTTCCTTTTCTAAGATTCCTTTCTGTGTGTAACATAATTTTAATATTACTTATGAGAAAGCCCTACACACTAGAATTTTGGCCTAAATTAGCTAGAGGCTAATAGCTAATGAGTACAGGGCGTGACTCTATGCAAGTCCCATTTGGTCTTCTAATCCGAGTCATTTTCTTAGGGTTGACTACCATTTAAATTTTTCCTTGAAAACCATTTCAAAATGATTTATATCCTTCAATCATATATATAAAAGGAAATTATACTCTTTTCTTTACTCTATGCTATTTTCCATGTTATACATAGTTTACCCAAAATAATGTTGATGAAATTATTAAGAATTTCTCATCCCTCCAAAATAAGTTAAAACCCATTTTAACTTAAAAAACTTAGGCTGTATTGCCAAAAATAATTCATTCAAACCTTTGTTTAAACCTTTAAACAACCCTTTAGAAATCATTGAAAATGCTCCTTTCGAAACCTTTGAAAATATCCCTTTTAAACAGGTAAAACCTTAGGCCGAAGGCCAAAACATACCTTTTGAAATCATACCTTTCAAAACCATTCATCTTTATCATGTCGAAAGCATTGAAAAACATCTCCTTCGAATGCTTTAAAACCTTAGACATCCTCTTTAAAACACTTAAACATTGCCTTTCCAAACCATTAGAAAACCTTTCTTTTAGACCTTTCGAAACCATTGCGGAACCAACCCTTCAAAAGCTTTCTTTAAAACCTTTCGAAAGCATCACAACATCAAGCTTTTTAAATGCAGTTGGGTTCATTTTAATAACATATGGAAATATCTTTTGAAACCATTAAAACCATCACTTTTTAAACCAATTCCTAAGTAAAGAAGTGATGGTGTCGAAACGATCCCTTCGACAGCAATAGAGAAGCGGCTTGGTTTTGAAAATAAGGTAACCCTTTCGAAACCAATCCGGGTCGAAAGGTAAAAAGCAGTAGTCGGTGGCTTCGACC
Source organism: Allium cepa (assembly GCA_030765085.1). Taxonomy (NCBI): domain Eukaryota; kingdom Viridiplantae; phylum Streptophyta; class Magnoliopsida; order Asparagales; family Amaryllidaceae; genus Allium; species Allium cepa. Next base: position 696,820,314 of record CM060929.1, on the reverse strand, counting down.
AAATCGAAAGCAGTTACTTAAAAACAAAGGCACAATCTCTTAAAACCATTCTTTTCGCAGTCATTGGCCTAGTCAAAAGCAGACTAAGTCGAAAGCTATTTAGTCGAAAGCAAAGCAGACGCATTTTCATTTAAAAGCATAATTTCGACCCAATGCCTTCTTCCTATATCCAATTCACTACACACCAGATATCTGATACCATGTGCATTGGTTTTGATGGAGTCCAAAGCAGAGGTAAGGAGTCGGAAGCCTAGTGTTGAATGCATTGAAACAGGAAAAAGCATGTAGATTTGACATGTAAACTATTTCTTTGTACCCAACCTTCCTTGTTTGTCAAATTATGATTGGTCAACTTTTTTCTTATTTAAAAGTAAATAAAGATTTGAATTATTTAAATATCCCTTATCCTTTTTACAAATGTACAAAACATTTAAGTCCCATAGCTTAAATAATTTTACATGTCCGTTAAAACACTTCGGAAAATTCTACAAAAATTCTTGAAAATAATTTTTAATATTTTTTGTAACATATAAAAATTTCAGACCCTAAGCCAATATAATTTGGCCGTTACTAACTTCTAACCCAAAATAACATTTTCTTTATTAGAAATTTCATATAAAATCCACATAAATTCTGAAAATTATGAAAATTGAAACCCACTTCTAGATTATCATTTCTGATCTAAATCTAAATTCAGAAGGTAATTAGATATCATATAATAGGTTTTCTAAATCAATAGTTGTCATAAAATGCATATAAAATAGCTCAGTTCATCAACAAGTATACGTACATATCCATTTATCATTCAAAACACGGCAAACAAATTGCAAATACTATCAAAATTTATCTAAAAATGAAATAAATCTAAAATATGAGAAGTGGTCATTATTCACCTTGGATTTTTTATTAAAGATATGTGATTTTTTCTTGATTAAGTGATTTGATTCTTCCTCTTGAATTCTTCTTCTTTGCTCTTCCTAATAGTGGCCGACCTTAGCTATATACTTTTGACTTGTGAAGATCAAATGACTGTGAGAGTTGAGGGGTTAAGGGTTTAGTGTATAAGGATATGCCTTGTTCCTATTTTGTCCTGGCATATTTCCTAACCTTTTATTCTCTTTTTGTCCTTTAGTTCACTTGTTTAGATGGCATGGGTACCTCTTATTTAATCATAAATCTCAACCCACTAGTCAACTTACATTATTTAATTTAACTAATTAAATATCCTAAATTATGTTGCTAAAAAATATGGGGTGTTACAGCGGTTCTCATCCCTCTAAGCATCAGGCTTTTGCCTCGACCCTAATTTCCGTCGGTCTTGAAGCTCCGGTTTCTTCTATTCATGCTCCATTTTTATCTCAGGCCCCATCTACTCATAGGTGACTGCTTCTGGCTCCTTGCATCCTAACGGGAAGCCGACTTATATTCTTTAATCCTTTCCCCCAAGACTCGAAGCCGCGCTCCCTGGGTGGTTTATAAAATAAGTTAAGTTTGACCGTAACCTTCATCCAGTCCACAAAAATTCCTATGTGTGCTACCTTCAAGTGGTTCAAAGTGATTTAGATCAAGCTAAGGGTGGGAAAAGTTATGCAAGCAGCTAACCAATACGAACCATAATAATTATCAAGAGATCCTCTCCTTTGAATCGAAGAATGATGATTTCGAAAGGGCGTTAGTAGTGCATGATGCCAGAATTGAGTAACTAACACAAGAGAGGGACATCGCACTTCGAGAGAGTAAGAATAGTGCCAGCTTGCTGAAGGAGCTGAAAGAGGCCCATGAAAAATAGAGATCATATTTCAAGAAGAAATTAAAAAGGCCCATGTGAACGAAATTAAGCTGAAAGAGGAGCCCAAAGCTCATGACATGATTATTGGAGCTCAAGAGAAGACTATTGCTGATCATGATAAAGTTGTTGAAGGTCACAATATGAAAATTGCTGAGTACGTGAGAATTGTGGAATCCCATGATAAGACCATCTCTAATCAAGCCCAGACGATTGCTTCATGCCAAGAAAGAGTTGCACATCTTAGCATCAAGAAGACAGGAGTTGAAGTTTAGAAAGCCGCCATAAAAGCGAATTAATTGGAGTTGTAGGACACTTTCGAAAAACAGATGGGAAAGATGATGATACCATCTAAAATTTCTATGTCAACTACTTGCTGCATCAGGGGAATCTTAGTTATTTGGACCCTAAATTTCCGCACTCTTGCCGTGGTTCAGGAAGAAATCCTGACCCATTTGTGGGAGAATAGGGATGTATATACTGAGCAAGAGTTGGAGGATGCCTACCTTAATGAGGAATCGAAGAAAGCACCGATAGAGAGTCGAGAGGTCCTTCGAATTGAAAAGGAATAGGTGGACGTAGATGCTACTATGACTGCAATTGCCAAGACATTGCCGAAGCCTTTCATTTCTCGGCTAGTGAATCATCAAGATAGCCTCACGATCAGTTGGAGAGTTATGCCAGTGCTGCTTTGTTGTCTATGCCTTCGGCAACTGTTTCTAAAACCTCAGTAGCACTATAACTTCTCCAAAAATCATGCAGCCATCGAAAGAAGGAGAAAGAGGGAATACGAGATTGAAATTCTCAGCCATTCCTCTAGTGTAGGTAACCATCTTATTTCCCCTGATTTGGAGTATTTTCAGCTTACGCCGCAAGAACAAAACGAAGTTAATGCTTTCATTTTTCATCTTATAGATTTGTCTTCTTTACCTACTGACCCGTTGATTTCTTCAATGTTTAGGCTTGCTACTATTTCAACTGCCTCGAAGCTGTCTCCGTAGCCGCTCCAATTACTGCGCCTTTGTCTAGCTCGCAACTAGGGCTGGAATCCGAGAAGATTGCTACATTGCACGGTCTAGATGAACCTTTCGTATCTTTGGAAAGTGAATTCACGGCAGCTGAAACTCGAAGGCAAGAGGACGAGACTAGTCAGCTGCATAAATCTAAATAGAAAATGGTTACCGTTAAGAAGGAAAAGGTTGAGGAGATAAAATGTTCGAGGGGCTCCTGCAAATCTCAGATGCACAAGGCCAAGAGGGAGTCTTGCAAGAAAGCCGAAGCGTAGGGAGGAGATGCCGGTGCCGAGGAGACAATAGATGTTTTGAGTAGCGACACTACTCCTGGCGGGGATTCTGAGAGGAAGAAGAAACTCCTGGCCAAAGGTGGGAAAGGGACCAGTGGAAAGAGGCATTAATAGGCTTGTGCAATGGTGGAGTCGGATTTTGGGACATTTACTTTGTTTACTGTGTGTTCTTTTTCAAGCGCAGAGCCTGCACTTACTAATTTAATTTTTGTAGTATCTGTATTTTTCTTTTTGTTGGTCGATATTATGTGGTTACAGCCACCACATTTTTGACTTTGTATAGAAAATGCTATAAGTAATATAATGTTGACATTTTGATTGTAACTTTATTTGTCTACTTATATGCGTTTCATGCTCCTATGCCAACTTTATATACTGCTATATTATTTTATCTAGTCCTCTAATTACTGTCAAAGTTCTTTGTTTGAAGTAACAGAACTATGAAGTACTTGGTTTTTTATTTTTGAGTATTTTTGTGTGTGCGCCTCCCAGCCCACGGTGCTAGTTACTTCAAACATTTGACGAATGACCTTTTGATCCAAGTGACTTTGTTGGATGTCTTTAATTGGACTCATTTTGCGGCTCCTACTTTAAGAACTTGTGATTTGGATGCCACGATTCCAAAAGTATTATCGATCAACAATCAAAATTTTCTACCGAATCATAGCCGTTTGACATTGCTAGATTCATACCCATTACTCCAAATAGTGAAAGTGGATTGATTTGCGTTAGTCGTACAATAGCCGTGTTTCTCGGCATTATCGAGATAATATCGGTACTTAAGAATGTGTGCGGCTTATGACATGCGTGGCTTTTAGGAGTGCAAGCAACTTATGAGATGCGTGGCTTTTGGGAGTGTGTGCGACTTATGGGATACACGACTTTTGGGATCGATATGACCCGTCCGGAATTGTTTAGAATTTCTCGACGCTACCAATATTCAAGCAACGTGAGGAGTTCATAGTTTAATAGTGTGATTCCAATGCTTAGAAAATAATGTGCAGTTTATGGAATACGCGACTTCGATTTGGGCCTTTCCAGCGTTGCTGGAGCAACATCAGTTCTCAAAAGGTGGGTTGGGTTCCGCTGATCCAACGGTTGGGGTTGATTTGCTTTTGTCGACCCGACAAGTAAGTGGTGCGTACTTGAACAAAGTTCCGCTATCTCAAGCAGTGATTGGATGGTTTTGAGCCGATTTGACCCCATCGACTCAGCATGTTACTTTTATGAACACAGGTTTATTCGTTTCAGAAAGCAAAGCAATTTTATAAAGAAAAGTTACACATGTTTTTCCTATTTACAATGCGCCTAATTTTTCAAGATGACTTATTTGCTGAAAAATAAGAAGTACATAAGATATTTTCAGATAAAGTTACAATGCAAAAATTCGTTGTTCCATGCTCCAGGAATTTAGATTCCATCAATGGCTGTCAATTTGAATGTTCTATCACCTAGAATTTGACCGATAACACACAGCACTTCCAAGTTTGGTCCAAGCATTCCTGGTATAGGATAGACCCATTTGAGGACGAGGTCTCCCACTTTAAAGGTTTTATTGTGAATTCTGGTGTTCAAATACCATGTGTCCCTTTTCTGGCGTGTAGCGATTCTCGGTTTGGTTTCTTCTCTTTTTTCATCGACCATGTCGAGCGACTCGAGTAGGAGCTGCTCGTTTTTCCTTTTATTAAAGTTTCTTCTTCAATGAGAGGAGACTTATGGTTCGACTAGGATCATTGCTCCTGAACCATATGCTAGGGCATAAAGAGACTGGCCAATTGTAGATTTTTGCATTGTCCTGTAAGCCTATAGTGGGAGTGGAAGTTCATCAACCTAATTTCCTTTAGCTTTAGTTAGCCACTTTTGATAGAGGATTTGATGATTTTGTTCACCGCTTCCACTTGCCTGTTTGCCTGCGGATGCATGACGGCGGAAAAGCTTTTGCCGATTCAGAAGCATTTGCAAAATTCTTTGAATTCGGCACTTTCGAATTGAATCTCGTCATCCATGATGATTTCTATGGCACCCCAAACCTGCAATCATGTTTTTGGTGACAAATTTAAAATAACTTTCTTTGTAGTAATAGTGGCGAGCGGTTCCGTTTCGGCCAATTTGGTGAAATAGTCAACGACAGCTATAACATACTTAGCCCCTTCTTTACCTATCGGTAATACGCCAATCAGATTGATTCCATATATTGCGAATGGCCATGGGTCGACTATCTATGTTAGCTCTGTTGAGGGAGTTCTTTGGATTTTGCTGAATCTTTGGCATCGGTCATACCGTCGGGCGTAATCCGCCGCATCACGATTTACAATTGGCCAGAAATACCCATATCGAAATTTTTTCTTTATAAGGGTTTACACGCGGTATGGTCTCCGTAGTCACCTTTGTGGATTTCCCTTAAGATCCTTCGAGCTTCTTCGTTTGTCACACATCTGAGCGAGGGGGTAGAGAATCCCCTTTGGTAGAGTATCCCATCCTTTATTATGAACTATGGTGCCTTTTGGAGAAGCTTCTTTTCCTGATTCCTATCTACGGGGAGAGCTCCTATGAGCAAGTAGTCTTTAATGGGCATCATCCATGTTTCTAGTCCTTTGCCTGCTTATAAAATCAATCAACTTCCATCTCGCTTATGCTTGGAGTAGTGGAGTTTCAACCAGGACTAGCCCCAATGACTGTGCTTTCATGGTACTGGCGATTTTGGCCAGATAATCCACCTTCGTGTTCTGTTCTCTTTATATGTGAGTTATGATGTAATGCTCGATGTCATTCAGCAGCTTATGTACTTTTGATAGTTACGGGGCGAGGTTCTCCCCATGAGCTTGGTATTCGCCTTTTACCTGGCAGACGACTAGTTAAGAGTCGCTTTAGATGTGAACAAATTTTATTTCCAGTTCATTCACGACTTTCAGTCCTGTTATCAATTCTTCGTACTCCTCTTTATTATTTGTTGTAGGGAATTCCAAGAGTAGGGCATAGCAGACGGATTGTCCTTCAGGGATTTCAAGCACTACCCCTCCTCCCGAGCAGGAATAGTTGGATGCACCATTAAAGAACAACTTCTAGATAATTTCCACCTCCAGAATAATATATTTCTTCCTTATTATCCGTTATAGTAAACTTGGCCTGAAGTGTGCCAAAGCCTGCCCATTGTTTGCCTTTTGTGGATGATATGTGATTTCATATTAGCTTTACTCGATGTTCCAGTTGCTAAGTCGCCCAGAGGTCTTGGGGCGGTATAGTACCTGCTTTAAGGGTTGTTTTGACAAGACTTTGATCGGATGCACTTGGAAATATGGTCGTAATTTTCTAGACACGAGCAGGAGGCAATGTGCTAGTTTTTCCAGTTTTGGATAGTTCTTCTTTTCTCCACTGAACCGTTTATAGATGTAGTATACGGGTCACTGGATCCTAGCATCTTCACGTACAAGAGCAGCACTAAATATGTGAGGTGAGATGGCTAAGATGAACAGTTCCTCTCTGTCTACTGGCTTTGACAGGATTGGTAGGGTTTCGATATGGCGTAGAAACTCTTCAAACATGGTTTGACATGCCTCACTCCATTCGAAGTTTTTCTTTCCTTTCTTTAGTGCATTAAAGAACGGTATACACCTGTCGGTGGCTTTTGAGATGAACAGACTTAGCTCTACGACTTTCCCATCCAGGCTCTGTAATTCCTTTTTTTCTTAGGGCCTTAACCTCTTATAGAGTAGTAATATGCTCTAGATTCACCTCGATGCCTCTGGCGCTTATAATGAACCCCACGAACTTTCCCAAGGCCACTCCGAAGTGGCTCGTAAGGGGATTTAATTTCATTCCATATTTGCGGAGTACTTCGAATATTTCAACGAGATTATCCAAGTGATTTGCAACTATATGAGACTTAACCAACATGTCATCTATGTATGCCTCCATTATCTTCCGAATCTGATGCTTAAACATGGCGTTTACCAATCGTTGGTAAGTTGCCCCAGCATTCTTTAAGCCAAACGACATTACTTTGTAATAATACAGTCCCAGGTCAGTAATAAAACCGGTATTTTCTTCATCTGGTTCGTGCATCATGATTTGGTTGTACATCGAGCATGCATCCATAAATGATAGCAATTCATGTCCAGTTGTCCCGTCTACGAGCTGGTCGATTCTAGGCAGAGAAAAACTGTTTTTCGAGCATGCTTTGTTCAAGTTTGAGTAGTCGATACAAGTTCTTCATTCCCCATTGGACTTCTTGACCAAAACTAAGTTAGATACCAATTCGGGGTAGCTCGCATCACAAATAAAGCCATTTTCCATCAACTTGTCTACTTCTTTTCTCAATGCCTTGGACTGTTCGGGGCCTAGGCTGCATCTAATCTGCTTTATCAATGCATACCTGGGATCAATGTTGAGTGCATGGCATGCAAATCTGTTGACACTTCACATATACTGGAATGTGTCCAAGTAAACACATCCACGTTAGCACGAAGAAATTTAGTAAGTCCCAAATGCATCTTGTTTCTAAGGTGCGATTCAATTTTCAAGACCCGCATTGGGTCATCCATGTCGATTGGGACGGACACCGTCAATTTTGCCGGTGCTGCCCGATCCTCCCTGAACTCTTCTTTCTAAGGCCAAAAGCCTTGTCAAAACGGCTATTGTCCCCAAGCAAGGGGCGGCTCTACAGCTACTATTCGGTAGGTTCATGAATGTGGAGAATTCTTCCCACATTTCCCCCCTTTTCTTTCTTTTAGATTCATGCATTTCTGCGATATAACATTCTCTGGTGGCACTTTGGTCTCATTTGATCACTCCAATTCTGTTCCTTGTTGGGAATTTCATGGTAAGACACCACTAGGCTAGAGCAATCCCGAAATCTGCTAGTATGGGTCATCCTAAGAAGACATTATATGCTGAAGTTTCGTCTACGGTCATGAAAGTCTAGATGAGGGTGACTCTTCGGTCGTATTTCCCAAGTTCTACAAGCAAGTCGATCATTCCGACGAGTTATTTTGGTTCGTCAGTGAATCCTTGAATTTTGGTTTGGCAAGCGGATACGTCTTTCATGTTGATCTTTATATGATCGAAGGTGCATTTGAAAGAGATATTCACAGAACTGTCGTTGCCTACCAATACTCGTCGGACCATGTCAGGTCTTCCTACTATCACGACCATAGAATCGAGAGTTAGAGCTTCTACTCCCTCAGTGTATCGATTTCTGATTACTATGTCATCGTCAGAGTTCCCTACTACTTAAAAGGGGTTCCGTCTTCGATTGCAAGGCATGCGTCTTTCGGAGAGTGCTTTAATGAGCTTGTATAGGCTTCTTTTCTGCCCAACTCTTCTACGGGGGATGAGGTCCTTCGGATATTGTTCCAATGATGAGACTTTGGATAGTTCATCTAGATCCCTCCTCAAGATCGTCGCCACCATCCTACTTCATTCTGTAATCTCCACCACGTACACAATTGTTAAAGTGGTTTTCGGTATTGAGAGAGTTTATGTCCATATCCGATCTCGGTCTCTTTAACAACCAATCGTTATTATAACCCATAGTTATAATTTAAAATGGTATTTATATTTCAAAAATCAAATATCATTTCAATAATTCAATATCATTTCAAATCCATTTCAAAATATAAAAATATCTTATCTTTTTTCAAATCCCATTCATTTTATATAAAATACCATTTCAACTCACATTTCAAAATAGTTTATTTTTTTCAAAATAAATACTCCATTTTAAATCATTAAAAATGAAGTCGTTATATTTAAAATTCACGTATTTAATTCTCAAAATTAAATCTTTTCAAAGTTCATTCATTCACTTAAATTTATAAAAAACATGAAAATTCAACTTTCGCAGCACTTAGAAAATGCTACGGAAAGTTATGTTTGAAACAATTCATTTTGGCAAAAGACAGCATAAAAGATGTTGTAATAGAGTTACTTTAGTTTCAAATAAATCCTTAGTCAAACTCAGCAACTACAGCACTTACAAAGTGCTGTAATATCCCTTAGTTCATCTTAGCCATTTAGTTCATTTATATCAACTACTGCATTTATAAAAATGTTGTAATATCCTTTACATTAGAAATAATAGCATTTCAAGAATGTTGTTAATTAAATTCCAAATTGTAACGACCCAGAATTTTTGATGACTTGAATTTGAATATTTAATTAATTTTAAATATTAATAAGTGAATTTTTGGAGTCGAATAAATTTTATTTTGAATTTTGGATTTAATTTTGCAATTAAATCGATTTATTTAATAGTGAAATTCCACAAATAATTTGATATTGGGTTAAATATGATTGAAAATGGTTTGGAAAATTTTGTTATATCATATTTAAGTTATAGAAATATTTTAGAACTTGTAAAACTGAATTTGGAGTTAATTTGTAAAAATTGAATATTTTAATATTTAATTATCGACTGAAAAATAGCCAATTTTTGAACAGTCTCAGAATTGAACGAAACGAGTTCCATTGGATCCGTAATAGTTAGTTATTATCGGATTTCAAATTTCGTAGCAATCGGAGTTGTCGTTTGACCGTGGCAGCTCCAAACGCATCGATATCGTTTTAATTTTAATTCGGCGAGTTAAAATAGCCATTTTTCAAACGGTCTCGGATTTCGACGAAACCAGTTTCATCGGATCCGTAATGTGATATTATTGCAAGATTTCAAATTTCAAGTCGTTTGGATTTGCCGTTTGTCCGGTACAAGCCAAAACGCCTAGAAATCGTTTAAATCGGTTTTAATTTAAATCGAGCATTTATAGTCGTATCTCACACATACTTCCGAATTAGCTTACGAAACCTGTTCCATTGTGTCCGAAATGCGGAAAAACCTTAGAATCGCCTGGCGGCACGCGTCGTTTGGAGTTCGTTTGCAAAAGTGTTAAATTGGGCATTTTATTATTAAAATAATATTAACATATATGTTATCTTCTTTTCCAAAACCCTAATCACTATCACCAGCCGCCTCCTATAGGTCCAATGGCCGAAATCATCCCATTTTCCCCTCTCAAAATCTCCAAATCCGCTCATCGAATCGAGAAACTTACAACATGAAAGTTGTAGAGCATGGTGTGGACTACAGATCCAACGGTGGATCTCAGCTATCGTCGCCGTTTGGAGGCAGGATGGGGCCGCGTCTCCTGGGAGTTGCGCACGCAACTCGAGGCATGGGCAGGGGCCGCGATGCGTGGTGCATGGACCGAAGGTAGAGGGAGCGAAGGCCTTCGAAGCAGTAGTTCTCGATCGAGCTGAATGCGTGGTAGGTGGCGGTGGTCTCGTGCCCTAACTCGGTGATGTTTGGGTTCACGTTTCTGTAACACGCGAAGAGGAGAAGAAGGCTGGAAGCTTGCGTGCGCGTTGGGTAGTTTAGATGAGCGGCTTTGATTTTCTTGGTAATTAAATAAAAGAAAATTAGTTTTAAATTGTTGTTCGAACTTTGAAAATTAATAACGATCTCATACGTTATCAGATTGTAACGAATTTGGATGCGCTGGAATCGCTGAGTCGAGCACTACGCGATGGTGCAAATCCGGAGCCATTCCGGGCAAGTAGGAATTTGGGTTAAATCGAACACTGTCCGGTTTAATTTGAATTTCGAACGCTCGCCGAAACTCAAGGTGAGAACTCCTCACTCAATCGAAAGGTTTTGTTTAAAATTTTGAATAGTTAATATTGATTGTTGATTGCTGATTGATTGTGTTAGTAGATATAGTAGGATATATACTATATATAGCGATATATATATATTGGCATATGTATATATCGGATTTGATTTCCCGCCTCGTATAGCGGATGAGACCCTATTGCGCCGTTATTAAGCGGATATTTTATAAAATCCCATATACCGCGATATTCCACCTTGAAGTGGAATTGGTATTGTGCTAACGTCTGTGGATGCAGGGTAACAGGTTGGAGGGATCCAACTGGATTCCTCACATATTTATTTGTTTATAAATATTATGTTGATTGTTGATAATCATATTGATATATGACACTTATTCCCGTGATTGACCATCTGATGTTGTTGCATCATCGGATTCAAATTTTTAAAAAAAAAAAAAAAAAAAAAAAAAAATTAAAATAACGGTTTTGAATTTAAAAGGGGTTTTAAATCGATTTTTCAAAGAATATGGTTTATTTAAAATTTTGAATTGATTAAATTTTAAAATAAATAGATGGATGAATTTTATGTTTTAAAAATTTATATTTTTATAAAATATAACTTAAAAGAAATTTTTAACAATAATAGGTTTTTATAAAATAGTTAAATTTGGTTTTTGGGAAGTTATTATTATTAATGGTTTATATAAAGGATTTTATAAATGGATGTTTTTAAATAAAAATTTATTGAAGTTATAGAATAAATTTATAAAGCGTTAAGTTGATATAGAACATGAATTTCACTAGGATTTATAGATTAATAAATGTGAGATTTATAAAACGAATGGTTATTGGAAATTTTAAGTTTATAAGTTATTAACTTATAGAAATGGATTTGGGCATTAAAAAGGGGAATTTTATAGAAATTGTTAATAAATGAAGATTTCATTAGTTGAAATTATTTTAAACCATAAAGAAATCTTGTAAGTGATAAGATTTTAAATCGGTGAAGTTCAAAGGAACGATTTGGTAAATAAATAATATTATAAGTATTTAACTTACAATATGGCTTTTGGGTATGAAATTGGGTTATGTAAATTGCATCGGATTAATGAAGGAATTTATAAAATTGGGGTTTATAATAGAAATGGAATTTATAAACTATGTTTATAAATTTGAAATTCATCGAATTTGATAAATTGAAATATGGGAATTTGTTAAGTGGGCTATATTCACTATTTTCAATATTGAATAGATTATTAAATAAAATGGGTTTGTTTTTGGGAAAGGAATGTTTTAAATGGAATTTAAAACGAATTAAAGGTGTTTTAAAATGTATTAAGTATCGAAAACATAGATTTCAACATTGATTGTTGAAATAGACGTTTTCGAGAAACAGAAGGGGATAATTTGTATAGTATTGGATTTATATATCTATTTTTAATTTCAAATCCATATACTAGTGTTTTTGGGTTGTCGTAACGATGTTTTACGCAACATTCGTTTTTAACCCAAATAAAGGTGAATAAAGGAATGTTTTCTTAAAGAGAATGGAATAAATACTTAACTGTGATTTAAGTATATGGAATATTTTCAAATCGTTGAAAATAAATAAATTTGTGAATTACTTATTTTTAAAATAAGCATGGGAATGGTTTTCTAATATGAAATGGAACGGTTTTTGTGAATTCACCTTTAAGGTAATTGAAAGCAAATAACTTGAAATCGATTTGAGAATCGTATGCTAGTAGATGCTTGGAATTTAAATCCACTTTGGAATTTATATATATGAAGGGAAATTTGTTTAAAAATAAATGTTGATTTATTTTTAAATATGAAAATATAATTTACGAATTTGGAACGTAAGTTAAAATAAATCGGTAAAGATTTATTTGGTGGTTTGAAATTTGTTTCAAAAGGTATATATGGTTAAGGTGATTTGAAATTAGTTTTCAAATGGTTAAGGTGATTTGAAATTAGTTTTCAAATGGTTAAGGTGATTTGAAATTAGTTTGCAAATGGTTAATGCAATTTGAAAATTGGTTTTCAAATGGTAAAGGTAAATTGAAAATTGGTTTTTCAATTGGTTAAGTGTGGAAAATTTTATCGTGAAGTGGTTTTGGTAAAGCAAATAAATTGGGCAATTATTTGGAAATTGTGTATATATATCTTGTAAAGATATTTTGGGACTTAATAATTTTGGAAAAATTATTTGGAATCTGATGAGGTGGCGCATCTTTATTGATAGTTAAATAACCGACTATCAATATTTACCCTTGGATGGTATTGATTGTGTTTGTTTGGAATTGAATGCACACTTATTTTTAAAATAAGCGCTCGCTATTCGGTTTAGCCGGGAGAGGACCTTTGTGTCATATATCCCATTCCGAATATGCGATACGTCGTTTGGATTGCATTTGAAGACCGGTGTTGAAGACCGGGTATTTGTGAAAACGATAGGATGACCTATCGATTGTCTCCGCATTGTTAGCTACGATATGGAGATTTCCTTTGTGATGGGAAATTTTATCGGGATTGTGAATACCCGGATTGCAAGGGCTTCTTTGGAAGTGCCTTCGGTTCTGTTCGAACCCGGAACAGACTTGTATGGTTACGTGTCTGACATTACATTTTGAGAGATAGAGCAGATTTCTTTCAAATACATTTCTGTTGGTGGCGGAGAATTTATTCTCTTAGCTTAACACCCTTCTCTGAGACGTACGAGCTCAGAGGTTATGTAGTTGAAGGTTATCAGCGATATTTCCCAATCTGGTAATGTGGCATGCTGAGTGCTGCTGTGTGATGATCATTGGTTGATCGTTTGGATATGATCATTTGTTTGATCATTTATCTTTGTGATTATTGCTTTGGTCATCTGTGGACCCAAAGCATGGCTTTGTTGCACAAAGCGTAGCTTTGTGGACGAGACTTCGTCAGGACCTCACTCCCCGGAAATGGTCGAAACAGGAATATGCGGCAAGGTTATGAGGGTCGCGCCCTTTAGGGTATGTCATTTCCTTCTGGAAAAGGGTGGTATCATGGTATGGAGCCCAGATATTTACTCATGTGGAAAACACTATATCTATTTCTGTGTGGTGTTGTTGGTATCGAGCGCTCGGATAAAGGTCCCAAAGGACCGGGGGATGACATATTCGTGTAGTAGTTACCTAGTTACAGAGGTAACCCGGCCTTGTGTTGGCAGAGATCTAACCGTAACGTTAGTTTCTCGGGACGTCCCGCCAGAGGCGATCCCATGTGGCAGTAGGAAGTTCCTTAGCCTGACCATTTGTTGGAAATCCAATCAAAACAATACGCGCCTTGTACGGTTTTAGTTGTATTACCTGCCATTCACTTATGGTGGTCACCACTGTTTGGATGGTAGCTATAGTAGGCATAGTTCGGAATGTCTATGTTGGCTAGGATTTATATTCTACTTTCGAAATTGTTTTCTACACTATGCACTAGTAATAATATCAAAAATGATTTGATTTTCGCGTAGTAAGCATCTTTGACTATCATAAGGAGAAATCTCCTCCAATTCTGCGTTTGCATTGTGTGTGTGGCGGGAGGCCTTATGGTAGTTGCATTTTCCAAAAAGCATTGCGGATTTCAAAATTTAAATTTTCTTGTTGCTTGTTTAAAGATAAACTGTTTTTGAGTTCTCACACCAGTCCCATGACTGACCTGGAGTTTATTGTTCCTTTCCTAAACTCTGGGTGCCCACTATTTTCCACACGGGCAGTCTAGAGTTAGGTTATCAGGTTATTCTGGATTCGGGAGTTGCTGTGCAGATCTGGAGGCGAGCCAGATAGCGTAGTCTATTATTTATTGTATATAGTATTTCTTTCCGCTGTTGTTGTCATACACTCTGATTGATGTAATGTAATGTGATGTAATGTATAAAATGTATAGTTCTTTTGTTTTAATGAATATTCATTTATCTATTATATGTTGTTCCGCTGCGACTGTGAGATTCTGTTATTGTTTCTCGTTCTGTTGCTTGTTTTTCTGTTTTCTCTTCTCTTTCTTTTCTTTCTTCTTCTACCTCTTTCTTCTTCTAAAACCCTAACGGTTCGATTTTTCGGCAACGAAAAATCGCGATCGTTACATTTTGGTATCGGAGCTTATGGTTAAGCGACAACCTGCTCTGTTGGGTGTTACTCATTAGAGATAGAGTCAGCAGTACTCTAGAATGAGTGTGAGTGTAATAATAGATATGAGTGCGTATTTGTTAGTGAGTATAAAATTGTTTTATATTGTGATGATTGGTTTGTTGAGTGGTATATGAACCTTCGTCGGCGCAGCCTCGAAAACTGAATCGAAGGGGTTCCTAAACACTTGAATAGAACAATTCGACACAATATTGTTTTAAATTGGGTAAATGAAATAATTTTGCCTCGATTATATTTTATATATAAAGAGAAAATAATTTTTCAAGAATTATTGAAGTGTGTATATAATTGATTGCTTGGTTGTTGTTAAATAGGATATATATATAAGATAATCAAGGTTGTTTGAATAAAATAATTAAAAGTTGTTTGAATAAGCTAATAAAAGCAACTATTGTAAAAGAATAATGGTATAAACCAATGAATCATAAGATGAAATAATAATTAATGATGATTTACAATTGTAAGATAAGCATGTATGTATATAAGAAGTAAAATTATATAAGTAAAAGGTTAATAAAAGTGATTTATGAATAATAAAAGAAAACTTTTTGAAAGAATATTTAGCATTGATTTCACTATTGTCACTGGGAAATAATAAGGGTGATGACTGCAGCATCATCAGTATCATTTTCGAGTCTCTATGTGATGGATTTGCTACAAAAATGAATTAAAAATTGAAGTTTTGTTGTAATAAACCAATTTGAAATTAAAATTCAACTTGAAGTTGATAAGTATAAGCGAAAAAAGGTTTTGAACTTATAATATATGTTAGAAGTTGAATAATAAGTTTTATAACTTATTAAATGGGAAAATGTAAGTGAAACCAGTTATTGAAGTGGTTAAACAATTAAGTTAAGTAAAATGGAATATGAATTTGAATATTGATATGAATTTGACTTAAGTAAAAGTTAAATAGGATTTACTTTGGAATTTAAAATCCGAATTGAATTGATAAGTAAAACTTAAGTTTAATTAACAAATGATGTTTAAATGGAATAACTTAAGTGAAGTTGAATAAAAAATCGATCTTTGCATCAAAGTTAAATAATCAAGTGAATTAAATGATGTAAATAAAGTTGAAATGGAATGCAAGTTAAGTAATGTTGAAAGAATTGATGTTAATATCAAAGTAAGTGAATAAAGTGAGTAAATGAAATTGTTAAATGATGTGAACTTGTGATATATAAATGAAATTCAATTTTTATTTGTAAAAAGAATTAGCAATTGAATTAAAGTATGATTGAAAGTTAATCGATCGAATATAAATAAGTTGATATGAAATTATGCATGCAAGTGTAAATTCATTTGAAAATAGTTGAATAATAGAATGAAAATCAATTGAATGTTAAACCAATTGAAATTAAAACAGTTGAACCAAATTGAATGTAAGTAAAATGGATAAAATTTGGTTGTATTGGATGTGCATTGGTTGTTATTTGCTTGTTGGTTGATTGTATGAAAATTCCTTAAGTGTTAACGAAATTGAATCTGCTAAATTGAAAGCTATGTAATTGAATTCAAACGAAAATTGGAATGCAAAGTTGAATGAAAATGAATATGCAACTTTAATAGTAAACTAAAAGTGGTATAAGAAGCATGTATTGGAAATTTTATAACTGAATGGGCAAATTGGTTTGAATATTATAATTGGATATTATGCTAGCAGGATATACAGGTATATAATGGATTGGAATTTTGATTTTGAAGTTAAAAATTGAATGGCTCGACAAAAAGGTACGTATTTCAGTTTTTATATGAGATTTGATGATTTCCTTCTCCAGCCACTTGGCTTTCTCTTTTCTTTTTTGATTCTGAGGGGCCGTAGAGCCGTTTTGTAGTCGTACCGATCTAGCCGCGCAAAGGAGACTCTGGCGAAATTTTTCGAAAATTTCGGGTGTTAGAAAAATTTTGAGAAATTTTGAAAGTTTGAAATTTGAATTTAAATTTAAATTTGAATTATTGAGTAAACAATGTTGTTTGAAACCTAAAATTGAGTTTGGAAAGCTAATTGAAATGATAGTAAATCCTTAATAAAAAGATTGTTTTGAAAAGTTAGTAAAACTAATTAGCTTTGGAAAAATAATAAACGGATTATGAATTATTCTCCTTAACTTGCAATTTCGAGGACGAAATTCTTTTAAGGGGGGAAGATTGTAACGACCCAGAATTTTTGATGACTTGAATTTGAATATTTAATTAATTTTAAATATTAATAAGTGAATTTTTGGAGTCGAATAAATTTTATTTTGAATTTTGGATTTAATTTTGCAATTAAATCGATTTATTTAATAGTGAAATTCCACAAATAATTTGATATTGGGTTAAATATGATTGAAAATGGTTTGGAAAATTTTGTTATATCATATTTAAGTTATAGAAATATTTTAGAACTTGTAAAACTGAATTTGGAGTTAATTTGTAAAAATTGAATATTTTAATATTTAATTATCGACTGAAAAATAGCCAATTTTTGAACAGTCTCAGAATTGAACGAAACGAGTTCCATTGGATCCGTAATAGTTAGTTATTATCGGATTTCAAATTTCGTAGCAATCGGAGTTGTCGTTTGACCGTGGCAGCTCCAAACGCATCGATATCGTTTTAATTTTAATTCGGCGAGTTAAAATAGCCATTTTTCAAACGGTCTCGGATTTCGACGAAACCAGTTTCATCGGATCCGTAATGTGATATTATTGCAAGATTTCAAATTTCAAGTCGTTTGGATTTGCCGTTTGTCCGGTACAAGCCAAAACGCCTAGAAATCGTTTAAATCGGTTTTAATTTAAATCGAGCATTTATAGTCGTATCTCACACATACTTCCGAATTAGCTTACGAAACCTGTTCCATTGTGTCCGAAATGCGGAAAAACCTTAGAATCGCCTGGCGGCACGCGTCGTTTGGAGTTCGTTTGCAAAAGTGTTAAATTGGGCATTTTATTATTAAAATAATATTAACATATATGTTATCTTCTTTTCCAAAACCCTAATCACTATCACCAGCCGCCTCCTATAGGTCCAATGGCCGAAATCATCCCATTTTCCCCTCTCAAAATCTCCAAATCCGCTCATCGAATCGAGAAACTTACAACATGAAAGTTGTAGAGCATGGTGTGGACTACAGATCCAACGGTGGATCTCAGCTATCGTCGCCGTTTGGAGGCAGGATGGGGCCGCGTCTCCTGGGAGTTGCGCACGCAACTCGAGGCATGGGCAGGGGCCGCGATGCGTGGTGCATGGACCGAAGGTAGAGGGAGCGAAGGCCTTCGAAGCAGTAGTTCTCGATCGAGCTGAATGCGTGGTAGGTGGCGGTGGTCTCGTGCCCTAACTCGGTGATGTTTGGGTTCACGTTTCTGTAACACGCGAAGAGGAGAAGAAGGCTGGAAGCTTGCGTGCGCGTTGGGTAGTTTAGATGAGCGGCTTTGATTTTCTTGGTAATTAAATAAAAGAAAATTAGTTTTAAATTGTTGTTCGAACTTTGAAAATTAATAACGATCTCATACGTTATCAGATTGTAACGAATTTGGATGCGCTGGAATCGCTGAGTCGAGCACTACGCGATGGTGCAAATCCGGAGCCATTCCGGGCAAGTAGGAATTTGGGTTAAATCGAACACTGTCCGGTTTAATTTGAATTTCGAACGCTCGCCGAAACTCAAGGTGAGAACTCCTCACTCAATCGAAAGGTTTTGTTTAAAATTTTGAATAGTTAATATTGATTGTTGATTGCTGATTGATTGTGTTAGTAGATATAGTAGGATATATACTATATATAGCGATATATATATATTGGCATATGTATATATCGGATTTGATTTCCCGCCTCGTATAGCGGATGAGACCCTATTGCGCCGTTATTAAGCGGATATTTTATAAAATCCCATATACCGCGATATTCCACCTTGAAGTGGAATTGGTATTGTGCTAACGTCTGTGGATGCAGGGTAACAGGTTGGAGGGATCCAACTGGATTCCTCACATATTTATTTGTTTATAAATATTATGTTGATTGTTGATAATCATATTGATATATGACACTTATTCCCGTGATTGACCATCTGATGTTGTTGCATCATCGGATTCAAATTTTAAAAAAAAAAAAAAAAAAAAAAAAAAATTAAAATAACGGTTTTGAATTTAAAAGGGGTTTTAAATCGATTTTTCAAAGAATATGGTTTATTTAAAATTTTGAATTGATTAAATTTTAAAATAAATAGATGGATGAATTTTATGTTTTAAAAATTTATATTTTTATAAAATATAACTTAAAAGAAATTTTTAACAATAATAGGTTTTTATAAAATAGTTAAATTTGGTTTTTGGGAAGTTATTATTATTAATGGTTTATATAAAGGATTTTATAAATGGATGTTTTTAAATAAAAATTTATTGAAGTTATAGAATAAATTTATAAAGCGTTAAGTTGATATAGAACATGAATTTCACTAGGATTTATAGATTAATAAATGTGAGATTTATAAAACGAATGGTTATTGGAAATTTTAAGTTTATAAGTTATTAACTTATAGAAATGGATTTGGGCATTAAAAAGGGGAATTTTATAGAAATTGTTAATAAATGAAGATTTCATTAGTTGAAATTATTTTAAACCATAAAGAAATCTTGTAAGTGATAAGATTTTAAATCGGTGAAGTTCAAAGGAACGATTTGGTAAATAAATAATATTATAAGTATTTAACTTACAATATGGCTTTTGGGTATGAAATTGGGTTATGTAAATTGCATCGGATTAATGAAGGAATTTATAAAATTGGGGTTTATAATAGAAATGGAATTTATAAACTATGTTTATAAATTTGAAATTCATCGAATTTGATAAATTGAAATATGGGAATTTGTTAAGTGGGCTATATTCACTATTTTCAATATTGAATAGATTATTAAATAAAATGGGTTTGTTTTTGGGAAAGGAATGTTTTAAATGGAATTTAAAACGAATTAAAGGTGTTTTAAAATGTATTAAGTATCGAAAACATAGATTTCAACATTGATTGTTGAAATAGACGTTTTCGAGAAACAGAAGGGGATAATTTGTATAGTATTGGATTTATATATCTATTTTTAATTTCAAATCCATATACTAGTGTTTTTGGGTTGTCGTAACGATGTTTTACGCAACATTCGTTTTTAACCCAAATAAAGGTGAATAAAGGAATGTTTTCTTAAAGAGAATGGAATAAATACTTAACTGTGATTTAAGTATATGGAATATTTTCAAATCGTTGAAAATAAATAAATTTGTGAATTACTTATTTTTAAAATAAGCATGGGAATGGTTTTCTAATATGAAATGGAACGGTTTTTGTGAATTCACCTTTAAGGTAATTGAAAGCAAATAACTTGAAATCGATTTGAGAATCGTATGCTAGTAGATGCTTGGAATTTAAATCCACTTTGGAATTTATATATATGAAGGGAAATTTGTTTAAAAATAAATGTTGATTTATTTTTAAATATGAAAATATAATTTACGAATTTGGAACGTAAGTTAAAATAAATCGGTAAAGATTTATTTGGTGGTTTGAAATTTGTTTCAAAAGGTATATATGGTTAAGGTGATTTGAAATTAGTTTTCAAATGGTTAAGGTGATTTGAAATTAGTTTTCAAATGGTTAAGGTGATTTGAAATTAGTTTGCAAATGGTTAATGCAATTTGAAAATTGGTTTTCAAATGGTAAAGGTAAATTGAAAATTGGTTTTTCAATTGGTTAAGTGTGGAAAATTTTATCGTGAAGTGGTTTTGGTAAAGCAAATAAATTGGGCAATTATTTGGAAATTGTGTATATATATCTTGTAAAGATATTTTGGGACTTAATAATTTTGGAAAAATTATTTGGAATCTGATGAGGTGGCGCATCTTTATTGATAGTTAAATAACCGACTATCAATATTTACCCTTGGATGGTATTGATTGTGTTTGTTTGGAATTGAATGCACACTTATTTTTAAAATAAGCGCTCGCTATTCGGTTTAGCCGGGAGAGGACCTTTGTGTCATATATCCCATTCCGAATATGCGATACGTCGTTTGGATTGCATTTGAAGACCGGTGTTGAAGACCGGGTATTTGTGAAAACGATAGGATGACCTATCGATTGTCTCCGCATTGTTAGCTACGATATGGAGATTTCCTTTGTGATGGGAAATTTTATCGGGATTGTGAATACCCGGATTGCAAGGGCTTCTTTGGAAGTGCCTTCGGTTCTGTTCGAACCCGGAACAGACTTGTATGGTTACGTGTCTGACATTACATTTTGAGAGATAGAGCAGATTTCTTTCAAATACATTTCTGTTGGTGGCGGAGAATTTATTCTCTTAGCTTAACACCCTTCTCTGAGACGTACGAGCTCAGAGGTTATGTAGTTGAAGGTTATCAGCGATATTTCCCAATCTGGTAATGTGGCATGCTGAGTGCTGCTGTGTGATGATCATTGGTTGATCGTTTGGATATGATCATTTGTTTGATCATTTATCTTTGTGATTATTGCTTTGGTCATCTGTGGACCCAAAGCATGGCTTTGTTGCACAAAGCGTAGCTTTGTGGACGAGACTTCGTCAGGACCTCACTCCCCGGAAATGGTCGAAACAGGAATATGCGGCAAGGTTATGAGGGTCGCGCCCTTTAGGGTATGTCATTTCCTTCTGGAAAAGGGTGGTATCATGGTATGGAGCCCAGATATTTACTCATGTGGAAAACACTATATCTATTTCTGTGTGGTGTTGTTGGTATCGAGCGCTCGGATAAAGGTCCCAAAGGACCGGGGGATGACATATTCGTGTAGTAGTTACCTAGTTACAGAGGTAACCCGGCCTTGTGTTGGCAGAGATCTAACCGTAACGTTAGTTTCTCGGGACGTCCCGCCAGAGGCGATCCCATGTGGCAGTAGGAAGTTCCTTAGCCTGACCATTTGTTGGAAATCCAATCAAAACAATACGCGCCTTGTACGGTTTTAGTTGTATTACCTGCCATTCACTTATGGTGGTCACCACTGTTTGGATGGTAGCTATAGTAGGCATAGTTCGGAATGTCTATGTTGGCTAGGATTTATATTCTACTTTCGAAATTGTTTTCTACACTATGCACTAGTAATAATATCAAAAATGATTTGATTTTCGCGTAGTAAGCATCTTTGACTATCATAAGGAGAAATCTCCTCCAATTCTGCGTTTGCATTGTGTGTGTGGCGGGAGGCCTTATGGTAGTTGCATTTTCCAAAAAGCATTGCGGATTTCAAAATTTAAATTTTCTTGTTGCTTGTTTAAAGATAAACTGTTTTTGAGTTCTCACACCAGTCCCATGACTGACCTGGAGTTTATTGTTCCTTTCCTAAACTCTGGGTGCCCACTATTTTCCACACGGGCAGTCTAGAGTTAGGTTATCAGGTTATTCTGGATTCGGGAGTTGCTGTGCAGATCTGGAGGCGAGCCAGATAGCGTAGTCTATTATTTATTGTATATAGTATTTCTTTCCGCTGTTGTTGTCATACACTCTGATTGATGTAATGTAATGTGATGTAATGTATAAAATGTATAGTTCTTTTGTTTTAATGAATATTCATTTATCTATTATATGTTGTTCCGCTGCGACTGTGAGATTCTGTTATTGTTTCTCGTTCTGTTGCTTGTTTTTCTGTTTTCTCTTCTCTTTCTTTTCTTTCTTCTTCTACCTCTTTCTTCTTCTAAAACCCTAACGGTTCGATTTTTCGGCAACGAAAAATCGCGATCGTTACACAAATATTCAATATAATTTCATAAACAGTTTAATTTTTATTTAAATCAATTTTAAGTTATAAAATCTTATATTTTCACTTTTAAAACAATCATTTAAATACCCTTACATTCATGATTTCATAAAGTTAAATTTTCATAAAAAATTCAAAATTTAATAATATTTACTTATATAATTCAAGCATTAAATTTTCTAGTCTTTATAATTAAATTTTTACCTTGACACGTATGTTTTAAATTTCTAAATATAACTTATTTTTCATTTTATTTACTAAATTTAAAATTCATTTTTAAACAAAATTCAAAATTTTCAATTTAAGTTATATTTCAAAATTCAACTTAAATATTCATTTATTTAACATTTTAACTTATTCAAAAATCATTAACAGTTTACAAAAATCATTTTAAATTCATTTTAAATCAAAATATCATAAATTTACATTTTAAAAATACGTTTAAAAATTTCAGAAAAATATATATTAACTACGGGTTTGTATAAAATTTTCTAACCTAGGTTAAGTGATACAGATAATATATCATTTCAATCCGTAATTTACAAAGAAAACCCGAATTTTACCATTTCAAACCCGCATTCCCAAGTAAAATGAAGTAATTAAAAATCGTTCAGGCCTTTCATTTCAGCCCATATCAATTTTTCCCTATTCTAAAGTCCGTTCGGATATGTATCATTTCAACCTATAGTGATTCTAATCTACAGGGAACTTGCAGTGTGATAAAATGATATAAATAACAGAATAGCATAAGAAACAGTAACATATAATATAACAGGTGTATAAGCATGGTCGAACATCATATAATCATAGCATAAATAGTTATAACATGATGATATGGTTTACAGATTCAAATGCTATCAGATTACTAGTTATATAAGTATTAATTTGTCTGGTGAGAATTATTCACTTCTACAAGCTGGAGATAACAACCAAATACACAACAGAAATCTAAAAGGCACAAAAACACGACTACGATTCGAGTGTGGGAGAGCCAAAGCTATTTGTCTTGTCACATATCAAACAAAACAAATTATATAACATGAATATACAACCAAAATTAAGCATTGAACAAGCTAGAAATACATGCACAGCAAACCACCGAATCTCTTGCACTAACTTTCAACTACCCTATGCTCGGCCATAAGTTAAAAACACACGACCATGTTGTTAGTTTGGATCAGGTGTGGGTTCAATAGGGTCGGCCATAACATGGATATGAAGGAGTATAAGTGGTATGTGCATGAATTTTCAACACAATGCAATAAAGCAATTTCTATGCAATCACAAGCTTCGGCCAAGGCACGAACATGCATGGCCAGGCCTAGTAGGGTCAGGAGGTGATGTGGCGGAGGTCTCTGGTCAGCAAGTGACTGGTGGTGATGATGCAAAAGGTGGCCGAGATGATTTGGTGGAGTGGAGAAGCAAATAGGTGGCTCGGCCATGAAATGTTTGAAGGAACAAAGCAATATTTGGTGGAGTTTGGAAATCAAGTGATGCACGACCATGGCTGGACAGTGGACTGGAGGAGGTGGCAGCCAATTGTGGTGGTAGTGGAGGTGGCTATGGTGATGGAGGAGAAAGGGCCGAGCAATATAAGGTGAAGAAATTGCAAGAATCATACAAAACAAGTAAGAAAAGCGAAATGTTTACCAAAGTTTTTCTCAGGTGAAGGTCGAAATTTTTTTTGAGTTTGAGAAACTTTTTGTGCATGAGAAAATGAGGATAAATTGGCTAAAGGAATGAGGATATGGTCAGCAATTGAATGGAAGTGTTGTTTGGCATCAAATAGGCAAAGTGAAGGTGAAAAGACAAAGCATATTAAAGGTCAAAACTCTTCAAATTTCCATATTCTTCTTGCATTTTTAAATACATATGAAAATGAATATAAATAAGATAAAAACACAAAAAAATAATGAATGAATAAAAATAAATAAATAAATTTTAAATAAATATAAATATATTAAGAAAATAGCTAAAAACATAGGAACTAGGCTTTAAAAATTGAAAATAAATACAATAAACCTTGGAAATTTTTATCATCACTTTAAATATTTTAAAATGAAATCTTGCAATAAAAATAAATTTAAAATAATTTGAAAATAAAATAAAGTCAAACTAAAATTATATTCAAAATCTAGGGTTGTTACACTCTCCCTCACTCAAATCTTTTTGTCCTCGAAAAGAACGAGCAAGGAAAATAAGGAGAAACAAGATAGAAAAACAAAATAGTACCTGAAACGAACAATTCCGGATTCAAAGCACGAATGCTCTCCTCTGTCTCCCAGGTACAATCTCGATCATCAGTACTCTACTATACTTTGACCAGATTAATAGATTTCCTTCTGAGCTGCTTCGTACCTCGGTCGACAATACGAAGTGGCTTCCTCTCTACGGTCAGATTAGGCTTAATATCCAAACTATCACGAGTAGAAGGCTGGACAATAAAAGATTGATCATGAAGATATCGGCGTCGATGTGAGACATGGAATACATCATGCACTCTAGAAAGATTCTCGGGCAAATCCAAACGATAAGCCAAAGAACCAACTCTTTCCACAATGCGGAAAGGACCAATGAACCTAGGAGAAAGCTTCCCTCTAAGACCAAAGCGAATGACATTCCTCAAGGGAGACACCTTAAGGAAAACCTGATCACCAACAACAATTTTCAAATTCCGCCTACGCCTATCAGCATACTTCTTCTGCCTATCCTGAGCAACTCTCAACCTCCTCTTAATCTCCTCAACACTCTCAGAAGCTTCCAAAATCACATCATTACCTAGAACCAAACAATTACCGGGTTTAATCCAGCAAGATGGGGATCTACAAGGTCGTCCATATAGAGCAGTAAACGGAGACATTTTGAGACTGGCCTGAATGTAAAGATGGAATGAGATAGATAAAAAGATTAAGATAAGGTTAAAATAGAAGATTAGATTATACCTGATAGCTATTATTGTAGGTGAATTCGATAAGATGGAGATGATCTTCCCAAGATCCTCCATAATCAAGCACACAAGCATGAAGAAGATCCTCGAGAATCTGATTCACTCTTTCCGTTTGACCGTCGGTCTGTGTATGGTAAGCAGTGCTCAGATTCAGATGAGTACCTAGAGATTCCTAAAAAGCTTTCCAAAACTGATTGGTAAAGATAGGATCACGATCACAAACAATACTTAGAGGAATACCATGGAGACGAACGATCTCTCTCATGTAGATCTTAGATAAGTTAGAAGCAGAATGAGTAGATTTGACCGGAATGAAAAGAGCGGACTTGGTCAGTCTATCAACAGTAACCCATATAATCTCATTACCCCTTCGAGTCCTCGGTAAACCATCGATAAAATCCATGGAAACCTATTCCCACTTCCAATTGGGAATCTCAAGGGGCTGCAACAAACCAGTGGTCTTTTGGTGATCGGCTTTGACTTGCTAACAAGTCGCACACCGACTAACAAAGATAGAGATATCCCTCTTCATCCCCTTCCACCAATAAAGCCTCTTCATATCCTGATACATCTTCGACACACCAGGATGAATAGAAAGCCTGGATCGATGACTCTCCTGAAGCAACTCCTACCTTAAACCATCAACATTTGGGACACAAATCCTGCTACTAATCCTCTAAATCCTCTATCATTGATTTGAGCTCCACTACTACCAACCCTACTATGAACACTCTCCTTCATCAATCTAAGCATCTCATCCTCATTCTGCTTAGCCATGATACGATCCAGAAGAGGAGAAGAAGAAACAACAAGCTGACACAACAAAGCCTTCTTTCGACTCAAAGCATCAGCCACAACATTAGCTTTACCGAGAGTATAGCTAATATCGAGGTCGTAAGAAGCCAGAAACTCAATCCAACTAACTTGCCTCTGATTCAAATCCTTTTGGGTGAAGATATACCCCAGAGACTAATGATCGATGAAAAGCTCAAACTTTGTTCAAGAAGATGATGCCTCCAAAGCTTCAAAGAAAAGACAACAGCAAGCAACTCTACATCATGAGCAGCATAATTTGCCTCGTGGGTTTTCAACTGACGGCTGGCATATGAAATGACCTTACCATCCTGCATGAGAACAACACCCAAACACTTACGACTAGCATCAATGTCTACCGTCAATCCCTCACTTCCATTCGGAATGGTAAGTACTGGGGCGGATGCCCTTTAACTCCTTGAATGGAGCCTTACACAGATTGCTCCAGATAAACTTGGCATTCTTACGAGTTAAAGAAGTGAGAGGTGCAGCAATCCGAGCAAAATTCTCAATGAATCTCTGGTAGTAGCCGGCAAGGCCCAAAAAACTACGAGTATCAGATGGAGTCTTTGGAGTTTCCCAATCCTGCAACAAAATAGGGAGAAAATAAGGATAACCGAAAAGTTAGAATTATTAAATGATAAAGGAGAAGAGAAAGAAAGACTTACATTGATCGCAGCAATCTTGAGTAGATCAACAGAAACTCCATTACTAGAAACAATATGCCCGAGATATCGAACTTCATCCTTCCAGAAATGGCATTTAGAAAATTTAGCCTTTAACTGATGATTTCTGAGAGTATCCGAAACAGATTTCAAATGCAACTCATGCTCTTTCTTGGTCTTAAAGAAGACATGGATATCATCAACAAAGACCAGAACAAATTTATTAAGCACATCACAAAAGACACAATTCATCAAATCAACAAAGAAAGCAGGAGCATTAGCCATACCGAAAGCATGACTAACCATTCATAAAACCCATTCTCAGTGCGGAAAGCAGTCTTGGGAATGCTATCCTCAGCAACCCTGAGCTGATGAAAACCCGTTGCAAGATCAAGCTGAGAGAAAACAGTCGCACCGTAAAGCTGATCAAACATATCATTGATATGAGGCATTGGATATCTGTTTTTCATAGTGAGCTTGTTCAGCTCCCTATAATCAACACACATCCTCAAAGAACCATCGGACTTGGTGAAAAAACCCACTGCGGCTCCCCATTCAGAAAAACTAGGCCTAATCAGACCTTTGGAAGACAAGTCCTAAATTTTCTTTCCCATCCCAACCTTCTCGCGGGGTGCCATTCTTCTAGGGGAAGAACAAAAGGTCGAACACCAGAAATAAGATCAATCCAAAAATCAATTTCCCGCTTCGGAGGTAAAGATGTGACTTCACCAAATACATCGAGATATAGTCTGACCATAGGAGTCGAATCAAGATCACTAGGAGAAGAATCCAGAGAATAAATAAAGTTGCCAACAAAATCCTGAGGCATGCGCCACTGAATAATTAAGGAATTTCCTTGATCATCAACAAGGTAAACACACCGGGCTTTACAATAGATATGGGCATCATGATTCCCTAACCAATCTTGACCAAGAAATAAATCAAAAGCATCGAAGCACAAAACATTAAAATCACCACTAAAGAGATGATCAGAACGGAGAAGTCTCACTTGCTTACAATCGCGATTAAGGTTAGCAGGGCCCCCAATGGGATTTGAAACATATAAAGGAACAGAAGCATACTCAGGAGAAAGGAGATGCTCAAACTTATCACACAAATCAATAGAAATAAAACTGCGAAAAGCTCCGGTATCAAAGAGGATGATGAAATAAAGTAAATGTACCCTGGAGAGTACCTTGTTCATCAATAGAAGGAGCAGGTGAAGGAAATGGAGATGAGGCAGAAGTGACAGCAAATAAACCAGAAGGCGTACCCTTCTGCTGGTAGGGAAATCCTTTCTAAAATGACCAGGCAGGAGACAGATATGGTAGAGATCATGCCTAACCAACTGAGCAGGTGAAGGAACAGCAGCACCAGCTAATGTAGGACAGCTATTGACATAGTGTCCCTTCTGATCACATCTAAAGCAAGTGATAGAGGAAAGATCAACTGGTTACCTCTGAGAAGGAGCAGATGATGAAGATCCCAAACCAGGACGCTTTTGCCAATTCTTCTTCTGCTGGTGGAAATTAGGCTTATGCTTCTTGGAATTAGCAGAGAAAGTATGAGATAAAGAAGCATCAGAAGTAGCAGGACCTTTAGATGTAGGGTTCTCATAACGAATAGCCATATCCATAAGCTGGGTGAAAGTGCCATGAACATGAGAAATGAGACGACTATAGTACTCTAGACGAGCACCAACAATGAATTTCTCATTCTTCTTGAGAGAAGTGTCAATCAGGCTAGGACCGAACTTGGAAAGTTCATTGAACTTCCTCTCATACTCAGCAAAAGACATGCTACCATGCTTAAGGTCCATAAATTCAGATAAAGCTGAGATTTCCCAGCTTCGGGCATCCATTTTGCCACAAAAGGCTCCCTGGAAAAGAGATACAGAAAACACGTTAATATATATCCAAAAGAAAAGGTAAAATAGGAACAAAATTCAAGGTAACACAAAAGATACCTAAACTGCTCCCAAGTAATATCAGCTTCGACGGTGTTATCCGTAACGGACTCCCACCAATCTAGAGCAGATTCATGCAACTGCTAAGCTGCTAACTGACGCTTCTGGGCATCGGTAATCTCGAGACCAGTAAATATCCTCTCTAGACTCCGCAACCACTGCTGAGCCTCAATGATGCTCTCTGAATTGGTAAATGGGGTTCCACCAAGTTGAGTGAATTCCTTACAGATAACAGTGAATCTAACAGGAGCAACAGGCTGAGGAGCTGGGGCAATACCACGACCACTACCTCTGGCATTTCCTCGATTCATCCTGAAAAGATCAAGAATGAATTTAGGAAAAGGATAAATTAAGTTAAGACAAGATAAGGTAAGATAAATTCACATGGATAAATATCCTAAAGAAAGAAAAATCTAACAAGGTAGATACGAAAGGAAGGAAGTTAGAAAACATTTGAAAATCCTTTGAAACAAGAAAATTTTTATATCAAAATAATCTTTGAAAATCTTTTGAAAACATTTTTAAAAAATCATTTTATACTTTGAAAATACGTTCTCTTATAAAGATATGATTCTGAAATTGATTCCACTCATTCTAGGGTATTTCTACCTTATCTCTAATGTGGTTTTGCTCCGCAGGCAATGGTTTGCCTAAAAACAAAGCTCGGATACCAAATGTAATGACCGGATATTTCACACCATTCACATCGA
This sequence comes from Allium cepa, assembly GCA_030765085.1. NCBI lineage: Eukaryota > Viridiplantae > Streptophyta > Magnoliopsida > Asparagales > Amaryllidaceae > Allium > Allium cepa. Next base: position 696,790,595 of record CM060929.1, on the reverse strand, counting down.
CAATAATCCACACATGTTGGACTTGAATAATGCAAAATAACAGATTGTAAATAAATTTGGAGCAAATGAAATCAAATACACATAATCACAGACAAAGAACAATCAGAATAACTCACAGCGGATTATAAAATACCATAGTAGTTCATGAAGCTGCTATAAAAAAGTCTCAAAACAAATACAAAATATCATTCTGAAAACAAATAATAGAAATCCCAAATACATAGAAGTTCACTAACACATGAGATAAACTAGAATAGCTAAAATTGAAATAGATATGAATATAGATAGGCAGAATCTCTAGCAAAGACCAGCTCCAGAAAAAGAATCCAAAGCTGTGAATACTCAGGCTGACCCGAGCGTAAAGCAGAATAGAAAGCACTCGAGTCAGGACATATATACTTATATAATGTAAACCAACTCAAGTGAACTTTAATAAAGATAAAAGTTACTTAAAGGATGCCTAGGACCGCCCATCCTCTAAGGATCCGTTAAACTATTTACTACGTAGTAATATTGCGCTATTATAATAATGTCTATAGTAAAATAAACTTACTTTAAAATAGTGTTGAAGGGTTACCCATATAGCCCCCGACACATAATAGTCTCAGTAGTCCATCCAGTATCTGCATATCTCCAGATCCGGAGATTATCCTAAATACTCCAAGGGCTACGGGAGAAAAATAACTCGTAGTAAAGGCTTGGTATGGTAGGTAACATGGCACACAAGGCAATGTGAGGGTATATATACCAATTACGCACACGGGCTGGTGGTAACGTAGCAGCCACTGTGCCCACCTCGAGCCACACTCCAAAATCGAGGGGTGCACCCAATCAATCACAACAGTAATAGAATGGTATCGAAGAAGTGTGTCCGACTAGAGGAGCTACCCCTTTTGGCCCGAGATCGCTCCTATTTTAGCCACCTTATGCCAACTCACGGGAGTCGGGTCCACATAATGTACCTCAAGATCGTCGCCATCATCCTACTTTATTCTGGAATCTCCACCGCGTACACAGTTGTTAAAATGGTTTTCGGTATCGACAGAAAGTATGTCCATATCCAATCCCGGTCTCTTTAACAACCAATCGTTATTATAATCCGTAGTTATAATTTAAAATGGTATTTATATTTCAAAAATCAAATATCATTTCAACACTTCAATATTATTTCAAATCCATTTTAAAATATAAAAATATCATATCTTTTTCAACTCCCATTCATTTTATACAAAATACCATTTCAACTCACATTTTAAAATAGTTTTTTTTTTTTTAAAACAAATACTCCATTTTAAATCATTAAAAATGAAGTCATTATATTTAAAACTCACATATTTAATTCTCAAAATTAAATCGTTTCAAAGTTCATTCATTTACTTAAATTTATAAAAAAACAAAAATTCAACTTTTGCAGCACTTAGAAAATGCTACGGAAAGTTATGTTTAAAAGAATTCATTTTGGCAAAAGACGGCATAAAAAATGCTGTAATAGAGTTACTATAGTTTCAAATAAATCCTTAGTTAAATCCAGCAACTACGGCACTTACAAAGTGCTGTAATAGCCCTTAGTTCATCTTAGCCATTTAGTTCATTTATATCAACTACAGCATTTACAAAAATGCTGTAATATCCTTTACATTAGAAATAATAGCATTTCAAGAATGCTGTTAATTAAATTCCAAATATTCAGTATAATTTCATAAACAATTAAATTTTTATTTAAATCATTTTAACCTTATAAAATCATATATTTTAACTTTTAAAACAATCATTTAAATACCCTTATATTCATGATTTCATAAAGTTAAACTTTCATCAAAAAAAATCAAAATTTAATAATAATTTACTTATATAATTCAAGCATTAAATTTTCTATTCTTTATAATTACATTTTTAACATAACACTTATGTTTTAAATTTCCAAATATGAATTATTTTTCATTTTATTTACTTAATTTAAAATTCATTTTTAAACAAAATTTATAAATTACCAATTTAAGTTATATTTCAAAATTCAACTTAAATATTCATTTATTTAACATTTTGACTTATTCAAAAATCATTAACACTTTATAAAAATCATTTTAAATTTATTTTAAATCAAAATATCATAAATTTACATTTTCAAATTTTACTTTTAAAAATTTAAGAAAAATATATATTAACCACGGGTCTGTATAAAATTTTCTAACCTAGGTTAAGTGATACGGATAATATATCATTTCAATCTGTAATTTACAAAGAAAACCCGGGTTTATCTTCAAAGGCAAAAACTCTGACATGCTCTCCTTTCTTTATTAACGGGCAATCCTTTATCATGTTCCCTAGTTGGTGACAATTGTGGTAAGTTCTTCTCGGAACTTTAGGATTCTTGTAGGTAGTGAAAAGACGGCCCTTCTGTTGACAGTTAAAACAAGTAAAATCTTTCAAATGGTTTTCTTGAGATCCTCCTCCCAACTTGCCTTGCCATGGCTTCTTTCCTAAGTGATTGAATTTTCTCTTCTTTCCATTGTAGTTGCTGCTTTGAGTTGTGGGTGGATTCTTCCTGTCTAAAGTTTCATATCGAAAAATCATATCTACCAAATCTATAAAGGTTCCTTTTACATGCATGGTCATCATGTCCTGATAATGCTTCTTCATTCCAGAAATATACACATTTTTCTTCAAAGGAGTATTTATCAGTTCCAGCCCAAAGCAGGATAATTCATTGAATTTTTTTAAATATTCTTCCATGGACATTTCTCCTTGCTTTAGATCCATAAAATTTCTATTGAGGCACGATCTACCAGCAGCGAGCATATATTGTTTTTTGAAGACCTCTTTGAACCTTGCCCATGAGAAATTATTTTTTGAATCGATTAGAGTGATGGGCTCCCACAAAGCTAGAGCCATATCCTTCAATTGCCCAGAGGATAAGAACTTTTTCAATCATCACCGACGTTTAATTCTTTATAGATTTTCTCACGTGATCAGAGCCAAGCCTGAACTTCAATAATAGATTCTACGCCTATAAATGGCTTTCCTCCCAAGCTGGTATAATCTTTGCATAGCATGGCAAAGTTGACCGAGGTTGCATAGGAACTACTACTAGTTTAATTACCATAGCATTTGGAGTTCGACCATCGGTGGTCGTTGTGTTTTATTTCCCCTCTGTGTCCTCTTCAGTTACTCATTTCCTACTATCTGCATATAGTAATGAAACAATTTTAGAATTCGTAGATAAGATTATCTAAAGGAATGATTATAAAATACTCGAAAATTTATATTCGGATAAAAATTACAAATAGGCACTCATATTGACTAAACTCATTCTAGGGCATTTCTAACCCTACCTGTAATGAGTCGACCCCATCAAGGCTTAAGTGCTCACTCGACCTAAGCTCAGATACCAACTTTGAAGACCCACCTTTTTTACCCTTGAAGATCGACACTAATACATCCTCGGTACTCATATGCTGCAAATTAAAGTGCAGGAGAGGCAGATACTTATGGTAAAGAAAATAAAGATAGAGTAAAGGAAAATAGATTCTCACGTCGTATTTCACAACTTGTAATTATACATATAGCTAGTACATACAATCACTTTCAAAATGAGATATAAGAGTCATAGCAAGTACTAACCTAATTAGTGACAGTTATAACTATCTATCCCTACAGATGCTAGTAAATACTTTTACATAATACAGCGGAAACAGATAATTGTCTACAAAGGACCCTCCAACTTTATGCTCCATGCTCCTCTCAAAATTCTACAATCTACCTAACTATTTGGTTGCTCGAAAAAATAGGACACCTAGAGCTTAAGGGGAAAATAAAATAAACTCCGGGCCGGTCATGAGACTAGTGTGAGAAAACTGAAAATACAAATATTTCGAAAATAAGGGTATCTCATAAGACCACGCTGCACAAAAATACGAAACGGGTTTTTACCTTATGATAACCAAAACAATGCTACATAAAATTTAGTGATATTATAATAATGTCTAAATACAAATACTTATTAGTCATGGCCGGATTTGTTACATTTATTAAATTCCAGCATAATGGGTTTGGCAACCAAGTCCAAAGGCATTTATTGGAGAATGGATTTCTTATAATGGCAGGTAAGGGACTACCTTTTGCACAATACATTTCTAGAGGAATGTGCGGAGGAACTAGGATTATCTACATTTGGCAAGACTAGCCTACCCTTTTTTGGTGAACACTCTGGCCTGGATAGTACCAAATATAACATTACTATAACATCCCCCATCTTAAGGCTCAAAGCTAAGCGCTACAAATGCTGCAGTCATCTACAATATTAACTTCCGATGAAAAAATACAGTAATATTAATGGTATCCATAACATTAAAAGCACATGAATATGAAATAAAATTATCACAGATTTCAAAACAACTTTTCTGATTATATTTCAAATCAATATTTCATATTCAGTAACATTATCCCAAATGATTCTCAAGTTTTGATCAAATATAATTATTACAAATTACGCCAAGAGCGACATATGAAGATGCCCCATTGGATGATCAGAGTCCATATAGGCATATCTATCATAAATATATGTCAGCAGAAATAAAACTAAGTAGCTCCTACATAGCTAATTTTGCCTCATGCACGTCTTCGAAAGCTTATTCATCTAACCTACTAAACCTGAAAAAACTTAACTCTCCAACCACTCAAATTAAATTTTGAGTAGCCAAGAGTTTAAGGGTGAAAACATAAAATTGGAGCCAGACATAAAGCCTGGTGTGAATAATATTATTACATCTCGATTTACTAATATTAAGCGTAACGACCCTGCCTTTTTGTATGTTTTAAGCAGACACACGTGCCAAATCAAACCATACATAAGGGTGGATTGTTATTAGGGTAAATAAGAAAAACAAAAAAGAAATATAAAACAGAATCTCGCAGCGGAATGACAAAAATATAGTAATCAAATAAACAATTCATGAAGCTATTTTATAAAACATTTGATTATACTTATACAACACAGAATCAGAGTTACACATACCATAGAATAATAAATAATGCAGTGGAATACATGATGTAGCGAGATAATAGAATAAATAATAATAGTAAAAAATCTTCGTCTTTGTCCTTTAGAAATAAGGTCTTCAAATCCTGAAATGTGCAAGCTGACCCGAGCGAATTGAAAGGACAAAACACTCGAGTCATAACAAAACGTCTTATGTAAGTTAAATCAATGATAAATAAATATGAATGGAACGGCGTCAGAGATGTTTATGAGGTTTCACATCTCCTATCCAGTGTCTAACGTAAGTGCAGCAACATAAGAGATTTTTGCGATTCATATCTCCTAAGGATCTGTTAAACTATCTACTATATAGTACAATACGCTATTATAATAGTGTCTACAGTAAAGTAAAGTATTAAAATAGCATTAAGGCGTTACCTATATTCCCCTTAACACATTTTATATATTCCCATAGTCTATACAGTACCCTACGCTCCTCCGAGAGGTTTACACAGAGGGCACCCCATAGGTATGGTACAAAACGAACTCGTAGAAAGCACGCTAGGGAATGTGAACATGGCACTCGAGGCAATGCTAATGTAGATATATCAATTGCACTCCCGGACTGGTGGTAACGCATAGCAGCTACTATCGCCTACCTCGGAACATACTTCTATATCGAAATCGAGGGGCGGCCACCAAATTAGTCACAAAGTCATAGAATAGTATCGAAGAAATGTGTTCGATAGGAGGATTGACCTCACTTGGCCCGGTATAGCTCTTGATTTTAGTCACATCTATGTTGACTCACGGGAGTCAGGGTCATGTAAATACCTTATACAGAAATCATTCGCCAAACCATCCTACTTCATTTCTGGAATCTCCACCATGTACACAGTTGTTAGAGAGGTTTTCGGTATTGGCAGAGAGTATGATAATATCCGATCCCGATCTATTTAACAACCAATCGCTTATTACACACTGGATGGTTCTTTTACATTTCAAAACATCAATTTACTATTGATATCAAAATATCATATTCGATTTCCAATCATATCACTTTCAAATAATAGTTACTTTCAAATCATATTCGCTTTATAATAATATTCACTTTCAAATCATATTCACTTTCAAATAATAGATTAAGATATAAACACCTCTACTTTATTTAATTGAAATTTAGCAAGATAATTTAAATAGTTGTAGATAGTTTTAAATAGTTATAAATAGATAAAAAAAACTCTAAAACAATTTAAATTAGATTAAAATAGTTTTAACTTGATTTAGGATAGTTAAATAGATTTAAAATAGATTTAAATATTATTAAAAATAGGCTAAATAGCTTTAAAAATAGATTAATTAGACTTAAATTAAATGGTTAAATAAGTTAAATTGGTTTAGAAATATGTTAAAATAATTTATATAGTTAATATAGGCTAAATAGTTTAATAATTTTGAAATCTTAATAATTAGAAATTTTAAATTTATATATTTTGAAAACAGTTTATGTTAAATATGAATTTGGAACTTATATAAATTTTACTATTTAGTTTATCTCAATATATCTGGACCATTTCACATTTCCAAATCACAAACCAAATTTCAAACTTTCACTTTTTTAAGTTTCAATAATCTGTTGAGTTTCGTATCGTTTTCAAAACTTGTTCAAATATCAATTCGAATTACTCCCATTTGAAAATATTGCAAAGTTATATTTCAAAGCAATTCAATAGCTTAATTCCGATAGGATTTCATAATACTTAAAAATTTAACTTTGACATTCAATTTAATTTCTTAAAAATAATTCCTTTTAATCCAATTCACGTTTCAACACAAAACTTGATTTTTCAAAATAATTCTTTAATTTATAAAAAACAAATTTTACTTCAAAGTATCATTTAATTCCATTCAAACCCATTCAATTTATATAAATAAATTTTACTTCAAAATATCATTTAGTTCCATTCAAAAGTTAAGGATTTTAAAATCATTTAATTTAACCAATCCGGTCTCCGTATATAATTCTCTACCCTAGGGTGAAGTGATACGGATAATTAATATTTCAATCTGAAATTTAAATTTTACGGTTATATATCATTTCAAACCGCTATCCCGAAATAAATAACATCCATAAAATCGCTCGAGTCTTTCATTTCAACTCATAATGGTTTTTACCTATTCTATAGATCATTCGGGTATGTGTCATTTCAACCCATAATGAACTTGCAGTTTATAACGATATAATATAAAACATCCATTTATCCATTCATCCAATATCAATAGTCACACATCCATCACAATCATCATCCAAATCAATTAATAAATATCGATATAGAACTGATAATCAGTAACAGGTATTTAACTGGCAATTTATATTCAATAATAAATTAAATAATGATTTAATTCAAATAAATTCAAATTAACTGAGATGATATTTAAAATATACTAATAAATCATAAATAAATTTCTAATCACATCATAAATTTAATTTAACAAACATAAGAAATTGTAGAAGTACTGAGCGGGTTAAAACACTCATCTTTGAATTTAAATCGATTTTAAATCCAATTTAAATCCAAAATTCAAACAGTCTCAAAATTCATCCAAAAAGGTATTGAAATGTCCGCAATTTCAATACGATCCCAATGGAACAAATCGTGCACGAATCAGACCTCATATGTAAAAGTTAGTAGCATTAGAAGTTATACGAATTTAAATTTTTAAAATAAATATATAAAGGAATTACCCAATCCCGCATGTCCGTGTCACCATCTCCCTCCGCACAAACTCACGTGAACCCAGTCAAACCTATCTTCACCAGAGTTTGATCCATCAATGGCCATCGCTAGGGGTCACTATCGACCATGCCAACCCCCTCCGTGAGATCGCCATCGCTGGCTCCACCGCCAATGGCCATCGCTGGCTCCACCGCCAACCCTAATTTTGAAATTCTAATCGCCATTCACCACAATAAGGGGTGCGACCACCATCGGTCGACTCCAGACACAAATCTCCATAAAACCCAGAATTTAATTTCGTCGATTGAAGCCAAAATCAAAAGGCCCTAATTTGCCTTAAGGTTTCAAAATTTTGACCTTTGACCGCAAATTCCCGATAACTCATTCCTTATTTTAGGAAATAGACACCAGATGCATATTCGTATAGTTGAGATGTGACGACCCGATTTTTACGACGCCCAAAAGTCGAAATTTATACATCCGCTGTATCTAATGTCGCACAGTCGAATGCCGGAAAACCGAACCATTAGGGTTGAAAAAGAAGAAGATAGAAGAAAAACAGAAACAATAACAGAATCTGACATTTCGCAGCGTAACCAGGGTTTAGAAATGGAATAATAAACTTCAGGTCGGTCATGGGACTGATGTGAGATCTTAAAAATAGTTATTCTTATACAAAGCAAACAAAGGAATTTAAAAGAAATCCATAATGCTTTTAGGAAAATAAAACTACCATAAGGCCTCCCGCCACACACAAGGCAAACGCAGAATTGGAGGAGATTTCTTCTTATGGTAGTCAAACATGCTTAATACGCAAAATCCTTTCGTTATTATTATTAGTGCATAGTGCAGAAGACATTTCGAAAGTATAATATTAATCTTAGCCAGCATAGGCATTTCGCACTTATGCCTACTATAGCTACCATGTTCAATAGCAGGTTACCGCCACATTCCATGGCAGGTTATACAACTAAAACCGTACAGAGCGTGCATTGTTTCTTTGGATTTTCAACAAATGGTCAGGCTAAGGAACTTCCTATTGCCACATGTGCACGCCTCTGGAGGGACGCCTCGAGAACCTAACCGGATCTCTGCCAACACAAGGCAGGGTTACCTTTGCAAAAATAGGCAACTACTGACACGAGTATGTCATCCCCCGGTTGTAAACAACCTTTATCCGAGGATCCTCAACAACAACAATCACAAAGTAATATATATTTGCGATATCCACATAAGTTAAGTATCTGGGCTCCATACCATGATACCACTTCTATCCAGAAGGAAATGCACATACCCTAAGGTGCGCTACCCCATATGACCTTGCTGCATCCTTCTTGTTTCGACCATTCCGGGGTGTGAGGTTCGACGAAGTCAAGCTACGCTTTTCACAAAAGCCATGCTTCGATCAACAAATGATCAGCAGCACTTCGTATGCCACGTTACCAAATTGGGAATGTATCACTAGTAACCATCAACTATATAACCTCTGAGCTCGTACGTCTTAGAGAAGGGTGTTAAGCTAAGAGAATAAATTCTCCACCACCAACATAAATGTATTTGATAGGAACCAGCTTTACATCTCAAAGTGTAACGTCAGACACACATCCATACAAGTCCGTTCCGGGATCGAACGGAACCGAAGGCACTTCCAAAGAAGCCCTTGCAATCCGGATATTCACTAATCACGTCCGGAATCCCATCACAAAGGGTGATAAAATCTCTATACCGGAGCAACCCGGTGGAGAGACATTCGACAGGTAATCCTTTCGCTTTCGAAAATACCCGGTCTTCAACACCATCTTCAAATGTAATCCCATTTCGTCATATCGTTATTCGGAATGGGTTTTATGACATAAAGTCCTCTCCAGGCTAATCCGAATAACGAGCGCTTATTTTTAAAAATAAGTGTTCATTTCAGTTTTCAAAAAAATCACAACAAATTCCACTTTGATATTTTTAAACAACAGATCCATCACAATCACAAAGGTTCGATGTGGGTTTCGAATATCCAGTTGGAATTCGACTCCCGGTCGCGTCGAAATTCAAATGCCATTTAAAGGCCAATATTGATAGTCGGTTATTTAACTATCAATCATCATTCACAACAATCGCTGGATTTCAAATAATTTTCCCAAATTATTTAATTTTAACATATCTTTGCAAGATATAATTTTCACACCTCATCCATTTGAAAAACAATTTCAAATCAGTTTCCACATTTAAATCTTTTGAAAACAAATTTCAAAACATTTTTCACTCGCGGAATAAAATTCCTGAAATCGTTTATTTCCGCTGAAAATCTGCCAAGTCCGCATACTTTTTAAAAATAATTCAAATCACTTATCCAAATATATATATTTGGAAATATTTAAAATAAAAACTATTTTAAACACTTTAGTTAAAATATTAGTTATAAAAAAACATTATACTGATATTTCATATAAACTTTAAGTCCAACCTAATTTTTTAAAATAAAATTAGTAGATAGAGTATAAATACTTAAATAACCATTTTCTAAAACAATTATCGATTAAGTCTTCAAATAGCCACTTCTATAATTTACTAAATAAATCTTTACTCTGTTCAAAATAAAACAAGAAGATAATTTTCTCCAAAACAATCTTTTAAAACCAACTTTAGAAGTTTTAATTTATACTTTAAAAGCTACTTTCAAAACATACTCGGCGTTTCACGGAAAGTAAACTTTCACTTCAAAGTGGTCCATTCAATCCAATTAATCAACCCTTCTCGATTTATTTCAATGTACATTTCAAATCTGTAAATTCCTTTCCACACTTTAAAAATAAACCAATATTTATTTTTTAAACAATTTCCCGTTTCTTTACAAATTCCCGTTGTGAATTTACATTTCCAAATATCAATTGATATACGAATTTTAAATCGATTTCCAAATATCACCTTCAAACCAAACCAAATCCCAAATTGATTTCCTATTTATTTCAAACACAAAATCAAATCCAATTTGATTCCCTAAATTAATTTTCAAATGTCAAATCAATTTCAAATTGATTTCCCAAATTATTTCCAAAACACCAAACCAAATTTCCAAATCGATTTCTAAGATTTATTTTAACTCCAAATAAATTCCCAAATCGATTTCTAAAATTAATTTCAACTCCAAATCAAATTCCAAATTTAATTTCTAAATTTATTTCCTTTGAAATAAATTTCTTTATCTCTTTCAAATATTTAAAATCCGTATCTTAAATAAATTCTTCAACTATTAAACAATATTACTCGAAATTCCTTTATTTAAATATTTTCCCATATTTTTGGAATTAATTCGATCACATTATAAAAAATCAACTTTAATACTTTAATTGTAACGGTCTAGGCTTTTCTACTTTAATTTCCAAAAATCCAATTTCATATTTCTGGTATCCTACGATGCCAAAAATATATTCGGCTAAATTTTAGCCTTCAATGGTTTCAATCATAAATAGTCAAACACAGATTACAAATAATCAACAGAAAATTTAGAGAACAAATCAAAATGTTATGAGGAATCCAGTTGGATCCCTCTATCTTGTTTCCCTGCATCCACAGACGTTAGCACAACAATTAAATACCAATTCTACTTCGAGGTGGAATATCGTGGTATATGGGATTAATATTATATCATCCGCTATTATGCGGTGCAATAGGGTCTCATCCGCTATATAATGCGGGAAATCAACCGCTCCAAATACATGTATAATACCAATTTCATTTCGAGGTGGAATATTGCGGTATATGAGTTTAATATAATATCATCCGCTATTATGCGGCGCATAAGGTCTAAACTAATATAACTAATAATAAATTACTTATCCAAACACACAATCAATCAATTTTAAATTTAACTATTAAAATTAAATCGGTGATTGAGTGAGAAGATCTCACCTTTGCTTATGCATGCAATCCATTTTCATTCCAGCTTGATTTCTTTCAAATATTGACCTTGTATAAATAATTATATCATATATTAACATTCGAATAAATCGAACAATCAAATTCATATTGGATAAATTTAATTAACCAATGATTTAGTTTAAACTAATACTTTTAATTTTAAACAAATTTCCTTTTAACAAATTTATTTAACTAAAATTAAAACTAAATTTCCTTTTAATAAAATATTTTTAAAATGACAAAAATTAAATGAACCATTTAAACGAATTAATTCCTCTAATCGAATAATTTATATCCATTTCATAGTTTTAATTAACTAACTATTTAATTTAAAAATAAATTTTCATTCAATAACTTAGTTAACCAATGAATTTTATTTTAAACAAATCATTAAATTTTAAATCAATTTTTTCCTTTTAATATTTTTAACAACAAAAAAAATTAAATAAGTTTGCTAACAAATTTACCATATTACTACTTTATTTCTTTATTGGACTATATATATGTACTTATAAAATAATTACAGCTTTAAAAATAAAATTCCTTCTTACTTTAGATTTATATATTGTAAATATATTTAAAATTTTCCAACATGCATACATACATTATGCATTAAATAAAAAAAAATTACTGTACAATTTTTTTTTCTTTCTAACCTGAAAATAACAACACTGATTTCCTTTACTATATATATATATGTGTGTGTGTGTGTGTGTGTATGTATGTATGTATGTATTCTTTACACTAAAATCAATTACCCTAAATTTTTAGCAAACTTAAACTAATTAGAGGAAAATATCTTACTGCCTAAATGCTTGCGACCCAGGCCATCGCGAATCTCCACGTCGGCGCCACGAACTCAAGTTCAAACCCTAGCTGCAGCCGAAATCGTCCCGACCACGATGCTCGAGCTCGATAATCGCGAGTTTCGAGGCTTCGATCGCAAATGGCCATCAGCCTACGCGCTCACGCGAACCCCCCACCATGTCCTTGCTACCGCCAGTTCCTCCTGTAACAAACGGATATTTTCGACTTTTGAAAATTCAACATCGACACTCACTTTATTGACTGCCGAGAAATCGAAGGCCGGAAACCCGAAATGTTATGGTTTAAGAAAAAGAAAGAGACAGAAGAAGAGATAAGAGGAGAGAAAATAGAGATGAAAGAGAATAGAAAATAGAACGGAACAGAACACAACACAACAATATCAGAATCTCACAATTCGCAGCGGAACAACATATAATAATAAATGAATAATCTTTAAACAAAGAACTATATCAGTTATTACATTTTGTACATTACATTTCATTACATCAGAGTGTACAACATCATACAACAACAAACAGTGCAGCGGAAAAAGAAATACTATATAACTAGTAATACGCCATGCCATCCAGCTTGCCTCCAGCAACTCCAGAATATCCAGAATATCCTGATAAACCTTAACTCTTGACTGTCCGTGTAGAAATTGGTGGGCACCCAGAGTTTAGGAAGGAAAACAATAAACTCCGAGTCAGTCATGTGATTGGTGTGAGAACTCAAAACAGTTTATTTATCTTTAAAAACAAAATAGAGGAATATTTTTAAAGTTAATTCGCAATGCTTTTAAAAATGAGACTACCATAAGGTCTCCTGCACACACACACAATGCAAACGCAGAATCGGAGGAGATTTCTCCTTATGATAGTTAAAGATGCTTGATACGCATTTAAAAAGAACATTTGATATTATTACTAGTTCATAGTGTAGGAAAAATTTATTTCGAAAGTAGAATATAAATCTTAGCCAGCATAGACATTTCGAACTATGCCTACTATAGCTACCATCCAAACAGTGGTGACCACCATAAGTGAATGGCAGGTTCTACAACTAATATCGTACAGGGTTTCGTATTGGGAATTGGATTTCCAACGAATGATCAGGCCAAGGAACTTCCCATTGCCACATGAGAATGCCTCTGGATGGACATTTCCGAGAACCAAACTGGATCTCTACCAACACAAGGCCGGGTTACCCCTAACTGAGTAACCACTGAACGAATATGCCATCCCCCGGTCCTTTGGGACCTTTCACCGAGCGCTCGCAATCAATTCACAAAATCATAAAGTGTTTTCAACATGAGTAAGTATCTGGGCTCCATACCATGATACCACCCTTTTCCAGAAGTAAATGCACATATCCTAAAGGGCGCTACCCCTCATAACCTTGCCGCATCTTTCCTGTTTTGACCATTCCGGGGTGTGAGGCTCGACGAAGTCACGTCCACAAAAACATACTTTATACAAAAGCCATGCTTTGGGTCAACAAATGATCATAGAAATGATCACCAAGATAGACGATCAAATAAATGATCCTATCACAAATAATCAACACAATGATCATTTACAGCAACACTCAGCATGTCACATTACCAAATTGGGAATATATCGCTGATAACATTCAACTACATAATCTCTGAGCTCGTACGTCTCAGAGAAGGGTGTTAAGCTAAAAGAATAAATTCTCCGCCACCAACAGAAATATATTTGAAAGAAATCTGCTTTATATCTCAATTTGTGATGTCAGACATACAATCCATACAAGTCTGTTCCGGGCTCGAACAAAACCGAAGGCACTTCTCACGAAGCCCTTGCAATCCGGGTATTCACAATCCCGATCGAATTTTCCATCACTTAGGAAATCTCTATACCAGGAGCTACCCAGTGCAGAGACAATCGATAGGTCATCCTATCGCTTTCGCAAATACTCGGTCTTCAACACTAGTCATCAAATGCAGTTCATAACGACGTATCACATATTCGGAATGGGTTATACGACCCCATGGTCCTTTCCCGGTTAACCCGAATAGTGAGCGCTTATTCAAAAATAAGTGTGGCATTCAAATTCAAACAAATCACATCAATTACCCATTCAAAGGGAAACATTGATAGTCAGTTATTGAACTATCAATGGATATGCACACATCACCAGATTCCAAATAATTTTCCAAATTATTTATTTTCCAAAATATCTTTACTAGATATATAATTTTCACACTTCAAAAATAAATCAATATTTATTTTTAAACGAATTCCACTTTCTTTTATAAATTCCATAGTGAATTTATATTTCACAATTATTTGTGAATAACGATTTCAATTATTCATTTCAATTTATCTTCAAAAAGATAAATTCTCTAATATTCACTTTATATTGGAAAACATTTCCATACTTATTTAAAATAAGTAATTCACAAATCTTTTTATTTTCTACACTTGGAAATATTCAATATACTTAAATCGAGATTAAGTATATATTTCATTCTTTAAGGAAATCATTCTCTTAAACATATTTATTTGGGCCAAAACGAATGTTGCGTAAAACATCGTTACAACAACTCAAAATCACTAGTATAGGGATTCGAAATTAAAAATAGATATATAAATCCCAATACTATACAAAACATTTCCTTTCGGAAATCATTTACTATAACAACAGTGTTATAGTCCACCATTTCCTTCTATTTCTCGAAAACGTCTATTTCAACAATGAATGTTGAAATCTATGGTTTCGAATCTCAACACATTTTAAAAACATCGTTAGATCGTTTTAATTCTATTTAAAACATCACATTCAAAACAATTTCTTTAACATATTATTCACTATTCAAAAACGTGAATATCCTACGTCAACGCATTTCATCCTTTTATTCATTTTATTTCAAAGGATTATTCACAGTCAAAAACGTGAATATAACTCCATTAATAGGTTTCAACAATTAACTTATCAAAATAAGTCGTTTACGAATTTATAAAACAACGTCTATAAATTCCTTTATTAACCTATATTCAATTCATAACTCAATTATAAACCAAAAGTTCATATTATAAGTTAAATGCTTATAAAACGATTATTTTACAAAATCGTTCCTTTAAACTTCACAATTATAAATCTTATAACTTATAAGATTCATTTATTCACCCAAATCTATTCTTTTAATATCCTTTCAAATTTTATAAACCTACTGTTTATAAAATTCCATTTTAAAACTTCACCGTTTATAATTCTATAAATTTCATTCATTTATGGAATTCATTCACAATTCATTCTAACACTTATAAAAACTCGTTTTATAACTCTAATATTTTTAATTTATAAATATCGATTTATAAATCCTTTATTAAATCAATTTATACTATTATTTTAAAACATCTTTAATCTCCTTTATAATTTCACCATTTTTGATTCATAAAATAATTAAATTTTATAAATCCTATATTTCAACTTTTCATAATAAATTCAAAAATTCCGATTTAACTATTTTATAAAATCATTAGCATCATATTCTCAAAAATCATTTTTTTAACTATATTTCTCAAAAACCATAATTTTTGTAACATAAAAATTATAAAGTTTATTTATTTAAAATGAATCAATTCCAAAAATATTTTATATTTTCGAAAATCACTTTAAAAATCATTTTTAAAGTTCCAAATTTGGTCCAATGATGCTACACACCAAATAGTCAATCACGACTACAACGATATCATATATCGATATGATAATCCATCAAATATCAAAACATCTGAAATCAAATAAATACTGTTGAGGAATCCAGTTGGATCCCTCCAACCTGTTTTCCTGCATCCACAAACATTAGCACAATACCAATTTCGCTCCAGTACAAAATTATCGCGGTATATGGGATTTAAAATATTATCCGCTTAATAGACGGCGCAATAGGGTCTCATCCGCTAAACAAATGCGGCAAAACAATAACTACAATATATACATATGCCAATATATATATATTGCTATTATATATAATACCAATTTCACTGTTTATGAAATATTCGCGGTATATGTTTTTAATAAATAACATCCGCTTACTAACGGCGCATAATGTCTATTTTAACAATCAATAGATATCAATCAACATTCAAACATGCATTCAAATATTTTAAATCTAACTATTTAAAATAAAATTGAAACCGATTCGATTGAGTGAGAAGTTCTCACCTTGATTTTATTTTCGTTTTAGCGATTTATTTCGAGTAAAATTAAACGCGCGTTTAATTTTATCCAAAATTCTCACTAACTCCAACGACTCCAATCCAACTCCATCGCGTAGTGCTCGTCCATACGATTCCAACGCAACTGGTTTCGCGCGTTTTCGACCTCGTATGAAAAGGTTATGATTTTTATAAGTTTCACGATTTAAACTATAATTAACTTACAACATATATTTTAATTTTTTAACCTACACTAACATGGGCCGCTGGATTCGCTTGAGAAAATCAAGGCCGTGCATGCACCTTTCTTCCATCTCTTCGTTTCTTGCCCCAGTACCCTGATAACGGCCGCACCCACTTCTTTAGGAATTAGGGTTAATTTATTCGATCACTACACTTGCTTCTACCCCGATCAAAGACCTCCACGTGAATGCCCCTGGCCACCTCCACACCCGCCCCAAACACCAGAGAGCTCGGCCATCTCCTCCATCAGAAAACGCGTGCGCAAGTTGCCACCATCGGCCCCCTGTACCTCCCACTACGATGCTCCGTTTTACATCACAACCGTTCACATCGAAGCTCTCATCGTGCTTAACAATATTGTAGTTGATGTCTTCGTCTAATTGTTGATGGATTTGGAGTAATCGAGGGAGGAAGGATATTGCTTCCTGGCCGTGGGTTTCATTTCTGGCGGCTAGGGTTTTAGAATTTAGGTTTTTATTTTATTTATTTTTTTTAGAGAGAGAGGGGCTATTTATAGGAAAAACGATCGACACTATTCATCCGGAAATTTCCGAACTCCGATTCACGCACCGTAACTAGCGTTTCTAGGGTTTATCCCGCGTTCCGGACACAATGGAATAGGTTTCGGAAGCTAATTCGATTATCTGTGCGAGTTATGACAACAAACGATCGATTTAAATTAAACCGATTTAAGCGATTTTCTAGGCGTTTTAATTTGTACCGGACAAACGGTAAATCCAATTGACACGAAATTTGAAACCTTACAATAATATCACATTACGGATCCGATGAAACTTGTTTCGTCGAAATCCGAGACTTTTTGAAAAATGGCTATTTTAACTCGCCAAATTAATATTAAAAACAATTCGATGCGTTTCGAGCTACCACGCTCAAACGATAGCTCCGATTGATACGAAAATTGAAATCCGGTAATAACTAACTATTATGGATCCAATGGAACTGGTTTCGTCCAATTCTGAGACTGTTCAAAAATTTACTATTTTCACTAGTCGATTTTAATATTAAAATATTCAATTTTCACAAATTAACTTTTAATTCGATTTTAAAAGTTCTAAAACATCATTCTAACTCCAACATGATAAAATAAAATTTTACAAATCATTTTCAATCATATTTAACTAAAATTTCAATTATTTCCATAATTTAACATATTAAATTATCGATTTAATTATTCAATTAAATCCAATTATTCAAAATAAAATTTATTCGACTTATAAATTCACTTCTTAATATTTAAAATTAATTAAATATCCAAATTTTAATTATTAAAAATTTTGGGTCGTTACACCTCCATTGCCTCGACATCGCGGTCGCCCCAGGCCTTGGACCGCCGTGCTCGTCGCTGCTTGCCAAGCCCTCTCGAACGCGCGTGCACGCAATTTCAAAACAAGCTTCCAATCATCCGGCTCGAACGATTTGAAGCTGTTTCGAATTCGTGAATTCGACTGAAAAGGGGGAACTCCTTTTTGATTTTTGGAACGAAAATTTTTAAAAGGTGGGGGGCCATTGTTTGATTTCGTTTATGTTTTCTGAAATAAAACGTTTCGCCCCTTTCTTTTATTTTATTTTCTTTTTCCTTCGAAAACAGGGTGCTCAGCTAACTGTAAAAGGAGAATGGGGGACCAAAGTTGAAATGTGTTTGATTGCTCATTGTTAAAAAGACACGTGCTTGAAGAAACGCGTAATTTTTCTTCATGAAACATTATCATATTTAAATCTAAATTCGAATTGCTATGATAAACACAACTAAAAATCTCAACCCCGCCAGGCGTTTACTATGTTATACGCCTATTCCGAACGCAATGGAAAAGGTTCCGAGGCCAAATTCGATCGTATGGAAAAGATAAATTTTTGGTCCCAGCTATTTAAAAGGAATTTCGATATAAATTTCAGTGCGTTTACTTATCGTACGATCACACGATGTCTCCAAACACTACAAAAATTGAAACCCGATAATATTACAATATTACGGATCCAATGGAACTAGTTTCATCGAATTCCGAGACTGTGCCTCGGAAGGCTATTTTTAAATATCGATTTAAACGATATAAAATTTCAAAACTGAAAAATTTATTTTCAAATTCAATTCTGAAGCTTCTATTATCTTCAGTATCATCAATATAAATCTTCAAAGTCTTGAAAATATTTTCTTAAACAGCTTAAAACAGAAGATTCAAATTTTTACCCAAATTTCTATAATTAAATTCAATAATTAAATTGCTAAATTCATCCTGATATTTGAAATTCAAGTTAAACTATCATTCAAACATTTGAAATTAATTAAATAGTTCAATTTCAAATGTTAAAATTTTCGGGTCGTCACATCCTTTCCCCCTTAAAAGAATTTCGTCCCAAAATTACTTGTTAAGAAGAATGATCCTTAACCCGTTATCCTTTTTCGCAAACCAAATAGTTTTTATCAACCTGCCAAAGCAAATCTTTTTATCAAAGACTCGTTATAATTCAACTAACTTTCCAAACACTTTCATAGTTTTCAAAAAACATTGTTTCTTTGACAATTCAAATTTAATTCAAATTCAAATTTCAAATTTCCAAAATTTTCTCAAAATTTTTCTAACTGGCAAAATTTTCGAAAAATTTCACCAGCGTCTCTTTGCGCGGCTAGCTTGGTACGACTACAAAATGGCACCACAGGCCCACAGGTCTCAAAAAGAAAAGAAAAGGCCAAGCGGCTAGACAAGAAGATCATCAAATTCCATACTAAATTCAAATACATACCTTTTTGTCGAGCAATTCAAAATTTATCTTCGAAACCAAAATCCCAATTTCCTTTTCCTTTAATACACCTGTATATCCTGCTAACCATAATATCCAATTTCAACATTCAAATATCATTTTGCACATTCCATTACAAAATTTTCAATATATACTTCTTATAACATCTTTAGTTTACTATTGAAGTTATATATTCATTTTCATTCTATCTTGCATTTTCACTTTCATTTGAAATCAAATTTACAATTTCAGTTTATTTGGATTCAGTTTAACTTCTGAATATTGAATTTTATCAATTAATTTTCATTCACAACTGATTCATCTTGCTATTTAAATTAGTTTTTTTTTACTAATTCATTACAAATTCCAATTCATTTTATCTCAAACCATTTCTTTATTTCACCTTTATTATCTTTATTTCACTTCGAACTAATTTTACAACTTCATTTTATTTCACACAATTCAAATTGGTTTTCAATATTCAGTTCCAATTCCAATTTTATTCTTTTTTTATTCAAAAATTTATTTTCAATTCACCATTTTGGTTTACAACCACTTACATTTAAACTGGATTTCCAATTCCATATGAATTCTAATTTACCTTTCGTTTATAATTATTGAATTCAATTCATTTCAAACCATATCTAAATTTATCATTCCTTCTATTAGTTTTAGTTACTAATTTTATTTCAATACTCTGCTTTACAAATCAAATTCAATTCCGTCTCTTATTCTATTTGCTTACAAATTTCGAAATGAATTTCAACATTCAATTTCTGTTTGAATCCATATCATCATTTTATTTGACTTAAATTTTAAATCTCAATTCTTTTATTAAATTTTCATTTTTGATTCCACTTGAATTAAATTTTCCCTCCAACTTATTTTATTTCCACATTTACCTTTTTCTAACTTCTCTTTAAGTTGGATTTTATTTTAACAACTTCAAACTTTACAAGTTATCTTCTTAATGATATTCCATAAATATTTTATATAGTATTCCAGAGTCTTTTCAACCTTTCAAAATTCATTTTGAAATCAATTCAAATTATCCCTTTTGAATTCCCAAAACCAAACCCAGTTTGCAAACAATTTTCATTTAAAATCATTTTGTAGCAATCCTTCTTTTGGAAACCCGAAAATGAACATCGATGATGCTGTAGTCATCACCAAAATTATTTTCCAGCGACCGAAAAGAGTTTAGAGCTTTTATCCCTTCAAAAAAATTTTCCACAAAACCTTTGAAAATCATTTCCAAACTTATGAGGAATTTAATCTTTTCCAAATCTCAAAACTTTTTCAAAAACAATTTCAAATATTTCTCTGGAATTCCATTTAAAATTATAAATCACATTTATAATTTACATTCTCAAATTTCATCTGTATATGGATTTTATTTCTTAACTTTGGAGTTGCGATTTCAATTTTTTTCAACTTTTGATTATGATTTCAATTTCTCATTCAATTTCAGAGATAATAATTTAATATCATCACTTCCTAATAAACAAGCAGCCATGTGCTATAATAATTTATGGAAAATTATTCTTTTTATATACAAATAGTTTTGGGTAAAGTTATTTCATTTACCCTACTTTTAAAATAATATCGTGTCGAATTGTTCTGTATGAGTGTTTTAGAGATCCTTATCGATAGAGTTGTACAGACTATACCGACCAGAATCCATATACCACTCAACAAACCAATCATCACAATATAAAACAATTTTATATTCACTAACAAATACGCACTCATATCTATTATTACTCTCAAACTCATTCTAGAGTGCTACTGACTCTATCTCTAATGAGTAACACCCAACAGAGCCAAGGTTGTCGCTTAACCAAATGCTCTGATACCAAATTTGTAACGACCCGATTTTTACGACGCCCGAAAATCGACATTTATACGTCCACTGTATCAAATGTCGCACAGTCGAATGCCGGAAAAACGAACCGTTAGGGTTGAAGAAGAAGAAGACAGAGGAAAAACAGAAACAATAACAGAATCTGACATTTTGCAGCGTAACCATATATAATAGATAAAGAATAACCTTCAAAACAAAACACTATATCAGTTTATACATCACAATATCAGAGTTCACAACGACATCATATAGACACTTGTAGTCTTTAAAACTTGACCATATGAAAATTGACTTGCACTAACCACACGCAACGGACACTACATAGTAAGAGATACATCTCGCCGTCCAGCTTCAACTCCTGATCTCCACATCAACTCTTTTCTAACTTCGCTCCTGAATAACTGATAACCTGACTCTAGGCTGCCCGTGTGGAAAATTATGGGTGCTCAGAGTTTAGAAATGGAATAATAAACTCCAGGTCAGTCATGGGACTGATGTGAGATCTTAAAAATAGTTATTCTTATACAAAGTAAACAAAGGAATTTAAAAGAAATCGTTTATTTCCACTAAAAATCTACCGAGTCCCCGTACTTTTTAAAAATAATTCAAATCACTTATCCAAGTATATATATTTAGAAATATTTAAAATAAAAACTATTTTAAACACTTTACTTAAAATATTAGTTATAAAAAACATTATACTGACATTTCATATAAACTATAAGTCCAAACCAATTTTTTAAAATAAAATTAGTAGATAGAGTATAAATATTTAAATAACCATTTTCTAAAACAATTATCAATTAAGTCTTCAAATAATCACTTCTATAATTTACTAAATAAATCTTTACTCTCAATATTTTCAAAATAACATAAGAAAATAATTTTCTCCAAAATATTCTTTTAAAACCAGCTTTAGAACTTTTAATTTATACTTTAAAAGCTACTTTCAAAACATACTCGGCTTTTCAGGGAAAGTACACTTTCACTTTAAAATGGTCCATTCAAACCAATTAATGAACCCTTCTCGATTTATTTCAATTTACATTTCAAATCTATAAATTCCTTTCCACACTTTAAAAATAATCCAATATTTATTTTGTAAATAATTTTCCTTTTCTTTACAAATTCCCATTATGAATTCACATTTCCAAATATCAATTGATATACGAATTTTAAATCGATTTCCATATATCACCTTCAAACAAAATCAAATCCCAAATTGATTTCCAATTTATTTCAAACACAAAATCAAATTCCAATTTGATTCCCCAAATTAATTTTCAAATATCAAATCAATTTCAAATTGATTTCCTAAATTTTTTCCAAAAGACCAAACCAAATTTCCAAATCGATTTCTAAGATTTATTTTAACTCCAAATTAATTCCCAAATTGATTTCTAAAATTAATTTCAACTCCAAATCAAATTCCAAATTTAATTTCTAAATTTATTTCCTTTTGAAATAAATTTCTTTATCTCTTTCAAATATTTAAAATCTGTATCTTAAATAAATTCTTCAACTATTAAACAATATTACTCGAAATTCCTTTATTAAAATATTTTCCCATATTTTTGGAATTAATTCGATCGGATTATAAAAAATCAACTTTAATACTTTAATTGTAACGGTCTAGGCTTTTCTACTTTAATTTCCAAAAATCCAATTTCATATTTCTGGTATCCTACGATACCAAAAATATATTCGGCTAAATTTTAGCCTACAATTGTTTCAATCACAAATAGTCAAACACAGATTATAAATAATCAACACAAAATTTAGAGAACAAATCAAAATGTTTTGAGGAATCCAGTTGGATCCCTCCAACCTATTTCCTTACATCCACAGACGTTAGCACAACAATTAAATACCAATTCCACTTCGAGGTGGAATATCGCGGTATATGGGATTAATATTATATCATCCGCTATTATGCAGTGCAATAGGGTCTCATCCGCTATATAATGCGGGAAATCAACAACTCCAAATACATGTATAATACCAATTCCACTTCGAGGTGGAATATCGCGGTATATGGGTTTAATATAATATCATCCGCTATTATGCGGCGCATAGGGTCTAAACTAATATAACTAATAATAAATTAATTATCCAAACACACAATCAATCAATTTTAAATTTAACTATTAAAATTAAATCGGCGATTGAGTTAGAAGATCTCACCTTTGCTTATGCATACAATCCATTTTCATTCCAGCTTGATTTCTTTCAAATATTGACCTTGTATAAATAATTATATCATATATTAATATTCGAATAAATCGAACAATCAAATTCATATTGGATAAATTTAATTAACCAATGATTTAGTTTAAACTAATACTTTTAATTTTAAACAAATTTCCTTTTAACAAATTTATTTAACTAAAACTAAATTTCCTTTTAATAAAATATTTTTAAAATGACAAAAATTAAATGAACCATTTAAACGAATTAATTCCTCTAATCGAATAATTTATCTCCATTTCATAGTTTTAATTAACTAACTATTTAATTTAAAAATAAATTTTCATTTAATAACTTAGTTAACCAATGAATGTTTATTTTAAATATATCATTAAATTTTAAAACAATTCCTTCCTTTTAACATTTTTAACAACAAAAATAATTAAACAAGTTTACTAACAAATTTACCATAGTACTACTTTATTTCTTTATTGGACTATATATATGTACTCATAAAATAATTAAAACTTTAAAAATAAAATTCCTTCTTACTATAGATTTATATATTGTAAATATATTTTAAAATTTTCCAACATGCATACATACATTTTGCATTAAATAAAATTTCTTTTACTGCACAAATTTTTTTTTCTTTTCAAACTTGAAAATAACAACACTGATTTCCTTCACTGTATATATATGTATTCTTTGTATTAAAATCAATTACCCTAAATTTTTAGCGAACTTAAATTATTTATAGGAATATACCTTACTGCCTAAATGCTTGCGACCCAGGCCATCGCGAATCTCCACGTCGCCGCCACGAACTCAAATCCGAACCCTAGCTGCAGCCGAAATCGTCACGACCACGATGCTCGAGCTCGATAATCGCGAGTTTCCAGGCTTCGATCGCAAATGACCATCAGCCTACGCGCTCACGCGAACCCCCCACCACATCCTTGCTGCTGCCAGTTCCTCCATTGCCTCGACATCGCGATCGCCCCAGGCCTTGGACCGCCGTGCACGTCGCTGCTTGCCAAGTCCTCTCGAACGCGCGCGCGCGCAATTCCAAAACTAGCTTCCCTCCATGCGGCTCGAACGATTTGAAGTTGTTTTCGAATTCGTGAATTCGATTGAAAGGGGGGAAACTCCTTTCTGATTTTTGGAATGAAATTTTTTATAAGATGGGCGGCCATTGTTTGATTTCGTTTATGTTTTCTGAAATAAAACGTTTCTCCCCTTTCTTTTTTCCCCCTTCGAAAGCAGGGTGCTCAGCTAATTGTAAAAGGAGAATGCGGGACCAAAGTTGAAACATGTTTGATTGCTCATTGTTAAAAGGACACGTGCTTGAAGAAACGTGTAATTTTTCTTTATGAAACATTATCATATTTAAATTTAAATTTAAATTCGAATTGCTCCGATAAACACAACTAAAAATCTCAACCTCCAATTAAGGTGTGCCTCCAGGGGTATACAATGTTATATGCCTATTCCAAACGCAATGGAAAAGGTTCCGAGGCAAAATTCGATCGTATGGAAAAGATAGATTTTTGGTCCCAGCTATTTAAAATGAATTTCGATATAAATTTCAGTGCGTTTGCTTATCGTACGATCACATAATGTCTCAAAACACTACAAAAATTGAAATCCGTTAATATTACAGTATTATGGATCCAATGGAACTGGTTTCGGCGAATTTCGAGAATGTGCCTCGTAAGGCTATTTTTAAATATCTATTTAAATGATATAAAATTTCAAAACTGAAAAAAATTATTTTCAAATTCAATTCTGAAGCTTCTATTATCTTCGGTATCATCAATATTAATTTTCGAAGTCTTGAAAATATTTTTTTAAACAGCTTAAAACTGAAGATTCAAATTTTTACCCAAATTTCTATAATTAAATTCAATAATTAAATTGCCAAATTCATCCTGATATTTGAAATTCAAGTTAAACTATCATTCAAACATTTAAAATTAATTAAATATTTAAATTTCAAATGTTAAAAATTTTGGGCCGTCACATGAGACCTTCGGTACCATATTTTATTTGAATTTTTTTGAGGATTTTGATTTTCTATTTGGTATTTGATTTGAAATGGAATTAGGAATTCGGTTTTGGTTTGTCTGCCATTGAAAAGAGGAGATGAGAAGGAAATGTACTTATAGGCAAATGAAAATAAGTAGGAGCTAGGGTTTATAATGGGATATTTATAGGTAGGGATGAAAATAGAAAGAACGAACAAGATTGGTTTGAATGTTGAACGATAAACGACCCAAAAAGCCCGTTCAGTCTCCGGAACGAAATGGATCATTCCATATATCAAAATAGATGTTTCAAATATTTTAAATTCAATGGAATAAGTTTTAGGTCCTAATGCCATCGTATGAAGAAGTTATGTTAAAATCTGCTTATTTTAAATTGATTTCAACTAATTTCAATTAATTTGATTTCTTGGCGTCCGATAAGTCCGATCATTACGAAACTTGAAATCCTGCAATAATTCACCGTCCGATGAAACTAGTTACGTCGAAATCCGAGACAGTGGCCTAAATGGCTATTTTCACATTAATTAAATAAATTAATATTAAATTAATTAAATCAAATTTTCAAATCAAATCTTATAATTCACAATTTCTATCACCTTAAATCACTTAGTAATTTATAATCCTCTAAAACAAATCTCTATATCAATTCATTATTAACTATTCAAAATTTACAGTGTTTGATTTACAGTGCTATTAATCTTATTAATTATAATTTAATTCCAATAAATTATTTTTATTTGGTTTCAATCTTTTTACTCAAATGAGTTACTATTCTATAGACATGGTTTTACATTGTTTATATTTCATTACATTAATATACTCCCATTTCCATCTTTTATTTGTATTAACAACTATATTTCTATGTTAATAAATTTTTGGTCAATTTCACACATTAATTATAATTAAATTCTTAATTAATTTATTCATCTCGATTTCATTCCTTTGTTAAGTCAATTATTACCTTATTAATAAAATTAGCCTTTCTATTCCTTTGATTACGTTCACACTATAGTTATGGTCTTATTCCACATTAATGTAACATTTTGTTGACATTTATTTGTAGTTGATTAGTTAAATTGGTAACAACACCAATTGCCACCATTATACATTTTATAACATTTGTAAGTTTATTCTTTACAAAAAATTATTACAACAACTCTCACTACACTACATTTATTCCATTTCCAACTATTACACATTATTTTATTAATAAGTCAACATTTAAATTATTAATTACCTTTTATATCCCACTATAAATCAATGCACACATTAATACAACAAATATTATAATTCCTTACATAATATTGATCTTATTCAATTACTATAAATCATATGTTATCTCATTAATTAATTCGTATTTACATTCATTTCCTTATATTAAATTTATAACCAAGTTATAACATTTACATTATTTCAATCAATTGGAATTTCATAAGAATTGTTAATAATTAACTTTAATTAACATTAGTACCTTTCATTTCAGTAATTATTTCATTAATAAATCCCGAATTTTTATTTCTTTCAATGTTAACTCATAAACTCTTATTAAATTAACAAATTTAATTATCGAAAATTTACCGGTCATTACACTCTCCCCTACTCAAAACTTTTCGTGCCCGAAAAGGGAAAAGAAGGGAAGAAAGGAATTAGGTAATCAATATCTCTTATTAAAAATATTAATTTTATAAATAATTATTTTACTTAATTAAATAATTTTAAATAAAATATATCAATTAAAATAATTAAATCCTTTTGTATTCAAATTAGCAAAGGTTTTGAAAACATTTCATAAAACTTTCTAAGTCCAAAAATTCATGAAATTTTTGGCAGAGCCTCCTTTGTAAGGAGAGGCTCGAGAGGAATTATAATATTAATAAAATAATATATATCATAAATTTTCAAAATAATATATCCCAACGGAGGGAAAATACAATATAATATCGCTATAAAACCGTAATCCGAGAACTTACCTATTTGTCGGGCAAACAACGCTTAATTATGAAACCAAAAGTAGTAACAATTTCTTTCATGACCTGTATTTCACCTATGTAATCCAAAAAGAGTTAATAATTATACAAAATGAAATATTTAAGTTTTTTCAACCGCTAACAAACAAATCAATATAAAACAACAATCACTTGCAACCACATCATACAATCATCATATGAAATCAACAAAATCAACCATCCATCCATAGCGAACAAACAAATGGTTTGTTCGGTTTCAGAAATTTTTAACCGCCTACAATAATAAATAAACTACTAGGTCCACCATTTACTCAGTGTTCTCAGATGAACTCAATAGATTATTCATACATCTTAAGCAATTAGAAGTATCCTACCCTAAATAACCCATAAACCAAAACAAACAATAATTTGCAATGTACTTGAGTTCTTCTTATTAATTTTCTTTCACAACATTTACAGTTTTTTATTTTTCTTTTCCATTCATATGAGGATTATTTCTTTAACTTACATTTATCTCTTACCAAAATTTTATTTCCATTCATTCATTCAGTATTTATTTCATTTATTTTCATTTATTACTTACAAAAATTCATTTTCGTTTATTCATATCATGTCAATTTCTTTTTATTGCATTACATTCATTCATTCATTACTTAATTTCATTTATTTACATTCATTTATTTATAGTATTCATGTTCAATTCAATTACTTAGCATATCAATTCATTAACTTAAGTCTATAATTATTTACTTATAAAACTCATTTCCTATTACACTTTATTATAGTAACATTTCAATTATAACTTAAGTTTATAACTACTATAATATCAAATTCTTATTTATAAAATTAATTCATTTAACACTTTCATTACTTTAAGTTTTATTTGTATAATATTCTATTACATTTTCTTATTAAACATTTCAACTTTCTAAATCTTTTGGTAAGTTATAGATATGTTTTGAGAATGAAATTTGAAAGTTACACAGGTTTATCTCATTTCTTTTAATTAATTTAATGTTCAATAATCATATCCTTTGTTTATAGGTTATAAATTTGAACTTTCTTTAAATTTCATTTATAACCTAGCATTTAATCCGTTATTTCATTTAGAGGTTCCAATTATTAATTAGTTAAATTCCATTTCATTAATTAAAATCTCTATTTCATAGAAATATAAGAACTAAATGTCTGGTTCCATTTCAAATCATTTAAAATAATATATATAACCATATATATATAATCATATTTAAAAATGAAAATCAACATTTATTTATCAACACTTGTGTAGTTAGTACTACTACTGTCTTCCCACTTGAAACTCGAAAATGAATGTTGATGATGCGTGCACTCATCACCGAAATTATTTTCTAGCGACCGAGAGGGAGTACAGAACACAATTCCTTCCAAAATTTCTTTAAAACAATATTTACAAATTATATTGAAATATTTATATCAGGAAACACTTCTAATAATAATATTATTATATTATTAAATCATTCGAAAGAAATTTTCAAAAACCCCGAAACTTAAGTTCTAAATTTCAAATTGTCATTTATTTTATTTTCAAATCTTATTTCCAACCAATATTTAAAAATTTCACTACCTAACGACCAACATATTCCAACCAAATATATATATATTATAAATCATTATTTTATATATAGAAATATACAATAGGAAAAATTATTTTTATTTACCTATATTTCAAAACAAATATTGTGTTGGTCTGCCCTATTAAGTGTTTAGAAATCCCTATCGATGTCATAGCGTCCTATGCACCAACCAGAATTTATAAATACAAAATGGAACAAATTAGCATAATATAAAAACCTTTTGTAACACTAACAAATACGCTCTCTCATATATATACACTCAGTGACTCATCATAGGGTATTACTACCATATTAGTAAAGGGTCAGACCCCACAAAGCTAAGGTTATCGCTAAACCTCGCTCTAATACCAATGGTAATGACCCCGCCTTTTTGTACGTTTTAAGAAGATATACGTGCCAACTCAAGCCATACAGAAGGGCGGATCGTTATTGGGGTAAATAAGAAAAACAGAGAAAGAAGAACAAAACAGAATCTCGTAGCGGAATGAAAAAATATAATAATCAAATAAATAGTTCATGTAGCCGTTTTACAAAACATTTGATTATACTTATACAATACGAAATCAGAGTTACATATACCATAGAATAATAAATAATGCAGCAGAAAACATGATGCAGTGAGATAATAGAATAAATAATAATAGTACAAATCTTCGTCTTCGTCCTCTAGAAATAAGGTCTTCAAATCCTGAAATGCTCACGCTGACCCGAGCAAATTGAAAGGACAAAATACTCGAGTTAGAAATAAAAGATCTTATGTAAGTTAAATCAACGGTAAATAAATATGAGTGGAACGGCGTCAAAGATATTTACGGGGTTTGACATCTCCTATCCAGTGTCTAACATGAGTGCGGTAACTTAAGAGATGTTAGGGATTCACATCTCCTAAGGATTCACTAAACTATCTACTATGTAGTACAATATGCTATTATAATAGTGTCTATAGTAAAGTAAAGTATTAAAATGGCGTTAAGGAGTAACCCATATCCCACTTAACACATTTTATATATTCTCATAGTCTATACAGTACTATACGCTCCTCCGAGAGGTTACACAGAGGGCACCCATAGGTATGGTACAAAACAAACTCGTAGAAGGCGCGCTAGGGCATGTGAACACGACACTCGAGGCAATGCAAGGGTAGATATATCAATTGCACTCCCGAACTAGTGGTAACGCATAGCAGCTACTATCGCCCACCTCGGAACAAACTCCCATATCAAAATCGATGGGTGGCCACCAAATCAATCACAAAGTCATAGTGCATTATCGAAAAGATAAGTCGAATAGGAGGAATGACCTCACTTGGCCCGGTATAGCTCCTGATTTTAGTCACATATATGCTGACTTTTGGGAGTCTGGGTCATGTAAATACCTTATACAGAAATCGTTCGCCAAACCATCCTACTTCATTTCAGGAATCTTCACCACGTACAAAGTTGTTTGAGTGGTTTTCTATATTGGCAGAGAGTATGACAATATCTGATCCCAATCTCTTTAACAACCAATCACTTATTACACACTTGATGATTCTTTTACATTTTAAAAGGTCAATTTACAATTGATACCAAAATATCATATTCGATCTCCCATCATATCACTTTCAAATCATAGTCACTTTCAAATCATATTCACTTTCTAATCATATTCACTTTCAAATCATATTCACTTTGAAATCATATTCACTTTCAAATCATATAAACTTTCAAATCATATTCACTTTCAAGTCATATTCACTTTCAAATCATAGATTAAGATATAAGCACCTCTACTTTATTTAACTGAAATTTAGCAAGATAGTTTAGATAGTTGTAGTTAGTTTTGAATAGTTAAAATACTCTAAAATAATTTAAATTAGATTAAAATAGTTTTAACTTGATTTAGAATATGTTACCTGGAGATTTGACCAGGCAACTAAGTACTCGGCATTAGCATACTGTTTGGCATTTATGTGTCGTTCGACATCCAAATCGTTCGGCATTAGAGAACTCTCGGCATTCAGGATCGCTCGGCATTTAGGAGCATCCGGCATTAGAAAGCACTCGGCTTCCAGAGTAGTCCGGCACATATGATTCGTTCGGCATTCAAGTTCGTTCGGCATCTATGGGACATTCGACATGTGTGAGCGTTCGACATTGAGAGATGTTCGGTATTGTATATCGTTCGGCATCTATGGGCCGTTCGGCATGTGTGAGCGTTCGGCATTGAGAGACGTTCGATATTGTATGTCGTTCAGCATCTATGGACGTTCGGCATAGCAGAGTCATTCGGCATTCCATTCTGCTCGGTGCCCAAACCTTGTTCGGCACATCACTTCGTTCGGCATAAATCTCGTTCGGCATTCGAGATCATTCGGCATCCAGTGTCTTTCGGCATAAATACCTCGTTCTGCAATCAGGATGTTCGGCATCACTTCGTTCGGCATGAGGATACCGTTCGGCATTCATGCCTTGTTCGGCATTTTGCCATTCGGCATCTATGGATCGGCATACAGAGATCACTCTTTTTGGGCCAAGCTACTTGCTACCTGGCCCGCGAGGGAAGTCCAATCCATCTTTGCCTATAAATAGAGAGGCAAGGGCACAATGAAATGGACCTTTTTTGAAGAACACCCGAGAGACTCCGCCGCATTCAAAACTCATTCAAGACTTATCTTGTTTTCTTAGCAATTGTATTCAATATAATTGGTATATGGATTGTATCTGTAATCGATTATCGAGAAAAGCAATAAAAATTAACCTCAAAGTGGACGTAGGCAATTACGCCGAACCACTATAAATCTGGTGTGCGTATTTTCTGCATTTAAATCTGTATATTATCCTTTGTTTAACTTTACTTTCTTCACTAATCTCTCTACACAATCTCTCTTAAGGGTGTTAGTGACCAATTCCGGTGCTAACATTTTGGTGCTTTCACTGAGAATCGAATTCTCAATATGATAGGATCTACTTTGTAGCTACTGGATTGAAAAATCCTCCAAAGGAGATCCAAATCATTCGCAAGATATCTGTTGATTCTACTCAGAGTTACAATCGAAAACTCTATCATGGGAAGACCACGAACTAGATCGGCCTCTCACAACGCAGATGTCAATGAAACTGCTAGTGTACAATAGATAGGACCTAGCAACCAACCAACAATTCAAGGCACAGGGCCCTCCACTCAGAACCAAGCAGAGGTCGTTTTCCAAACAGAGTTTAACGACTTGATAAGAGAACTCAGGGAAAGTAGAAGGCAACTTGCTGAGAAGAGTCAAGCTAACACCAATCTCATGACTCAGCTTGCCTAGCAGCAGCATCAGAATGTTGGAAGTAGTCTTGCTCCTTATTCTGAATCTGATAGCTCGATCACAGCTGATGAACCACCTAGGCGTAGACGCCATAAGCATGAAGCTGCACAAGCAGGTGCCGCTGATCGATCCGTCAGGGATCAGGCATGTGATGAGACCGAACGCCCAGATCACCATGATCTGAATCAAGCGGGACATCAACTCGCACAGTCCCGTGGAACGGAACCCAACCTCCCACCCTCCATACAAACTCCGGATTTGCCAACCATGGTGAGGCAGTTAATGAGAGAAAATCAAGGCCTGACCAACGAAGATTGGCGAGTGTCAAGGAGTCATACCCCCTTCATAGATACCATTCTACAAGCTGAGTACCCAAAGAAGTTTAGCATGCCAACCATCCCGGCCTACGAAGGGAAGACTGACCCTAGACAACACGTGATGAGCTACGAATGGATGATGGATTCAGCAAGGGCGAATGACGCGACAAAGTGTAGGTGCTTCCCAATTACTCTGTCCAGAATCGCCACTATGTGGTTTACTCGACTTTCTCCGCGATCTATATCCATCTTCGACGAGTTGATAATGAAATTTGTCGAACAATTGAGAATACATGCTACTCGTCCAAAGGACATGATGTTCTTATCAAGCGTAATCCAAGCTCCAGGAGAGTCTTTGAAAGCATACTTATAGAGGTTTCATGTTGCTGCCACTGAAGTTAGCAATCCTAACGACCATGCAATTTTGATGGCGGTAATGCGAGGTGTAGATCCAGATTCGAAGTTTGGAGATTGGTTGGCAGAGAAGCCCCCAGCTACATTGGAACGATTCTATGCCAAAGCTCATCAGTTCATACGGAGGGAGGAGGCTCGATGGACGAGACAAGATAAGGCACCAGGGCCTGTTCAGGAGACTGTGAAAAGTAACATCGCCGTGAAGCAATCCGGCGATAGTTCAAGAAAAGTTCAAGTCAACGTCCAGAACAAGCATGGGCAGTCCAAAGGATCCGGAGGTGGGAATCCCGAAAAGAAAAGAGAAGAGAAGCAGGGAAATGGAAGCCAAGGATTTCGACCTACAATGAATACACCCCGCTGAATACTTCTCTTGAAAACATTTATCTATCTACCTGTAACACCTTTGAATACATAAAGCCGCGCCCAAAGGAGTCCACTGAAGAACAGAAACGGACAGGGAAGTACTGTCGCTTCCATGAGACCCATGGGCACAATACTAAGGAGTGTAGACACCTCCATGACGCCATAGAAAAGTTGATCAGACGGAAAAAATTGCAGGAATTTGTCAAAAACCCGTAAGATGAAGGCAAGGAACGTCAGACCCAGAACGCGGGCCGGCTCCACGCCAACCAGAACAACCTGCTCGGACTGTGGGTAGATTGATCATAAACACTATTGTTGGAGGACCACATCCTACAGACAAGAATTGGCAGGAGATGGAATGATATGCTACCTCGTTGAGGCATGCGGATTATGAATGTTGTTCGAATGTGGAAGATGGAACTCCCACAAAACAACAACGCATGATAACTGACGATATAGTGTTTAGGAGTCAATACGTGGACAAGGTGGAGGCTCCTACTATCGACCCGATGGTTATATCTGCAACAATCGGGCCAGCATACGTGAAAAGAATCTTGATTGATTGTGGAAGCCCTGTCAACATCATCTTCAAGAAGGCTTATGACCAAATGAAGATGGAAACAAAAGATTTGAAGCCATGCAAAGCCCGTATCCACGGCTTTAACGGTGCTGCAACCGACGCGATGGGGTATATAGAACTGCCAATTGAACTGGGGGAAGGTGAGCGTAGGAGAGTGCAAGTCCTACCGTTCATAGTAATGGATGTTGACTCTCCATACCATGTCTTTTTGGGTCGTCCAGCCTTGGCAGAATTTAGGGCTGCTTTGGCCCCATGGTGTTTGACATTAAAATTTCCAACGGACAAAGGAGTCAGTGTTGTACATGGCGATCAGGAGACCGGTCGCGCATGTTATGTGGCGGAACCGAGAGAAGCTCAGCGGAGAGAAGGGAAAGGTTGCGGACAGCTCCATCCACATCCTAAAGATTGATGATTGACAAGTAATGCCCGAGCCCTGGCTCGGGCAGCATTCTCGGATCCTTAGATACATAGATCCGAGCGATGATGGTGGAGAACCCAGGGAAACAAACGCAGCATCGGCTGAGCTGACGATCGACATTCCAGTCAGCCGGGATGACCCATCACGAGTTCTTAAGATTGGATCACAACTCGACCCCTCAGTGGCCGAGGATCTTAATGATCTCCGGGCGAATCTGGACATTTTTGCTTGGACACACTCTGATATGTGCGGGATTTCTCCAGCAATTGCGAGTCATATGTTGAACATAGACCCGAGACACGTTCCCGTAAAACAGAAAAGGAGAGGTATGGACCCGGAGAGGTTTGCGGCTCTAAAAGAGGAGGTAGACAAACTCAAAGCCAATGGGTTCGTCCGCGACGCCCTCTACCCTGAATGGGTATCTAACCCAGTGCTAGTGAATAAATCAAATGGAAAGTGGAGAACTTGTGTTGATTATTCCGATCCTAATAAAGCATGCCCGAATGATAGTTTCCCTTTACCTAGAATCGACCAGCTCGTCGACTCTACCGCCGGACATGAATTATTGTCATTTATGGATGCGTATTCAGGATACAATCAGATCCCGATGCACATTCCAGACCAAGAGCACACCAGTTTTATCACAAATATAGGGCTATATTGCTATTTAGTAATTCCCTTTGGAATGAAAAACGTGGGGGCAATGTATCAGCGCCTGGTGAATCGAATGTTTAAGGACCAGATTGGTAGAACGATGGAAGTCTATGTGGATGATATGCTCGTGAAGTCACGGCAGTCATACGACCACTTCCGAGACTTAGCAGAAATGTTTGATATACTCAGACAATACGGTACGAAGATCAACCCCTTGAAGTGCTCTTTTGGCGTGGCATCAGGGAAGTTCTTGGGTTTCATTGTGAATGCACGTGGAATTGAAGCTAACCCAGAAAAGATTCAGGCTATTCGGGACATGCAAGTTCCCAGAACTATAAATCAAGTACAAAGCTTGAACGGAAAGGTGGCAGCACGGATTCGATTCATATCCAGAGCTACAGCCAAGTGTATTCCTTTCTTCGACGTGATAAAGAAAGGAAAAAGAAATTTTGAGTGGACATCCGACTGTGAGGATGTATTCCGAGCTCTAGTAAAACATTTGGAGAGCTCTCCAGTGCTATTGAAACCAATAGACCATTAAATGTTGTATGTGTACTTAGCAGTATCCCAACATGCTATCAGTACGGCTTTGGTTCGTGAAGAGGACCGAGTTCAAAAACCAATTTACTATGTTAGTAAACGTATGACAGGGGCAGAAATAAACAATCCCAAGACCGAGAAATTAGCCTATTGCTTGGTGATTGCATCACGCAAGCTTCGCCCATGCTTCCAGGCACACTCGATCAGTGTTTACACCGACCAACCCCTGCGACAAGTACTCCAATGACCGGAAACTTCCGAAAGGATGTTAAAACGGAATATCGAGTTGCGTTAGTTCGATATTACCTACTTGCCACGAAGGGCCATACAAGGGCAAGCGCTAGCGGATTTCATCGCTGAATTCACCATGATAGACGAATCAAATGGCCGCAATGTCATACCTCCCATCCAATGGAAGATGTACACCGATGGGGCATCTAATGACCGTTGTTCGGGGGTTGGCATAGTTCGAGTAACTCCGGAAATCCGATCAGTTTTCTATGCTTTGAAGCTCGAATTCACAGCAACGAATAACCAGGCCGAGTATGAAGCATTGATCACCGGCTTAAGACTCGTCAAAGAACTAGGAATAAGATCAGTTGAAATTTTTTACGACTCGCAACTGGTGGTGTATCAAATGCGTGGAGACTAAAAAGCAAAGGGGAAGAGACTTGCCCCGTATTTCGCCCAAGTTTAGCAGCTACTAGCGAATCTCGAGTATTATGATATTTCACATGTTCCGCATGAACAAAACAGAGAAAATGATTCATTGGCAAAATTTGCAAGCACTGGCGATGCGCAGCAGATGGGATTATTTCTCGTTGAATCCTTATACGTTCCGAGCATAAATATAATGGAGGTAGATTTCATGTTAGAAACAGAAATCGAGAAGGAGTCATGGATGACCCCATTCAAGCAGTACTTGTTACACGGGGTCGTGCCCGAAAGAAGGAGCGAAAGACGACAAGTTATTCGTAAGGCTTCTCGTTATGTAATGCAGGGTGGAATAATGTATCGGAGGGGATTCTCGACCCCATTGCTCCGATGCATTGCCCATGATGAGATAAAACGAGTCCTGACGGAAGTCCATGAAGGTGAATGTGACGGCCATACCGGGGGGTAGATGTTAGCAAAGAAAATCCTCTGCTATGGATACTATTGGCCAATTGTAAATCGGGTCGCCGCAGACTACATAAGAAGATGTGACAAATGCCAGAAGTATGCGAAAATCCCAAGAGCTCCGTCGATGGAACTCACAAAAATGGTTAGTCCTTGGCTATTTGCAACGTGGGGAATCGATATAGTCGGTTCCTTACCCCTATCCAAAGGTGGTACAAAATACGCGATTGTTGCGGTTGATTACTTTACCAAGTGGGAAAAAGCAGAGCCTTTGGCCACTATCACCACCAAGAATGTCATTAATTTCGTGGTACGAAATATCATATGCCGCTTTGGCCTGCCACGAACCATCGTTACAGACAATGGAACTCGGTTTGAAAGCAAAGAGTTCAGGGAATTTTGCCAAAAATATGGTATTGAGAAAAAGTTTGCAGCGGTTGCTCATCAAAAATCTAATGGACAAGTGGAGGCTGTAAACAAGATAATCAAATCCATATTGAAAAAACGTTTGGAAAAGGCTAGAGGTAAGTGGGTGGATGAGCTTCCGACAGCACTTTGGGCTTACAGAACCACCTACAAGTCCGTGACTGGCCACACTCCATTCGTATTAGCATATGGCATGGTAGCTGTCATACCCGTGGAACTTGAAGTCCAATCACATCGGGTAACTTATTATGACCCTGAGTCAAATCGAGATCTTTTGCTGGAATCATTGGACTTCATTAATGAAAAAAGCAAAGAAGCCAATTTAAGAGCGGCTGCGTACAGGCACCGAGTTGCTTGATATTACAACGAAAAACTTCGACCGAGAATCTTTGGTGTAGGTGATCTCGTTTTGAAGCGAGTTTTCCCAGTTCCATCACACATGAGCCACGCACGGGAAGGTCCATACGTCATCGAACGGAAGCTTGGAGAAGGAACTTTCAAGCTAGCGACCGTCGATGGTGCGACACTCCCCCGAGCATGGAATGGTGAACATTTGCGGCGTTATTACACTTAGTTCATTTCTATCATATTTTAGTTGCATTTATTTCCAGCAGGATTTTATTCCTAGTTTACGGCATGTAAAAAGACAATTTAGTTTATTTGCATTAATAAAGGCTTGAACCATTTCTTTTTCCCATGAATTGTCGATGTTTCTGTGTATGATAACGCTGTAATAAATGAATAAGAGATACATTACTCTGTCTGACGTACGAACGGGAATAAACGATTCGAAATCTCTAAGTCCTCGGAGTGTGGACTGGAGTGCTCTAAGTCCCTAGACCGCGGACTCGAGAATAAACGATTCAAACTCTCCAAGCCCCTGGAGTACGGACTGGAGTACTCTAAGTCCCCGAGTGCGGACTCTAGTATAAATGATTCAAAATCTCCAAGTTCTGGAGTGCAGACTGGAGTATTCTAAGTCCCCAGAGTGCGGACTCGAGTATAAACGATTAGAAATCTCCAAGTCCCCGGAGTGCGGACTGGAGTACTCTAAGTCCCTAGAGTGCGGACTCGAGTATAAGCGATTTGAAATCTCCAAGTCCCCGGAGTGCAGACTGGAGTACTCTAAGTCCCCAGAGTGCGGACTCGAGTATGAACGATTCGAAATCTTCAAATCCCCTGAGTGCGAACTGGAGTACTCTAAGTCCCCAGAGTACGGACCCGAGTATAAACGATACGAAATCTCCAAGTCCCCAAAGTGCGGACTGGAGTACTCTAAGTCCCCAGAGTGCGGACTTGAGTATAAACAATTCGAAATTTTCAAGTCCCCGGAGTGCAGACTGGAGTACTCTAAGTCCATAGAGTGCGGACTCGAGTATAAACGATTCAAAACCTCCAAGTCCCCAGAGTGCGGACTCAAGCATAAATGATTTAAATGTCTAAGTCCCTAGAGGACGGACTGGATATAAATGACTTGAAGTCATCAAGCCCTTGGCGTACGGATTGGAAAATATTCTAAGTCCCCAGAGCATGGGATACGAGAATGTGCAAATACCAAAAAAGTTGTCAACTTGTCTGAAGATGAATCGAGAAGTTCGCGTAACTCGCAGTAGCTCGAGTTTTGACCACGGTTATACCAAAAAACCAAACAACAACAGTCCTCTGAGAGGGAAAAGAACTAAGTTTTATTCATCGAAAATAAGTTTTTACTGCAACTCCTCCGAAGCTCGGAGTCAAAAGTTTATTTACATAAGCTACGAAAAAAAATTACATAATCTAAACTAGCTCTTGTTGAACGAGAGCGAAGACTACTTCTTTGACTTCTTCGACTTTTTTCCAGATGACTCCTCCTCGGCACGTTTACCCTTGATAGCTTTCTTTGACAGGGGAGTGACTGCTGAAGAAGTATGAGGAACATCCATGGGTTTGGACCCGCCTGGAAGAATGACCTTCATTGGCTTGTTCAAAGGATCGTCCGGGTCCACAGCTTGAGGTTCGACCTTGATCTTGATCATTTTTTCCTTCTCTTTATCAAGTTGCTCCTTCATGCTCAGTTCGGATGTGTGCTCAGAGACTCCTGTAATTTCAAATTCATAACTCCCATCGATGGGAGAGGAAGTCTCAGATTTGTCCTCATCAAGCACTCTGATCATCTGAGCATCGGGACCGGGAGCCTCTCCTGCGTGAGTGGCTTCACTCGTTTTTCCCCTCACCTCCTTGGCGACATCGCCCTCGGAGTGGGCTCAAGATCAGAACGGCCTGCATAAAATCACGAAAAGAAAGTATTAGAATGCGATAGCTTCTGATGAAAAATAAAAACTCTTCGAATGTTAAAGAAAAAGAGTTGCTGACTAGGTTCCGGTTGGCTCTCAGTCGTTAGGAGGGTCTCACCCTCTGGAATAGGGGACAAAACATGAACACAAAGGCCAGGGTTCTCCGGGTCATAACCGATGTGCTGTTCAAAAGGATCGAGTATCGACTGACCGGCCGGCTGGGTAGGCACACGAGCTGGAGACTCAATCCCGGATGGAACGGTGATAACTTCTTTCCCTTTTGTTGAGGGGGAGCCTTTGCAATAAATGGCTTTAGCCGTTGATAGGTCCGAAGGCTCATTTTCCTTAAGGAATTCTTTTATCAAGGCCCCCTCATCAACCTTCTCAATACCGTGTTTGGCTTTCTTGATTTCAATTGAAGTCTCCCACGCCTCGGCCAAAGATTCGAGATAGCCCTCGCCTAGAAAAGTTAAGTCCCAGTGCATGAGAACGCGGGCATTGAATTCGGAAATAAGCGGGTCGAACATGGTTTTGACTTCTTCTCTACCTTCTTCCTTGGCCGCCTCAAGACGGGAGTCAATTTTTGCAGAATCTATCTTTTTTTCCCTCTTTGCGAGCTTCATTCTTCAGCGCCTCAACTTTAGAAAGCTCGCCCTTAAGTTTCGCCTTTAGGAGTCAATGTTTATGAGATAAAGGATGACCCTTCAACTTCGAAAGCAGATAAAGGAAAAGGTGTTCTGGAAGGTAACCTTACTATTTATGATAAAATTGTTAGAGTTTGTTTGACACGGGCGCTACACATAGCTTTATCTCCCAACAAATCGTAAATGAATTAAAACTTAAACCTAATTTTGTCAACGATCCCATTTGTGTGGAAAACCCAGTTGGT
This sequence comes from Allium cepa, assembly GCA_030765085.1. Lineage (NCBI taxonomy): Eukaryota > Viridiplantae > Streptophyta > Magnoliopsida > Asparagales > Amaryllidaceae > Allium > Allium cepa. Next base: position 696,750,015 of record CM060929.1, on the reverse strand, counting down.
GGTCCTGCAAACCTTTGTCTACGATGTAGAGACATTCCTATTTTGTATTCTTGTTACCGATTCCCTATCAGTCTCTTTGTTCTTGATTTTAATGAATTCGAAAATTTACTCGGAATGGATTGGCTAACAAAATATGAAGCCAAATTAGATTGTAATAATCAAGCGATCTCGATTAAAACAAACCTTGGAAATTTTATTGAAATCTCTTATGAGGATCCGAGTCCAAAGAGAGATAAATTGATGTATACTTTGGGATATCCTGAACTCAGTTCGGAATCTATACTTGTTGTTCGGGAATTTTCCAACGTATTTGAAGAAGTGAAATCCTTACCTCCACACAGAGAAATAGAATTCAGAATTGACTTAGTACCCAATGCCCATCCTGTCGTCCACGCAAGTCGCAGGATGGCACATAGGGAAAGAATTGAATTACTCAATCAAACTCGAGATTTGCTAGAAAAAGGATTATTCGCCCTAGTATTTCCGAATGGGGTTCAGCTGTCGTGTTTGTGGCTAAATCGGACGGATCTTTGAGATTGTGTGTAGATTACCGCGATCCCAATAAACAAACTCTCAAGAACAAATTTCCTTTACCTAGAATTAACGATCTATTCGATCAACTTCATGACGCTCAATTCTTTTCTAAGATGGATTTAGCTCAGGGATTCCATCAGCTGCGAATAGCCGAGGATTGTGTTCATTTGAATGCCTTCAAGGGTCCTAACATGTTCTACGAATGGCTAGTCATGCCCTTCGGACTAACCAACGCTCCCGCGTACTTCGTAGATTTAATGACCCGAGTGTTTCGAGAAGTATTGAACAAATTTATCCTTGTATTTGTTGATGATATCTTGATTTACTCCAAAACTGAAGAGGAGCATGCTGAACATCACAGAATTGTTTTGGAGATATTGAGGAGGAATATCCTATTTGCTAAATTCTCTAAATGTCACTTTTGGGTCAAAGAAGTCAGATTTCTCGGTAATACTGTTAATGAAGAAGATATTTCTGTTGATCCAAGCAAGATTTCTGCAATTCTGGACTAGAAGCGACCCACTACTCCTAGAGAATTTCGAAGTTTTCTGGGTTTAACGGGATATTATAGAAAGTTTGTCCAGGATTTTTCTAAGTTGGCCAGTCCATTGACTAAGCAAACAATGAAGAATGCTAAATTCGATTGGACTCCAAAGTGTGATGAAGCTTTCCAGGAATTGAAAAGGAGATTAACTACCTCTCCCGTTCTCGCTACATTAATGGGAACCAAGGGTTATCTGTATATGCTGATGCTTGTGGAGATGGTTTGGGTGTGGTACTAATGCAAATTGAGAAAGTAATTGCCTACGCGAGTAGACAATTACGCCCTCATGAGAGAAATTACCCAACACACGATTTGGAGCTTTTAGCTGTTATTTTCGCTTTCAAAATCTAGTGACACTATCTTCTGGGTAAGAACCTTTTTCAGCTTTCTTAACGATATAAGAAATTTAACTTAACTAAATAAAAATACTTAATTAACTCTCTTTGTTTTAGGTGAAAATTTTGAATTATTCACTGACCACAAATCTTTGAAATATCTCTTCACCCAGAAAGATTTAAATCTACGGCAACAACGATGGTTAGAAATTCTAGCATCATATGACCTAGATATTCAATATACGCCCGGAAAGGCCAATGTAGTTGCCGATGCTTTAAGTAGGAGGCATGCTGTTCTTGCATATCTTATAATTACTCCTACTCTCCTTGAAAAGATCGCCAGTATACAAAAAGAAGACCAGTTCCTTCGTGGAATTTGTAAAATTATTCATCAAGGAGAAGATTCTAGTTTTGCAATTGATAATAATGAAGTTAATAAGCTGAAAGGTAGGTTATGTGTGCTAGATATCCCTGAAAGAAAGCGTGAAGTTTTAGATGAATGTCATAAGTCAAAACTCAGTATCCATCCAGGAGTTAATAAGATGTATAGAGATATCAAAAGAACCTTCTGGTGGAAGACAATGAAAAGAGATATATCCATATATGTGAGTCGTTGTGCTACTTGTCAACAAATTAAAAGCGATCAGAAGAAGATGGGGGGTATACTCCATCCTTTGGAGGTACCAAATTGGAAATGGGATCAGGTATCAATGGATTTCATCGATGGGTTGCCCCGCACTCGAAAGGGGAATGAAGCAATCTGGGTTATTGTGGATCGATTGACTAAAACAGCCCATTTCATCCCAGTGAAATCCACCCGGACAGCAGCAAGTATAGATGAGCTATATATCAAAGAGATTGTCCGTCTCCATGGTATACCGAGCAGTATAGTGAGTGATCATGACCCGATCTTCACTAGTATATTTTAGGAGGCGTTTCAGGCCACGTTGGGAACAAAACTAAATTTCAGCACTGCTTATCACCCACAGTCTGATGGGCAGACTGAAAGGATAAATCGAATATTAGAGGATCTTTTACGAGCTTGTATTCTTGCCTTTGGTGGTTCGTGGGAGGACTATTTACATTTGGTTGAATTTTCATATAATAATAGCTATCAAGCCAGTATCGAAATGTCTCCTTTTGAAGCTTTATATGGTCGTCCGTGTCGATCACCGGCATGTTGGATTGAATCCGGTGATAGACTCGTTCTTGGACCAGATATGATTAAAGAAGCCACTAAAAAGGTTGATTTTATTCGAAAGAAGTTAATAACTGCTCAGAGTCGCCAGAAGAGTTATTACGACCGCAGAAGAAGTGCTTTGGAATTTCAAGTTGGAGATTCCGTTTTCTTGAAAGTATCTCCAATGCGGGGTGTGTTAAGGTTTGGGAAGACTGATAAGCTGGCACCGCGATACGTTGGTCCTTTTCCTATTTTAGAAAGGATTGGTCCTCTAGCATATCGAGTGCAGCTACCTAATTGGTTACCCGGCGTACACGATGTATTCCACATTTCACATCTTCAAAAGTACGTGCACGATCCAGACAGTATTATCGAAGAAGCAGCTCGGTAGGATCTAGAAATCGCACCAAATTTAACTGTTAAAAGAGAACCAATTAAGATTGTGGATAGTGATGAAAAGAAATTAAGTAACAAAATTGTGAAACTGGTTAAAGTGCAGTGGAGCGGTGATCCAAAGGACTGTACTTGGGAGACAGAAGACAGTATGCAAAAGTCTTATCCCAATTGCAGAGTGGACATCTCGGCTTAAGCAGGTAAGCCATTTCTCTATCCTTTTCTGAATTCGTATATTCTTTGTTTGCTTTTCTCTCTCTTTCAAATTTCAAGGACGAAATTTTCTTAGGGGGGAAATCTGTAACATACCAAAATTTATCAATTTAAAATTTGTAGATGTTGAACTTTTGTAATAAAAATTGAAAACTTTTAAAATAAATAAATAATAAGTGATAATTTAAATTTCATATTTCTTTTGAGTTTAAAATTTGAAAATACTAAAAGTTTTTAAAATTATTTGAATCTAAATTTTATACATATATGTGAATATATATGTATGTGTGCATATATGGGTAAAATTTGAATTTATATATTGAATTTGATTTTTAATTTGAATTTAATTTTAAAATAAATGTTTCAGTAAAATAATTTGGATTTTATATATATATATATATATATATATATGTAATATGTAATTAATTTCAAAAACATTCACTTTTTAATAATGTGTATTAATATAAAGCTAATATTTTAATGGGAAATATAAGTATAAATACAATTTAGATAAATTATTATGTTAATAAAGAAAAAAATCATTGCAAGTGTTAAGTTAACAATGACTATGGAGACAAGTGTAAATCATGAGAAGAAAATTTTAACAAGTGTCATTGTATCATTTTCTTTTTCTTAAGAAATTTATAGAAAAGGAAATAAAATTTTATAAGTCATTTTATCTTCTCCTCTTACTCTTTTATTCATTTCAAAAGGGAAATTCTGTTCAATCTTTACATCACAAAAAAAATCATCAAGAACAAGCCTAACCTACTCAACATTTGAAATCAAGAAAGAAATTCCAGAAAAAATCTGTAGCAAACTTTCCTTTCAATATCTCAAGCCAAAAGAAGGATAATTCAAATCTTCAACAAAAATTACAGAATCAAGCAAGAACTTCAAGGATTAAAGAGATTCAGGAATCAACTAAAAAAAGAAAAAAAAACAGCAAACACAAATTTAAAGGTGCAGGCCAGAGATTTCTTTCCTCTGTTTCAACTAAAAAGTTACTGTAAGTAAATTTAATTTTAAATTTGTTGTTAAAAGATTAAGTAAGTAAATTACATCAAAGATTTAAACAAGTTCATACAAAAATTTGTTGCAGATAACAATTCAAAAATCAAGCTAAGAAGAGAAAAAAGCAGTTCCAGGTTGGATTTTCAAATAGGAAACTGTCTCTGCTAAGTTATACAGGTGAGTAAACCTGTTTTAAAAACTGTTTGAACCTATTCCTTTATATATCTTGCCTGAATAATGAATATGGTAATGATATGATGAACAAAGTTTACATGTATGATGTGTATATAAATATATATATGTAGTTATATGACTGTATAGGCATGTAAATAGATATAGATGTTCTCTGTTATTTGTTCAGGCTTCAGCTTTGGTACGAAAAAAATTCTTATCTTCATTTACATTAAATTTTAGGCTAGAGCATGTAAATGAAAAGGTTTTCTAACAATGTAATTCGAATTTTAAAAATAGATTCAAGGGTATGAAATTGGTATTTAATCTAAAAATTTAAAAATTTACAGTAAAATCAAGAAATGGGTCAAAATCAAACTAGTTAATTTTAATGTTTGATTATGCAAGCTGAATCATTGTACCAAATCATGAATTTAGGTATAAGAATTGGAATTTCTAGTTTGAAATCCAGGAAGATATTCGGTGTTGTATGATTTTGGGATTTTTATCATTTGCCGTTGATTGGGGACGGGGTGTGCGGCAAGGTTTGACCTGATGGTGGTCGAGGTGTCGGGGATCGCTAGAAAAATGGAGGATGATTTTTCTGTCGATCATGGCGGCCGGAGAAGGAGGAATTAGGGTTTTAGGGGATGTTTTGCCGATGTGGGTTGTTGAGGTGATCTCGACGATATATGAGCGTCGGAGTTGATCGCTTGGGAGGGGGTCTGATCATCAGGACGTGGCGTGGCTGTGGGATGGACGGCGCGTATTCCGGAGGTCGGAAGTGATGGACAAAGGTGATTTTCTGACGTGAGAATGGGTTCCTGTTCGATCGCGATGCGTATTTTTGATTTGCAGGTGTTGACGTTGATCTGGGTTTACGGGGGTGATGGGGTAGTTGATTCCTATTTGTAGATGGCATAGAAGACCATCAACGGTGATCGAAATGTCGTGCATGGTGCACGGTGATCGTGTGTGTGTTTGATTTTGTTGGTGGGGAAGAAGATGAAGTTGACTAGAAGAAAGCTTCGGGAGATAGGGATTTAAACTCGAGTAGGGACTCGAAGTGTTTTAGGGGTTATACGAGTTTGTACTTAGAAAAAAATTGGAAGAAAAAAGTAACAGCACACAGGTAAGTTTTAGGAAAATCTCGAAGCAAGCGGGATGAAGTCTCGGGGAAGACTCGAAGGAGCTTTGGGGAGTCAGCATACCAGTGCAGTTTTCTCGAATAAAAACAATAAATTTCAAAACTTTTAAAACAAATTTAAACTCATGTTTTAAAGGAAAATTTTGATTTGGATTTTAAACAAATTAAAGTTAAGTAAGACATTTTTTAATAATTTAATTTAATTTAATTTTTGCCACATTACTTATAAAAATCAGTTATAAAATGTAATTAAAAATGATGTTAATATGAAATGTTTTACAAAATAATTTTGACTTCTCAAGACAATTCACATGATGAATTTAAATTAGATTTACAAGAAAAGTCAAAATGGTTAACAAAGATAAGAAGGTTTATCTTTAGAATTCAATACGTAATTTATTTAAGTGATAAATGATTTACTTGAAATAAACTATTTAAATTAATTACTTATATTTAATAATAAATTAATAAAAGTAATTAAGATTTAATTAATGAACAATTAAGGATTAATTAATTAGGGTAATTAATTAAGGAATGATTAATTAATGAAGATGATTAAAGATTTAATTAATTTTAATTAAGAATAACTAATCATTGATTAAAGATAATTAATAAAAATTAATTATGTGATTAATTAGTTTAAATCACACGATTGATTCATCGTAGTTGTATATGATTAATAATTATTGTATGATAGGTATTGATTGATATCTCTGATTGTAATTGTGATGCTATGTGATATGAATTTCTTTGTGCTAAGCTGTGATTCTGCATTTCCTATGTGAATATGAAACCCCCTTGGCCTGTAAAACGGCACTTGAATTTCGATGCGATAGGGAGTTGGATTCCAGTTGGTTATCCGTAACCCACATCGAACCTGTGAATCTTAACACCCTTCTTTGAGACGTACGAGCTCAGAGGTTATGTAGTTGAAGGTTATCAGTAAAATATTCCCAACTTGGTAATGTGGCATGCTGAGTGCTACTGATCAATTGTTGATCAAAGCATGGCTTTTGCGAAAAGCATAGCATTGTGGACGAGACTTCGTCGAACCTCACAACCCGGTAGTGGTCGAAACAGGAAAGATGCAGCAAGGTTATTGGGGGTAGCGCCCCTTAGGGTGCGTGCATTTCCTTCTGGATAGAAGTGGTATCATGGTATGGAGCCCAGATACTTAACTTATGTGGATATCGCAAATATATATATATGACTTTGTGATTATTGTTGTTAGGGCCCCGGATAAGGTTGGTTACAATGGGGGGATGGTATACTCGTGTAGTAGTTACCTAGTTATAAAGGTAGCCCGGCCTTGTGTTGGCAGAGATCTGGTTAGGTTCTCGGGACGTCCCTCCAAAGGCGTACCCATGTGGCCCAGGAAGTTCCTTAGCCTGACCATTTGTTGGAAATCCAAAGAAACAATACGAACCCTATACGGTTTTAGTTATATAACCTACCATGCAGCGTGGCGCTAACCTGCCACAAACCATGGTAGCTATAGTAGGCATACGATGAAATGTGGTATGCTGGCTAAGATTATACTTTCGAAAAATGTTTTCTACACTATGCACTAGTAATAATATCAAAGAATTTTTTGCGTACCAAGCATATTTGACTATTATAAGAAGAAATCTCCACCAATTCTGTGATTGCATTGTGTGTGTGGCGGAAGGTCTTATTGTAGTTTCATTTTCCAAAAAGAATTGCGGATTTTAATTTAAATTCTTTTGTTGTTTCTTAAAAGATAAAATGTTTTTGTTTGCTCATACCAGTCCCATGACTGACCCGGAGTTTATTCCTTTCTAAACTCTAGGTGCCCATATTTTCCACACGGGCAGCCTAGTAGCAGGTCTTCCGTGTTTTGGAGCTAGCTGGATTTTGAAGTCTTATGGTTTGGAGGCTATCGGTTTTTGAAGGTTTTTAACTTGGAGATATTTTGAAAACTTTTAGAGCTCAAGGTTCTCAGTTTGGAAGTTCATTATCGCTTCATTTCTTTGAAGACTTTCTGGGAATGCAATTACTTGTTGTTCTGTCGTGATGGTCTATTTTGAAGTTGTGTTATATATATAAGAATACCCTGATGTTGTTGATGTTGTTGTAATGAATATTGTGATGATGTTGTAACTGGGATATTGATGTATGGCAGTTAATTTTGTTTCCGCTGTTTACATTCATTTAATGTTGTTATAAGCTCCATCCGAACTGGAATTCGACGTTCGAATCTCCGGCAGTCGAATACAAGTGAGATACTTGATGTCGATTTTTGAACGCTGAATTTCGGGTAGTGGCAAAATTTCAAACCTTCAATTTTGTAAGTTTCAATACACTATTGAATTTCATATCATTTTCAATCCATGTTTAAATATCAATTCGAATTACTCCCATTTCAAAATATTTCAAACTTATATTTCAAACCAATTCAATAGCTTAATTTCGATAGAATTTCATTATACTTAAAAATTTAATATTAGCTTTCAATTTAATTTCTTAAAACAATTCCTTTTAAGCTAATTCCAGTTCAACACAAAACTTGATTTTCAAAAAAAAAATCCAATTTATATTAATCAAATTTTACTTTAAAATATCATTTAATTCCATTCAAAAATTAAGGATTTTAAATCGTCTAATTTAACCAATCAGGTGTCCTTATATAATTCTATACTTAGGGTCAGGTGATATGGATATTTATCATTTCAATCTGCAATTTAAATTTTAGGGTTGTATATCATTTCAAACTGAAATCCTAAAATAAATAACATCCACAAAATCGCTTGAGTCTATCATTTCAACTCATAAGGATTTTTTCCTATTCTATAGATCATTCGGGTATGCATCGTTCAACGCATAATGAACTTGCAGTTTATAACGATATAAAATAAAACATCCATTTATCCATTCATCCAATATCAACATCACACATCCATCACAATCATCATCCAAATCAATCAATAAATATCAATATATAACTGATATTCAATAACAGGTATTTAACTGGCAATTTATATTCAATAATAAATTAAACAACGATTTAATTCAAATAAATTCAAATTAACTGAAATAATGAATTAAAATATACCAAATGGCCATAAATAAATTCCTAATCACATTATAAATTTAATTGAACAAACATAAGAAATTTTAGAAGTTGTGGGTGGGTTGAAACACTCACATTTGAATTTAAATCGATTTTAAATCCAATTTCAACCCAAAATTCAAATAGTCTTAGAATTCGTACTAACAGGCAACAAAATGTCTGGAATTTCAATACGGTCCCAAACCGCACGTGAAACGGACCTCGTATGTAAAAATTATTAGCATTAGAAGTTATACGAATTTAAAATTTTAAAATAAATATATAAAGGAATTACCCAATCCCGCGTGTCCACGTCACATCTACCTCCGCACAAACTCACGTTCGAACCCAATCAAACCCATCTTCACCAGAGTTTGACCCATCCACGGTCGCCGCTAGGGGTCACTATCGACCAAGCCAACCCCCTCCGTGGGATCGCCATCGTCGGCTCCACCGCCCAGCTCCGTCGTGGCCCCTCTGAAAATCAACGCCACCACCGCAATACTGTGGGTTTTGAACCCTAATTTTGAAATATCAATTAATATGCACCATGATAAGCGGTACGACCACCACCGGTCGACTCCAGACTAGATCTCCATAAAATCCAGAATTTGATTTCGTCGATTGAAGCCAAAATCAGAAAGCCCCAATTTGCCTTAGGGTTACGAAATTTTGACCTTTGACCGCAAATTCCTGATGACTTATTCCTTATTTCAGAAAAAAAACACCAAAAGTAGATTCATGTAGTTGAGATCTTCGGTTCCATATTTTTTTCGAATTTTTTTGAGGAGTTTGATTTTCGATTTGGTATTTGATTTGAAATGGAATTGGGAATTTGGTTTTGGTTTTTCTACCATTGGAAAGAGGAGATGAGAAGGAAATGATGTATAGACAAATGAAAATAAGGTGAATCTAGGGTTTATAACTGGCTGTTTATAGGTAGGGCTGAAAATAGAAAGAACGGACAAGATTAGTTTGAAAGTTGAACGATAAATGACTTGAAAAGCCCGTTCGGTCTCTGGAATGAAAATGGATCATCCCATATATTAAAATAGATGTTTTTGAATATTTTAAACTCAATGGAATAAGTTTTAGGTCCTAATTCCATCGTATGATGAAGTTATGGTAAAATCTGCTTATTTTAAGTTGATTTCAATAATTAATTTGATTTCTAGGCGTTTCGGGCTCGTACGATCAAACGACAAGTCCGATCGTTACGAAACTTGAAATCCTACAATAATTCGCCGTTACGGATCCCATGAAACATGTTTCGTCGAAATCCGAGATAGTGGCCAAAATAGCTATTTTTACATTAATTAAATAAATTAAATCAAATTTTCAATTTAAATTTTATAATTCATAATTTCTATCACCTTAAATCACTTAGTAATTTATAACCCTCTAAAACAAATCTTTTTATCAATTCATTGTTGACTATTTCAAAATTTATATTTTTTTTACACTGCCATTAATCCTATTAATTATAATTTAATACCAATAAATTGTTTTTATTTGGTTTCAATCTTTATACTCAAATCAGTTATTATTCTATAGATATGGTTTTACATTGTTTTATATTTCATTACATTATATACTCTCATTTCTCTCTTTTATTTGTATTAACTATTATATTTCCATGTTATTAAATTTTTGGTTAATTTCACACATTAATTATAATTAAAGTCTCAATTAATTTATTCATCTCGATTTCATTACTTCGTTAAATCAATTATTACCTTATTAATAAAATTAACTTTCTATTCCGTTGATTAGGTTCACACTACAGTTATGGTCTTATTCCACATTAATATAACATTTTGTTGGAATTTGTTTGTAGTTGATTAGTTAAATTGGTAACAACACCAATTTTCACCATTATACATTTTATAACATTTGTAAGTTATTCTTTACAAACAATTATTACAACAACTCTCATTACACTACATTCATTCCATTTCCAACCATTACACATTATTTTATTAATAAGTCAACATTTAGATTATTATTTACCTTTTATATCCCACTATAAATCAATGCACACATTAATACAACAAATAATATAATTCCTTACATAATAGTGATCTTATTCAATTACCATAAATTATATATTATCTCATTAATTAATTCATATTTACATTCATTTCCTTATATCAAAATTTATAATCAAGTTATAACATTTACATTGTTCCAATCAATTGGAATTTCATAGGAATTGTTAATGATTAACTTTAATTAACATTGTTACCTTTCATTTCAGTTATTATTTCATTGATAAATCCTGAATTTTTATTCCTTTCAATGTTAACTCATAAAATCTTATTAAATTAACAAAGTTGATTATCGAAAATTTACGGGTCGTTACATTTAGTGTGACTACGTCGCTTAGCGGAAAGGATTTTCCCTCAATTATCCCTTTAAAAAGCATATCTTTTGCAAATCATAATCCTATAATCAAATTGATTATAACAATAATAGCAAGTACATATATGCACAAAAATCAGGAAATCAATGGACCATTTGCCTACATTATAGTTTTACTGGCTAAGTATTAACCATCGGCTGACTCGGGCCTAGCAGACATACTCAATAATCTAACTTCAGTTAGACAACTACCGGGCTGACTGCCCTTAGCTTTCTTTTCTATGGTCAATAGAACCGAACGGTTTTACGGGCTTACTAATAACATATATTTACTCTTGATATTCCCTTCTGTGTGTAACCTCAATTTAGTCCCACCTGTGACAAGCCCTACACATTGGAATTTTGGACTAGTTTTAGCTAGGGGCTAGTAGCTAAAGTATAGGGTGCGACCCTACATCAGTCTCATCTGGTCATCTAATATCTAAGTCATAAACTTAGGGTTAACTACCCTATTCATGTTTCATTTCCTTTCTTAAGTTAACTACCATGTTAAAAATTCATTTCCATGTAAATAATCTATACAAATGACTTACCCCTGAAATCATATCTCTATAAAACAAGGAAATCTTATACGTTCTTTACTCAAAACACTTATGCCATGATATATATACTTTACATAAAATGGTGTTGATGAAACCTTATCAACGGGATTATCTATCCTTCTAAAGTAAGTTAAAAATCCTTATTAACTTAAAAGATTTTAGGCCATGAAGCCAAAGTAAAACCTTCGTAACCATTGTTAAAACCTTAAAATATACCTTTCGAAATTATTGAAAACAACCCTTTTGAAAGCTTTACTAAAACTTTCAACATCCTCTTTTAAAACCATTTAAACATACCTTTCATAAGCATGAAAACCCTCCATTCAAATACTCAAAATAAACCTTTCAAAAATATTAGGGATCTCTCCTTTGTAACCCATATTATACCTTTCGAAAACATTGGATTCAAGTAGAAAGTTATTGAAACGTTGTTTTGAAACCATTTAAAATCATTCCTTTCGAAACCTTTGGGTTTAATGCTTAATATAACCAAGGGTCATGAAGAACTGGGGTGAAAGGATTACTTTGGAAAGCATATCCCAAGTAAAAGAAAGAGGATAGTTTTGAAACCTACCCTTTCAACACCATTTCCTCCAAAACCATTTTGAAAGCAGTTAAACTACCCTTCCGAAAGCATTGAGAAGGCGGCTTCAGAGTAAAAAGCGAAAGCACCCTTTCAAAAGCATTGACTCGAATGTGGCAGCATGGATTTTGTCCTTTTGAAAGCTTCTCTTATAACACAAAGGCGACAACTTATTCAAAAGCTCTTTGATATAAACAAAAACAAGTTGATTAAGTCGAAAGCTAACTTCAACCCCTTTGAAAGCATCATTTATAAACAAAAATGGTTCAAAGCTAATAAAAGTAGCTCTACCCCTTCGTAAGCTTGGTTTCAACACGGTTCTTTCTACCCTCACTACATATCAAAGGGTTGATACCATATGTATTGGTTTCAAATGGGTTATAATCAGGAGTATGATGTCGAAAGCTTGCAAATAGATGTGGAAAAGTGGTAGATTTAAGAAAAACTGATTTATAGCCTTTTAAGTTAATTTCTTTTCAACTAACTTGCCTTATTTTTCAAAATACTATTGGTTACCTCTTATTTATCAAAAATCCTTTTCTAAAGTGCTGTTGAATTCAAATATTATCAAATTCAAATGTTTAACAAATAAGCCTTTCTCCTTGAATAAACATATAAAACATTTAAGTCCCTTGAATTAAATATTTTATAACTATAATAAAATAATTAGAAAAATTCCCCAAAAATCACCGTAATTCACTTTTATTATGTTTTCTGACATATTTAAATTTCAAACCCAAAATCAATACATAATTGCCGAAAATAATTTAAACCCAATTTTGGCTATTTTCTTTTATAGAAAATTCATAATAAGTCCATAATAACTTAGAAAATTATGAAAATTGAAACCCGCTTCATAAATAATGTTTTCAATCATATATCGAAAACATACATCATTTAGATGTCATTTAATAGGTTTTTCAAATCTAATCTTATCATAAAATTTATATGAAGCAGTAAAACCATCAACAAGCATATATACCCATTTAGACAATCATATCATGGCATATTATTTGCAAAACTTATTCGGATCTAACTAGAATCTTAAATAATAATAAATTAGATGTAAGATTATTATTCACCTTAGCTTAGTATTAAGAAGGTTGAGATTTGTCCTTTGATTGATTTGCTTAAACTTCCTACTTGAATCTTAGCTCTTCTTGAATCTTTTAACGGTGGCCACCCGAATTCTTTAGGTGTTTTGGTTTTGTTTGTAATTATGGAAAATGAATAAGGAATGAAGGTAAGAAGGGTTTTGGGTATAAGAATATAATATATTCCTACTTTGCCCTTATCATATTCCATCTACTTATTAATTTTAATTCTCTTTGGCTTATAGATTCATTAAGGCATGACCCTTTATTAATTTAAAAATCTCAATCCCTTAACCATATACGTTATTTCATTTAATTTATCTAATTATATGTCCTAAATAATTTTAGCTAGAAATAGGGTCATTACAATTACCTTGGTTGTTACCAGCCTTTACTGGGATCCCGTGGCATACAATACGTACTCGATATATAAAGAACAATCTAGAAAGGTGATGACCATACCCTAATGTTTGCGAACCACATAATCTTATAGCATATTGTAAGGACCTAGAGTTTTGGTCATTTGATTTTGAAATACTTAATTTATTTAAATATTAAAAATAATTGTTTTAAAAGTAAAATAACTCAAGTTTCCAAATATAGGAATTTAGATTAAAGTTAATATCTGAAATTCAAATATAGAGATTTTTAAAATATTTGAATTCCTGAATTTATATTGAATAGCATTTCAATAACTGAATTTTTATGGAATATCTAATTTAATGGATTAAATAGCTTTACTTAACCCTTTTGGAATAAATGAATATTAACAGTAAATTCAACTGTAATTTATTTATAGCAATCACAATTTAAAAAAATAATTAGAAAGTTATTTTTATTTTTACGATTCAATTCCTATTGGCGTGTTTTAAATTTAATTTACCTGATTTTTTTCAAAAAAAATAATTTAGAAAATGTTTAAATTCTCGTTTAATGATTTATCGTCAAATAGCAGTGTTTTTATGATTTTGTAGAATTCAATAACAGTCATATTATTATTATTTTAGGGTCGCATCATTGTTTTGAACGTGACTGTATTTTTGTTTGGTCGATCGAAAGCCATACACAAAATAAAAATCTATGCAGCGAAGTACTGGAAAATTAAAATTATATATATATGCAATGCTCACATTTATCTGATCCACGCACATATTTCTTTGACCATTTATCTTTATGTTTTTTGTTCTGTACCTCTTTTTTCCTCTAAAGTTTGAACCAAAAGAAAAAAAATGCAGCATTATAAATTATAAATGTTAGATCTTTGGGATCCTGGAAGTGGGGGCTTCATTTGGGCAAGCAAATGTTTGAGTGCGACGCTTGTTTGGGGTGGCTCAAAGGATGTCATGAGCTTTAGATGATCTAGGGTTTAGACTTAGCGATTTTGTTGTAAACTACTTGCAAAGCAGAGTTTTTTTTTGGTTTAGAGGGTCATTTAGCACCTTGTGAAAAAAGAAGACATAGAACGATGTTATTTTGGTGGCCGCGATATGTGTACGACAGTACAGCTCAGGTAAAAGCCACAATTTGGGTGAGGCCCATGGCGAGAAAGTGATGGTGGTAGGAAGGTGGAGGTCGAGGAGTACATCAGTTTTAGATTTCGTTGACTGTGGCTCGAGACGTAGGGGAGTGAAGCTTTGGTGATGGTGGTGAGCTTGGGGTGAGAGCGAGAATGTAAAAGAGGGGAAGAAGGGTTTAAATTAATTAAAGTGTAATTAGTGAAATAAGACTGGTTTTGGTGAACTATATATAATTTGAAAGTCGTATCTTATAAATTATATATCTTGTCCATACGAGGTCTTAAAACGAGACGCGGTCAGTCGCATTGTGCTCGTAGAGTCGAACATTACATTTAGGTTTTGGTTTGGTGGAAATCAGAGCTATTGGAATTTTACACTCAAATCGAACGCTTTCAATTTTAGTTGGAACCAAAACGCGAAAGCAACAATTAGCACTCTGGTGAGTTAAACTCACCTTTTTGGTTAACCAGTATGTTATATAGTTGATAAAAATTGTTGATTGAATGTTTGGATGATTTACTATTTTATCAGTTGGTTTGAATTTATTCCCATCCATGGAGCGGATAACCTTTTATATATACCCACCTAATAGCGGATGACCCATATTATATAATTATACACCATTTGTGATACAAGGGGATAGGTTGGAGGGATCCACTAGGATTCCTCACCACTATTGATTTTATTTACATGTATATGTGATGATATATATGAGCTGTGTGATTCCTCGCCATTGTTGAAATATTTTCTATAGTATTCCTGTTATATGAATTTCTGAAAATCAAACCTAATTGCTGACATTATGGGTTATGATATCGTTATAGCTAAAACTTAAAATTGTAGTGATAAAAAATCAGTATCAATATTGGTTAAGCGTTTGGTAGCTATTGGCCCCAAATTACTATTTTAAAAATGCTATAAATTACCATTTGAGTTGGAATTGGTTTTTGAGACAAGAAATGATTTCAAATCTGGAATTGGGTTTTGGTAATATTTTTTGTAAAAGATTTAACATCTAATTTACTCCAACCTTTTTATCTGTCTTTTCTAAGTTATTTATTATATTAAATATTGCTTTAAGATTATTTATTTATATTTAATGTTATTTGAAAGCTACTTTTATCGATATTTTAATATTTTGAAAACTCAGTTGTTACGGTTTGGAATTAAGGATATTGAATATTAATAATATTTTGAAAATTAATTATTATTATTTATAATAATGGTAATGTTTTGAATTATTAATTATTATTTTTAAGATGGTTTAAGGATAATAATAATTGTAGATTTATAATGTTTATTATTTATAATTATTGTTATATAATAATATTTTGAACCAAATAGTTATTATTTATTTATAAAAAGATCGATATTTATAAATAAAGTTTAGATTTAGTTTTATAAAAGGATTTTTATAAAATGGTTTGGTGATCAAAGGAAGATAATTACAATGGTTTTATAATTGTTTTCAGATATTTATAAAAGAATTTTATAAATGGGTTTATAGATGTATAAAAGAGTTTATAAATAGTTTTATGGATTTGTAAAGAGTTTATAAATGATTTGAGAAATGATTTGGCAATGTTTGTTAACCTTTTTTTTAGATATCTATAAAATAGTTTATAAATACTGTTAGAGATTTATAAAGGGATTTATAAACGATTTTAGAATTGTATAAAAACGAAAAAACATTTTCTGTTTGGTGAATATACTTATACAATTGAGATTTATATAAATACATTTTCTAAATTGTGAAAACTCTACGTTTATGAATATAACATACCGCTGAAATAAGTATATGGATATTTTCAAGTATTGGAAGGAGTATAAAGGATTTAGAGACATCTTTGTAAAAGTATTCGATGTAGATACAAAGTGATTTGATTTAATGAAAAGATTAATTAAAGAGGCTAGTGGTTACTTGCGTGCTTATCCAATGTTGGTTTTCCATTTGGAAATAAATCCCTGATTTGGAAGTCCATTTGTTGATAGTTAAATAACCTGCTATCAAATATGGATCAAAAGCATAACTTCGAAAATATCAAGGAGCAACACATGAGTTATATGACACAATCATCTCTTATGATGTTGTACTATGCGTATAAATCTCGTTTCCTTCTCCTGGGTCAAATGATAAGGAAATCCGTCCACTAATGGTTATTGGGTGATCTCCATATTTATCTTTGACTATGTATTTCCTAAAGAACTGGGGCTGACATTACCAAAAATTATGAAAGTTGTTTCGAAGAGACCGAGATCAGATATGTTATCTGAAAACAACTTCAATCAACTCAAGCGTTTTGAAGTGAAGACACCTTGATGATGATGGAATTTGAAGACAGAGCTCTTTAAAGTGCAATGGCTGCTTGCTACTAATCCTAAGAGCGATTCCAAGGTGGATGCAGTAAAAGTAGTTCCATCGATTTTGTTCAGCCCTAAAACGAACTCGTATGGATGAATGTTGACATTGTGTCATCAACTGGAAGACAATGTAGCTTTCCAAGTGGGAAGTGCTTTATAAAGATAAAACATAGCCTCAAGCCTCATCAACTGGGAAATGACAAAAATCAGGCATGCAGCAAGGCCAAGTGGGTCACTCCCATCAGGGTATGGTCATTTCATATCTTGATTGATTACTATCTACTCATGTAATCTTCGGGGCCAATTAAACAAGGGCTGATCATATTCGGTGCTACTAGTCAAGTGGTAGGCTAGTCTGTGTAGCGGAGGTACAAGATATTTTTAATAGACCCTAGTGCATTTTATTTAGAGATGTACCATCGGAACGTAGTTTGTTTCTTTTTCACGGTATTGAATCCATTCTTTAATACGAGCTTTACGGACTTAGTTGTGCCCAACTATGCTGAAATGTAAGATGCAAGCATTTCGGCTATATTTATAATTTATGTTGACCTCTAGAAACTATTATAATATCAATGGATTTTCTATCAAAAAAATTTAGTTATCGTAAGGTAAAAACCCATCCATGTTTATTTGCGATGTGGTTTTATGAGTTACCTTTATTTTCAAAAAAAAATTGAAACGTTAAAATTCAATCAAGGTGTGTCTTCTCATGCTAGTTTATGTGACTTACTTGGGTGCTATTTTATTATAATGCTTGGAGCAAACCGAGCAGGTTACAAATTTAGTTTGGATGCTTTGGAGCTCAGGAGACAAGCTGGAGGTCCAAGATGCATCTACATATTCTTCGTGTTCCGGTGTATTTTTTGTTGGTTGTATTTATCAGCGATTATAAGGACAAGCTGTTATAACTGTCCGGACTGAAATAGGTTAGTATACCTTGATTGATGTCTATACATACATATATTACAGTTTATTTTTCTGTAAAGATTTGTTGTACATTATAGATTTTTCATCCAGTAGTGAGATTCTGTGTTTTTTCGTTTCTTCTTATCTTCTTCCTTCTTCTTTTTTCCCCAAAAATTGGTTTTTGGCATTCGATTGCTCTACATGCAATACAGTTGACATATTAGTGTCGATTTTTTGGGGTCGAAAATCCCAACTGTTACACATACCCTTTTTAAGCCATTTTCGAGTGTGAGGCTTGAGGTAATGTTTACCTTTCAGAGATCATATTCTACTTTGAATGCCACATTTCCATTTTTAATAACACACTATTGATTTCCACAAAAGTACAATCTCTGAGCTCATACATCTTGGGGAAGGGTTTTAGTATAAGAGGGGTTACCTCTTACACCACAAATAGATGTACGTTTATAAAAATCATTGTACTTGTATCTTAGGAATGAAATGTTAGACATTCATCCATACATGTTGTTCAGGAATAGGATAAACCGAAGGCACTTCTCCTACTACATCCTATTTTGGTAATCACTCCTAGGATTAGTAACGAGTAGTCCTAGCATCGAATTTCAAATTGAAGAAACCACTGCCACAATATACATGATAAGGGAATTAGCCTAGAGGTTAGTGGTAAGCAGCCTTACATTACAAAGATCTCTGTCTTCAAAATTATTGTCTTTAACATATTTTCACTTTCAAACATATATTTGTTCGAAATGGTCTTCGGATAGGAATTAGCCATATCCTACCCTTGTTTCTTCGATCCAATGTATCGATAAAAAGAGGTAAAGTATCATAGGTGATTATTATACCATTAAACGGTATCTTTTTATCTAAGTAAAATGTCTTCTTGAGATATATATCTTTAAAAAAATTCTGTACAGCGTACACGGAATTGTTGAACTTCTCTTTAACTTTGAAAGTATCATATTATCTCTTTTCAAAATTTCTTAGAAAACTTTTTCCATTCATTTATGGAGATTTTATGTTAATTATACCCAATACAATTTCCATATTCAACCCATACTATTCGTCGAATAATGGTGAAATGCTATTTAAATTCACACGAATGCTACAAGTTCCTCAGATTTTACATGGTTTATATTTTGGGAAAACTCTAAGTCTCCTTTTTTATCTTTGGAAAATGTGGTCTGAGTACATTTAATTTATTATCCCCTCCATCGGACAAAAGTGAAAAAGTTTTGATTTCAAAAAAGTAAGTTTAAATGGTTTAATTAATTATTTTAATTTATTTATGAGTGTTTATATTTTTAAAAAACATTATACAAATTTATTTTTAAATTTGGTTTAGATAAATAAATAGTTTAAATAAAACGTCAAAATATGACCACAAAACATTTTGTCAAAAAACAACGTTTTGTCGATTTGAACTTGTCGCAACGTTGTTGCACCTTTATGTACACAATTTTATAAATATGTTAACATATAAAGGTAGTTAACAATTAACTAAACAAGGTTACTTTTAATAATCACACTTAGAAAATTCTAGAAAGTAATTAGAAAAAGTAAACTAAAAAAGACAAAACACATGTCATATCACATGTGACATAAAGTAAAGTAATCATTCTTATTCTTTAAATAACTCCTAAGTATTTGAATTTTAAAAGTGTGATGTGATGTGGATGGTAAGTGTTGAATCAAATAAGTTTACTTATTTCTTAAGGAAAGTTATTTAAATAAAAACACAAATCTATATTTTAATCTCAAATATTTTCTATAAATACCCATCTTCTTCTTCACTTTTGAACCATTTCTTCTCTGATTTCTTGAGTTCTCTTACATCCTTTAATGGCTTCTTTCTATAATTAAATAATGCTAAAATATTTCCAAAAATAAAACAAAAAAATTTCGACAAAACTCCATCTGAACCACTTCAAAACTCCTCCTTCCCCCTCTTATTGCTCATGCACCCCTTCACCATCTAGCCGAGGCCAAACCCTCCGTGAAACTCATGGCCTAAAGCTCCAAAGACCTCGACAAGTCAAGTAAAGTCACCTAGAAGCCTTAAAACAAGCATTCGCGAGCACCCTATTTAAGTTAGGAAAGTTATAATCACTTAATCACTTTAAAGTTAGTTCATTTGCAACTAAGGTGAGAACTCCTAATTTATATGTATATATTTGATTGTGATGTTGTGATATATTTGTTTGAATGTTTGATTATGATATTTATTTTTTTATGTTGTTTATTGCACGAAAATATTGAAACAAGTCACGGATTTACACGACATATAATCACATGGAAATCACTTTCCAAAAGAAATGAAATGTGATATGGAATCGTTTATACCTTGAAAAAATGTTTGAATATGCTTTAGAAATGATTCATAAGTGTTTAAACTTGTCTCGACGAAATTTGAATATGAATATCAAAATATGCCAAAAATTCGACGCGTTGCGTAATGGCAGTTTGTGTTTTCGCGTCAAAAGTGCAAAGGAACATACGAAGTAGAATATAGTTTGGAATTTTTCAAAGTAAGAATTTTTCAAATCGTTATATCCGTATCTTTCATATAAAAAAATAAAGTCAAGATTTCATCTTGTATATTTTGAAATATGGCAAAATCAATTTTCAAGAAAAATCAAGCTTTTGCACTAAATGACCAAAGTTGGAAATTGAAAAAATAATTGGTTTAGAATTATGAAATAAATTCTAAAAATCTTTTAAAATGTTTTAAAAGCGATTTAAGTTGAAAAGATGATTTTCTAAATGATATAAAAGTCGTTTTAAATAATATAGCTTTTAAAGCACTTTTTGTAACACTATTCGCAACACTTTTCAATAACTTTTGAAACAAAGGTTGAAACTAAATAATTCTTTCCCAAATCCTTTATAAATGTTTCTAAGTAAATAATAAAGCATTTTAAAAGAAATTTTAACAATCTAACATTATTTCAAAGATGGTTAAACAAATAGTTAAGTGATTTAAAAAGGAAAATGAGTAGCGGAAACGACTAGTACATTTGTCCCGCCTGTGAGATCTGAAAGTGAAAACAAGCTGTGTAACTAAGGTTAGGGATAGAGCAACTAGTGCCCGGAACTTACCTATCCTTGGTTTTCTCTTTTAGGCGAGGGGTGGAACATGTCGAAGGGAAAGCCCGGATGCTCAACTTGGATTTTATTGATAAAATCTTCTTATACTCATTATTAAAATCTGAAGAGGGAACTTGTCCTATTCGTGGAATTTAAAAGGCTATCTCACCATTATCCGTCCATAGCACTCGTCGAATACGAAAGTTGATTTTGAATAAAAGTAGAATGATTTCGGTAATCCTATTTTCTCAAAAGATACTCTTTAAAAAAATAATTTGAGAAATATTCAAAAAGGGGTTGAATTGATTCCATATTCATTAAAAGAATATTTTTAAAATATATACCTTCAAGATATTTTGGTAAAGAAAAATGAATGAATCGAAAAACAATCACCTAATTACATCATTTTTATCGATGATTGGATTTCGAAAGAGTCGGGGTTGGATTTGGGTGATTCCTATTCGAAAACCACTTCAAACCATTGTATATGTTCGAAAGTGAAGACATGTTGAAGATGATGATTATTGAAGACCATGGATCTTCATGGCGTGAGGACTTCTTGTTGACATGCTCTAGGTAGCTCCTATTATAGAGTTACTTATAGCAGTGGTCTTCTCATTGTGGAGATTTTTCGGAATGCAAGGACTACTCACTACTAGTGGTAGTATGAGAGTGCCTTCAGTTTGTCCTATTCCTGAATAACTTGTGTGGATATTTTTATAACATTCCATTTCTAAAGATTACGTATATTGGTTTTTACAAACGTACATCAGCAATGGCGGAGAAGGCAATTTCTCTTAGCTAAACACCCTCCTTGAGACGTACAAGCCCAAGGGTTGTATTTTTATGGAAGGCAATTAGTAGTCAACACAAAAGGCAATGTGGCATTAAGAGATGCGATATGTGATTTGTGAAAGGTAATCGTTGTCTCAAGCCTCATCAACCAAAAATGACCAAAATAGTGTTAGATGTAGCAAGGCTAAGTGGGTCATTCCCAATTAGGGTATGGTCATTTCCTTCTAGATATATTTCTTTCCGCTATGACATTTGGGATGTAAATTAATGTGGATATATGCGAAGTGAGCTCTCGGATAAAGGTCGGTAACGTTTGGGGGATGGCATATTTGGCACTACCTAATTATAGAGACGGACCGGTCTTGTGTTGGTAGAGGGTAGATGTTCTGTGCCTCGAGACATCCATCTAGAGGTGTACCCATCGGAAGCTAGTTCCTTCACCTAGTCATTTGTATGGAAATCCATTCTCCAATAAGAACCTTCAGACTTGATTGTAAACCTATTATGCTGGATTTTAATCAATGTAACAATTTCGGCTAAGATTAATAAGTTTATTTGCAAATGTTTTCAAAGAAATTTATTAAAAATAATATCCCTAAATTTTACTTAATAAAGAGTTTTGGTTATCATAAGGTAAAAACCTGTTTCGTATTTATGTGTGGTGTGGTCTTATGAGATATCCTTTTATTTTCAAAACATCGTACTTTGAGTTCTCACACCAGTCTCATGACTGACCCGGAGTTTATTTTTCCCTTTAAACTCTAGGTGCCCTATTTTTCGGGCAGCCTGTAGTCATGATATCTTAGGAGCATGTTAGGGAGCATTTTGGAGAAGTCTTTTGGAGCTATGAAGCAGAAGTACCTTATATAAATATCTACCCATTTTCTGTTGTGTCATGTAGTATATATTTTCCAGCATATTTACGGATAGACAGTTATAACTATCCCCTAGATTTGTATTTGACTCTGATCATTTATGTATAATTAAAATGTTGAATGCGATGTGAGATTCTTTTATTGTGTTATTCTATCTTTTTATTCTTTTACACCCCTGATAATCTGCCTCCCCGACACTTGGACTTAGTGTTGTTTTCTGAGGGTCGTGGAGACGGGTTGTCACACATAATCAATTCTACACATCCGTTTAACTTTTCAGGTCGTGAAATCGCGAAATGCGATGGCTTATTTTTACTCCATTGACAAACTTTGTCGAAATGAGTTTTAATATGTATAAACTATTTATAAACAATTTTAAAGAGGTTTAACAGTGCCATATATACTATTTCATTTAATAAAGAAAAATAATTCCTTGGTGTAAATTCGACATGTATTTTACGTGAATCATTTCCGCATCAAACAAATATATCATCAAAATCCAAAGCATGATGATCAAACATAGAAAACATTCATATCAAACATATCATATCGTCATATAATTTATAATAAAAATAAGCAGAATTTCTCACATGATATCCTTTCGATCTAACTTTCAATTGATTATAGCTTCGCTTTTCCAAAACCGGAGCCTATGAATCTTGCTCGGTGATACCTAAGGGTTTGGCCTTGGGCTTGCAAGGGTTATGGGATGTTTAGATGGGAACAGCCTAGCTAGAGAAAAGGAGAGGAGATTACTAATTTGATCTCGAACCGAGGGTAGTGTATACCTTTCTATACGAATGTATATTTCTCAGTAAAGCTTTGCTATTCCTATGGAATATTTTATGAACAGAAGGAGGCCATCGAAGAGAACTTCTAAATTGAAGAAGAAGAAGAAGAAAAGAAGTATTGAATTAGTGAAGAGGAAGAGTGGAAGTGGCTTGCTATTTATAAGTAAAAAGTGGAGAAAAATATCATGATATTTCCTTTGCCACACATCGCCATTTCATCACCCTTCTTCATCATCCATACACCCAAACCATATCCCCTCCAACGTGCTACCTATGTACAAATAAATGATGGAGAGTTTTATTTGTTTTGGTTAGGAAATATCATGATATTTCTTTTTTATCATTAGTAAATACGAAATGTAAATATAATTTTTAAAGTATTTTCATATGTTTATGGATGTGTATATGTGCGTCACATATAACCAGTAACGTTCACAACTTCTCTACGTCAAATCATCACGAATTACGATTTCTGTTTTCGATTATATTTTCACTTGTTAGCTAAACTATAAATATTAATAAAAAATGTTTGAAAATAATATTTCCATTATTACTTCATAATCCAAAAGGCCTCATTTGATTTTAAAATAATTATTAAATCATTTAAACTTAATTTAAATTCAAAAATCAATTATTTCCAAATGATGATATCATTGATGATGTCATAAAAAAATTTAACAAATAAAATAAATAATTTTATTACATATTCTTACTTATATGGATAAGTAAGTGTGCGTATCTAGACTCGTGAGCGATTTTTGATGGTTAAAAAGCAGTTTATCGATAAAACGATTTTTGGTCACTTTATCGATATTTTTACAAAGAGTATATTTAGTAATTACTTATTCAAAATAAGATTACCATAATTAATCATTGTTCAAAATAATATATTTTTTGTTATAAAACCTTATATTTGGATATTTTTAAATTAAATATTATTTTTGAAAGTAATAAATTTTTGGGAGTTTACAACATCCATAATTATGGCATTATAAGAAAACTTCTTATTTCACCTCTACAATTAATTACTTTATTTAGGGGAATTAAATAATAATCAACAACCTATTTTCTACGCCATCTAGATGTTATAATCTTCTGTTATTTACACTATTATACACACATACACAAGTTTATACATACACACACTCATAGCAAATTTCTAAGTGTTTGGAGTATACGCCCTAAACTAACGTTTAAATGTCAAATCTTAAAAAATTATACAAGTCCCATTTTCATATTTTTAAATATAATATAAACCAATATTCATAATTCAATCAATGGACTTGTATAAAAACAAAATCCAAATTCACTTATTTTACATTAAAACAGCAGAATAAATCAATAATAGGAGCTGATGACTTACATACCTTTGCGCTCTATTCAATTTCTTTTTACATCAAATTAGAGAAATAATATTTCTTTTCAAATTATGAAAATAGATGACGCAAACTATGAAGAGGAATTCGTACCTTACACACCATTTCCTAATTAAAACCCTTAACCGGATCCAAAGAAAAAGATAAGAAGTGGAATAGAAGGTAAAACATCGAAATTGTAAAATCTACACAGATTTCATTATTTTAATATATAAAAAAACTGAGATTCCAACCTAAGAATTGACTTTTTTATTTGGGGGAATTTTGGGGGTTTTAATGTGATGTTTTTCACAAATCAAAATTCTCCAAAGCATATATCAAATCCAACCTACCCTATTCAATTACTAAAATAGAAAGACTAATATTTCCACTCATAACAGGTCCTTAGCTCTTCCTCTTTTTGGAATGTTCATGCCTTTAATAATTTCTTTTAGATTTGTCAATTTAGATATATACAATAAGGAATTTGTATATAGATTAGATTCAGAAATTGAGGGGTTGGAGTAGAATAGAATTAGAAAAATAATAAACATCTAGAATCTGTTACCCGAAACCCTAAATAACATCTCAGAATATTCGAAAAGAGAGACTAACAGAGATTTGTTTGGTTTTCAAAATAATTTTTGAATAAAAGTGAGGGCGTTAGGCTCTTATTTATAGTGGTTGGAATGCATCAGAACCATCAAATTTAAAACAATAAGATCGGATACGTTCAAATGTAGAAACCCTAGCTGCTAACAATATTTACCCATCGACAGCCCCTACCCTATCAATTGGCCTATGAGACTATTTTAGGAACATTTTATTGTTTTGTTTGATGTTTAATTTTATTCCATAATTAACCACTTAACGTTAAAAATTAATTTAACTTTATTTAACCCCAAGTCTAATTATTATTACTATTGAATTTCAACTTTGAGAATTATTTAATTATTTGAATTTGAAATTTTATTTAAATTTTTTTGAATCCGAAAACTTCAACAACATCCATAACTTTTCCGTTTGAGCTCTGTTTTCAGCATATTATATATGAAAATTGATCAAAAAATAACCACGGACATAACGACATAACTTTTATGATCAAACCCTGACTTTTACACAATTTCCATTTTTAGCCTTATCTTATTTAGTTAATTAATCTTATTTATTTCTTTCTAATTAAATTTTACAGGATGTTACATTGATATTGTCAAATGCGACATTCAACCTAGTGTGCAATCGTATTGCAATTAGGTGCTCTTATTTTTATTGTAGTAGGCTCTGACTACATATCTTCTTACTTTAGAGTGGTGGGGCGAAGACGTTCACTAATAATAGGGATGGGCATGCTGCCAAATAGTTGCACTTATGTGGGAATCGAATCTGTTATTTGACATTTTATGCTACGGGTTGTATGATACAGAGCATATGATATAGGCACTAACGAGGAAACTTAATTAATACTAAGGTGGCAAGGTATCATTGGACTGTGATTCGATGAATGGCCTCTAGCGTGGGATGTATACTCGGTACGGTTCAACTTAAATGGTTTACCGTTGAGAATGTCAACTCAATGCATAGTTAAGCGTTTTTACCATTAATAATGTCAACCAAATGGATAGCTAAGCGGTTTACCATTGAGAATGTTAACTCAATGTATATTTAAACGCTTTACCATTGAGAATGATAACTCAATGTACGGTTAAGTGTATTAAGGGTTGCTACAAAATAGCATGTAGGGGCTGATTAGTTCTTTATACGAAGTGCACGTACTTAAATGAACAACATTTGGTTGAATAGATATTGAGTGACAGTTTAATTTCTTATTGACACCATATCATCAGTGACATAATTCACTCACCGGACCTTGTCTGATCGGCTCTAGTTCTCCATCTTTATAGCTATTACAAGAGGACAAACAGTAGGTGAGGTAACTTACATATGGTGCATGGAGAACTTGACATGGCGCTTTGGAGATATATTTATTAATAGTCATTTTCTTATGTACCTTATTGTATTTATCCATTAAACTTATATTTTATTCCTATTTGGAGATACTTCGTAAAACACTTATTATATTAGCCACGGTTATTTTGAAACAGTATTGGTTTGGTTATTTTCAGTGTCAATATTTTATTTTTTTGGTTGGGAGATCTAGAAGTATATAATGTGTGAACCTTTTATTTCTCTATATATCTTATGAATCATTAAAATTTAACAATTCAAACTTCTTAACACGATAATAGTTCATACACCATTTTTAGGCATTAAAATGGTGTATCCAAAAGTGTAGGTTGTTACATATACATACATGCATACAAAATACATACATATACATGTATAATTTTAAACAATGCTTTAGACAGTAATGTGTATATAAAAGGAGAATTTGTCGGTTGTGGTGTAAATCCCAACATCCAAACACGTACGCATTAATCATGTACATAATATGATATGTTGCACTTAACCAATATATGCCAAGATAAATTTGGTTATTAATGTCATTTAATCAACTTAATTAAGTAGAGAGAAATGAAAGATTTCTCTCTCCAAATAAAAAAAAAATCTCCCCTCACTAATTGATTAAGTTAAAGAGAGAGAAACGAAATGTTTTCTTCTTTAAATTAAATTGAATAAGTAACTTGTTACATGCGTATACACAAAAGAGTATATTTGATATATCTTATTTTATATAAATCTAATATTGTTTAAAATATAAATAATTAAAACCTTTTTTAAATACAAAATTAAATAAAAAAAGATTTTTTAAAAATATTTAGATTGGATCTAAAATTTCTGTAGAGTTCATAGGCGCGTGTATGTATTTACTAATTATATATATAATATGTGTAATATATATCATACTAAATATAAGTTACTATGTATAAATTATTATTATTGTTATTTTGGTAGAAAGAATTACATAAGATTCTATACTATATTATGATTAGTGAGTTTGGCTTCAAGAGCACAGAAGCTACCTTTAATTTGGACGACTGAACCGTCTCCAAATTTATATGTATCTTTATCTTACCCATTTTACTCCACAAGACCTTACGTTCTCTCCAGCCCTACTCTCCTCCTCCCAATTTCCTCCACCCGGTATCGATCCAATCCCCTTCCACTTCTCTCCTCTTCCCCCCTTTTGCCTTCATTTTAGGGATCGATAAATTCCCTTCAACTGACTCAGCCGTTCGTTTACCCTGGTTTTTTCCCCACACCGTCTAACATTGAACAAACCCTAACCTCGATGTCGAAATCATTTTGGCCTCTCCATCGGTTCCCACTATCGCTGTATCTTGCTTACCACTACTTTACAACTGTTTTCACTACAACGGATCTCGAGCACGCTTGGTTGGCTTGCGACTAAACCTATAGAGGAGCTATACGTGCTGTTTACCTGCGTCTCTACCCAATCGGAGGTAAAAAAACCTACTTTTTCCATGCTATATTGCAGATAGATTCATCAATAACTTGATGTCTGTTTTTAGTCTTACTGATACTATAAAAGATTGAGTACACTTCTAGGTGAGCTTGCAGTAGCTGTTGAACGTGATTATATAACTGTTATGATTTCACTATATGATTTCACTATACTTAATCTGATTGATTTAAGATTTGTTACTAAGACAATATATTTGGATTATAATAGGTTACTAACATTTGTATGGGTAGATTCGATACATAGTATGTATGTATGTATGTATGTATGTATGTATGTAAGAAATATAAACATTTGACAATAATTAATGCAATCATTTTATCGAGTTACTCTTGTATGGTATGCTTAGTTTATGACATGCAATATGATTATATTTTTGATCTAAACTTGGATTGTAAAATTTTCAAATTAAATTTGCTGTAATTTTTATTTCAGAATTCACTATTATACATGTACTGTAATTTCATTAGCTTGCACCCAAGTTATACTTATGTATAAAGTGGATCTAAAGTAGGTCTTTCTAGCACATACCCACATTGCTACTTTTACTATCGTAGATTGTTTGCCGACCTGCAGTAACGAGACAATTCAGATAGGTGCAAAATATGTCAACCAATGTTATAGTTAAATGGTTGCTAATTTTCTTATTACTTATAATTTTCTACACTATCAAATTATTTAGACAATTTCAAGAACAACCAATTTCAACGTCATCTAAGGTTGGTCATATGAAGTCATCAAAAAGGAAGCAAAAATTTAGATGACAATGTGAAAAAGTCAACGGATCATAAAAAATGCAAGCATACACAATCTACAGTGATAACTGCATGTGAGGCTGATGTCAACGCCGTTGAAATTGTTGCTAAGGAAAAAGTAATGAAGTAAAAGAAGCAGAGAAGTAGTTAGAGAAAAAGTGACAAGCATATGCCCATATATCTGATTCTTTTCTAAAAGGTAAGAAATGGAAATAGCCATGGTAATGCAAAATCAAAGTCAACATTGATGTTATTTATTTATTGTTTATGCTCATAAAGTATCATTTACCTTTGGTTGACTGATTTTTTACTAGAGTATTTCACAAAAGCTGAATTTAAGTTGTGTTTTGTTGAAATGAATTTGTATATATGATACGACAAAAAATGTATTCTACAAATCTATTCCCACAAACATATGCGATGATTATTTGGTAGTTAGTTTAAGTTCCAATCAATAAAAATAAGCAAATATACACTTTGATGATGGAAAAAATAGGTTATGAATGCTATAGGGTATACCAAATACTTAAGGTTAATTAGTTGAGGATTTGTATATATAACATAACTACTGAATGGAAGAAACATTATTAAATACTGGAAGTTACTACTCCTATTTAGTATTTTGGCTGTCATTTTATCTATCTATAATGTTTACGTCATCTTATGCATTAAACATATGTTGATACATTATACGAACATTTCTAGGTGATGTTTACTTGGTCATTACTAAAGATGTCTTCTATCTGGCATTTACCTGCATGTTTTAAGATAATAAAAGAAAATAAAAAAGAACGTTGAAAATATTAGAAACTATTATGTTATTCAAATAAACGCATGGAGCTTCAATAATGTTTTGCTACAACTAAATCGGTACAAGTTCGATTTGAAATTTAATTATTTGCAGCTATAATAACTGTGATTGTCATATATTGTGCTAAAGATCATGGACTCCCTCAAGAAGGAACTTTATCACCTATTTTGAAGACAACTTATCTTGCTAACTTCAACCATGAACTACTCACGATGGGATATGAGGGGCTTAGCTCAGGTTCAAATCTTCAAAGTGGGTTTCGAAGTCAAATCAAATACAAACATGTTGAGCCCGAGAAGGATGAGGTAAAAAAGTATATGCATGCAGATTTATGGATGAGATATTTATATCGGTTTTTGGATCAAAAAATGATGCACAAAGTTTAAAGCTTGAGATGACCAATTACCTTAAAAACATGTTATACTTAGACGTAGAAGACCGACATTATATTTCAAAAATCAAAGGTAACTGATCAGGATGACAATTTCTTGGCATAGTTCTTAATGTGTTACGCAAGGAAACTATGCAGTTAAGGTTGTACATAAACTGAAACATAAAGTACAACCTTTGGCTTCACAAAATCAAGAGATCCGGGATACACTAACAAAGAGAATTGGTAAGAAGTGGCTACCCTATAGTTTGAAGAGGGTTAAAGAATCTGAGGTCAAGGCACTCAACCTCAGGACTCCATTAATGGATCACATCTCTCGGTGTCTTAAAGATGGCATGAAAATTGATCACCGGTTCAAGTCGTTAGTCAAAATCTGGATGAAAGATATGAAGTCATATATACGAAACGACGAGCAACTGCTTCTTTCCATGTACATCAGATAACCAGCTTTGCCCAATGATTTGAAAGAATCTTTTATAATTTTCAAAAGCAGGCTGAAAACTATACTTCATCCGAAACTAGTGCTACTACACTTGCATTTCTACCAACTAATTTGAATGTCGAGTCTGAGATATTCACTAATAAAGTTGAAGCACCCATCGGTTACATAGCAAAAAGCCTTCAACGCTATGGTTTGGTGAAGTTAGAAGGGTACCCTAGGTATGTGCATGTTTTGATAATTGATATTACGTGATGGCAATTCAATCTTAAGTTGGTTCTCCAGTTTAGTTCTTAGATGAATTAAATGGTTCTCAAAATTTGATAATTTGAAGTGATCAAGCTTCTCATAGTGGAATGTGTTAGAAAATCATGCATTAGGTTCTTAAAGTATGGTGTTCCTTAACTATCTCTAAATATTGTTTCAAGGTACACTTTAGAATTATCCTTTTTTGTCTCTTATGATAGATTTCGCATTTTTTTGTTTTGTTGGAAAGTTAACTTGATTTTCATAGGATTAATCTTAGATGATGTCTAACAGATACAACTTGAATTTTATAACACGTTATACAATGATAACTATAGGTTCTATGCATATTATTGATTTATGAAAAGAGAACCATATATTATATGACACTATATTTTTGCATTAAGTGTGATGATCCAGAGATAGTTAAACTACTAAGTTCTATGCATAGTATTGGTTTATGAAAAGAGACCTTATGTTAAATGAAACTATATCCTTACATTAAGTATGATGATCTACTGATAGTTAAGCACTTGAATAAACCATGCATCTAGGGTCCTTAATTGTGTAAAGGTACGTTGCAAAGTATTATTCTGAAGTTATACGAGTTGGTACTTAATATACTTTACATGTATCATCAAGTATGCATAAGTTGGATTCAAAAGGATTTTTTGGTGCCTAATAGTGGGATATTTCAGGTTCATTTTACAAGTCTCGAAGAGAGAAAACCATGTGACATTCACATGTCATCCATATTACAAGGAACAAAGATAGAGCTCAGAATGATTTTGCCCTATGCTTTAAAGGCTACATATCCTTAATAATATAGCTGATATCAAATAGCAAGGAAAAAACATAGGGATATCTACATAAGAGTTTAATTTTATTGAACAATCCACGAGGTAAAATACACTATGTTGGTTGTTGTAGTTTTAGAATTTCTTTATGGCTCCTTATTTTAGTTTTGGAACTTCAAGGAATTCAACAAACTAAATGCATATTTTTTGCAAGAAGTTCATGGTGACCACATATTCTATAACGAGGTTACAATTATGGTGCCAAGTATTATGAAGGTTTTAATGCTACTGTATCTGCTTATGGATCATCTAGAAGTGGAAAAAATTATGCAATATAGGTAAGCCGTTTAAATTATTTATGCAAATAATTTTGTTTAAAATGAGTTATGAAATTGATGAGTCTTCGGTGCTTTTGTTTCCACTTTGGAGTATAATATTAAGTTCGTTTGAGTGATGAAGAAATTTTGATTTTGTGAGGAAAAAATTTTATGTTAAAAATGTTAGGTTCCTTCATTTTCAAAATTGAAATAGTTAGTATAATATCTACTGCCACAACACTCAAATTCGAAAATTTTGTCAACTAAAATCAAACCATGTACACTACCTGCTTTCTAATTTCATCTACTTTTGGTCAAATTTAAAGGGGTAAAGTTTAGATTATAGGGTCTCCCAACAAACTTTGTTCACTGCCTATATTCTAATTACTAGTGCACTTCATTCGGTTATATCCATAGCTAATAATGTGACTTTATCTTTTGTTGCAGCTTCTGCTTTGCAAGTAGATTTATTACCTTTCAGCTACATTGTTGATGATGTGGAGAATTCCTTGATATATTTAAATGTCAGAAAATACAAGTTTGATTCC
The DNA here is from genome assembly GCA_030765085.1 of Allium cepa. Classification (NCBI taxonomy): domain Eukaryota; kingdom Viridiplantae; phylum Streptophyta; class Magnoliopsida; order Asparagales; family Amaryllidaceae; genus Allium; species Allium cepa. The sequence goes on along the minus strand of CM060929.1, from coordinate 696,717,317 downwards.
ACCTTCCAATATGCTCAAAATACAAGGTATAAATTTGGCCCTGCATAAATTATAAATAAATGATGTATTAGAAATGATTCTTTTTTTCACTATTTGGATTAACAGTATTGAATATTATATCCACATTGAACTCAACAACCTGCACAAGCGCAAACACTGATGTTAATAATGAGGTTGTCTAATTGATAGGTAAACATTCTTCAACTTATGTTTCTGTAATTGAACCGAGGTATTTGGTATAGTTATAAATGAGATTTTGATATTATTTAAAGCTTACGTGTTACATCCTATAATGCTTTATGAACTGATTTACTCATGATGTTTTAATTTCATGAGGATATACTTTATTTTTGCTTTGGCTAATTATGTAAATTTATAAACTACTGTAATTTAGAGGCAATGGCATGTGAACACGTATATTTCACTCCCTCTTACACATTTGGACAAGTTCTCTTTCGATTTTTTTTGATGATCTACAGTTCGGTTAATAAATTCCCACAAATGGTACTACAGTTCCTATGATTGATTAAACTCGATTCATACCAACGCGTCTACATCCATATGGTAGAATCTAACTGTATTCAACTAAGTTGTATGTCTCCTTATTTTTTTTCTACTATTGCAAGTATACCCGCTTTAGCGTTCGTCAATTTCTCAATATGTCGTGTGCGAACACTATACCATCTGATTGATCACCTGAAAGCATTAATTACTATATTGTATTCAACCTTTGCCTATGCTAAATTTCTTTCCAAATGTTCATAGATTGTATAGAATTATAGCATATAAGTGTTCAATGCTTTTTGTATATGTGTTCACTGTTCAATCGTTTCTACAAGAAGTATTGATTAAATGCACTACCTAAATATAAATCTTGACAGCTATTCATTTGTATTTTATCACTAAGGAAAGGTATTTCATTTGTATTTTATTTTTCCAGCTATTCATCTTACCTTTTACTTTTCTTTATATGCTAAAATTTTCTATTTCTGTACATTAGTTTTTCTTTAAATTGTAAGAGGCTAATCTTTATTAACTTGATACATTATTGTTTGTAATTTACAGAATTAGTACATTGAAAGGAACAAATAAAGGAGGATATCACATGAATTCTTATTTAAGTCGTGTCCAAATATTGGTTAGTTTTGATATTTCAAATATTTGACTGATGAATTTTAAAATTAATATATTATGCAAATTTCATAATTTGTGGTTCCAAAGAAATATCTTTTATCCTTTTACTAAACACTTTTTTGTATATGGATAAATTCAACAATCATAATCAAAAACAAAAATTCATTAGATTTTCACAGGAAAGGACCTGTAACGGTCCGCAAATCCGTACCCCTTGAATCAACACTATTCTACCTCTATTAACTCAAGTGGCACAGAATTACGAACCATTAGGGTTAAAGATGAAGAGATAGAAGAAGAAGAAACTAAACAATATCAGAATCTCACAGTCGCAGCGGAATAAAATATAATAGTAAATATAGAACTTTACACAAAAAAGAAAACTATCACTGTTTTATACATCATATCATCAGAGTATCTCATACATCAATAATCACAAAACAGACCTACCATACAAACACAGCAGCGGAGAAATATATAGGTACATATAATACGTCTCGGACTCCAGCTCCTTTCCTGCTCCATAGCAACCTAACCTGAACAAATAATACTCGGTCTGACCCGAGCATTATAATAAAATAACACCCGAGTCAGACTGGAATACCAGCTGATACTAAATATGCATCCAAATTGATTATTAAAGCTTCAAAAATCCTTTGAAAACAAAAGCATCTCGTAAGACCACGCCACAAATAAACATGTCGGGTTTTTACCTTACGATAGCTAAAACACTTTTTATAGAAAATCCTCTGATATTATAATAGTGTCTATTTACAAATACTTATAAAATAGCCGAAATTGTTACATCTATTAAATTCCAGCTACTAGCCACCGAAGTGGGTAATACAAACAAAACTCGTACAAGGCTCGTAGGGAGAATGGATTTCCAACAATGACTAGGCACTGGGGTACCACCTGTCACGGTACGGGGCCTAGATCACCGTACCGAGGACTACTCCCTTCATCCCCTGCAACACAAGGCCGGAACCATTCCTTACTGAACAGTCCCGAACAAGATAAACCCCGTGGTTGGCGCGACCAACCACCCACTAAGCCGAAAATATATAAGGGACATCTAGACAGGGGAAATATCTTGTCCTGCTTGGGCATGACCCACCTAACCTTGCTGCATATCCCCTGATTTTCGGTCATTCCCGGTTGATGAGGCTTGAGGCTAAGCGTTACCTTTAGAACGTTTTCACTTAGAATGCCCATCGTCCACCTGACGATGTTTTCGCAAGCATTCGTCCATACAAGTCCGTCCCGGGTTCGAACGGAACCAAAGGCACTACTCCTACTACATCCATTTTGGAAATATCCTCAGGATTAGTAGCGACTAGCCCTTGCACTTCATTGCTCCACCTTCGACTCCGAACACGTTTTTCGCACGAAACGTACAAATCGGATCGAAGTGGTTTTCGAGAAATAAATCTCGATCCCGGTCTCTTCGAAACGATCACGCATTGTCCAATATTGATAGTCGGTGATTTAACTATCAATTTATATTCATAAACATCCATAGCATCCATCACAATAAATAATATTCCATATTATTTATTTACCCCAATATTTTTACAAGATATATTTCCCAATTTTCAAAGCTCATTTGAAAACAATTCTCAAAGCTCTTTCCTTACAAGGAAAATTCTTTACCATTGATTCCCATTGGAAATGACCAAGTTCAAAACAACTTAGTTTGAAAACAGTTAAAAACATTTTATATTATAATATACTTTAAAATACGTAAATTCACTTCTAGTTACTTGCTCAAGATATAATTTCAAAATATGTACAGTAAAACCATTTATTTAGATATAAACTTTGATTTTAAATAAGGTTTTTAATAAACTAAATTTAAAAGTAGTGTTTTAATAAGATAAATACTAATTTCAAATGGCTTAAGTCCAAAACTAGTCTTTTAGACAAATCGATTTGTAAAAATAATTGTTAAGGTATTTATAAAATTTTCTATCGCTAACTCATAAATTATCACTATAAAATAATAACTTCCAAAACACTCTCATTTAAACAAGTTTTAAATTTTTAAAACTTTCTTTTTATAAAATCGGTTTAAACTCGAACTTGGTTTCCCAGGAAATCTCATTTCTACATAAACATCACAGAAATCTTTCTCACGATTTCTGTCAATTTATTTCAATTTAGTTTTATGGTTTAATAGCATAAATTTACTTCCACATTTACCAATTGATAACATTTCTCTTTGTTTATCATTCCACATTTTACCAATTTTAAATTTCCATTCTAAATAGATTTCAAATTTTAATTCTTTAAAATTCATTATTTAACAATACCTTTTATTTCTCAAAAATTCAATTTATCCATTTACAATTAATTATGGATTTAGAATTTACTCAGCATTATTCCAATTGAATTTTATTTCAGTTTTCCATCCAATAGATCCAAATTTTTATATTCTTTTAAAATTCCTTATTTATTACTTTTCTTAGTTTCCTTTGAAACTCAATTCAATTCCTTTATAATTAAACTCCAAATTTCTTATAATTAATATCCTGGATTGGTAATTTATACCACAATATCACAATACCAGTTAATTCCAAAATTATCATCCACAATATATAAACAGGCATCATCATCGATTATAAAAATAATACTACATTGTGAGGAATCCAGTTGGATCCCTCCAACCTGTTTTCCCTGCATCCACAAATATTAGCACAACCAAATATATATATATATCAATTCAATTTGATAATAATTAACATATTCAACTAAACATCCAAACAAACAATCAATACTAGCTGTCTACTTTACTAGTATCCAGATGTGAGTGAGAATAACTCACCTTGAGTTTCGGTGAGCGTTCGAAATTTAAATTAAACCGGACGGTGTCCGATTTAACCCAAATTTCTACTTGCACGGAAATGACTCCGGACCTGCACCATCGTGTAGCACTCGTCTCTGCGTTTCCGGCGTTTCCTGTTTCGCTGAAATCTCAGATCGTATGAATAAGTTATTCAATTTTGAAGTTTGCAATTGAAATTTAACCAATTTTCTTTTATTAAATTTTATTTTGCAATTACCAAACACGGCCTGCAACAAACAAAAAAAACGAAGCCGATACCTTCCCTTCCCTTAATACGCGACATCTCCAGGTTCCCAAACCCAATATCGCCAAACGAAAACCAACTGCCGCGCCTCCCTATCGCCATCGGAGCTCGATCCAAGCTCCTCACATCAAAGCCCTAAGCAAGGCACACGCGCGGCCAGGACGAGTTCGAACTCGGTGCCCCAGATACCTTGAAATTCGCGAATGAACGCGCGCCCTTCGTGGCCGATCTCTGGCCATCTCGTTGAGCTTTGTGCCGACCCACCATATGGATGTGAAGAGCTCAAGGAGTTCTAGGATTCTCTAGTAGGAAGTTTCAGAGATTAACTTGAGGATAAAGAGAGATTGAGAGGGGAAATCTACGCGTTTTCGGCCATTAACTGATAATAGCGGCGGCTCTCTCTCTAAGAACTAGGGTTTAGCCCAATTTAATATATATATATATATAAATGTTATTTAATAATATTTTAATCAACAAATTTCTCAATTTAACCACAAATGCAAACAACCTCCAATTCTCACGTTCCGACAGGCGTCCCTAGGGTTTTTCCGCGTTCCAGACACGATGGAACAGGTCTCGTAAGCTAATTCGGTCGTATGAGCGAGTTACGGAATTAAACGATCAATTTCAAATTAAATCGATTAAAACGATTTTCGATGCGTTTCGAGCTGCCGGGGTCAAACGACAACTCCGATTGCTACGAAAATTGAAATCTGGTAATAACTAACTATTACGGATCCAATGTAACTGGTTTCGTCGAATTCCGAGACTGTGCCCCGGAAGGCTATTTTAACTCGTCTATTTAATCGGGCGATTTTCAAAATTAACGAAACCACTTAAAATTTCCCTTCTAAAATTTTATTAACTTAACAATAAATCATATAAAATTTATAATCACATTAAAAATCATTCTGGCTCATTCCGGACCAAAATCTGATTAAATTGCATTTTAATAATATTAAATTCGTTTTTAAATTATTATAAAATTCCAAATATTAATTTATTGACCTCAAAATTCACCTATAATTTCCACCATGCTATTTACACTCAGATAGCCCAAGATAAATTTTTAGAACCATTTTATTACTATTTACATCTAGAATTTCTTTTATTTCAATTCTGAATATTATATTATTATTGTTCAATTTTCAAATTAACTCCCCACCTTAGAAATTTTAACTTGTTAATATAATTTAAACCTATTCTTTTAGTTTAAAATAAATCTTAAACCCATAGTAAACATTTAAAATGAATTAAATGTTCACAAATCCCATACTCAAAATTCTGGGATGTTACAGGACCCTTGCATGTTAATTTAGTGCCTGTCAAATTTAAGGATCAGTTTCCTATTGAACTCAAAGAGATAAGTAAATCCAATTTTTGTTCGTGCTATATGATCAACATCAAATTTAGAAATTAATCCTACTGTAAATGCATACAAAAATGATAGAGCCAATACGGAAGCATAAAACTTAGGTATTTTAACTTTAACATGTGTGCACAAAAAAACTGTAATAATTTCTTCACTTTTTCTACCAAATAAGGAAATAATGCCTAAACGTGTGTTTTCTATAATCAACTATTTCATTAAAACTTAAAAGTAGGAAAATAACCCTATTACTACTAATTACATTGTATTTAATATTTCATTTGTATTTTATTTTACCACATTTTCATTTTACTTTTTACGTTTCTTTATATGCTAAATTTTGCTACCATACATTAGTTTTGCTTTATATGGAAGGGCTAATCTTTATTAATTCAATACATTATTATTTGTAATCTACATAATTTAGTAGATTCAAAGGAAGAATTAAATGAGGATATCACATAAATTCTTATCCCAGGCATGTTCAAATATTGGTTGGTTTTGATATTTCAAATATTTTGAGTGATGATGTTATAATTAATATATTATGCAAATTTCATAATATGTTGTTCCAAAGCAATATCTTTTGCTGATTTTTTATCCTTTTACTACATACTTTTTTGTATAGGGATAATAAATTTTACAATTATAATCAAACATAAAAACTCATTACATTTCCATAAAAAGGATCCTTGCATGTAAATTTATTGCCTATTCAATTTAAGGATCGGTTTCTTATCAAACTTAAAGTGACAAGTTAATCAAATTTTTGTTCATGCCAGATGATCAACATCAAATTTAGAAATTAATCTTACAGTTAATGCATACAAAACTGACAAAGCTAATACCAAAGCATAAAAATTAGATAATTCAACTTTAACATGTGTGCATAAAAAAACTGTAATAATTTCTTCACTTTTTTCTAAGAAATAAGGAAATAATACCTAAATGTGTGCTTTCCAAAATCAACTATTTCAAACTTTAAAATAGGAAAAATAACCTTATTACTACTAATTACATTGTATTTAGCATTTCATTTGTATTTTATTTTACTAGCTCTTCATTTTACTTTTTATGTTTCTTTACATGCTAAATTTTTCTATTTCTGTAAATTAATTTTTCTTTATATGGTAAGAGGTAAATCTTTATTAATTCAATATATTATCATTTGTAATCTACAGAGTGAGTAGATTCAAAGGAAGAAGTAAAAGAGAATATCGCATAAATTCTTATTTCAAGCGTGTTCAAATATTGGTCAGTATTGATATTTCAAATATTTTGAGTGATGATGTTAAAATTAATATATTATGCAAATTTCATAATATGTTGTTCCAAAGGAATATCTTTTGCTGATTTTTTTGTTCCTTTTACTAAATGCTTTTTTGTATAAGGATCAAATATAAACTGTGACCACCCAAACTCGATACCCGATAAACAACATCGAATCCGTATCGCCGGAGCTTGCAACAACATTAGATGACAAATAACACAGCGAAAACAAAAGATAATTACATTGATATACAATATAGATACAATGTGATATATACCATTATACAATAACCCAACACCATCAGAGAATATATACAACACAACGCCATAGCGTAAATATATTGACATGAGCAACGACTTCAAGAGAAACCAAAACTGCAACTCCAAACCAAAACACATAAGCCAAAGCTTTAAACTTCAAACTCGAACCACCATCAAATTAAACTTGTCGCAAATGCGATCCCAAATGCGATTTCCAATCAAAACTTCAAAGATCCAAAAGCTGAAGAAGATCTACAAATGCTACCGAACCAAAGACATCGAAAGCTGTCGAATCTATACCTATTATTTGATTATCTGAAAAGTCCAACTCTAGACAGCCCGTGTGGAAAATTGTGGGCACCTAGAGTTTAGAAAGGAAACAATAAACTCCGGGCCAGTCATGGAACTGGTATGAGAAAAAAAATAGTTTTATCTTTAAAACAAACAACAAAGAAATTTAAAACATGAAATCCGCAATGCTTTTTGGAAAATGAAACTACCATAAGGCCTCCCGCCGCACATACCATGCAAACGCAGAATTGGAGGAGATTTCTTCTTATGATAGTAAAAAATGTTTGATACGCAAAAACCATTTTGATATTATTATTAGTGCATGGTGGAAAACATTTGCAAGTATAATATTAATCTTAGCCAGCATAGACATTTCGCACTATGCCTACTATAGCTACCATCAAAACAGTTGGGCGCCACCATAAGTAGATGGCAGGTTATACAACTAAAACCGTACAAGGCACGTATTGGTGATTGGATTTTCCAACAAATGGTCAGGCCAAGAAACTTTCCATTTCCACATGGGTACGCCTCTGGAGGGACACCTCGAGAACCTACCCGGATCTCTGCCAACACAAGGCCGGTTTACCCCCTTCCCGGGAGTAAAACCTAAGATATGCCACCCCCGGTCGTTTACGACCTTTATCCAAGGATCCTCAACCACAAAGCTATATCACACAGTAAAAAAATTTACAGTGTCCACATGAGTTAAGTATCTGGGATCCATACCATGATACCAACCTTTTCTAGAAGGATTGGACATAACCTAGGGGCGCGACCCCTGCAACCTTGCCGCATCCTTCCTGTTTCGACCATTTTCGGTTTGTGAGGTCCTGATGCAGTCTCATCCATAAAGCTACGCTTTTTTACAAAGCTATGCTTCGATCAACAAATGATCAGCAGCATTTCGTATGTCACGTTACCAAATTGGGAATGTATCACTAGTAACCATCAACTACATAACCTATGAGCTCGTACATCTCAGAAATCGATGTTAAGCTAAGAGAATAAATCTCCACCACCAAACAGAAATGTATTTGACAGAGACCAGCTTTACATCTCAAAGTGTAACGCCATACATACATCCATACAAGTCTATTCCGGGTTCAAACAGAACCGAAGGCACTTCCAAGGAAGCCCTTGCAATCCGAGTATTTACAATCCTGATCGGACTCCCCATCACAAATGGAGATCCCTATACCATAGCTACTCAGTGCAGAGTCATTCGACGGGTTATCCTTTTGTTTTCAAAAACATCCGGTCTTCACCACCAGTCTTCAAATGATATCCATAACATCGTATCATTATTCGGAATGGGTTATACGACACAAGGTCCTCTCCCGGCTAAACCAAATAATGAGCGCAATATTTAAAAACATATGGATACTGGATTTCGGTTAAGTCAGAATTTTAAAACCCAAAGCCTTTCTTTCAAATGGTTTAAACAAATTACCATTTTCAAATATTTAAACAAAAAGATTCACTTCACAAAGTTCACCCATTTTTCACAAAGATCCATTCATAGATTTCAAAACAATTTCCATTTCAATTTGGATTAACTCATTCAATCTTTAAATCAAAGATTTAACTTATAGCTTTCAAATCCGTTTCCAAAGATTCATTCATAACTTGGAAACCCATTTTCATTTCAAATTTGAAATCCCTTTAACACAAATTGGAAATGCTTTTCTTGTATAAAACTTTTATTATTTGAAAATAAATAGTTTTCGTTTCGAAAAAATCCGATTTCATTTATACAAGTTAAAGTCTTTGGGTTAAATTCAAATTACCAAATCAATACTTTTAAAATGGTTTAAATCCATATAAAGACATTTATAACTTGTATAATCTTTTTAAATCATAATTTCCAAACATAGAATTCAATTCCAAATTTTGAATTCAAATTTAAATCAAATTATTTAAATTTCAAAACTTATAAAGTTATTCAAAATAACTTTTACCTTCAAAACTTCTTTTCAAAAGCTTTTTTACATTTAACCCAATCCATTTCCAAACCCATTTGGATTCAAATATTCAATTTTTAAAATTATTTTCTAAAATCTGTGACTTAACCAATTTCCGCTTGCAATCCATATTTGTATGTATAGTGTAGTCCAAGGGTTTTACACAATAGTGCAACATCATCAATCATCACAGATATAATCATAACAATATCGATAAGCGGTATAATCCTATAACGCTTATCTATAAACACAGAATCATAGATAAATAACATAAGTGCATTATAGATAAATGAATTACATTCATCGTTGCTTGAATTAAAACAATTCAAATCATGCGGCATCACATAGTAGAGATATCAAACAATTCACAGCATTCAATAGAATACAATCATCCATAAATAAGATTAATTGATCATCTGTGTGGCGACCCGGGATTTTGGCAATATTATTTTAATAAGATAATTAAATAAAATACAAACTTGTCATTCTAAAAACAAGTAAGACTTTTTTTCATTTACCATTTATTTATATATATGTATGTATGTATGTATTGTGAAGGAAGCTTTGATTTGAAAATATTTAAAATAAAATCTATCTTATTCAATTTAATTAAAAGCTCTACCTTAGTAACATTTGATCTAAATATATATATATATATATATATATATATGGATGTAATCTGGTTAATAATTTTTGAAATAAAAACCGATCTTATCAATACTAAATATAAATATAAAATAAAATATATGAATATAAATTAAGTATATGATAGACATATATATATTGACTTGAAATTATAACAAATATTGAATTAACTTATATGTATATAGGTTATATGAATAGCGATGGTGGAAAATGTGAATATATATATGGATAAATATTAATATGTATGAATATGAATATACATGGTGATAACAAATGAAAATGCAAATATATGCATACAAACAAATGAATATATATTCATTAATTAACATAAATATTTGTAGACGTATAGGGAAGCATCATGATGAAGAAACTCCAAGTCAAGCCACAAAAATAGAAAATCAGCACACAATACATCTAGTCAAGCATGAGATTAAATCAGGTCATAGTAAACTTCTGACCAAAGAAAAAGAATATAAAAATCAAAAGGATAAGTAAAACAAGCTTGTTGTGTACAATAATGCAGCTTACTGTAACGACCCGTAAATTTCGACAATATAATTTGTTTATTTAATAGGATTTTTTTAATTTATTTTTAGTAGAAACAACAAAGGGGATAAATAAATGCTAAAATGAAGGCTAAAATAAATTATGTAAATGGTGACTTAAAACCTATTTATAGAAATTTGAATAAAATCCAAATGAATTAAGTAGAAAAAGGATTCTTACCTGGATATAAAATTTAATATGAGAAATTTATGAAAATATTAAATTGATTTAATGCAATAAAAGCGTGTAAACGATAATTGGAATAAATTAAGGAATCATGTTAATGCAAGTTAATAATTTATGACTTGAATGAAATTCCAATTCAATAAAATCATTTAAATGTTATGATTTGATTTAAATGGAATATGAGAAAAACAAATGTAAGGATTTGATTAATATATATGTTATTTATTCAGGGTATTGAATAAAATTGAGAATCCAATTGTAATTAATGGTAATAATGTTGGTATTAGCTAATAAAGTAAATTTCAATGCAATACCCATAAATGAATGGAATGAAATGAATGTATATAAATGTATACTAGGTTATTTATCAAATAGAAGGAAAGAAAAGTAAATATCGAATTGATTGATGAATAAATATGCATTGAATAGTAATTGAATGTAAAGTTAATGGTAATTGTATAAAATCAATATAAGATAATGAATTGCAATAATTGTGGGTTGATAATAAGGTGTGAATGGGAAAGTTATTGTATGGTAAATGAATGGAATTCAAATTTTATTGGGAAAAAGTAAATGGGTACTTAGTATTAAATTTAAACGGACCTAAAAATGGAATTTATTTAATTAATAGATATAACGGATAAAGATATACTTATAAATGTGGGATCAAGAGTTTTACCACAACTATTATGAGTTATATACTTAGTTCATTCAATTATATCGTAAATCATTGCAATAAATATAAAATAAATGTTACGATAAATAAATTAAGGCATTAAATACGGAATAACGAAAATGTTCTTCATAATATGATGATTTGTGAATATATAGAATGGAAATAAAATTTTATTAATATATCGGAATCTAATTTACCATAAAAAGGTTGATTGCAATCAAATGAGTTAAATGTTTAAACGGAAATCAAGCTCTATGTATTTACTTGGATTTATTGCCATTAATTCAAATTAAATATAAAACTTTACGTTAATTGAAAATTAAATTGAAACCGAGAAATATTTATGCGATAATCTTAAATCCAATGGTAAACCCTTCTAGTTGAAATTTTCAATGGAATAATAATTTATAACTAAATGGAATTTTGAGGATTTTATTTATAATTTTGTGGATTCAATGAAGTTAATTATTAAAAGTGAGATTAACATTTGGAATTGATAAATTTATCTTCTCTATATGGACATTTAAATTTGTTAAAATCATTGTAAATGTTTGAGTAATATAAAGATAATAAGATTGTCAATTTTAGAATTTAAAATTGGATTTAATCAATTTGTTTAATTTATTAATTAATAGAAAAATAGCCATTTTGGCCACTGACTCGGATTTTGACGAAACCAGTTTCATCGGATCCGTAACGGTAAATTATAGTAGTGTTTCAAGTTTCGTAGCGATCGGACTTGTCATTTGATCGTACGGACTCGAAACGCCTTGAAATTTATGCATTGAAATCAATTGAAATCAATTTGGAAATTTTTGTTTTTAGCATAACTTCTTCTTATGACGGAATTTGAACCTGAAACCTTTTCCATTGAGTTTAAAATATTTTAAAACACCTATTTTGATATATGGGTTTAACCAATTTCGTTCCGGAGTCAGAACGGGCTTTTTGGGCCAATTATCGTTGAGCACGTTTATAATTCGGATCCATCTGTCTATTCCAACTTTATCTATAAATACCCCGCTAAACCCTAGCCTCCGCCTATTCTCATTTGTCTGCGCGTAAAATTTCTTCAGCTCCTTCTCCTCCTCAATGGCAGACAAAATTTCAGATCCAGATCCATTTCAAAATCGGAGTCAAAAATTCAAAGTCCTTAGAAAAATCTCAAAATAATATATGTTGAAGCCCTCGACGAGCGTAATTCAATGGTATAATTCGTTTTTCAATTCGATGCATCGTTTGATCAAAAATCGCGGTCAAAATTGATTTGGGCGTTTTTGACTGGTGCGTCTGATCGGAAAATCCCTTCTGGGTTTTTGTAGAGGGGCTATCGCGTTGTGCATCAGCGAAGTTTGGAGGAGAATTGACGGTCGGATTGGTGGCAAATCGTGAATTAGGGTTCGAATTTGGTGGAGGCGATCTTCGTGCAGGCGTACAGTAAGTTCTCGAAGGTGATTGCGCGTGAGAAGAATGTTTGTGGAAGATGGTACGTGGCATAATTTATGTGAAATGTGTTCACTTTTACTATTTTATTTAATTGATTTCAACTTGCATTTAATCGCATAACTCTCGCATACGAACTCCGTTTCACGCGCATTTTTTTTGTTAGGATCGTAATTAAATTCCAGATCGTTTCACGCTGATTTTAACAGATTTGGAGACCGTCGAATTTTTGGGTTTAAATCGGATTTAGATTCGATTTAAATTCAAAAGGTGAGTGTTTTAACCCACTCACAACTTCTAAAATTTCCTATGTCTGTTAATTTGACTTAAGGTATGAGTAGAAATTTATTTATGACTGTTTGGCATGTTTTATTCATCATCTCTGTTAAATCGCATTTATTTAATATAACTGTTAATTAATTTTATTATTGCGTATAAATTGACAGTTGAAATTTATTTATTTGCATATAGACTGATAGTTAAACAGTTAATAAATTTATTTTTGAATATAAATTGTTAGTTAATAATTGTCATTTATTACCTGTTATATTTTATATGCTATATATATATTGATGTTTGTTTAAATTGATGATGATTGAAATAAATTGGTTGATGATTGATATTGGGTGAATGGATGATGTGTTCTATCTTATATAAACTGCAAGTTATCATGCATTTTCATTTCATTCGGGATTGCGGTTTGAAATGATATACAACCGCATTTTTATTTTTAAATTGCGGATTGAAATGATAAATATCCGTATCACTTGACCATAGGATAGAAAATTATATACAGGCACCACGGTATATATATATATAGAATTATTTTTGAAATGATTTTTTTTTTTGGTTTGGATATGATACGGTTTAATAGATATCAAATTTGGATATGATATAAATATATTTTATATATACATATATAGTTAAATTGTTGAATTTAAGCTATGCATAAATCTGTTAAATAAAAATGAATAAGTTGAAAAATGGAATCTGATAATTAAAATTATATGATTAAGTACAGGTTTAAGATCTTTTGTGTGTATATATATGTATATTGAGTTTTAAATGATTCAAATCAATTAAGATTGAAAAATAAATTGAAAATTTAATTTGAATTGAGCTTATTTGAAATTTTAACTCCATAAGTTGAGGTTAACTTATTAAAATTGGAAATTTAAGGTATGATATTTATAACTGGATTTAATGAATAATTCTAGTATAAATAAATGGAAGGAAATAATTAGTGTTAATAAATTTAGTTTATTTTAAATGGTTATAGATTTATCATGTAAACCTTTCGAACTAAATAATAGGAAAACGAATTGTTGATTTGAAATTCCCAACCTTAGTTTTGAAATTCAGTAAATACTCAAAGTTTGAGAATATTAAAATCGAAGTGTTTTATTCAAACTAAAAGTGAATCTAAAAGGTATGGGTTTAGACTGAATTTAAGTGAATAAAAATTTGTGAAGATGTGGAAATTATTTACTTTTAAAGAAATTTTAAATTCAACTGTTTTATTTTATATACTGTTGAATATCCAAACCATTTAAGTTGGAAAGTTATGGTTTTAAAACTATGGATTTCGAAGTATTGTGTTTGAAAGTTAAAATTCAAATATTTGGTTTCAAGGTATTATAAATTTTAAAAGTGGTGTGCTTTTGAAAATAAATATATTTGAAATAAAATGATATCATATTGATTTGGGTTTTAAAAGAAAATGATATCGTATTTATGGGTTTTGAAATGGATAATTTTATTCTGGTTTTAAAGTATAAACTATTTTTAAAAGACCGCGGTGTTATAATAACGTTTGGTTGTTGAAGAGACGGGGATCGGAAGTTGTCATACTCTCTGCCAACTCCGAAAACCACTTTAACAACCGTGTACGCGGTGGAGATTCCAGAATGAAGTAGGTTGGCGGCGGCGTTTCTTGTAAGGTAAATACGTGGACCCAACTCACGTGAGTTGGCATAAGGTGACTAAAACAGGAGCGATTGACGGGTTAATAAGGTAGCACCTTTGATCGGACACATCCCTTCGATATTATACTTTTACTCTTGGATTGATTCGGTGGCCACTTTTGATTTTTTTTATTGGGGGTGTGGCTCGAGGTGGGCGGTAGCTGCGGCTACGCGTTACCACCGACCCGGAAGCGTAATTGGTATATCTACCCTGGCATTGCCTAGTTGTGCCGTGTCACCTACCCTAGCGCGCCTTATACGATTTTGGTTTTGTACCATACCTATGGAGTGCCCTCTGACGACGCCCAGTACGGGGGAGATTGCGGTACTGTATAGACTATGGGAATATATTATGTGTTAAGGTGGAAAATGTAAAGCCTTAACGCTATTTTGAAGTAAGTTTATTTTACAATTAGACACTATTATAGTAGCGCAATATACTACATAGTAAATAGTTTAACGGATCCTTAGGAGATGTAAATCCCGAGCATCTCTTGAATTACTGCACTCACATTTATTTCTGTTAATTTAACTCACATAAAATCTTTTAGTTCTGCCTCGAGTGTTTTTGTTTCTTTCAAATTCGCTCGGGTCAGTCCAAGCGTTTCATGATTTGAAGACTTTATTTCTAGAGGAAGAAGACGAAGATTTCATTATTATTATTATTATTATTATTATTATTATTATTATTATTATTATTATTATTATTATATATTATATGGTTTCACTACACACTGTATTCCGCCGCATAGATATTTATTGGTATGTGAACTCTGATATTTATTGTATAAAGAAGAATCAAATGTTTTGTAAACAGTTTTATGAACTGTATATTGATTATTATATTTTATCCTTCCACTGTGAGATTTTGTTTTATTTTATTTCTTCTCTGTTTTTCTTATTTACCCCATAACAATCCGCCCTTCCGTATGGTTTGAATTGGCACGTGTGTCGATTTGAAGCGTGCGAAAAGGCGGGATGTTAAAGTTGGTATCAGAACTTTGGTTTAGCGATAAACCTTAGCTTTGTGGGGTTTGACTCTGTGTTAATAGGGTAGTAATACCCTATGGGAGTCACTGAGTGTATATATATGAGAGAGCGTATTTGTTAGTGTTATAAAAAGTTTTTAATATTGTGTTAATCTGTTCCGTTTTGTATTTATAATTTTTGGTTGATGCATGGGACGCTATGACATCAATAGGGATTTCTAAACACTTAATAGGACAGACCAACATAATATTTGTTTTATATAGGTGAATGAAATAATTTTTCCTATTATATTTTCTATGTATAAAAAAAATTAATGATATATATATTTGGCTGCAATAGATTGGTTGCTAGGTAATGAAGTGTATAAATAATAGTGGAAATAAGATTGAAAAATAAAATAAATGAAATTTGAAAATTTAGAACTTAAGATCAGGGGTTTTGAAATTTTCTTGAATAAATTTTGGATTATAATAATATTATTTATAAGTATTTTCTGATATAAACATTTAATATAATTCGGAAGAATTGTTTTAAAGAAGGTTTTGGAGAAAATAAGTTTTGTACTTTCCTCTCTGTCGCTGGAAAATAATTTCGGTTATGGCGGCCGCATCATCGACTTTCATTTTCTAGTTTCGAAGGGGGAAGGTCACTGTTGTAGTTCTACTGCAGATTTATTTTTGAAAAATATATAAATTTTGAGTTTTTTTAAATATAATTAGAGATATATAAGTTATAAGAATATATTTATCTATTGTTTTAAAATAATTTGAAATTTAACCCGGTATTAAATTCTTAAATTTCCTTTTATTAATTGTTTCAATTATTGTAATGAGATGAAAGGTTAGTAATTAATAATTGGAACCTATAATTAAAGTAAAAATTTAATATAATTGGAAGATAAGTAATGTAAATAAGTGTTTGTAAACCTTAGTAAATGAATTAATGAAATTCTTTATTTATAAGAAATGATGCTATAAAGTTGTAAATGTAAGTGTAATTAAAATGTTAATATAATTAAAAATAATAGAATATAAGCATTAAATAAATGAAAGGAATTAAAGGTAAATTTAAATTTGTAACTTATAAGGAAAAGGTAAAAATTTATTGAACAATGAATTAATTAAAGAAATGAGAAACTTGTATAACTTTCAAATTACACCTTTAAATAACATATATATAACTTACCAAATATTAAAAGTTGAAATGTTTAATAAGAGATTTTAATAGAATATTATACAAGTAGAAATTTGAAATAATGAAAGTATTCATTGAAATTACTGTAAAATGAGAAATTAATGTTATAAACTTAAGTTATAATTGAAATTTTACCAAGTAAATATAATTAAAGGTAAGTATGACAAATAGGTAATCATAAACTTAAGTAATTAAAGTGTAAATAGATGAGGTCATGTAATTATAAATGGATGTAATATAATAAAGAGAAATTATAAACTTAAGAAAAGGGTTGCAGTTATTTCTAAATAAAATTGAAAGAAATAAATGAAAATAAAAAGAATAAACCATATATGAATAAAAAGATAATCAAACAACTGATGTATGAAATAAAATTTATAATAAATTAATTTGATTTGTTGATTGGAATTGTTATTGTTTGATTGTGGTTGTTGGGTAAGGAAACTTTAATTTTGTTGGGGTGGATGAATAATCCATTGGGTTTAATCTAAGACTATTGAGTAAATGATGCACTTGATGGTTTATTCTTCATTCCGTACAATTTAAAAGTTTTGAACCCGAAGAACTATTTGTTAGTTTGATTGAATGGTTGTTTTGTATTTGTTGTATGCTGGTTGTTGAAATTGTTGGTTGTTGTATTGATTTGTTGTTAGTGATTGAAACCACTTAAATATTTCACTTTATATAAATTTTTAACCCTTTGGATTATATAAGTGAAATGCAGGTTATGGAAGTAATTACTACTGCCTTTGGTTCCATAAATTTAGCGTAAATTGTCCGACAAATATGTACGTTTTCGGATTGCGGTTTATAGCGCTATTTTATATATTTTCCCGCGTAAGGATATATATTATTTTGGAAAATATTTGTGTATATTGTTATATTTATATTATATTTTCTTTGGAGCCTCTCCGTACAAAGGAGACTCTGCCAAAATTTTCTGTAAATTTTTGGACTTAGAAAAAATTTGAAAATGTTTACAAACTTTAACAATTTATGTATAAAGGATTTAAATGGGTATAAATTGGTATATTTTATGTTAAATTATTTTATTTTGCAAACTTATTTGTTTATAAATTTAATTTAAGAAAAAAAATAATGTTTTCTTATTTCTTCTTTTCCCTTCTTTTCCTTTTCGGGGACGAAAAGTTTTAAGTGGGGGAGAGTGTAACGACCCGTAAATTTCGACAATTTAATTTTTTTATTTAATAGGATTTTTTTGTAATTTATTTTTAGTAGAAACAATAACGGGGATAAATAAATGCTAAAATGAAGGCTAAAATAAATTATGTAAATGGTGACTTAAAACCTATTTATAGAAATTTGAATAAAATCCAAATGAATTAAGTAGAAAAAGGATTCTTACCTGGATATAAAATTTAATATGAGAAATTTATAAAAATATTAAATTGATTTAATGCAATAAAAGAGTGCAAATAGTAATTGGAATAATTTAAGGAATCATGTTAATGCAAGTTAATAATTTATGACTTGAATGAAATTCCTGTTGAATATGCGCTTTGCGCTATATGATTTTTGTTTGATGATAATAAACATATATACATTCACTTAAATGTATTTGTTAACGTACTATTTTATTTTTCACAGAATAAATAAATATTTGCTGAATAAAAATAAATAACACAGTTTTTGAATTCAAACGAATATTTTATTCAAACAAATATTTATTACATTTTTGATAGTACAATTTCAAGCTCTCACTATAACTATACAACTTTGATTACAATACACGACATTTCACATTTACATCACAACCTCACTACATATCACTCACACTCATATTTATCTTCAACTGCATTCCAATTTGAATCCAGCATCTGAGAAATCTGCAAAAATATTTACTAACGCAGTAAAATTGAAAAAGAAATATTTTTGCGATATTAAATGAAATATGATTTTTTAAAAGTGATATTGCCTCAGTTACTTGGGTTGTTCGTCATCATATTTTTGTATCTGTGCATATCAGTATTTTATCAGGGACAAAAGTGGCTGCAGTACACTGTGTGCACTGCCTCGCCTACTTGTGTGTGCAAAACAAAATGCACAGCTAACAAATCAAGTACAAGGTCAAACCCAGACAGGTTCAACTCAAGTAAACAACAGTGGCAGTTAAAGCAACATCAAGTTGAAACAAACTCAAGTGATACAAGTTTAAACAATGCTAAATGCACATGTTAATATCACTTGCACTTATTCTTTCAAATCAATATGACTGCAAACAACAAGTCCAAATACAACTGCAAGAATATATACAAGGCAGTGAACATGTGCCTGCATCAAATCCATATAACCAAGGCAAAGGACAGTGGATTCATATCAAAGCAGCAAGTAGAGTCCAGACTCAAGTCAAAACTGCACATGTTAACATCATTAACATTTATTCATTCAAGAGGCAACAAAGAATGGCAAGACACAAGACATGGGGGCTACAGCTCGACCAAATGGGCAACATGATCAACAAATATATATACACATGCATGAATACAAATGTTCAAGTGAACATCAGTGGCAATGTCAAGTACAGGACTAAGGCAACATGAATTGGAACTGCACTAAAGCTTACAAGATGATCAAGAACCAGACCAGACCAGACCAGACCACACAATTATGCCAATGAACTAAGATCAGAGACCAATGAAGTTAAGACACAAATATGCATATGAAAGCAACATGATTCGACAACAACTACAACACAAGCACAGCAAACAGAAGTGCAATTCCAAGTGAAGAACCAAGCTTAAGTCAATGCACAGTGCAAACATATGCATCAAGAGACACAGTGAACAACTAGTGATACAAATGCATACACAAAGAGGCAACATGAATGGAAACTGCACCAATGCAGTTCAAAACATCGAGTATGGTGATGCAGTCAACAAAAACATTTAACAACAGTGTTAAAACAGTGAACAATAAAAGTACAGTATCAATCTCATCAGGATTGCAAGATGATCAAAGTGACTACAAGCAGATGCAAGCTAACCAAATGATCAAAAGTCGAAACAAACTCAACGGTTCCAGTTACAACAAAGACCAAGTGCAGTATCAGTTCGTACATGATTACAAGTTCAAGTGAAAGTGCAGACAAATGACCATGCCACAACTATGCACGGTCAAGGGCCGAGCAACTGAAACACGACAGTGGACAAAATAGTGCAACTACAAATAAGCAAAGCCACAACTCAAATTCAAATACCAACTGCAAATATCCAATATGCAACATGGCCGTGGATGGTACAACAACAAAGAACACAAGTACAACACAGTAGCAAGCTACAATGAATGCAACATGATCAAGTCAGGTGATGCTTAAACAAAATCAAAGTCTTTTCTTTAATCAAAGCCAGAAATTCTCAAAAATAAAGTTCAAGGCCGAAGCAATCTGACCGAGTCAAAATTCAAAACCGTGTGCATTAAGCAACAATAATACGCAATTGACAAAGTCAGAATCAATCATCATCATTCAACAAATATCAGAGGGCCGATAGCATAAAATTGAAGAAATCAAACGAACGCAAAAATAGGAATTCAACTCCTATATAAAACCCTACATCATCATCGGCAATAATGGTGAAGTTCGAATACGAAAATCAAACAGCAACAAAGCATAAATCACATACCGAATCAAAGTCGAACTTCATCAACTCGAAGTCGCCAGAGATAGCAACGCGAATCAATCGAGCAAGGGAACACCAACCAGAGATTCAATCAAATCCAATAGGCGCTTCGAAAGCCCTAATTTGAATCACGAACGAAAGCCCTAAATTGAAGGGGCGAAGCCCTAAAATTGAAAAAGGAACAGCCGCCATCACGAACAAGGAAGAGACGGGCTAGAATATAAAAGAGGCCGACCTATTGTTTTAAAAGGGAGAAATTTTTTATTTAAGGGTTTTGAATTTAATTAGGGTTATTTTTATTTTAAATTGTTTTTTAATTTGTATTTATTTTTAAACAGTTTATTTTCTAGTCGTGTGACTAGGGTGCAAACTACGGTGTGTAGTTTGGGAATTTGCAACTCGGTAGTAGAGTTGTGGTCAAGGTTTTGAGCGTAGAGTTAGATTAGTCAATAGCGGTGTATAGCGAGTTTACGTGTGTAAGCGAGGGACTATCTAATTTCTAGTAGAAACCTTGGGGGCAGCACGTAGGCAGGGTTTTGCCGAAGCTGGGTAAATTCTGTGTTGTTCTGTTTTATTCTGTTATTTATATTCTGCGATATCTGTGCTGCTATTCTGTGATCTGAATTGAAATTAATTTATAAGCTTCCGCGATTAATTTTTAATAATTTACACTATCACCCTATTCACCCCCCCTCTAGGGTGAAATCGATCCTACAAGTGGTATCAGAGCTAGGACAGGAATAGAAGTCAACATCTGTTTTAAAAATTCGATTTTTTTGAAAAAATCAGTTTTTGTTTTAAAAATTTGAATTTTTAAAATGGCTTCTTTTAATAATGCTTTTGCAGAAGGTCAATCCATAGTTAGACCACCAATGTTCAATGGTGAATATGCTTTTTGGAAAAATAGGATGAAAATTTTTTTGAAAACCATTGACGCTTGGGATATTGTTGAGACAGGTTATAGAATACCAATTATAACTGTAGATGATCAGGAAATAGAGAAACCAAAGGAACAATGGACAGAACTAGAAAATAAATTACAGAATACTAATGCCAAAGCTATGAATTCTATTATCTGTTCATTAGATCAATTTGAATTTAATCGTGTCTCACATTGTCTAACTACGCAGGAAATATGGCACATACTAGAAGTGACTCACGAAGGAACATCTCAAGTCAAAGAATCTCGCCTTGCCATGCTAAGCAGCGAATACGAGAACTTTACAATGGCAAAGGAAGAAAATGTCAAAGAGATGTACGGTCGACTTTCCAATATCGTATACAAATCAAAAGCTCTCGGAAAAACATACACCGAATTGGAAATAGTCCGGAAAATCCTCAGAGTCCTTCCACGAAGCTTTGAAGCAAAAGTTACTGCCATACAAGAATCGAAAGATTTAAAACAACTTAAAGTTGAGGAACTCATCGGAAATCTCACCACTTATGAGCTTGAAATGAAATTCAAAGAAGAGCGTGAAGGAGGTGACACTCAAAAGAAATCAATAGCTCTTAAAGGAACAACCGAAAGTGATGATGATAACGATGAAGATGATGGAGCAGCAGAATTGGAGCTGTTAATAAGGAAATTCAAAAAATGGAATCAAAAACATGGAAATTCAGCTCGAATTCAAAAGGCAAAAAGCAGAATAGCCAAAGCACTAGACTACTCAGAAGAACAAAAGTTTATTTGTTATAATTGCAACAAACCCGGCCATATCAAGCCCGATTGTCCACAAATTAAATCCAGCCACGGAAAGAAACAGAAAAAGAAAAGTTTTGCAGCCACTTGGGATGAAATAGACGAGAATGATCAAAGCACTGGCAGTGAAAGCGAAAAGGCAGAATTGTGTCTTCGAGGTGATACAACTGACAGTGACGATGACGAGCCAAGTGAGGTATCAAAACTTACCCATTCTGAGTTGCTTATATATTTTCATGAAGTAAACGGTTGTTTTGAACGACTTAGGGAAAAATACGCCAAACTTGAATCTCAAAAAGATACTTTGATAGAATGTAATAAACAACTTGATCAATTAGTTAAAACCTATCAAAGTAGGATCCCTAAGTGTGATAAGTGTCCAACATTTGATAAGGAAATTAAAAAATCAGAAATTAAAATAAAATCGCTTGAAAATGAAATTCTGATTTTAAAGGAGAATGAAAATACTAGGAGAGAGAATTCTATTAAAAAGTGCACACAGTTGTTAAACGAAAATGAATTTCTCAAATCAAAAGTCCAACAATTGTCTACGACTTTAGATAAATTTTCAAAAAGTGAAAAATCGTTGAATATGCTATTAGGAAAGCAAACTGTTAATACGGTTAGACAAGGACTTGGATTTAATAATTCGAAAATTGTTGAAAACAAGATTAATCAAGTTAATTCTATGTGCACAATTTGTAGAAAATTTGGACACGATCACAATAATTGTTGGTATAGACCCAAACATGTGAAAACTATACCGATTTGGGTTCCAAAAGGCACAAATATAAAATCTCTCAAAGTGAAACAAATTTGGGTGCCAAAGGGAACGATTATAAATAGTTTTGGGTCTTCACAAAATTGTTTTTCGAAATTTTCTGCCACTAACAACCATGGACCTATAAAAACAAATAGGTCACATAAAAATTCTCCCGTGTAGGTGTGGTGGCAGGCTAAGGAACAACAACGGTGTTCTCTGGATTTTGGCTGTTCCAGAAACACAAGGGGCGACAAAGCAAAGTTCCTTAGCCTAGTATAAAGGTGACAGAATCACAATGAACAACACGAGAAATATCGTAAAGGTAAAGACAGGTAAAGGTATATTTATTTAAACGATATATTAAATGTGATAATCTGCACCATATTCTGAATTAAAATCAGCCAATTATATGATGATGATGATTTCATGATGTTTTTGATTCTGACTTTATTCAACATTGTTAGCCAATTATATTCTTATGCCAAAACACTATAAAATTCTCTAGAATTACTTGATATATAAGTTTGGGATAAAAATAGTGTTTTTTTTTATGATAATACTTTTGGTTATAATATTTTTGGCTAAATCTATATTCACGGTTTCTTTTATTTACATGGCTTCATCTTAAAATCCTAATGAATTCTATTTAAATATTGTGAAAAGGATTTTAAGAAACTTTATGAAATTGTTGAAACTTCAAGAAACTGTTTTGAAATGATTGTTGAATTACTCATGAATATAACTGTTTATTCTCGGCTTCTAAAACTGACAATGATATTTGTTTGATTGACACGATTTCAAATTCAAAACCAAGAGAATTTCATTTAAAATTTGTTGGAAATAATTCTGAGATAGTTTGTTGAAATTTCACAATCTGGTCTTTGAAATCCATCGAGTGAATATTGAGTGAAAATTTCTGATGCAGATTACACTGGTAATATAGTTGATAGAAAAATTACTAGTGGAACGTGATTATTTCCTGACACATTCATTTGCTGCATCGTTTTTCAAAGAGAATGTCTGCATATTTTTCATTTGAAATTTTTTTAATAGCAGAAACTTTTTTCTTGAAAACTCCTTCTAGAAAAACATTGTTGACCTTGTATCAGATTAGTTATTTAAGAACATTAGGTTTTATAACTATTTTTGAAATTGATTTCAAATAACCAAATTAACTAATCTGACCCCCTAATAATTATCTGAAAAGATATATAGTGATTGAAAATAAGATGAGTATTGATATTAATCATATATTATGACTCGAGACAATATAATTAGTAAATTTCTTTAGAAATTTAGACAAGAGTTATAAAACTTTTTATTGGTAAAAATTCCATGACCATCTCTATATCTTTCATATTTCTAACGACCATCACTCATCAAAAATTCTATATAGTATGTCAATATGTGGTATTTTAAACGGGAAATCATTTGTGCTTCAATTTATTATACTTTTAGCAATAAAATAAATATCCAAAGTTTTCACTCTCATTTAAAAGTCCTCACGGTTATGCATGGGTGAATTACTTGGATTTTTGATTATGTGCTTCCATGCTCATTTAAAAGTCCTCATGGTTATGCATGTATGGAACGCATATCAAAATTAATTGGTTAAATAGACAAGTTGATTCTAATCCCATTTAAAAGTCCTCACGGTTATGCGTGGTTAGAAGATACTTGAATTCATTTTTAAAATAAAAATAAAAAATTGTGAATACTACTAATCTCATTTAAAAGTCCTAACGGTTATGCATGGTTAGTAGATATTCAAATATCCTGAAATAAATATACCACAAATAGACATGACTATATGGTTTTATTTGTTGAAATCATTCATATCATTCTAAAGTGGAATATGCGTCAATTAAAGGATTTATGATTTTTGTTTGATTTTTTATCGAAATTTAATTTTTATATTCAATTGAGTTTTAATGTTGAATTAATATCGATCACTATATCTCTATTTTTCTATTACTATTATACTTTTGCTGATAACAAAAGGGGGAGAGAAAAGTTAAGATTTTGTAAAAAGGGAGAGAAAAGGTCAAAGAAGTTTTCAATATGCATATAGACTCATTTGCACATTTTTATTTGTATGCATATACGTAGGGGGAGTCATATATGTAGGGGGAGTATCATATAGAAAGGAAGCATTCAAATAGGGGGAGCAAATGAAATTATCAAATACATTTAAATATTCAAAATCTTAAATATATGTTTGTTATCATCAAAAGGGGGAGATTGTTGAATATGCGCTTTGCGCTATATGATTTTTGTTTGATGATAATAAACATATATACATTCACTTAAATGTATTTGTTAACGTACTATTTTATTTTTCACAGAATAAATAAATATTTGCTGAATAAAAATAAATAACACAGTTTTTGAATTCAAACGAATATTTTATTCAAACAAATATTTATTACATTTTTGATAGTACAATTTCAAGCTCTCACTATAACTATACAACTTTGATTACAATACACGACATTTCACATTTACATCACAACCTCACTACATATCACTCACACTCATATTTATCTTCAACTGCATTCCAATTTGAATCCAGCATCTGAGAAATCTGCAAAAATATTTACTAACGCAGTAAAATTGAAAAAGAAATATTTTTGCGATATTAAATGAAATATGATTTTTTAAAAGTGATATTGCCTCAGTTACTTGGGTTGTTCGTCATCATATTTTTGTATCTGTGCATATCAGTATTTTATCAGGGACAAAAGTGGCTGCAGTACACTGTGTGCACTGCCTCGCCTACTTGTGTGTGCAAAACAAAATGCACAGCTAACAAATCAAGTACAAGGTCAAACCCAGACAGGTTCAACTCAAGTAAACAACAGTGGCAGTTAAAGCAACATCAAGTTGAAACAAACTCAAGTGATACAAGTTTAAACAATGCTAAATGCACATGTTAATATCACTTGCACTTATTCTTTCAAATCAATATGACTGCAAACAACAAGTCCAAATACAACTGCAAGAATATATACAAGGCAGTGAACATGTGCCTGCATCAAATCCATATAACCAAGGCAAAGGACAGTGGATTCATATCAAAGCAGCAAGTAGAGTCCAGACTCAAGTCAAAACTGCACATGTTAACATCATTAACATTTATTCATTCAAGAGGCAACAAAGAATGGCAAGACACAAGACATGGGGGCTACAGCTCGACCAAATGGGCAACATGATCAACAAATATATATACACATGCATGAATACAAATGTTCAAGTGAACATCAGTGGCAATGTCAAGTACAGGACTAAGGCAACATGAATTGGAACTGCACTAAAGCTTACAAGATGATCAAGAACCAGACCAGACCAGACCAGACCACACAATTATGCCAATGAACTAAGATCAGAGACCAATGAAGTTAAGACACAAATATGCATATGAAAGCAACATGATTCGACAACAACTACAACACAAGCACAGCAAACAGAAGTGCAATTCCAAGTGAAGAACCAAGCTTAAGTCAATGCACAGTGCAAACATATGCATCAAGAGACACAGTGAACAACTAGTGATACAAATGCATACACAAAGAGGCAACATGAATGGAAACTGCACCAATGCAGTTCAAAACATCGAGTATGGTGATGCAGTCAACAAAAACATTTAACAACAGTGTTAAAACAGTGAACAATAAAAGTACAGTATCAATCTCATCAGGATTGCAAGATGATCAAAGTGACTACAAGCAGATGCAAGCTAACCAAATGATCAAAAGTCGAAACAAACTCAACGGTTCCAGTTACAACAAAGACCAAGTGCAGTATCAGTTCGTACATGATTACAAGTTCAAGTGAAAGTGCAGACAAATGACCATGCCACAACTATGCACGGTCAAGGGCCGAGCAACTGAAACACGACAGTGGACAAAATAGTGCAACTACAAATAAGCAAAGCCACAACTCAAATTCAAATACCAACTGCAAATATCCAATATGCAACATGGCCGTGGATGGTACAACAACAAAGAACACAAGTACAACACAGTAGCAAGCTACAATGAATGCAACATGATCAAGTCAGGTGATGCTTAAACAAAATCAAAGTCTTTTCTTTAATCAAAGCCAGAAATTCTCAAAAATAAAGTTCAAGGCCGAAGCAATCTGACCGAGTCAAAATTCAAAACCGTGTGCATTAAGCAACAATAATACGCAATTGACAAAGTCAGAATCAATCATCATCATTCAACAAATATCAGAGGGCCGATAGCATAAAATTGAAGAAATCAAACGAACGCAAAAATAGGAATTCAACTCCTATATAAAACCCTACATCATCATCGGCAATAATGGTGAAGTTCGAATACGAAAATCAAACAGCAACAAAGCATAAATCACATACCGAATCAAAGTCGAACTTCATCAACTCGAAGTCGCCAGAGATAGCAACGCGAATCAATCGAGCAAGGGAACACCAACCAGAGATTCAATCAAATCCAATAGGAGCTTCGAAAGCCCTAATTTGAATCACGAACGAAAGCCCTAAATTGAAGGGGCGAAGCCCTAAAATTGAAAAAGGAACAGCCGCCATCACGAACAAGGAAGAGACGGGCTAGAATATAAAAGAGGCCGGTCTATTGTTTTAAAAGGGAGAAATTTTTTATTTAAGGGTTTTGAATTTAATTAGGGTTATTTTTATTTTAAATTGTTTTTTAATTTGTATTTATTTTTAAACAGTTTATTTTCTAGTCGTGTGACTAGGGTGCAAACTACGGTGTGTAGTTTGGGAATTTGCAACTCGGTAGTAGAGTTGTGGTCAAGGTTTTGAGCGTAGAGTTAGATTAGTCAATAGCGGTGTATAGCGAGTTTACGTGTGTAAGCGAGGGACTATCTAATTTCTAGTAGAAACCTTGGGGGCAGCACGTAGGCAGGGTTTTGCCGAAGCTGGGTAAATTCTGTGTTGTTCTGTTTTATTCTGTTATTTATATTCTGCGATATCTGTGCTGCTATTCTGTGATCTGAATTGAAATTAATTTATAAGCTTCCGCGATTAATTTTTAATAATTTACACTATCACCCTATTCACCCCCCCTCTAGGGTGAAATCGATCCTACAATTCCAATTCAATAAAATCATTTAAAGGTAATGATTTGATTTAAATGGAATATGAGAAAAACAAATGTAAGGATTTGATTAATATATATGTTATTTATTTAGGGTATTGAATAAAATTGGGAATCCAATTGTAATTAATGGTAATAATGTTGGTATTAGCTAATAAAGTAAATTTCAATGCAATACCCATAAATGAATGGAATGAAATGAATGTATGTAAATGTATACTAGGTTATTTATCAAATAGAAGGAAAGAAAAGTAAATATTGAATTGATTGATGAATAAATATGCATTGAATAGTAATTGAATGTAAAGTTAATGGTAATTTTATAAAATCAATATAAGATAATGAATTGCAATAATTGTGGGTTGATAATAAGGTGTGAATGGGAAAGTGATTGTATGGTAAATGAATGGAATTCAAATTTTATTCGAAAAAAGTAAATGGGTACTTAGTATTAAATTTAAATGGACTTAAAAATGGAATTTATTTAATTAATAGATATAACGGATAAAGATATACTTAAAAATGTGGGATCAAGAGTTTTACCACAACTATTATGAGTTATATACTTAGTTCATTCAATTAAATCATAAATCATTGCAATAAATATAAAATAAATGTTACGATAAATAAATTAAGGCAATAAATGGGGAATAACGAAAATGTTCTTCATAATATGATGATTTGTGAATATATAGAATGGAAATAAAGTTTTATTAATATATCGGAATCTAATTTACTATAAAAAGGTTGATTGCAATCAAATGAGTTAAATGTTTAAACGGAAATCAAGCTCTATGTATTTACTTGGATTTATTGCAATTAATTCAAATTAAATATAAAATTTTACGTTAATTGAAAATTAAGTTAAACCGAGAAATATTTATGCGATAATCTTAAATCCAATGGTAAACCCTTCTAGTTGAAATTTTGAATGGAATAATAATTTATTTATTTAACTAAATGGAATTTTGAGGATTTTATTTATAATTTTGTGGATTCAATGAAGTTAATTGTTAAAAGCGAGATTAACATTTGGAATTGATAAATTTATCTTCTCTATATGGACATTTAAATTTGTTAAAATCATTGTAAATTTTTAAGTAATATAAAGATGATAAGATTGTCGATTTTAGAATTTAAAATTCGATTTAATCAATTTGTTTAATTTATTAATTAATAGAAAAATAACCATTTTGGCCACTGACTCGGATTTCAAAGAAACCAGTTTCATCGGATCCGTAAAAGAGAATTATAATAGTGTTTTAAGTTTCGTAGCGATCGGACTTGTCATTTGATCGTACGGACTCGAAATGCCTTGAAATCTATGCACTGAAATCAATTGAAATCAATTTGAAAATTTTTGTTTTTAGCATAACTTCTTCGTACGATGGAATTTGAACCTAAAACCTTTTCCATTGAGTTTAAAATATTTTAAAACACCTATTTTGATATATGGGTTTACCCAATTTCGTTCCGGAGTCAGAACGGGCTTTTTGGGCCAATTATCGTTGAGCACGTCTATAATTCGGATCCATCTGTCTATTCCAACTTTATCTATAAATACCCCGCTAAACCCTAGCCTCCGCTTATTCTCATTTGTTTGCGCGCAAAATTTCTTCAGCTCCTTCTCCTCCTCAATGGCAGACAAAATTTCAGATCCAGATCCATTTCAAAATCGGAGTCAAAAATTTAAAGTCCTTAGAAAAATATCAAATAATATATGTTGAAGCTCTCGACGAGCGTAATTCAATGGTGTGATTCGTTTTTCAATTCGATATATCGTTTGTCCAGAAATCGCGGTCAAAATTGATTTGGGCGTTTTTGACTGGTGCGTCTGATCGAAAAATCCCTTCTGGGTTTTGTAGAGGGGCTATCGCGTTGTTCATCAGCGATGTTTGGAGGCGAATTGACGGTCGGATTGGCGGCAAATCGTGAATTAGGGTTCGAATTTGGTGGAGGCGGTCTTCGTGCGTGCGTACAGTAAGTTCTGGAAGGTGATTGCGCGTGAGAAGAATGTTAGTGGAAGATGGTACGTGGCATAATTTAAGTGAAATGTGTTCACTTTTACTATTTTATTTAATTGATTTCAACTTGCATTTAATCGCATAACTCTCGCATACGAACTCCGTTTCACGCGTAATTTTTTTGTTAGGATCGTAATTAAATTCCAGATCTTTTGATGCTGGATTAGACAGATTTGGAGACCCTCGAATTTTTGGGTTTAAATCGGATTTAGATTCGATTTAAATTCAAAAGGTGAGTGTTTTAACCCACTCACAACTTCTAAAATTTCCTATGTCTGTTAATTTGACTTAAGGTATGAGTAGAAATTTATTTATGACTGTTTGGCATGTTTTATTCATCATCTCTGTTAAATCGCATTAATTTAATATAACTGTTAATTAATTTTATTATTGCATATAAATTGACAGTTAAAATTTATTTATTTGCATATAAACTGATAGTTAAACAGTTAATAAATTTATTTTTGAATATAAATTCTTAGTTAATAACTGTCATTTATTACCTGTTATATTTTATATGCTATATATATTGATGTTTGTTTAAATTGATGATGATTGAAAAAATTGGTTGATGATTGATATTGGGTGAATGGATGATGTGTTCTATCTTATATAAACTGCAAGTTATCATGCATTTTCATTTCATTCGGGATTGCGGTTTGAAATGATATACAACCGCATTTTTATATTTAAATTGCGGATTGGAATGATAAATATCTGTATCACTTGACCATAGGATAGAAAATTATATACAGGCACCGCGGTATATATATAGAATTACTTTTGAAATGATTTTTTTTGGTTTGGATATGATACGGTTTGATAAATATTAAATTTGGATATGATATAAATATATTATATATATACATATATAGTTAAATTGTTGAATTTAAGCTATGCATAAATCTGTTAAATAAAAATGAATAAGTTGAAAAATGGAATCTGATAATTGATATTATATGATTAAGTACAGGTTTAAGATCTTGTATGTATATATATATATATATATAGTTTTAAATGATTCAAATCAATTAAGATTGAAAGATAAATTCGAAATTTAATTGGAATTGAGCTTATTTGAAATTTTAACTCCGTAAGTTGAGGTTAACTTATTAAAATTGGAAATTTAAGGTATGATATTTATAACTGGGTTTAATGAATAATTCTAGTATAAATAAATGGAAGGAAATAATTAGTGTAAATAAATTTAGTTTATTTTAAATGGTTATAGATTTATCATGTAAACCTTTCGAACTAAATAATAGGAAAATGAATTGTTGATTTGAAATTCCCAACCTTAGTTTTGAAATTCAGTAAATACTCAAAGTTTGAGAATATTGAAATCGAAGTGTTTTATTCAAACTGAAAGTGAATCTAAAAGGTATGGGTTTAGACTGAATTTAAGTGAATAAAAATTTGTGAAGATGTGGAAATTATGTACTTTTAAAGATATTTTAAATTCAACTGTTTTATTTTATATACTCTTGAATATCCAAACCATTTAAGTTGGAAAGTTATGGTTTTAAAACTATGGATTTCGAAGTATTGTGTTTGAAAGTTAAAATTCAAATATTTGGTTTCGAGGTATTATAAATTTTAAAAGTGGTATGATTTTGAAAAGAAATATATTTGAAATAAAATGATATCATATTGATTTGGGTTTTAAAAGAAAATGATATCGTATTTATGGGTTTTGAAATGGATAATTTTATTCTGGTTTTGAAGTATAAACTATTTTTAAAAGACCGCAGTGTTATAATAACGTTTGGTTGTTGAAGAGATCGGGATCGGAAGTTGTCATACTCTCTGCCAACTACGAAAACCACTTTAACAAACGTGTACGCAGTGGAGATTCCAGAATGAAGTAGGTTGGTGGCGGCGTTTCTTGTAAGGTAAATACGTGGACCCAACTCCCGTGAGTTGGCATAAGGTGGCTAAAACAGGAGCAATTGACGGGTTAATAAGGTAGCACCTTTGATCGGACACATCCCTTCGATATTATACTTTGACTCTTG
This sequence comes from Allium cepa, assembly GCA_030765085.1. NCBI lineage: Eukaryota > Viridiplantae > Streptophyta > Magnoliopsida > Asparagales > Amaryllidaceae > Allium > Allium cepa. The sequence continues at coordinate 696,685,058 of CM060929.1, read as the reverse complement.
GATTGATTCGGTGGCCACTTTTGATTTTTTGTATTGGGGGTGTGGCTCAAGGTGGGCGGTAGCTGCGGCTACGCGTTACCACCGACCCGGAAGCGTAATTGGTATATCTACCCTGGCATTGCCTAGTTGTGCCGTGTTACCTACCCTAGCGCGCCTTATACGATTTTGGTTTTGTACCATACCTATGGAGTGCCCTCTGACGATGCCCAGTACGGGGGAGATTACGGTACTGTATAGACTATGGGAATATATTATGTGTTAAGGTGGAAAATGTAAAGCCTTAACGCTATTTTAAAGTAAGTTTATTTTACAATTAGACACTATTATAATAGCGCAATATACTACATAGTAAATAGTTTAACGGATCCTTAGGAGATGTAAATCCCGAGCATCTCTTGAGTTACTGCACTCATATTTATTTCTGTTAATTTAATTCACATAAGATCTTTTAGTTCTGACTCGAGTGTTTTTGTTTTTTTCAGATTCGCTCGGGTCAGTCCGAGCGTTTCAGGATTTGAAGACTTTATTTTTGGAGGAAGAAGACGAAGATTTCATTATTCTTATTATTATTATATATTATATGGTTTCACTACACACTATATTCCGCTGCATAGATATTTATTGGTATGTGAACTCTGATATTTATTGTATAAAGAAGAATCAAATGTTTTGTAAACCGTTTTATGAACTGTATATTGATTATTATATTTTATCCTTCCGCTGTGAGATTCTGTTTTATTTTATTTCTTCTCTGTTTTTCGTATTTACCCCATAACAATTCGCCCTTCCGTATTGTTTGAATTGGCACGTGTGTCGATTTGAAGCGTGCGAAAAGGCGGGATGTTACACCTACTTTCTTATGTATACCTCCATTATCATCCTTTATTTTCCATTCTCTCGAGCTCAGTAAAATAAAGGAAGACATTACTGCCCTTTTTCACACATAAAGAAGATCAACAGCTAGTTCAAGTTCTCAGATCAAAATTTTAGTTTCAAGTGCAAGAGCAGTTTCCAGTTTAAAAGCTTTCTCTGTTTATAAAAACAAGGTGAGTAAACTTTAAAAAAAATTAAAAGCTAAGTTAATTTTTAGACTATTGCCTGTGAATGATTAATGGCATGTCTGGAACCATGAAATTGTTCTGTTCTTAGTGTTGCAGGTTTAAAATGTTCAAAAATCGAATTTGCTTTTCCTCAAATCTTCTTTAAGATATGATATAAAAACAAAGCTTGATAGTAACAACAAGACAATGGAATTAAAAATATTTCCTGCAAGTTTCTGATGGTCGTTGAGATATAAAAGAGGAAGAACAGTAGATTTAAAAACATATCAAAAATCTCAGTCAACATAATTGGTTGTTTCAGGTGTATTCTCTGATTTGTCATCGTAGATTAGGATTTCTAAAACTAAAATCTTGATTTTTAAGATAATATTTTGGGAGATATTGTGGGATGGCTAGTATTGGGATTTTTCGCAATTACTGATGATCAGCATGGAATTGATTTTCGAAATTGTGACTGAAGGAGGTTTGGGTAGTGACGAGTGGTGGAAAAATACTTGGAGTATTCATCAAGTGTCGTGGGAGTTGATCGAGTTGATTTTAGGGTTTGTGGTTGCATTTGGGTCGTAATTGTTTCATGGGTGATTTCTTTGTTGTGCTAGCATCGAGGTGAACGAATGTCGAGGGAAAAGAACGATGGATGACTGGCGAGGGTTTTGGCATGAGGAGGGTGTCTCCGGTGGTCGGAGATAGTGATGCGGGGCGAACTTTGGCAATGGTTCTGAAGCCTGTGGTTGATTCGATTGTTCGATTTGGGATTTCGAGAGGGATTCGAACGATCTGTGTGGACGATTGACTCAGGGAAGGATGGTCGTCGTGTCGATGGTCGAAGCATGGTTCGAAGTCGGCCAGATTATGTGTGCACGTGTACGTCTTTAGTGCACAGGAACCTGTTGTGTTGTGGTCCTGGTTTGATGCGTGAATAAAAGGAAGAAGATGATGGAGGGTATCAGGAAGCACGATCTTGACTCGGTGTCGAGCTTGAGCCATTCGAGTAGGTAATCGGGTAATGCGAAGTCTAGTCTGGCTCGAGAGTTTTGAACAGGAAATCCAAGATTATGCTCGAGTTTTCTGATAAGGTGAATACTAATTGGGTTGATGAATGTTTATCATCAATTAAACTTGAGGATATGTGTTAAATTGCAAGTTAATAAATTTCAATTTTTTTTTTAATTGTGTTGATGGTTAAGGAAGTGCTTAAGATAAATGGCTTATCCTTCAATTAATTTGGGATGAGTAATTTAGATCAAATAATTAATTTAAAAAGCTTAATTTATTTTTAATAAGATTAATTAAAGATAATTTAATTAAGGATAAGCACTTGAGAAATGGATTAAGTATAATTACTAAACGTAATTTATAAGAATAATTACTTAGCATAAATAATAGATTGATAGTTATCTAAAAAGGAATTACTCAAGAGAAATAAATAGAGAATAATTACTTAATAAAAGTAATTAAGGGTTAATTACTTTGTAAAATTAACTAAAGGATTGATGAATGTAATCCATTAAGAAGGTTAGTTAATTAATGAAAATAAGGCTAATAATTACTATAATTAATTAAGGAATGGCTTCTAATTAATTTAAGTTATATAAGCAGAATTAAAGGTAATTAATTAACCTTACTTATGAATGATTGAATAATATTATATGCCTTAGAGTAGTTGATAGCTGTTGTGTGATTTGTAATGCTATGTGATATGATACGTTGGGATGAACCGTGATAATATGGTTTGTTTACCTGAGATGAATGGCCATCTGAATATATATATATCTGGATATAAATGGGATTGTTTAAACTTAAACAGTTTGATTTTAAGATGATATTGGATTCGAGGAGACTGAGATCGAGTTTGTAACAAATAAATACCCAAAACCACTTCGATTTGTAATCTACAATAAATTCTTATGAATTTGATTTTGGAATAAATAAACTTGAAAAAAAATGATGTAAACTTGGTCATTTAGGCTAAGTAACAATACTTAGTTATGATTGTAAGATATGTATTTGAATATGGAAAATTATGAACTTGTAATAAGGTACGAGTTACCCCGGGTTTTAAAATAAGTATATTGCTTTGGTATTTCATGAGTTTACTCACGCTGGTTACCAGCCTGACCTGGGTGTCACTTTGATGTAATGCACGGGTTAGACCGAGTATTACAGATTTTCAGGTAGGGACATTCTGGAGCTCAGGAGGCGAGCTTGATGGCAGGAACGTATGTAGTGTATTCCGCTGTGATTTATTGTTGCTTATCTGGGACAACTTGTTATAACTGTCCAGTGGTTGTATAAATGAATGTAACTCTGATGTATCTAAATGTAATTAACTTATACAGTTTTTCCTTTGTATAACTGCTATTTTATTTGATATTATATTTTGATCCGCTGCGAATGTGAGAATCTTTGTTGTGTTTCTTCTTCTTCTTCTATCTCTTTCTTCTTTTCCTAGCTATCTGAAATTTTCGGGATCGAAAATTCTGGGTCGTTGCAGTTGGTATCAGAGCTAAAGGTTAAGCGAGAACCTTGACTCTGTTGGGATTACTCATTAAGGATAGGGTCAATGGTACCCTAGAATATATATATATATATATATATATATATATATATATGTATGTATGTATGTATGTATGTATGTATATGTATGTATATGAGCGCGTACTTGTTATTTTCTTATATAAAGGTTTTAAATGATTTTATATAAGAATATATTTTGATATATAAAGAAATATTTCTTTCTAATAAATATTAAGGTAATTGGTTGTTATATTATTTGAAAATTTAATAATGAGAATTAAGTGGTAATAGAAATACAACCAATTAAAATAAAATAAAGATAAGTTTGAAATGGATTCAGAATTAAATGGTTTAAAGAGATAAGTTGATTTGATTTAAAGGATTAAATCAACGTTTAAAAATTTAACTCGAATTTATATAATTCAAGATGGTTTAAATTTGAAATTTGAATTGAATTCATTCAAATTAAATCTGATTTGAATTAATTGGATATGTGATTAAAGATGTATAAGTTTAAAATTTTAAATGGAAAATTTGAATTAGATTGAATTGAAATGATTTGAAATTGAAGCGGGTTTAATTGATATTAGTCCAAATTGATTGGAATAATTTGGATTTGTAATTAAAGTTGAGTAGGTTTAAAATCAAATGGAATTTGATTTGAATTTGGAAAGAAATCAAGATTGATTCAACTTGAATTGGGGTTAAATCGATTTCAACGGAAATTGAAGTTATTCAAATTGGAATTGAGTCACTTTAAATGGAAGTGGAAATTTAAATTGAATTGATGGGGAAGTGAACAGTTTTGACTCTGGACTATTTTCAATATAAATTGTTTTAATATAAACTTATTTTTTCCAAGCTATTTAATATATACTACCTTTCTTTTTAAAGCCAAATTATTTTACATTTGTTCTACAATTATTTTTGGAACTATTTAACAATTTCTCAATTGTTTTATAAATTAATTACTACTTTTCAACTATTTTACAAATTAATTACTATTTTGCAACTATTTTGCAATTATCTAAAAATTTTGAAACTATTTAACTATTTTCCAACTATTTTATAATTAGCTAACTATTTTACAGCTATTTTGCAAACTAATACCTATTTTTCAACTACTTATCCATTTTTAAAATTTTCAAGCTATTTTCTAAATATAAACTGGTCGGTGTTCAAACTGTTATTGATTAAATACCCAACTGAGATAAGAATTGAAGTGATAATCCAAATGGGGATTAAGGCAACTGTGAATAAGTGAATAAAATCAAAGTGAGGATGAATAGAAAGGAAATTAATTTGGCTAATAATCAATGAAGTTAAATACGTAGGATATACGTATATTATTCTATTCGCATAGTGATTTGATCCAAATTCGAGCATAGAATTTCGAGATAGTTATATCGATCCGAGTTGGGATTTTTCACTCGATGTTCAATGGCGAACCTGGATATGGATTGTTGATTGGTTCTGGATATTCTCTATCATAGTTATGGCTATGCAAGGAGAATGATGGTTTCTAATCAAGAACCCAGATCTGAGTCCGCGCTAAGAAGTCGGGTGGACGATACTAGTTCGGAAGTGAAATTGTGTGATTGAGTAGGCTATCAGATTGGTATAGCGTACGGATGATAAGTGTACATCGTACGGATTTGAATGAAATTGATATTGAAAATTTGTGAATAAGAAATGTGAAATGATTTCTTTTGAAATGAAAGTATATTTTGTGAAATATACAATGGATAAAAGTGAAAGTTGGATATTTTTAAGATGATAAGTAAGATGGAAACAACTTTATAAAAAAAATAGTAATCAAATTTGAACATTTGATTTGTAATAAATAAAGTTATATATCTTTTTTATATAAGATAAATCCCCCCTTATTGAATCTATTGGCTAAAGAAAAGGATTTTGAAGGTGTTTGAAGTATAAAAGGAGTTTTATAGAAGTTTGAAATGATCCAAAGATTTTTATCAAGGATTATATATATATCTATATACGTAAAGGATCTTATGAGGATTTTGGAAAAAGGTTTTAGGAACCTTTGGATTTGGAAAGGCTTTTGATTTTTGGCTAAAATCAATATTGGAATTTGGAAAGCCTAGTTTGAGAATTATCGATTTCGGGATAATCGATTTTGTGTAAAGGAGCGTTATATGAGAATCATGCTAGGCGTATGATTTGGAAGATACTATATGTGTATAGTATAAAGTGTTTAGAAAATGGATCTGCGGAAAAAGGCGCTCCCTTGAAATGAATTTCTTAGGAGTGCCACAGGGTGGTCCTGCCTTGAACCCTAGGGGGGTTCTAAAGTTGATCTTGTGGGGAGTCTGGACAAAACTAGTTCCTGAGGATTTTGTGTAGTATGTAGCGAAAGTCGAGGGCGTTGATGCCTACAGAGGCATTTGGGTTACGCTATGACGACAGTGTAACTCGATGTTACTGCGATCTACTGTAGACCATAGCTAAAGTCGTGTGTGCTATTGAGAGCCGACAGCTTGCGTTTGATTTTGTATCGGTAGATTGCGACCTATGGTAATATAGCGAAAGTCGTGTATGCCGCTGAGAGTCAACGGTCTACGTTTGATTTTACATCGGTAGACTGCGACCTATGTGGGAGTGGAGAAGTTTCATTTTTGATAGCGAAAATCAAGGGCGATGATGCCTACAGTTACATGGACTTTTACTGTGATGGCAACGTAACCCAGGAATGTAACTGCGATCTGTTGTGTGTTCCATGACGTAATCGAGGGGCGCGGAGTGCCTACAGTTACATGGACATTTGCTGCGATGGCAACGTAACGCAGGATGTAACTGCGACCATGGATAGGGGTGATGATTTCCAGAGCATTCTCACCAAAGATATTTTATTTATTTCAAAGTGATTTCTATGTTTTCAATGAATTATTTTTCAAAATATTTACACTGGATGTTGGAAACGGGTCTGCGAAGCACTTATAGATTTTCAGTCGTACGCCCGATCAACGTATGACCAAATTTCTGTGAGAACAAGGATGGACTTGTCGAAACATCGAGTTATAAAAGTATTTTTATAAGAACTATTTTGGTAATATTATATAGATTTTTAAAGTATTTTAAAAATGATCAAAGAAAATTTATCTGATTTTAAGCATTTTAATAATTCTGGCTTCGTTTCTTTTCGAGGACGAAAAGATTCAAAGGGGGAAGGAATGTGATGACCCAGGATTTTAGCAATATTATTTTAATAAGCATTTAATCTAATTAAATAAAATACAAACTTGTCATTCTAAAAACAAGTAAGACTTTTTTCCATTTACCATTTATTTATATATATATGTATTGTGAAGGAAGCTTTGATTTGAAAATATTTAAAATAAAATCTATCTTATTCAATTTAATTTAAAGCTCTACCTTAGTAACATTTGATCTAAATATATATATATATGGACGTAATATTGATAATAATGTTTAAAATAAAAACCAATCTTATCAATACTAAATATAAGTATAAAATAAAATATATGAATATAAATTAAGTATATGATATAGTATGGTTTTACGAAAACATAAATAAATTAACTTGAAACTTTAACAAATATTGAATTAACTTATATGTATATAGGTTATATGAATAGCAATGGTGAAAAATTTGAATATATATGTGGATAAATATTAATATGTATGAATATGAATATACATGATGATAACAAATGCAAGTGCAAATATATGCATACAAACAAATGAATGTATATTCATACATCAATTCACATAAATATTTGTAGACGTATAGGGAAGCATCATGATGAAGAAACTCCAAGTCAAGCCACAAAAATAGCAAATCAGCACACAATACATCTAGTTAAGCATGAGATCAAATCAGGTCATAGTAAATTTTTGACCAAAGAAAAAAAAAATAAATCAAAAGGATAAGTAAAACAAGCTTGCTGTGTACAAGAATGCAGCCTACTTTCTTATGTATACCTCCACTATCATCCTTTATTTTCCATTCTCTCGAGCTAAGTAAAATAAAGGAAGACATTACTGCCCTTTTTCACACATAAAGAAGATCAACAGCTAGTTCAAGTCCTCAGATCAAAATTTCAGTTTCAAGTGCAAGAGCAGTTTCCAGTTTAAAATCTTTCTCTGTTTATAAAAACAAGGTGAGTAAACTTTAAAAAAAATTAAAAGCTAAGTTAATTTTTAGACTGTTGCCTGTAAATGATTAAAGGCATGTCTGGAACCATGAAATTGTTCCGTTCTTAGTGTTACATAAGAGATTAACCCTTAATTAATTACATTAATTAACCCTTAATTAATTAATTACATTGATTAACCCTTAATTAATTACCATTGATTATCCTTAATCAATTACCAATGATTAATTAATTACATTGATTATCCTTAATTAATTATATTGATTAACCCTTAATTAATTACCATTTAATAAATTACCTTGATTAATTAATCCTTAATTATAAATTAATTATCTTAAATTAATAATTATTTAGCCTTTAATTAACTATTAATTAATTATTTAAGTAATTATAAATCATCTATCTTGATTTATCATTAAATCATTATCAAAGTCTTTAATTAATTAGTCTCATGATTAATCAACAATAACATAAGAGATTAAGTTTAATCAAGAATTACAAATCAATATTTCATCTTAATTTACTCTTGTTACATTATTTATTTAAAATGATTAATTAAATAATGCTACAATTAAATAATTTAAACTTAATTACCTTTTAAAATATCTTACCTAAAACTTTTATTAATCCAATTATCTAAATTAAAACAATTATCTAAAACATAGATTTAAAATGTTTAAAAATTCAAATTTTTTAAGTCAAAAAGACTGTTTTTTATACCCCTCCAAGACTCACTCGAGACCACGCCGAGCCAACAAGCCCTTCACTTCGGGTTTCCCCGTGTCAAAACCCAAACTAACCTGTGTATCATTTTTTTCAAACTTAAAATTTTGTTGAGTATTAGACCCCGATGCCACTCAGAAATGCTTCGAGTCCATCCCCTGTTTGCACGTGCTTGAACTCGAGACTAAGCCTTCTTCCCCAAAACTTTAACTACCCAGACACTCCAATGTTCACGTACACGTGCACAAACCCCACGACCTTCTCCGATCGACGCCGTAGCCACCTAAACGTCACTGAAGATCACCAGAATCGATTTGAACAACCAAAAGCACGAAATCGTCATTAAATCAAAATCGAGCAAATTGGAGGCCGAATATTTCTTCTTGAAGCCTACTCGATCACAAAAATTCGACTCGCTCCGACGCGACAAGCCATTGAAAACCGCGCCATTCTAACCGAAGATGCTCCGACCATCTACGAACTCATCCCCCCTAGTCCGATCATCTAAAATTCTATGGCGACGATGAAAGTGGAGTTTTAACATTAAGTTATGGTCATTTTAAACCCATTTTGTTTTAACATCACAAACTATAGATGATCAGATAAAGTGGAATTGAATTTTCTTTGAACTAGATTTAACTCTGTAAATTTAAACATAGGCATTCATGCCTATTTCCAGATATATTCAAAGAGTGTATATATACACAGACATATTTATATAACCATACAAGCATAGTTTGATTCATAACTACCCAGATGATCGCATGCAAACCAAAAATTCAAACAGATCTAAGGTTTAAGATTAAAGGTTTGCTCACCTGATTCACTTGGAAGCAGAGAACCTGAAAGGACAGAAGCCAAAATAATGATTTTGAATAGAGGTTTCGAATTTGTTTTGCTTGCTGTTGTTTGATTCCTGGCTTTACATTTGTTTGCATGATCCAGTTTTGCTTTACTCTTTTGCTTTAGAATTTATATTTGATACCTTGCATCAAGCCTTTGAATTTGAACAGGTTTACAGGCTTAATTTCTTGATATTTTCCAGGCTTTGAAGATTTTAAACTGCTGTTTTGATTTCTTTAGGAGAGTTTATAGGTTTTTTGTTCTGTGAATTTCTGGTTGCATTTGAATTTGCTACCGGTTTGATTCAGATTTTGTTTTCTTTCCTTTTTTTTTTTTTACTGATTTCAGATTTGAAGATATGAGAAAAGAAATGTAATTTAGTTTTTATTTTTCAATATGAAGTTTAATTCATTTTAAACAAGATTAATGCCACTTGTTTTAATTTGGCTAACACTTGTCAATTTTTACCATCTTCTCTTTACAAATGTTAAATTCATGGTCACATAGATTTAAAAATGTCCTAGGAGATCTAAATCGTGTTTAAATCCTAAATTTTAATTAATTTATAAATTGTATTTTAACCCTTAAGTACTTATTTTTAACATATGTATTTTATTTTAAACGTTTATGTTTTTATCTTCTCATACATTTACATTTGCACAAATAAAATCTATTTCAATTATTTTTCATATGACAATCTTAATTTAGTTTAATATACATACATATATATATATATATATAGATTCCATTCATACATTTTCTATCATTTATGTAATATCCCGAAATTTATGGCAATTTAAATTTAGTAATCTGTGTTTTAAATTTAAATTGAATTGATATTTTTTGTTGATAAATTTGATTTGATTTAATAATATTCTTTATTTAAATATTTAATTTCTGAATTTATTTTTAATGAACTAATGAATTTTTTTTCTATTTATAAAATGTATATGTATATTTTGAATAGATAAGTTGTTAAATTAGTATGGCATAATTTTAATGTTTTCAAAATAGGAATTGTGATATATTTTTAATTTAAGCTTTTCAAAAATATTTAATAAAATACTAAATGATTTTAAATATGTGAGGTAGATGTTTTATTGGTTTAAAATTCATTTTTAACTTAAGTTTGTATATTAAAATAAGTTACAAAAATATTTGTGTTATTCTCTTCAAAATATTGATTGATAATTTTGATTTGTAAATTTAATTTGAAATTTAAAATACAATTTTAATTATGAAACATGTATTCAATAAGTTACAAACTCTTTTATAAATTTATTTTAATTGTTTAAAAGTTTCTCTTTCAAATGATTAATTTGTATATCGTTTTATTTATAATAATACTTTGCTTTGTTCTTTAGAAATAAATTATTTATCTTCATAACAAAGTATTTATAAACTAAGTAACTAAGCTTAATATTTTATTAACTCTAATTTTAAATACTAATTAATTTAAGAAGACATGTGTAAGTATATAAAACACTAATCTAACATGTGTTGAGAGAATAAGTAAGTAAATTTACAAGTGTCATGTTTCAATTTTTATTTTTCTTTAATTTTAATTTAAATCAAACATTGTTATTTAAACTTGCATATATTCATTTCTTTAGCTCTTTCTCATTTTTCATTCTAAAAAGAAATCTGAAAATCAGTTCAATTTGCATTCCCCACTTTCAAAATCTACATACAATAATCAAGAATGAAGACCTTCATTTTTCTAAAGTCTGCATCCTCCAAAACAAGCCTGCATGTTTTCAAATACAACCTAGGTTGAACCGCAACTTCAAATTTGTTCTGCAACCATGAAAGCAAACAAACCTGCATATTTCTTTGTTTCTTCAATCTGGAAATAAAAGGGCCTGCAAGCTTTAGCCTACATGTTTTCATAACTATCTGGGAACAAATTCAAGTTTGCATCTGCAACTTCTTCAAGTCTGCATGAAAGGATTTTCAAAATCTGGAAGCATTTTTTTTTAAAACAAGAAGTCTGCAAAATTCTTCTTCAATCTACAACCTGGAAATTTGCATCTGCATAACCTTCAAGCTAGCATCAACATTTCAAAAATCTGGGCTCTGCAATTTTAAAACAGTGAGTAACTTAACTTCTTTTTAAAAATTAAGTATAAAAAATGGTTGCTTGATTTGTTCATGGGAATAGGAGTCTTATTTATGTTGTTAAATACATTGCTGAGTAGATCTTTGTGTATGGATGAATGCATGTTTGATTCATCTAAGAACTGTCTGTTTACTGTAAGCAAGTGATAAAATTTCTTTCCTTCTTATGATCTGGTTGAGGTTATGGCTTGAAATTGAATGAAAATTGTTTATTTTATGATGAAGTAAACTTAAAAATTTATACAAGATAAATCAATATTTGTATTTCCTGGAAACATAAATAACAGAGTAAAATTTGTATAAGTGAAATTTAAGCATTTCAATTCAATACTTCAGGGTTATAAATCAGATCATAAAACAAAATTATGATTTTTAAAAGTAGGATTTTAATTTTTAGTGTTAATTCCAGAATGCAGTTCATATTTTACTGTATTTTGCATTTTGGGTTCTAAGTGTAAATTCATGGGTTCGAATGGGTTGTAATTTCTCCTGGAGGTGGAGAGGAGATCACTTAGTATAGGAAAATTCTTAGATTTGGATTGTATTGCATTGTGGTGATGATAGTTGTGATTTGTAGTATAGAACCCTAGTTTTACTGAGTTGGGTAAGATCGAACTGTCCGGCCATTACAGTTGATCGAGTTCAACTATGCTTTGGACATTGGAAGGTAGTGGGTAGTCGAAGGCTTCGCCGGAGTTTTAGGGGTAGCGGTGGCCGGAGGTGCGTGAAGGAGGTGATGACAGGTTGGGATGTTGAGGTGCTGTGTTGTTCCAGGTTGGGGTTGAAGCAACTATAGTATCTCGTGTTTGTCTCGGGGTAAATGGGGTTGGAACTTGGAGCAAGGAAGTTATTTACTCGAAGTAAATTATAGGTTGCTCGGGTATTAATTTTTGTTTCAGGTTTGTCAATATGAACAGAACTTGTTCTTTTTTCAAGTTTTTAAAATTTAAACAAAAGTGTTGATGCAAACTTAAATTTAAACCTAAGATTTAAAAACTGAATTTAAATTTGAATTCAATTAGCTTAATTTTAGGTTTGAAATAATTTAAATTTTGAAAATTTTATTTGGTCTTAAGCAAAAGCAGAAACCTGTTTCCAGGTTTTATAAAGTTGAAGTAAAAAGTAAATTACAAAACAAAAATGTGAAATAAGACTTGAACTTGAAATTGAATTTGAAATTCAATTAAGTTTTAAATTTTAGATCTTTGAAACAATTTTAAATGCTTTTAAAATTCAAGTTTGGTTTTAAACTAAAATCAAAAAAACTGTCTTTCTGTTTTTAAAAATTTAAAAGTATAGCTTCAAATTGAAGATAGAGTTCAAACTGTAATGTTTTAAACCTAAAACTTAAATTTGAATTTAATAATTTAAATCTGAGATTTGAAAACATTTTTGAATTCAAAATGTAAGATGTTAGACTAAACAGAAAACTGTTTTTCTGTTTTAATTTAAAAGCAAATTTTAAAAATGCAACTGAAATTTTAAAACAAGTTTAAATCTGGAAAACTGAAGTATGGAACCTAGCAAATAAATCAAAGTTTGAATTTAATTTGAAAACTGGAAATTTAAATTTAGACTTTAAACTTTTTAGAGTATAAAGGAACATTGGTTTGAATTTTACACTATGAGTTTTAAATTATGAAATAAGAATTTAAAATGAGTTTAAATTCTGTTTTAAAAACCTGAACTTTTATTTTAAATGTCAGTTTTTAAATAAAATATGTTTTTAAATTTAAATTTGTTTTAACCATTTTTAGAAAAGGTTAAATAATTTGAATTTAAAATTGAGATGAAAAAGTAAGTAATGTTTTAAATTTTTAAAGATTTAATCTGAAATGAAAATTCAAATTTTGTTTCAGTTTGAAATTTAAAAAGAAATTTTAAATTGAATTTTGTTTTGAAATAAAGTGTTTAAAATATTTAGTATAAAGAAGAATGTTTTTTTAATTTTGATCTTAAGAAAATTGGTTTCATTTAAATTATTAAATTAATTTAAATGGAATATTTATTATTATTTAATTATTAATGTGAATGATTAATTAAGTAATGAATAATTTTTAAGTTAATTAATTAGATTTGAAATTAATTAATTAAGGTTAATTAATCTAAAATTAAGGATGGTTAATTAAATTTTAATTTATGATTAAGATTTATTTATTCAAGTGATTAATGATTAATTTAGATTTTAATTAACACTTAATTAATTGATAATTAGAGATTAATTAAGTTATAATTAAATATTAATTAATTGATAATTAATAATGATTAATTGAAGTTAATTTTTAATTATGAAATTAAGAAATGTTAATGAGGTCATTAACTTAAGATTATTTAACAATTAATTAATGTGATTAATTTTTGGTAATTAATTAATTAATAATAATCAATTATTTATGTTAATTACTTAATGAAAGTAATTAATGAATTAATTACTTAGTGTAATTAATTTGATTTATGTGAATAGTTTAGGTTAATTAAGATAAATTAATTTAAACATTTATGGATTGTTGATAATTACTTTATGGATTTGTAATTACTTAGAGAAGTAATTAATTAATAATTACTGGATGTAATTAAGGATATTTATTATAGAAGTAATTTGATTTAAATTACTTGAAATGAAGATAATTAATTAAGAGTAATTAATTTATGGGATGAGTAATTAAAGTAGTTAATTACTGAATGGTTATTAATCAAAGGTGATTAATATATATGTTGTTTAAATTGAAGATTAATTACTTATGTGATTAATTTCTATATAGAGATTGATTAAATGTAATTAGAAATCATTAATTAATTAATTAATGATGTAAATTTGGAATTGATTAATTAAGGCATAAACAATAATGAATAAATGATTAATGTAATTAATTTTAGCTAATTAATTAATTAAGCAATTAAAAGTTAATTATTTGCAAGGGGTTTAAGTAATTAACTTGTGTAATTAATATTAAATGCTAATTACTTATTGTAATTAGAGATGGCTAATCAGTAATGATTAAGTGAAATGAGAATTGAGATGATGATTTATAGATTGATTTGTAATCAATTAGTGATTTAGTTAAGCAGGATTTATATGATGAAGTAATTAATTTAATTTATTTTAAATTAATTAGAAATTAAGTAATTAATTTAATTCCTTTTAAATTAATTATAAATGGTGTGATCATTAGATCATTGCTTATGTTTGATGAATGGTATTAGTTGCCTGGTATGGTTTGTAATCTCGGTTATGAGATGAGTAGTGTATGTGATATGGATGCATTGGTTGCTTTTGGATGATAATATGGATTATCTGATTATGATATGAATTATCTGTTGATAATGATAAGGTTGATTATCTATTGTGTGGTGAATTATCTATCTGTGTATATTTAGATAATCAATTGAATTGTTTTAAACTTAAAACAACTTGGACCTTAAAAGACACGCTTTGGATTTCGATGAGACCGGGATCGGGTTTCCATATTTGGGATCCGAAAACCACATCGATTCCAATTAAACGTTAGGTCGTTAATCCAAGTGGAGCGAGTGAAGACTCGAGGTGTAAGGACTATACGTCAGTATAACTCTGTGGGTGATTCCGTAATGAGTTTGACGGAATAGTACTTATAGATTCGAGATGGTGATTCAGAGTGCAAAGGTTATCGTCGTTAACTCTGAGGGTGATTCTAATATGAGTGTAACAAGATAATGCCTTCGGTTTTGTTTGAACCCGGAACGAACTTGTATGGATCGAATGCTTTCAGAACATCGTCAGATGGACGATGAGCATTCTAAGTGTTATGTCCTATAAAGGTAATCGTAGCCTCAAGCCTCATCAACCGGGAATGGCTAAAACAGAGGAGGTGCAGCAAAGCTTCGTGGGTAGCCCCCACTTGAGAGCAAGATTTATCCCTGTCTAGAGGTCCCTTTATTTTCGGCTTAGTGGTGCGGTTGCTGATCACTACTGCGGGGTTGTCTTGTTTGGAACTATTCAGTAAGGAACGGGTCCAGCTTTGTGTTGTAGGGGATTGAGAGTAATCCTCGGTACGGTGATCTAGGCCACGTACTGTGACGGGTGGTACCCCAGTAGCCCAGCCATTGTATGGAATCCAAAATCCAATAAGTGTCGTACATATTAGTTGTGCCCAACTATGTTGGAACGTGAGATGTAAGCATTCCAGCTATTTCTGTATTTTACTTGAAAACCCTAGACACTATTATAATATGATCGGATTTCCTATCAAATGTTTTTGTTAGCGTAAGGTAAAAACTTTTCCATGTTTATGTGTGGGAAGTCTTACGTGATACCTTTTCTTTCAAAGGTTTTTCAAAATTAAGCAACTTTAACCTGTTACTCACACCAGACCCATGTCTGACCCGGAGTTATTTCTTTTTTTCTTTAACTCTTGGGTACTCAAATTTTTACGAGTAGCCAAGGGAATTCAGGTTAGGATTCAGGTTAGCTTTGACGAATTGTGAAGGAGCAATGGAGCAGGAGGCTTCTACGTATGTTATATAGTTTTCCGCTGTGTTGGTATCTCTGGGTATTTCTGTATTGTGTATTAAGTTGTAATAACTAGACAGGTGTTTATAACTGTCTAGTATGTGATGTATTGTCTATGTAACTCTGATATTTGATGTATACTATGTTATGCTTATGTTATAAATATAATTTATTCGTTCCGCTGTTGAGATTCTAGTGTTGTTTCTTCTTTCTCTTCTTTCTTTTCTCTTTTCTATCCCTTTCTTTCTTAAGGATGATACGACTTTTTGTGGAGAAAAAGTCGGGCCGTCTCAATTTATATTTGCACAACTTTTTTAAAAGAGAATGATTTAAAAATCTTAATACTAATAAATAATCACATTTATGTAAATTATAAAGATTTAGCTTTTAAACAAATTTCAAACTTTTACTATATTTTAAACATAACAAATAACGTTTTAAATATAATTTTATATCATATTTATTATTTGATAAATACATTTTCTTTATTAATCATTCATTTAATCTTTTAAAGCAAAATATGATTATTTTTTTAAAATTAAATTGCACATGGATAAATAATTTTATTCTTAATTGGCAATTTTCAAATTATAATGCATATTTAAATAATTAGAAACAAATTCTTATTAACTTATGTTATCCTATTTTTTGGTCAAAACTGGAATATCAACAAATTGGCAAGGAATTATGAATATCAGGATTGGAGATCGGTTGGAATCAAGGCTACGATCGATATCGTCAAAATTTTGTTGAACTCCGATCGGGACGAAATTGATTGGAGATGATGATAAGGACTAGGAAAGGCTATGTTTCAAATTTCAGGTAAACTGGAGTTCGTATGAAGGAAATATGATGGATTCAAGGTAGGAAAGGTATGTTGTTCGAATCCATCAAGGTGGTGCTCGGTTCGAATCCATCGGATTCGAATCCATCTGGTTCGCATCGATCGAAGGCATGGTGTAGAGACGGTTCGAATCGATACAGTTCGTATCGATCAACATAGGTTCGGCTTGGTGAAGTTCGTATCGATGGTGGTTCGAATCGATGAAGTTCGTATCGATCAAGAGACGAGAGGAGTCGGCTTCATGGATTCGAAGGAGCGGAGTCGGCTTCATGGATTCGAAGGAGGGGAGTCGTCTTCGTGGATTCGAAGGAGGGGAGTCGGCTTCATGGATTCGAAGGAGGGGAGTCGGCTTCGTGAATTCGAAGGAGGGGAGTCGGCTTCGTGGATTCGAAGAAGGGGAGTCGGCTTCGTGGATTCGAGGCGATGGATTCGAAGGAAATGGGTTCGAAGAAGATGGACTCGAGGGAGATGGATTCGAAGGAGATGGATTCGAGGGGGATGGATTCGAAGGGAGTGGGTTCGATGCATGGGTTCAAACCAGGCAGAGCACACGAAACTTTGAGCTTGAATCTATCATGTCTCCCAAACCGTTGATCCAAACTCAATGAAATTTTTATAGGAGCTTACATACATGATGAAGAATGCTCACACCAAATTTCAGCTCAATTGGATGGTTTCTTGATCGATTCAAACCTCACTTCGAATCGATCCCAAATTGGGCACGGATTTCCAAAACGCGGGCCTATGGGCCCCCATTACGTGCCAAGCGGCCTCCCCAGGTTTTAGGCGGGATTTCAGCCTTCCACGCCTATAAATAGAGCCCCTGGTCATTCAGGAAAGGGGTCGGAGAATTTGGAGAGGAAAAGCACGCTCGAACGCGGCTAGAATCACTCTATAACATCATTACTGCTATTTATTTCAGATTTGGACTTTGTAACTGCGGTAATCACTTGTAACCAGCAAGGATAATCAATAAAAGGATAAAAAACTTGAGAGTGGACGTAGGCCAGAGATAGCCGAACCACTATAAAACTCGTGTCTCTGTTCTTTACTTTTGGATTACTGTCTAATATTTGTTGAGATTTGTTATTTGTGTTTGAATATCATTGATTTAGATTCATACACTGGTGCTTTCGCGGTATTTGGGGTTTGTGACCAATTTTGGCGCAAACACTTTGGTGCTTTCACTGAGAAGGACTAGCACCCGCTACATCGGATTTGAAGAGTTTGAGAAGTTTGGATTTGGAAGAAAATGACTAGGAAGAATAGCAGAAGGCTGAGGGCTGAGAGAAGCCAACAAGGAGGAAGTCAACAAGCATCCTCCGGAGGCGAGGAAGGACCGGCTTCGATCTACATAACTCGGGATGAAATGGAAGCCATAACAAATTCACTGCAAGAAAGGTTGTTGAAGAGCCAACAGGAAATGATGCAAACTTTCTTGGAGCAAATGAGAGCTGCAGGGATGCAGAATTTAGGAACAGCTACAGCGGCCGCAGATGCAGGACAAGGAGCTAGGGTTGTGGAACCCAATGAAGGACAGAATACGGAGCTAGAAGGCAATCAACAAGGGCTTGGGGGCAGGCCCACAGGATTCAACACAGGAGAACCTTTGGAGGGAGTTCAACAAGCTAGAGCTAACGTTGCTGCTAGTGAACCACACGAGGAATATGTGCCAGAGTTCCCTCGGGGGCATGGGGGCAGCCCCCAACAGACAATACTGGATTAGTAGAAATCATCAGAAAAACTGTGCGAGGCGGTTTGACCAACGGAGACTTGGAAGGAGTGAATAGGAGTCCGTTCGCTCGGGAGATAAGGATGGCTCAAAATCCACCTAAGTTCAAGCTACCGAGCGTGGGGGTATATGATGGCAAGGCAGATCCAACAGATCACTTGATGAGGTACACCAGACACATGGAGGTGCTAGGGGCATCGAAGGAAGTGATGGCCCGATGCTTCCCTTTGTATTTGACGGACTTAGCTGCAATGTGGTTTAGGCAGCTGGGAGGAGGATCTATCAGGACTTGGAGGGAATTAGTGGAAAAGTTTCTGGGACAGTTTCGGGTTCACGTCAAGAGGCCGAAGAACGTGATGACTTTAACATCGGTAAAGCAAAGGATGGACGAATCGCTTAGAGCTTTTCTAACGCGATTCAGTGCGGCGGTCGCTTCGGTGGATCGGCCTGATCCATCGATGGTTTTAATGGCAGCAGTATCAGGAGTTAGAGAGAACTCGGATTTCAAGGTATCTCTGATACGAGATCCCCCACAAGATCTCGACGAATTCTTTAACGACGCAGAAAGGTTCCTTCGACAAGAAGATGCAAGTACGGATTTAAAGTTGAAAAAGGTTAGTGCAATCGAGGTTGGAGCGGTATCCAACAATGGATCGGATAAAGACAAAGGAAAAAGGAAGTTAGATGACGATTCTGAAAATGCTAGGAAGCGATGGAAGGATCCAAAGTTTTCCACATACACAGGATTGAACAAGACGCTGGAGCGGATATATCTGGATACTCGGAATCGCCTTCCCTACCGAAGGCCGGCTAGGAGGGAACCAACAGAACGGGAGAGGACATCAGGAAGGCATTGTCTCTTCCATGATTTGGATGGACACGATACCAACAGCTGAAGGCACCTAAAGGATATAATCGAGGATCATGTAAGGAATGGACAGTTACAGCAATACGTTGGAACTCGGAATGCAATGGTGGAGCGGGAGCAACCACCGACCACCTCACGCCGTGATGATGGGAGGCCCAAGGATGATGGTCGATTGATCATCCACTGATCAGGATAATATGAAATAAGTAGCAAACTACTAGCAAGCAACCAAGTCGTTTACACATATACGGGGACGGAGATAGCCCCTAGGCATGCTTTGAACGATGATAAACTGCGATGCTGTGGTTCGTGAAATTTATCTTTTGCTTTTTTGATTGGACGTTGCTTTTCTCTCTGGATTTTGGTTTTGGAGTTCGGATTGAACTCCTGGTTTTATTTGCTTTTTGTTTTGGATTTTCCTTCGAATAATTATTTTCGGTTTTAGATGCCAGTTTGGATTTCGGGTTTTCTGGTTTTGGATTTGGATTTTGGATTTGAATTTTGGATTTGGATTTTGGATTTTGGATTGGATTTTGGTTGGATTTTTATCTGGTTTTTGATAAATGGTCGTCGGGTATGGATTATGCCTGGCAAGGGGTGAATCACTTTGCCCGAACGTGGTAAATTGGCTCATTCAGGTCGTCGAGTACGGACTATGCTCGGCAAGGGTCCGGAGTGATCAGGATTCGGCCTAGGACTTAGGCCCTGTATTATCAATTGTTATTTTCAGGTCGTTGGGTATGGACTATGCCCAACAAGGGTCCGGAGAGACCAGGATTCGGCTTAGGACTTAAGCCACGGCCTTGTGCAGCGTCCAGGGACACTAGACCAAGGTCATCAGGTGTGGACTACGCCTGGAAAGAACCCGGAGAGGTTAGCTCAACGTCCAGGGACACTGGACCAAGGACATCCAGCATGAATTGCGCTTTGCAAGAGCCCTGAGAGGTTATGGATTTGGATTTCAACCCGAAGAGGTCCTGAATTCGATTATTGGCTAGCGGACAAGGATGGATTGGGACTCGGTTGTCGAGTTCGGACGGATATGGAATTGGCTAAGGCTTTGGTTATTGGATTTGGAATTGGACATCGACTCGAAGCAGTCAAGGATGATATACTCTGGCAACATGGCTATGGACTTCGGATATTGGATTCGGAACTATTCAAAACACGCCTTGTTATCACAAGGCATGTTTTGGGGGGAAAAATGTTATCCCATTTTTTGGTCAAAACTGGAATATCAACAAATTGGCAAGGAATTATGAATATCAGGATTGGAGATCGGTTGGAATCAAGGCTACGATCGATATCGTCAAAATTTTGTTGAACTCCGATCAGGACGAAATTGTTTGGAGATGATGATAAGGACTAGGAAAGGCTATGTTTCAAATTTCAGGTTAATCGAAGTTCGTATGAAGGAAATATGATGGATTCAAGGTAGGAAAGGTATGTTGTTCGAATCCATCAAGGTGGTGCTCGGTTCGAATCCATCGGATTCGAACCCATCAGGTTCGCATCGATCGAAGGTAGGGTGCAGAGACGGTTCGAATCGATACGGTTCGTATCGATCAACATTGGTTCGGCTTGGTGAAGTTCGTATCGATGGTGGTTCGAATCGATGAAGTTCGTATCGATCAGGAGAGGAGGGGAGTCGACTTCATGGATTCGAAGGAGGGGAGTCGGCTTCATGGATTCGAAGGAGGGGAGTCGGCTTCATGGATTCGAAGGAGGGGAGTCGGCTTCATGGATTCGAAGGAGGGGAGTCGGCTTCGTGGATTCGAAGGAGGGGAGTCGGCTTCGTGGATTCGAAAGAGGGGAGTCGGCTTCGTGGATTCGAAGAAGGGGAGTCGGCTTCGTGGATTCGAGGCGATGGATTTGAAGGAAATGGGTTCAAAGAATATGGACTCAAGGGAGATGGATTCGAAGGAGATGGATTCGAGGGGGATAGATTCGAAGGGAGTGGGTTCGATGCATGGGTTCGAACCAGGCAGAGCACACGAAACTTTGAGCTTGAATCGATCATATCTCCCAAACCGTTGATCCAAACTCAATGAAATTTTTACAGGAGCTTACATACATGATGAAGAATGCTCACACCAAATTTCAGCTCAATTGGATGGTTTCTTTATCGATTCGAACCTCACTTCGAATCGATCCCAAATTGGGCACGGATTTCCAGAACGCGGGCTTATGGGCTCCCATCACGTGCCAAGCGGCCTTCCCAGGTTTTAGGCGGGATTTCAGCCTTCCACGCCTATAAATAGAGCCCCTGGTCATTCAGGAAAGGGGTTGGAGAATTTGGAGAGGAAAAGCACGCTCGAACGCTGCTAGAATCACTCTATAACATCATTACTGCTATTTATTTCAGATTTGGACTTTGTAACTGCGGTAATCACTTGTAACCAGCAAGGATAATCAATAAAAGGATAAAATAATTGGGAGTGGACGTAGGCCAGAGATAGCCGAACCACTATAAAACTCGTGTCTCTGTTCTTTACTTTTGGATTACTGTCTAATATTTGTTGAGATTTGTTATTTGTGTTTGAATATCATTGATTTAGATTCATACACTGGTGTTTTCGCGGTATTTGGGGTTTGTGACCAATTTTGGCGCAAATAACTTAAAAATAAAATTTTAGATCCAGTTTATTTCAAATATATTTATTTTTAAATCCAATTTTTTATTTATAAAATACTTATCCTTAAATTTCAAACCAAAATCCTATTTATAATCTAAATTTTTTATTTATTTTGGAAAT
This sequence comes from Allium cepa, assembly GCA_030765085.1. Lineage (NCBI taxonomy): Eukaryota > Viridiplantae > Streptophyta > Magnoliopsida > Asparagales > Amaryllidaceae > Allium > Allium cepa. Next base: position 696,662,968 of record CM060929.1, on the reverse strand, counting down.
TTTCTAGTTAATTCATAAATAAATTCAAAATTAAATTCTAAAATTAAATTAATTACCAAATTAAACGTGGTTAATTTTCACAAATGTTACAGATTCCCACCTTAAGAAAATTTCGTCCCCGAAATTTGCCAGGGAGACAACGAAGAACAGATAAAAGATAAAGAAATATCTTTTCAGATCAAACTGAATATCTATTCTGCATTTGGCCTACCAAATCAGAATATCAACAATAGATATGAGAACAAACTCATACGATACTTTATGAAATATTCGGGTTATTCGGATCTACGAAATATGCAGGGACATTGGTTAGTTCGAAGAGATAACTAACCATTCGTAGAATATATCGAAACCTAACGAAACAGACAAAATTAGATTTGATTACGATCTCAGATTCAAGATTTATCTCATTTATGATTTGCTGAGGAATAAAACTATATGTAGTTCCTGTGTCGAACAAACTCAAAAAAAGATTTATGGTAAATGAGAAGGTTACCTTCTAAAATTCATTTTCCTTTATCTGTCTTTGAGATTGAAGAATCATCTTTAATTGCATACACCTTCGCTACTAGAGCTTGCTTCTGTGCTGGGCAATCCTTGATCCTATACCCTGGCTTGGGCAATATTAGCATTCCCTAGATTCCTGTTCTGGCTTCATAAATGGCTCTCTCATTCCTTATTTCCAGGGATTCTTACATTTTTTCGAGTAATGGCCTTTCTCCAAGCAATTAAGACAAGTAACATCTTTCACCTTGTTCTTCTTTCCTTTGCCTCTCCGCGGTTTCTTTCCGCCGAACTTCCTTTTCCTCCAATTTAGATTTCTTGTATTCCCTTTCTCCTCCGGAACTTACTGCTTATCTATTGTATCGTATCTATAAACCATATCGATCAATTCAAAAAAGATTCTTTTACGTGAGTAGTAATCCTCTCCTGAAACTTCTTGTTCATTCCCCAAATAAACTTTTCATCCTTTTTCAAAGGTGTATTCACCAACTCCAGACCAAACCGAGATAATTCATTGAATTTGTTCAAGTATTCCTCAAATGATAAACTTTCTTGCTTCAAATCCGTGAACTCCTAGTACATTCTAGAGATACCAGTAGACGGCATATATCGTTGCTCAAACACTTCCTTGAAACGACTCCAAGTAAACTCATCCGCCGGTTCATCAACGGTAACTGTCTCCCACCAAGCTAAAGCCTCTTCCTGGAGTTGCCAGGAAGCTATCAATCACATCTGATCATCTTCCAATTTTAGTCCTTTGAAAATCCTTTCGCACGATCGAATCTAGGCTTGTGCTTCGATAATGATTTCCTTACCTGTGAATGGCTTTCCACCAAGTTTGGAAAAACTTTGATATAAATCAGCCAGATTTGGTTGAGGTTGAATGGGAATAGCTATTGTTGCAGGGCCTTGACCAGCTGAAGTGGTACTCCCCTATCCCCTACCTCGTCCTCTCCTTCTGCTCATTCTTACTATTTGTAAATAGTAAGAAAACCGATTTAGGCATTCGGACGAGATATCTTAGGGAATAACAATAGTTAAAGAAAATAGACTGAGAAATTTGGGTTTTCGGTTTCACGGGTTGTACTCATTTTAGGGTATACTTCACCCTATCTCTAATGAGCCATCTAATGTGTTACACTCTATAGCTAAAGTTCTTACTCAATCTTTAGCTCTGATACCACTTGCGACGACCTGAACTCGATTCCGACAAACGACATCGAATCTGTATCGTCGGAGCTTGCAACAACATTAGATGATAAACAGCACAGTAGAAACAAAAGATGATTGCATTGATACACAATATAGACACAATATGATATGCACCATGATACAAGAACCCAACACCATCAGAGAATATATACAACACAACGCCACAGCGGAAATATATCGACATGAGCAAAGTCTTTAAGAGAAACCAAAACTGCAACTCCAAACCAAAAATCCAAAGCCAAAGCTTTAAACTTAAAACTCAAAACACCATCAAATTGAACTTGTAGCAAATGCGATCCCAAACGCGATTGCCAACCAAAACTTCAAAGATCCAAAAGCTGAAGAAGATCTCCAAATGCTACCGAACCAAAGACATCGAAAGCTATCGAATCTATACCTATTATTGGTCTGAAAAACCCAACTCTAGACTGCCTGTGTGAAAAATTGTGGGCACCCAGAGTTTAGGAAGGGAACAATAAACTCCGGGTCAGTCATAGGACTGGTATGAGCAAATAAAACAGTTTTATCTTTAAAAAAAACAACAAAGAATTTTAAAACATGAAATCCTCAATGCTTTTTGGAAAATAAAACTAGCATAAGGCCTCCCGCCGCATACACCATGCAAACGCAGAATTGTAGGAGATTTCTCCTTATGATAGTCAAAAATGCTTGATACGCGAAAACCATTTTGATATTATTATTAGTGCATAGTGGAAAACATTTGCAAGTATAATATTAATCTTAGCCAGCATAGACATTTTTAACTATGCCTACTATAGCTACCATCTAAATAGTGGGGAGCCATTATAAGTAGATGGCAGGTTATACAACTAAAACCGTACAAGGCGCGTATTGGTGATTGGATTTTCCAACAAATGGTCAGGCCAAGGAACTTCCCATTGCCACATGGGTACGCCTCTGGAGGGACGCCCCGAGAACCTACCCAGATCTCTGCCAACACAAGGCCGGTTTACTCCCTTCCCGAGAGTAAAACCTAAGATATGCCACCCCCGGTTGTTTGCGACCTTTAACAAAGGATCCTCAATCACAAAGCAACATCACACTGTAATAAAATTTATAGTGTCCACATGAGTTAAGTATTTTGGCTTCATACCATGATAACACCCTTTTCCAGAAGGAATGGACATACCCTAGGGGCGCGACCCCTACAACCTTGTCGCATCTTTCCTGTTTCAACCATTTCCAGTTTGTAAGGTCCTGATGCAGTCTCGTCCACAAAGTTACACTTTTTCACAAAGCCATGCTTCGATCAACAAATGATCAACAACACTTCATATGCCACATTACCAAATTGGGAATGTATTACTAATAACCATCAATTACATAACCTCTGAGCTCGTACGTCTCAGAGAAGGGTGTTAAGCTAAGAGAATAAATCTCCGCCACCAAACAATGTATTTAATAGAGACCAGCTTTACATCTCAAAGTGTAATGTTAGACACACATCCGTACAAGTCTGTTCTGTGTTCGAACATAACCGAAGGCACTTCCAAAGAAGCCCTTGCAATCCGGGTATTTACAATCCCGATCGGACTCCCCATCACATATGGAGATCTCTATACCATAGCTACTCGGTGCAGAGTCATTCGACGGGTTATCCTTTCATTTTCGAAAACACCCGGTTTTTTCCATCGGTCTTCAAATGCTATCCATAATGTCGTATCATTATTCGGAATGGGTTATATGACACAAGGTCCACTCCTGACTAAACCGAATAATGAGCGCAATATTTAAAAACATATGGATATGGGATTTCAGTTAAGTCACAACTTTAAAATCCAAAACCTTTCTTTCAAATGGTTTAAACAAATTTCCATTTTCAAATCTTTAAACAAAAAGATTCACATCACAAAGTTCACTCATTTTTTCACAAAGATCCATTCACAGATTTCAAAACAATTTCCATTTCAATTTGGATTAACTCATTCAATCTTTAAATCAAAGATTTAACTTATAGCTTTCAAAACCATTTCCAAAGATTCAAATATAACTTGGAAAACCATTTTCATTTCAAATTTGAAATCCCTTTAACACAAATTGGAAATTCTTTCCTTATATAAAAGCTTTTATTATTCGAAAACAAATATTTTTCATTTTGGAAAAATCCAATTTCATTTATACAAGTTAAAGTCTTTGGGTTAAATTCAAATTCCCAAAACAATACTTTTAAAATGGTTTAAATCCATATAAACACATTTATAACTTGTATAATCTTTTTAAATCATAATTTCCAAACATAGAATTCAATTCCAAATTTTAAATTCAAATTTAATCAAATTATTTAAATTTCAAAATTTATTAAGTTATTCAAAATAACTTTTACCTTCAAAACTTGTTTTCAAAGGCTTTTTTACATTTAACCCAATCCATTTCCAAAACCATTTGGATTCAAAAATTCAATTTTAAAAATTATTTTCTAAAATCTATTACTTAACCAATTTCCACGTGCAATCCATATTTGTGTGCTTATAGTGTAGTCCAGAGGTTTTACACAATAGTGTAACATCATCAATCATCACAAACACAATCACAGCAATATCGATAAGCGATATAATCCTATAACGCTTATCTATATACACAGAATCACAGATAGATAATATAAATGCATTATAGATAAATTAATTACATTCATCACAGCTTGAATTAAAACAATTCAAATCATACAGCATCACATAGTAGAGATATCAAATAATTCACAGCATTCAATATAATACTGTCATTCATAAATAAGATTAATTGATCGTCTGATTAATTGAAACCAGACTAATCACCAACCCATGTTAATTAATCAATTATAAATTAATTAACTTTAAATTATTAATTAATCAACCTTAATTAATAAATGAGTAAATTTATAATCATTAAATAATTAATCCTTAATTATTTAATTTAATTTTTTTAAATTAATTATCCTTAATTAATTACATTAATTAGCCCTTAATTAATTACCATTTAATAAATTGCCTTGATTAATTAATCCTTAATTATAAATTAATTATCTTAAATTAATAATTATTTAGCCTTTTATTAACTATTGATTAATTATTTAAGTAATTATAAATCATCTATCTTGATTTATCATTAAATCATTATCAAAGTCTTTAATTAATTAATCTCATGGTTAATCAACAATAACATAAGAGATTAAGTTTAATCAAGAATTACAAATCAATATTTTATCTTAGTTTACTCTTAATTACATTATTTATTTAAAATGATTAATTAAATAATGCCACAAATTAAATAATTTAAACTTAATTACCTTTTAAAATATCTTACTTAAAACTTTTACTAATCCAATTATCTACATTAAAACCATTATCTAAAACATAGATTTAGAATGTTTAAAAATTTAAATTTTTTTAAGTCAAAAAGACTGTTTTTTATACCCCTCCGAGACTCACTCGAGACCACGCCGTGTCAACAAGCCCTTCAGTTCGGGTTTCCCCCGTGTCAAAAACCAAACTAACCCATGTATTATTTTTCAAACTTAAAATTTTGTTAAGTATTGGACCTCGATGCCACTCAGCAATTGTTCGAGTCCATCCCTTGTTTGCACGTGCTTGAACTCGAGACTAAGCCTTCTCCCTTAAAACATTAACTACCCAGACACTCCAATGTCCACATGCACGTGCACAAACCCCACGACCTTCTCCGATTGGCGCCGCAGCTACCCAAACGTCATCGACGATCACCAGAACCGATTTGAACAACCAAAAGAACGAAATCGTCATTAAATCAAAATCAAGCAAATTGGAGGCCGAATATTTCTTCCTGAAGCCTACTCGATCACCAAAATTCGGTTCGCTCTGCCACGACAAGCCATCGGAAACCATGCCACTCTGGCTGAAGATGCTCCGACCATCCACAAACTCATCCCCCTAGTCTGATCATCTGAAACTCTATGGCGAAGACGAAAATGCCTCACGAATACCATTGCCAAAATATAGTTCTTAAACCCTAAATCGATCTAAATCACCAACCCTAATGAATAAAAAAATCATCTTGTATTTTTCTCCAATTCAACAATCATTCCAGCATCTCTGAAAACAATCTCGACACCCAAACATGCGTCGATCACCAGAATTTTCTATAAAACCAATTTCTGTTCATCTTACAAATACTACCTTAATTCGAAGCTAAAAATCCTGATTTTAGTCTTAAAAATCATTATATACAAACTTGATTTAGATGATATAAATAAATCTTGAATCTTTGCAAACTGAAAATTGGATAGATTTTTAATTTATATTGTATTTTTTCTTCCAGACAAAATCCATTTCATATTTTGTTTAGAAATATATTTAAAAATAAGTTATGGTCATTTTAAACCCATTTTGTTTTAACATCACAAACTATAGATGATTAAAGAAAGTGGAATTGAATTTTCTTTGAACTAGGTTTAACCCTGTAAATTTAAACAGAGGCATTCATGCCTATTTCCAGATATATACAAAGAGTGTACATATACACATACATATTTATATAACCATACAAGCATAGTTTGATTCATAACTACCCAGATGATCGCATGCAAACCAAAAATTCAAACAGATCTAAGGTTTAAGATTAAAGGTTTGCTCACCTGATTCACATGGAAGCAGAGAACCTGAAAGGACAGAGGCCAAAATAATGATTTTTGAACAGAGGTTTCGAATTTGTTTTGCTTGTTGTTGTTTGATTCCTGGCTTTACATTTGTTTGCTTGATTCACTTTTGCTTTGCTCTTTTGCTTTAGAATTTGTATCTGATACCTTGCATCAGGCCTTTGAATTTGAGCAGGTTTACAGGCTTAATTTCTTGATATTTTCCAGGCTTTGAAGATTTTAAATTGCTATTTTGATTTTTGTTTGAGGAGAGTTTACAGGTTTGTTTTGTTCTTGTGAATTTTTGGTTCCATTTGAACTTGTTATTGGGTTTGATTCAGATTTTGTTTTCTTTCCTTTTTTTTTTACTAATTTCAGATTTGAAGATATGAGAAAAGAAATGTAATTTAGTTTTTATTTTTCAATATAAAGTTTAATCCATTTTAAACAAGATTAATACCACTTGTTTTAATTTGGCTAGCACTTGTCAATTTTTACCATCTTCTCTTTACAAATGTTAAATTCATGGTCTCATAAATTTACAAATGTCCTATGAGATCTAAATTGTGTTTAAATCCTAAATTTTAATTAATTTATAAATTGTATTTTAACCCTTAAGTGCTTATTTTTAACATATGTATTTTATTTTAAATGTTTATGTTTTTATCTTCTTATATATTTACATTTATACAAATAAAATCTATTTCGATTGTTTTTCATATGACAATCTTAATTTAGTTTAATATATATATATATATATATATATATATATATATATTCCATTCACACATTTTCTATCATTTATATTTGCACAACTTTTTTAAAAGAGAATTATTTAAAAATCTTAATACTAATAAATAATCACATTTATGTAAATTATAAAAATTTAGCTTTTAAACAACTTTCAAACTTTTACGGTATTTCAAACATTACAAATAACATTTTAAATATAATTTTATATCATATTTCTTATTTAATAAATATATTTTCTTTATTAATCATTTATATAATCTTTTAAAGAAAAAGATGGTTTTTTTTAAAAAAAAATTGCACATGAATAAATAATTTTATTCTTAATTGCCCTTGGAAAAATTTATTATATCAAACTCAAAACTTCATTTTCAAATTATAGTGCATATTTAAATAATTAGAAACAAATTCTTATTAAATTAAAAATAAAACTTTAAATCCAGTTTATTTCCAATATATTTATTTTTAAATCCAATTCTTTATTTATAAAATACTTATCCTTAAATTTCAAACCAAAATCCTATTTATAATCTAACATTTTATTTATTCTGGAAATTTTCTAATTAATTCACAAATCAATTCACAATTTAATTCAAAAATTAAATTAATTGCCAAATTAAACTTGGTTAATTTTCACGAATGTTACATAAACACTCATTAAATTTTCACAAGAAAGGACCCTTGCATAATATTTTCAAAATGGGATTTAAATCGTAAATCGTAAAGTTCAAACGTTAAATCGAAACGAGATTCAAATCGTAAATCGTAAATTCAAAAGATTCGTATTTGAAGGTTTGCACACAATTTGAAATTGATTTTAATGTTTGAACTTCTACAATTAAACATAAAACTCAATTCCCTATCTTATTATATTTTTATTTTATTTTAAAAACATTGTATTCTGAATTTTGAATCTAAATAAACATATAAACTATGTTAGTATATAAATAGAATGTTATTTTATTTGCGGTTTTGAATAAATTTGGATCGGAATGTAAATCGAATCGTTAAGGAAGTGATCTGATCCGAATCGGGATTTAAATCGTAGGATTTAGGATTTTTGACAATGATGCCCTTGCATGTTAATTTAGAGTCTATATAAATTTTAGGATCAGTTTCCTATTGATATGAAACTCAAGATGACAAGTAAATCAAGTTTTTGTTCTTACTAGATGATCAACATTTAATTAGATTGTATTGCAACATTTAATTCTAACATGCAAGTAACCCTTATCATTCTAAATAATCGTGTAATGGTATTGGATAAATAAGGAAAGAGATCAAAAAATAGATCTTCTGCTATTTAAGGAAATACTTCATCTTAGTTACCTCATTTGTTGAATAATGCACGTCACTATAACCAGCCTTCTTTTTTATGTAGATTTCAATATATCTTTTTCCTAGAAATTTCCCTTTTTTTAATTTCGTATTATCCATACTTTCTTGATCATTCTTCCTTTTTATTATGATATTTATTGCCTCTATTATTTTGACTTAAACTAACTTTCCCACATAAGTTCATTGTGGCATATAAGAAATTTTATTAATAAGGAAAGGTAATTCATTTGTATTTTAATTTACCAACTATTCCACTTATTTTGCGCATTAAAGTAATGATAAGTTTGGCATATTTATGCTTTAAAATACAAGTAATTACTATGCTAACATTAACATGCACAATCAGATGATACATATTATAAAGAACGCCCATAAAATTAGTGAGGGTGAACATAATTTGCATATGTTATAGCCCATGCATGCTGCCGAATACAAGTTGAAACTCCTTTGGTTTTCATATTTTGTTTTATTAAACTGGTAATTTAAGTGCATATTTACTACTCAACAAGGAATTACTTATATTTTATATCATGGTGGATGAGGACATGTTCCCTTAATTTTCATGTTATCTATACCATACCATCGGACAATTCTTGATTATTTTTTATCTATATTCGAAGTCTTCTATCAACCCTACCTTCCTTATTTCATGCATTAATATTGTATTACACGCCACATTTACTTCTGCTTAATTAGTAGTTAAGAGTTAATTGTGTTCACAAATAACAAATTTAGTTAATATTGTCCCGCATTGAAAAAATTATTGTACACCACGCTGATTTGTTAATACTTTTCATGTATAACATTCTCAGGCCGTTTTCCTACTTAGTCATAGGTTTCAATTCTTGCATACTTTATATTGGGAAGAAATACGAAATTTATATTCATATACTTAGTGAAGAGTCAATAGTGTTAGCTAATAGTATTAGCTATGATATATTACTATTATTGATTGCCTAAAATAATGTTACACTATTTCTATTTATATACTTAATGACAGTTTACAAATTGCATTCAAATTATCAAAAAAGGGAACTGGTAAGAATTATGTTTTAAGATTCTAAAAAATGTCAAATTTGAAAATGAAAGCATTATTAAGTTTATATGTTTAAAAAAATTCAACTATAACCTATACAATATTCCAAAAAGAAATGTATTTTTAAATAGTTATAGGTTTTAATAATAATAATTCTATTGTACTTGAATGTTAAAATGATCACAGAAATAAAATGAAAAGGTAAAAAAATATATTAAATAAATGACAGTAGTGTCATCCCAATTAAGTATAGTAAATGGAAAAAATTATTTTGATTCCACTTATCTTTAAATAACTGCTATAATACCTGTTCTTATCCAAAGTGGTTTTTCCTTTTATTAAAAATAATTAATGACGTCATCTTTGCACTTGCTTCTGTTTTGTCATTGTCGGTTCTCCATAATTAGTTCATTGTGATTTGTGATGTAAAACTTGGCATGTGCTTATGTGAAATAAATGCACATGTCCTAAAACATGTTTGTACTGAAGTGTCATACGAAAATATCTATTTCAAAGGTCCATATACTTGAATTTCAATGAGATTCTAAACAGAACATTGATATGTTGTTATGCATTTAGGCAAAATTTCTGGTTCTTTTTTGATATAGCTCATACTGGTTTCCCCTATTAATGCCAATTGTGTAAATATCCATAAATAATTTAAAATGTAATTCTCAAATGGCAAAGAATATGACATGCATTCAAAATGCACATTTACAATCCATATAGTTTCCTGTATTGGCAACAACCGATGTTTTCCACTACGTTCATTCTTAACGATTTTTGTGCTATGCTCTATCTCTGAGATTTCTTATTTATGCCTTTGATATGATATTTCGGTTCTGCTATCAAGTTTTGGATTAGTTTCATAGTGGCATGATTTTCTTATATCTTATTCTCCTTTATGCATTTTCAAAAGGAGGGATGTGTGGGTAGATAAAATATGTGATAATTATTCTGCATGTTCATTGTAATAGTTGCATTGTTCTAATGATTTTATTAAGAATCAATAGGTTCATGTGACCATATATTTTACCCTAAATAAATATGTAGTATTCAGATTTAATGATTTACTAACATATTTATGTTTCCCAACAGGTTATGTAGATGTATTGTTAGGTGAAACTTTCCTATAAATCCTAAGAATTGGGCGTCTAATGACTTGCTAAATGTGCACACTTAGTAACAAGTACAGCAGGTTCGTACTATCGTCAAGAAAAGGCTCCAAACATGACTCAACTTGCATTTTCTATTTATTACTACTACAAATATACTTTATCCTAATGTTAATGTACTATTTATGCCTAGTAGATTTCTAGTAGTGTAATTATATACAAGTGGCAATGATACTAAGGTGGAACTGTAAAAGAAAAAGCAAAGGAAACAATGTCAGAGAGAAATAATAAAGGTTGCAAATTAGTTCAATGAATAATGATGTAAAAAATTCAGTTCAAACTAGTAAAATTTGTAGATCTGAAGCTCTATTCCTACCTAAATCTAAAGTTTTAAATACTGTTGTTATCAGTCACTTTAATCTGCTGCAAGTTTAAATTTATAATATAAATAAACTTCTATTTCACTTATTTGTGGTTGTTAACAATATCTACGACTCTTAAAATAGTGGAATTTTTTTATCAGTTACTCTATGGGCGGACAAGACACACATGATTGATATGTCGGTTGCTGAAACAAAAGTTAGCCTACCTCCCTGATATTTGCATCCTTGGTTGTTAAACTGTACAGAGGTACAAACTGGTGAAATTCATTGTTTTATCGATTTTTATACATTAACATGTACAGATGCTTTTCTATTAGGTGAGTTTACCTTTTCGTCCATAGCTGCTACAAAAATGTATACTAACATTGACTTAACTGATCTAACTGATTTAATATCCTGTAATTATTATTAATTATTTAAATATTCATGCATGTTAAAAATTGTTATTCCCATTTTGAAATATCATTATATTAAATTCATTGAATTTTTAAAACTGCTATTCCCTTTGATAAACAATACATAGGTTTTGGGATAGAATGACCTTGACAACTATTATCAATTTCAAAAAATAAGTATCAATTTTATTTATTTCTATCTTATCTGTTAGTAGCTAAAGAAAATAAACTATATGGTTTGGAATTATCTTAACTTTCTTTATCTTGCTTCTTAAAACTATCTTACATTAACCGCAAGCTTACTTTGTGGTATCTCAACTCGGAAATCTTTGGTTTGAGGTAAATATCAACTACGAGCATAATATAATTGGAATTTACTAATACTAGCTAGATCAAAAGCTACATGCTATGAATATCTCATTCATCTCCTTCCAAAGGCTGATATGTTTAATTTGAACATCACAAATTGTTGATCTTCAATTGCATCCCATTTTTGACATTTTACCTAAGCAAACTTCTTCAACATGTTTTTAAAAATCCATAACTCCTCCTTTAATCAAACTCAAATTTTATTTTCTTCCTTTACAATTGTCTAAATCTGTAACTAATACCCACATTTTTTAGTAGTAAAGTATGCAATAAATAATTCAAACTTTGCCAATCTGTATTTGTCAATTACAAAAATTATGTACTACAAACCTTACATAACTTTAGCCAGTCATTCTATATTTTGAAAGGTGCAGGGTGTACTGTATTTAATTATTCAATATACAAAACATAAAATTCATAGATAGCATACTCTGTATATGTATCTTCATGTTCATTGAAACGCTGGTAAAATGTTAATTGCCAGAATTTGGACAAACCAAGCTAGCATTGAATAATCCCGACAAGCACAAAATAAAACCGGACATACATGTGAACAGCGAGGAACTATGAGTTGGGCAGATAGTATATGCATAAAAACTCTGATATAATGATCACTGAAAATCATAATTTAAAGTGTCACTGCATCCGTCCATCACGTGAATCCATCATTGTGTCATCGGATATGTTGGTTCATTTGAATAGAATTTTCCATATACAAACTATAATATAACTTTCCTTCCTATAAATGAAGAACCATACATGCCTATTAATACGTTGACTTCTTTGAGACTATTATAGCTTGCTTCACTTTTGGGTTAGGTACTGCCTAACTGATAAATTGCTATTGTTGTTATGATTTTACTTTTTGCTACTGCTGTTATGATTTTACTTTTTAGCTCTATGTTTGAAATAAAAGTTTACCATCGTACACTAACTGATAATTTTTTTATAATTATAGCTCATACAAATGAAACTAAACAACATCTTTTAACATTAAGTAGTTTTCCTCGTGTCTTTTCTTTATATTAAGAATTATTTAAAACATGTTTTATCGTTTTAATCACCATTCTCAACTTGCGTCATGATATTTTTGTAATATTTCGATATAAACTATAATTCAAAATAGGAAACTACATTATTTGTGAGGCAACAATTACTTCATGCATCATGTTTATCTTGTGGTTGCATATTTTTTTTATTAAATTATGATCTATGTTACTGTAAACCTACAAGACAATCTAAAGTAGATGTTATCATGATATTTCTAAATATAATATGTTTATCATAAGTATTTCCATTTGATATGCAGTCGTTTAAAATGTTAACCATTTATAACCAAATGTAACTTATTATGCTTCACTATTGTTTTACAGGGTTGGATGTAGAACTTTAACAACAGGTTCAAAATTTTACATGTCCATTTATGTATCTACTACTGTACAGTCATAAAAAATTCTTTGCATTATGTGAATATCAAGGATTAATGACATTTTTAATGTCAGGAACTAAAGGTTTCGGTGGTGAGAATGTTTACGTGCAACCAGTAAAGAGCAACTGGTAAAGTTTTACCTTCGGCGGGACAAAGTTTAAAGAGAAGTTGAATGTATATTTTATTCTTAGTTCTCAATGAAATCATTCTCGGTTTTATATGGTTTATGTAAGGTTTTAAAAATATATAATTCAATACTTTCAAAGCCAAAAAAGGTTTCCTTTTATGGTCATGATTGAAACTGCAAGCAATAATAAATGTAATGAATTTGTTTGTTTTGTATATACTGGATAGCTTGGTTCGACTTCATTCCTTTTACTTCAACTTCAAATTCTAACCTGCCTTTGATGCTATAGTATACAAGTTGCTTCACACCCCCTCTTTATCCATTGTTAATGACGAAACACTATTGTTCAGCAATTTTTTTCCATTAGCATTATATTACAATTCGTATATATTTAGATATAGTCTATGCAACTGAATATTTTACTACAACCGTGTGAGAAGCACGGGTTCACACTAGCATATAAATAAAATATTTACCTTTTCGATCTAGCCGGTTATTGACACGTTGTATTTGCAAGCCCTTTCCTCTTCGAAGTATGCCTCCTTTCTTCTCCTAGCCTGTTTCTAGTGCTAAACTATCGGTTCGAACTTCACTCTTAATGGAGGCTAAGTTACGTGGTTAGAAATTATGAATATTACTAGTAAAGAGGATTCTATTTATAGCTACAAAATAACTATAAAATATCTAATATATTCCCCTCTTTTTTTCCTCACATTGCTTTAGATTTAGTATTTAGAGCATTTCAAACCCTTCTCCTTCCCTCTATATCTGGCCCTTTTATTACAAATAATTTGTAATTTTAAGTCTAGTTAACACCCATTATTAATTATTAAATCAATTATTTTAGCTCAATTACTAATTAAATAATGTATAATATTTATATGTAATTTTAACTAATTTTAAGTTCTTAGATAAATAAATAAAAACGAAAGAAAAATAAAAAAATATTTACAACAATTTTCATATTCTAATTTGTAACATTTATAAATTAATCTAATTAAGTTGAAATCAGAAATATGCTCATAATCCTGTTGCATGGCTGGAGTCTATTGTGAATTAAGTAGTGGAAACGTACTTTGGCCAAAAAAGAAAAAAAATACTATTTCCAAGCCTATGTGTACTTTGGTGAAGCGTGGTAGCAAAAATGAGTTTAATTGCTTATAAATCATATAGGTGAAGTTCAACTTCTAATCTATTAAAGTTACACCCTAAGTAATGATATATTGTGTACGATTTCTTTTTTTCATCATTATATCATTAAGATATTTAGAGTTTGGTCAATGGTCAGAAAGTCTAATAATATTTGTGGTTGACTACGTAGTACAACTTCAATGCCCTTGGTTCAATCATATAATGTTTATCGGTTAACCATTTTATTATGGTCGGAGATTTTGAATTTAAGTTAATTACCAATTATAGTGATATTGATCTTCTACAATAAAAGAGAAATCCTCTCTTAATTACTGCTTCACTACAAGTGGTTCAATGAATATCCAACCATGGTCGTAACACGAGCATTAATGTCATGTAATTGACCCTAATCAATGTAAAGACTACACACTTAAGATCCATAGTACTCTCAAGTCGAAAGACTACTGCACATTCTTACATGAGATCCTCTATTTTGACTTAGTTGTATTTAACCTATATAAGGCTCTCACTAAATCGTTATGTGATTGTTTCAAACAATACAAGTACGTAACTCCGTGATTTCCTAAATGGTCATGAGTAATTCACCGTCCATTGGAGAGTGATATGTACTTTAGTGTTAATGGATGTAGCGATATCATTTTCTTAATAAACCTTGACTAAGAATGTATAAGGATAAGTATTTTAAAACATAATTTAATACTCATGGTTACGAATACTTGCAACTACAATCGACTAAATACTTTTTTTCCTAAGGATCTTCTTGTTGTATATATTTAATATTCTCGGATCATTACTTATAATACAATATAAAATACATACACTAGAAAACAAAACTAAAAGCATACCTCATTTTGAGCAAGATTCTTATACAATGGTTAAGTTATCTAATAAATTATGTAACCATCGATAGGACACACTGTTAACTTTATTAAATAGATATGTTGTTAGTTTCTTCGTAGGTGGAGCGTTTGTGTATTTCCATGGTACAAAGAAGACATTGATATTTTCTACTATTTGGATCAATTCAAACCTTCAACTGTGTAAAGTTATTCTCATCTTAAATCGATTGTTGTTGTTTTTTACATCAGATTTATGAACTTTGAATGCTAGTCTTGTTGCTGTGTTGGTTCATAAAAGTATCATGGTTCATAAAAGTATCATGTGCTTATTAACAAACTATATAATAATTAATCAAGTATTAATATAGGAGGATATATTCATTTTGCTGTGTTATATCCCATAATAAAATTAATTATTATAAATAATAGTTTTACTCACTAACTTTTGGCCAAATTTACACGAGAAAAACATCATTATAAAACTGCATTGGACATCATAATTCTTATGATCTACTCTAGATGTGTGTGTAGGGCTATCTCGATTCTTTCTAATTTCAACTGTCAGTTCCGATTTGAATAATTGTACACGTGATAGGAGGAAGAAATTATTATTTAAATTGAAACATATGCTTCAAATTAGAGGAATATGGGGTGTAACAAAAATAAAGTGTAGCTCATTCTTGCCTCCACACATACATTCATTTCAACAAGATAATTGACTGCGGACAAACGTAAGCTTAATCTGGCGCCCAACGTCGGTGCAAAGATAAAAGTTCATAAATACACCCTTAGTTTAAATCTTGTACTCACAAGCCATATCACAATAGCCACATACGCAATCTTACCCAATTTGACAGCTAACAAACTTATAAAATTGCACACGTTTACTCCGTTTGCTTTGAAGTAAGGGCTGAAGATAACATTTTTTAATCTTATTTTATTTTTTTAGTATTATTTTCTCTTATCTTCTACCCTTTTTCTCTCTACTCTTTCCTATTTCCTCTCATATCCTACGCAGACCCCACCGAAACTTCCTAATTTTAAACGGTTGCGATCTGCACACTGACATCGATTTGGATTCTATTCAACCCATTATTGCTGCAGCTTCTAATCTTCAGGCTTATCCCTTTCCCTTTCTTTGCTTATTCGGATCTAACTCACTGCGCTTTTTTCCTTTTTCATGTTCGCTAATATAATCACATTCTTCGTATCTCTACGCTTTTTCATCTCGGAGTTTATTTAATCTTGTTTCTGGCTTTTAGGTTCTTCTCAAAATCCAATCTTCCATTTTCCGTTTGTGCTTTCTATAGCAACCGGCCAACTACGTATTGTTTTTTGTATAATTTCATCGATTGGATATTTGTCCAAATACAATTTTCATGCTATTTGACAAATACCCTGTTTGTTTTTCTATTTTTTCCTCATTTAATCATAGTTCTACCACAAAGTCGATTCAATTCGGTTGCTGCGCCCAAATACCAATTTGAATCCTTACAAGGAGTGTGATTGCTATCATTAAGATTCATTTTCAGCGCAATATTTCACCAATTTGATTGGAACTATATACAAAATATATAAGCTTAGAATGGACATCATCACTAGTGAAGCAACCATAAATTCCTTCTCAATCGGCCCGTCTTCAATAATAGGTCGTGCAATTGCTTTTCGTGTTTTGTTTTGCAGATCAATCTCCCATTTAAGACATCAAATTTTCCAAATCCTTGTATTCTTTTTTCAAAAATCAAAACAATACACATTATCAGTGCTATCATGGTTCCACCCAAAGAACGCTCAAGGTATTCTTTTTATGATAACATTAATGGCTTTCCTACTAAAAAGATTCACTAATGTGAGGTCTAGAGCTGAAATGGCTTATAGAAGAAAATTTTGGAGAAATATGATGAGGAGTGCATTAACTTATGAGGAGTGGGCACATGCAGCAAAAATGATTGAAAAGGAATCATCGAAATTGAACGAATCAGATTTGTACGATGAGGAGTTGGTCAGAAATAAATTGCAAGAGTTGAGGCACCGAAGAGAGGAGGGGTCTTTAAGAGATATTGTGTTTTGTATGAGAGCTGATTTGTTAAGAAACTTGGGAAATATGTGTAATCCCGAGCTTCACAAAGGGCGGCTTCAGGTAAGCTTTACTTCCAAAAGTTGGGAATTTGATATTCAAACTGCACATAATAATGTTTAGTATTGTGTTATGCTTGTATATTGGTGTAGAAGTCTCATATGAATTCCATTCTAGTTATCTATGAATAGGCAGATTAAACTAGACACACTACCATGACTATAAGATAAGTCGTTGTAACATTCACAAATTAAGAAAATCTATAATAAACAGCCCTTACGTATCAAGTTGTAACCGGTCCATTTATGTTTCACGTTTCACTTGGTCTACCAAACTTGTGGGTGTGCAGAGTGGGTCCAATTATGTGCTTCTTACTATCATAACTAATCCCAAGCTTGATATGTCTATAAGGCCAATACGTGCATTGATATTTCAATGTACACTTCTCATATTTCTTATTATTTTTACCTAATAAACTTTTGTCTTTATTTCCGCTCGAAGTTAATGTCTCATCAAAACCTAGCAAGGACCTTTATGTAAGAGTAAAAAGCACGACATTATCATATAATGTAATGAAAAAAAATGAAAAAATGAAACGAAAAAAAAAAAAAAGAAACTGCCTCCCTCTTGTGTCTAACAAAAGTTGTATACCTATGTCATGATAATCAGTTAAAGCTATCTAGTGAAATCATACATGTGTTATTCTAAACGAAGTGGAACGATTATGTTCTGATTTGCCAAAGAGTGAGAAGTGGAGGACATATGTCTCTAATGAATAATTGAGCTATTATTGACTGTTATATCTAACGTTTGGTACAACATGATGTTTTAGTTGCTCTATACTATCTAAGATACTCCAATAGTAATAGTAATAAAATTATTAATTGCAGGTACCGAAACTCATAAAGGAATACATTGATGAAGTATCCACACAACTCAAAATGGTGTGCGATTCAGATTCAGATGATCTACTCTTCGAAGAAAAACTAGCATTCATGCATGAAACAAGGCATGCTTTTGGAAGAACTGCTCTTCTCTTAAGTGGTGGTGCATCCTTAGGCTCATTCCATGTTGGCGTAGTGAAAACTCTTGTGGAGCACAAACTTTTACCCAGAATAATTGCTGGTTCAAGTGTTGGTTCAATAATGTGCTCAGTTGTAGCAACACGCTCATGGCCAGAGCTTGAGAGTTTCTTCGAAGATTCTTGGCACTCACTTCATTTTTTTGACCAGATGGGTGGAATTTTCACTGTGGTGAAAAGAATCATGACCCATGGAGCTGTTCATGAAATCAGACAACTTCAAAGCCAATTAAGACATCTTACGAGCAATTTAACGTTTCAAGAAGCATATGATATGACGGGTCGAGTTCTTGGAATAACCGTTTGCTCTCCAAGAAAGCATGAGCCACCAAGATGTTTGAATTATCTGACTTCACCTCATGTTTTAATATGGAGCGCCGTGACTGCTTCTTGTGCATTTCCTGGACTTTTTGAAGCGCAAGAGTTGATGGCGAAAGATAGGTTTGGAGAAATAGTTCCTTTCCATGCACCATTCCTTGTGGGTCCAGAAGAGGGCACTTCAGTTAGAAGGTGGAGAGATGGAAGTTTGGAGAGCGATCTTCCTATGATACAGTTGAAGGAGTTGTTTAATGTTAACCATTTCATCGTTAGTCAGGCTAATCCTCATATAGCGCCATTGTTGAGGTTGAAAGAACTTGTGAGAGTCTATGGAGGCAATTTTGCTGCAAAGGTACATGTTGATTACACAAACTTTTGTACTACTGCTGTAAAGTTACTTTCTTTTTGGATATTTTTTTCACAATCAGTATATAATTTTATTATCTCCACTTTGCTATTTATAGCTTGCTCATCTTGTTGAAATGGAAGTAAAACATAGATGCAATCAAATTCTAGAACTTGGTTTTCCAATGGGTGGACTTGCTAAATTATTTGCTCAAGAATGGGAAGGTGATGTGACAATAGTCATGCCTGCTACACTCTCTCAGGTATCCGAACACCCTTTTCTTTTTAGAAACAGAAATAACTTGATAGCGTTGCACCCTGCAAGTATGTCTTGCCTTGTGCCTCATGATAATCATGGAAAGGCAGAAACTGTGTAGTAATAGGTGAATGAAAAACATTAAGTCGTGATATTAAATGACAAGCATGTGAACAAACGTAGATATGAAATATAAATCTAAACTTCACATGCACAGAAATGAGATATAAGTAGGGTGTTGCCAAACTTTTCCCAGTAAAATCTAAGATATGACATTTGAGAAATAAACGTATTTATTTTTAAGAAATTTGCGATTTTATATTTTCCTTTATTTTGCATTAGTTTTAGTTCTTCTGAACAAAATTAAAATAAATGGAGAATAGAGAATCTAGCATGGATTCAGCAACTGATATATAATGGTCCATATATTAAGCTAATCAGCATATACATATACCACAAAATTAAACTTATCTATGGTATCATAAGTAGATTTTGAATTCCAGATACCTACTTGCAGCCTTACCAAAGTAACTTTATTGTCCAACTAGCAGTTTTGTATGTTGAAATTTTGTATTATACTATTGTTCCATTGGCATGTTTCTTACTTCTGGGTAGGCTTTTGTTTCTGTATAAACTGGTTGTAATATGGTGAAAATTCTTGTAAACTAGGAACTATAATACTGTACATTTCTATGGACACAATAGTTAATAATACATTGGCACAGGAAAAAGAATATAATATGAAAATAGTGCTGACCAAATTATTTTATACGTTTCAGTATTCAAAGATTATACAAAACCCATCATATGTGGAGCTACAAAAAGCAGCAAACCAAGGAAGAAGAGGCACATGGGAAAAGCTTTCAGCCATAAGAGCAAACTGTGCAATCGAACTCGCACTGGACGAATGCGTAGCCCTACTAAACCACATGCGTAGATTAAGGAGAAGCGCCCAAAGGGCAGCCCTAGCATCTTCCCAAATGCAACAGTCAATGGCACCTTCCCTTAGATTCAGTGGTTCTAGAAGGATCCCTTCATGGAACTGCATTGCAAGAGAGAACTCTTCAGGCTCACTTGATGACGAAGTCATGACTGGGAACGCCCGTGCTCACAGAACCATGCATGACAGCAGTGACAGTGAATCAGAAAGCATAGATCTGAACTCCTGGACTAGGTCTGGAGGACCCCTTATGAGAACCGCTTCTGCACACAAGTTCATCAACTTTGTTCAGAATCTCGAGCTCGACACTGAGTTCAACCAAGTGTCATATAACAACAGCAACAATTCTAATGCACGAGCATCAGGGTCTGATACAGACTCTGAAACGAATAGATCGAATAGTATTATGCTTTCTGAAGGTGATTTGATACAGCCAGAGAGGATACTTAATGGGATAGTGTTTAACGTTGTGAAAAGGGATGATGTGTTGAGCCAGATACACAGAAGCGGTAGCGATTTGGAGCGTCAAGGAAGTTTGTGTAGTAGAGAAGCAGACGTTGAAAATGTTCAGATGGAGAGTTGTGAAGATTCTAGTTCTATTTCTGAGCATGAGGAGGCACATGAAGGTGAATTTGATGATGCATTAGTTGGCGGTGCAGATGATGATAGTAAGTGTCATCAGCCGGAAACAAGTGAGTGTACTAGCAGCAGCAATAACAATGAAAAATTAGAGTAAGACTGTTGTACATATTGACTCTTAGCTTTAATGTGTTGTATATCCTATTAAAAAAGAGAATGTCACTGCTTTTAGTTTCAGCCGAAAATACAAATATTTACGGTTTAAAGTACAAATAGTTTAAACTGCATGCATTTGCTGTTTAAAATGCAAATATTTTCAGTAAAAACGACTAAACATTTGCATTAAAAAAATGAAGAAAAAAAAAATTGATCTTAGAAACATGCAATTAAGTTCATATTTAATTTTCAAACAAAACGAAAAAAAAATATTTTGTCGAAAATGAAAATGCATGCATAGTTTAAAACATGTTTTTGAGAAGTGTTTTTTGTTTTGAGAAGTGTTTTTTGTGTAACAAATTTGAAAATAAGGGATGGATCTAAATTTTCACTTTTTTAACGGCATTAATGCTCATTTATTTTTGAGAAAATCAGTGATCTCTTTTGAGACAAGCACTCATTTTATTTCATTTTATACTTTTAAAAAGAGCATGGTAAGTAGCTCTTCACATGAACATCATTAATATAAAATAAAACTAAAATATCCAAACCTAGTAACTAGAGTCCATAAAAATAAACAAGTACAAAAGAATAGGTATATCCTTAGTACACTCGACCTGGAAGTGAAGATGGTTGGGATATAATGTTGGAATATAGTGTGGATAGCGTTGTCGTACTTCTGACTTTGAAAATCTGTTACATATTCTTTCAGAAAATGGTTCAGGCCTGTCGAATATAAACGGATATCAAACTATTTCCGTTAGGATTTAACAAAGTCTTCTAACAACGTTACTTAATTCAAAGTTTTGTACCGCTTTGATCAAGCCAAGAACACCGTATAAAATTTTTGATAATTGCCAAGAGTGGAGAAAGAAGAAGAAAATTTAACCATAAAATCTGATGATCTAAAATGCAGGACTAACACTGCTTATATAATGATGAGGGAGACGAAGTGGAGTGTAACGACCCGTAAATTTCGATGATTAAATTTGTTAAATTTATAAGGCTTTGTAATTAAATGAAGACAGAAATGAAAATCTTATAATTTAAATTGAAGCGAATGTTAGAAATTAAATGTTGCAATGGTAGATGAAATCAATTCTTGACAATTGGAATGGAGTTCAATTAGAGGAATAGTGGAAAAACATTATAATGTGCTAATTAAAAATGATTGTGTAATTGATACTGAAAGAAATAAAATTGGAATGGTATTAATGAAATAATAACTAAAATGAATTGCAACTGTATAATGGAAGTAAATTGTAAATAAATGGATGTAAATATTAATTAATTAATGGAAATAAAATCTAAATGTATGTTTGGATAGAACATAAGTGAATGCAATTAGCTGGTATGTTATTTGGTAATAAGTTTAAGGGTAGGATAGCAACTATTATAAATTACCTAATTAATTGGTCAATGAATTTATTTGAAATAACGTTCATTTAAATGTTGAGTAATTATAATGTCGTTATTGATTATAAGCGTTACTTTAATAATTATGATTAATTGAGAAATTAATACGAGAAGTATGTAAAATAATAACTAAAAAGTAATACGTTATAAATTGATTATAACCTGAACTTAAGTGTAAGTTAAAGGTTGAAATTGAATCTAATCCGTTTAACTGGAAACTTATTAATTATAAATTGGATTCAATTTATAATAAAGGGGTTATTTTAAGAAATTGAAATAAATACTATAATTGGTGAATTAAGTTACTTTAAATTGAGATGAGAATTGGTTTAAAGAATTATAAATTGGTAAGTAAATCAAGATGATAAAATTTATGAATTATAGAATATGAATTTTTAATAGTGAGTTAATTTATTTAATTTACAATAGTTGGATTTGTTGCAAATGAATGAAATCAAATACTTAATTATTACGTTAATTTAAAAATTAAGTTGAAATTGGGAAATATTTATGTAATAATTTTAAATTCAATGGTAAACACTTCTATTTGAAATTAATGAATGAAATAATTATGGGTTAATTCAATTTAATGGAAATGTTGGAAATTATCTATAATTTTGAATTTTATGAAATTGAAGATTTATATTGATTAATCTTTAATAAATTGACATTTAAAAATTGTTAAATCATTGTAAATGCTTGAGAATTATAAAGTGATAAAGATTGCAAATTTCAGAATTTAAACGCGAAATTTGATTTAATTAATTTATTTTAAATTTATTTAATTAATGGAAAAATAGCGATTTTGGCCACTAACTCGAATTTCAACGGAACCAGTTTCATCGGATCTGTATCGGTGAATTATTGTAGGGTTTCAAGTTTCGTGGCAATCGGACTTGTCGTTTGATCGTACGAACGCGAAACGCCTTGAAATCGATAAATTGAAATCAATTGAAATCAATTTGGAAAAATTGAATTTAGCATAACTTCTCCCTAACCTGAAACCTTTTTCATTGCATTTAAAATATTTTATAACACCTATTTTGATATATGGATTTACCCAATTTCATTCCGGGGTCAGAACGGGCTTTTTGGGCCACGTTAGCATTAGCGTATATCTATCAACCCGATCCATATATTTTATTTCAATTTGCTTATAAATATCCTGCTAAACCCTAGCCTCCGCCTGTTCTCATTTATCTGCGCGTAAAATTTCATCACCTCCTCCTCTTCTTCAATGGATGCAAACGCTAGATCTAATTACAATCCAAAATCAAAGTCAAAAATTCAGAGTCCTCAGAAAAATTCAAAAAAAATATATGCTGATGCTCTCGACGAGCGAAATTCAATGGTGTAATTCGTTTTTCGATTCGAGTTGCTGTTTTTCCAGAATTCAGGAAATCATTTTCGGCCATTCATCACCGTGTTGATCGACATCTTCCGATCGACAAATCGACGTTACCATGGCGTGGAGGAGGTCTAATGGAGTTCATCGGTAGGTTTGGTTCGCAGGTTCGACGGCTAGATCGGCCGGTTAAATTCGATTAGGGCACGGGGTTGCCGGCGGCAGCTGTGATTAGGGCTAGATCGGCCACGTTGTGGAGGAGCGCGAGGCTCGGGATGATCGGCACGGCACTGGAGACGGCAACGGCGGCCTGGAGGAATGATATTAGGGCGGCGAGCGATCGCGATGGGGCGGCTGTTATTTGCGTTCGTACTGTAGGGTTTTTCGATCAGGAAGAACGTGTTGTCCACGTGGAGATAACGTGTGCGTATTTTTTTTTATTTTATTAAATTTTATTTTCAAACAGTTAAATCGCTATAACTTTTATATAAAGTACCCCCATTCACGCGAGGTTTTCTCCGCTAGGTTCGTATTGGGATTCCGAACATTTTGGCGCTGGTTTGGACGGATTTGGAAACTGTCAAAATTTTGGGTTTAAATTGGATTTAAATTCAATTTAAATTCCAAAGGCGAGTGTTTTAACCCACTCACAACTTCTAAAATTTCTTATATAGGTTAAATTGATTTAGGATGTGTTTAAAATTTTATTTATAGCTGTTGGCATATATTTCATCATTTTCTCAATTAAACTTCATTCATTGAATTTACGCGTTATTTAATTCATTATTGCATTTAAAACTGCCAGTAAATTGTTAATTAATTTATTCATTACATTTAAAACTGCCAATTAAAATTTTAGTTTAATTTATTATTGTATATAACCTGCTAGTTAAATTTATTATTATTGCATATAAACTACAGTTAAACAGTTATTTAATTCATTATTGAAAATTAACTGTCAGTAATTAATTATTATTTATTGATGTGATTGTTTGAATTGGATGATAAATTGATAAATGTTTGATGATTGATATGATGGATGAATGGATGGTGTATTTATATTGTATAAACTGCAAGTTATTATGCATTTTCATTTCATTCGGGATTGCGGTTTGAAATGATATACAACCGCAATTTTTATTTTTAAATTACGGATTGAAATGATAAATATCCGTATCACTTGACCATATGATAGAGAATTATACACAGGCACCGCGGTATATATATAAAATTATTTTTGAAATGATTTTTCTATGGTTTTGGAAAGAATACGGTTTAATAAATATTTAATTTTGATATATATATATATATATATATATATAGTAAAAATTCTTGAATTTAGCTATGTATAAATTTGTTTCGAATTTTAAAATAAGCTAAATAATGAAGCTGATTTCGTTTATATAATATGGTTAAGCATATATTTGAAATTCTATTGTATATAGAGTTTATAATAACTCAAATAAAAGTAAGGTTGAAGATAAATGTGAATATGATTTGAATTAAAGTATTTAATAATTTTTCTCCAAAAAATTGTTTTGGAATGTAAATAAATTAAGATTTAAAAGGTATGATCTTATAACTTAATTTTTGATTTGGGATTTAAACGAATATCAAATTAATTTAAAGAATATTATCAAGTTAATTTAATTAAAAGAATATCATGTTATTGAAGTTTAAGAGTTTTACCTGAATAATTTTTGTTTAGTAAGTAAATAATTCTAATTTAAATAATAGGAATTGGATTTGATATATATTAAATTATCAAAGAATCCATTTTGCAATAGTGGAATATTTAAAGATTGAAATATATGAACTATAAAGTTTTGAAATACAGAATATTTAAGCTTTGAAATATATGGGAATTAAAATGGTTTATTTGGAGGTTCAAATTGATATTGGGAATTTATTGTGAAATTTGAAGAAACTGTTTATTTTATAAAGTAATATAGTATTTGAACCATTAAGTATTAAAAATTTATGTTTCAAAGCTATGGTTTCAAGGTATAATATTTGAAAATATAATGATTTTGGGAAAGGGATATTTATAAAAATGATATCATATTGATTTGGGTTTTAAAAATATAAATGATATCGTATTTATATGGTTTGAAAGAGATGTTATATTCCAGTTTTAAAGTATAAATTAATTTGAAATAACCGCGGTGTTATAATAACGATTGGTTGTTGAAGAGACCGGGATCAGAAGTTGTCATACTCTCTGCCAACTCCGAAAACCACTTTAACAATCGTGTACGCGGTGGAGATTCCAGAATGAAGTAGGATGGCGGCGGCGTTTCCTTTGAGGTAAATACGTGGACCCGACTCCCGTGAGTTGGCATAAGGTGGCTAAAACAGGAGCGATTCTCGGGCCAAGGGGGTTAGCGCCCTTTATCGGATACTCCTCTTCGATATTATACTCTGACTTTGGATTGATTCGGTGGCTACTTTTGATTTCTTTGATTTTAGGGGGAGTTTGTCCGAGGTGAGTGGTAGTAGCTACTACGCGTTACCACCAGCCCGGATGCGTAATTGGTATATCTACCCTGGCATTTTCTAGTTGTGCCGTGTCACCTACCCTATCGCGCCTTGTACGAGTTTCTATTTGTGTCGTACCTATGGAGTATCCTCTGGTAGCCTCCTGATCAGGAGGTATTACGGTACTGTATAGACCACTGGCATTATTTGTGTTAAGAGCTATATGGGTAACCCCTTAACGCTATTTAAAAGTAAGTTTATTTTACAATTAGACACTATTATAATAGCGAAATATACTACATAGTAAATAGTTTAACGGATCCTTAGGAGATGTGAATCCCGAGCATCTCTTAAGTTACTGCACTCATATTTATTTCTGTTTATTTAACTTACATAAGATCTTTTAGTTTTGACTCGAGTGTTTTGTCTTTTCAATTCGCTCAGGTCAGTCCGAGCGTTTCAGGATTTCGAAGACCTTAGCTCTAGAGGACGAAGACGGAGATTTATTATTATTATTAGTCCACTATACTCATATTGTTCCGCTGCATTGTTATTGGTATATGTAACTCTGATAAATTTTGTAAGTATAATCAAATATTTTGTAAAACAGATTTATAAACTGTATATTTGATTATTATATTTTATCCTTCCGCTGTGAGATTCTATTTTCTTTCATTTCTTTCTCGTTTTTCTTATTTACCCCATAACAATCCTCCCTTTCGAACGGTTTGAATTGACATGTGTGTCGATTTGAGGCGTGCGAAAAGACGGGATGTTACATGGAGTTTCTTTTTTTTTCCAAAAAATTTAATATAAAAGGTACCAGACGAAGCAACATCCATCGGGAAGAATTGCACCTCTTCGAACGGACATGGCTATTCACGGCAAACGTTCACTAGACGTTCAGTAATACTACCGTTCAACTGGTGGTATCACATCGATCGACAGGTGGCACCTACTGATGTTCAGTAAAATTTTAAAATATACAATATTCTCCCCTTATTTTCAAAGTTTAAAACATTTGGAATGGTTACACCACTCAAGTGACTTCCTACGTATCCAAGTGGGACCAAGCCGATGTAGTTTAGGGAAAAAAATTGGCACTATCATGAAAACCAATACCCGGGCAACGAGTACCTTTTGGGTTTGAACTCTTCACTTAGTGTAAACTATTCAAAGCTATGTCGTGGTTCTACGATGAATGTGTCTACAACCAAGTACCCCTAGTGATATGGCCAAAAGAATCACACATATTGATTTTCACCGGTTACTGTGTTCTGTATGCTCCGCACATGTAACTCCCCGCATTTCTAACAATTAAATAATCAAATAACGATAAATAGTGAAAATAAACATTTTTGAAATTGTAAAAATATGGCCTCGAAACTTGTACCATTGTGTCCTTGTCGATTTTCTAATTGGTTTTCATATATAACTTTGTCAAAATCCGAGTCAATATGAAGAAGTTATGGGAGAAACGAGAGACGGGAAATAATCGAAAAAAAAGAAAACAAATATGGGTCGACCCAGAACATCCCTAGGTCGACTGCTAGGTCGACCCGAGGGAAGCACATTTCGACACTAGGGTCGACCTACGTTACTACTTGGACGTAGTTTCATCCAGGTACGTGCCGAACTAAATAAAATTCTATTTTTCCGCGATCTGAGCCATACGTTGACTTATCTGATGGCTCCAAACGACCCCGTGATGTAGTGGCTACAGATTCAATTCAAGAATCCAATGATCTGAGATCCCTAAACTCCACTATAAATAGAACCTTAGGCCCAGCTATTTTTTCACAATCAGATTTTCTCCCAAAGGGTTCATTGCCTAAGGCTGGACCCTAAAAAGAAAATATTTCTTTGAGTTCACTGCCTAAGGATGGACCCAAAAAATAAAATATTTCTAAGGAGGAGGTCTTCTCTATAAAAATATTATACACCTTAGAAGGGGATCCAGAAGGACCATGGAGCCAAGCTAAGCACAAGCAAAGTAAGGACGACATGTGAGTGGATTTAAGTATGTATCTTTTACGTTTATGACATATTATAGTTAGATTCTCGTTAAATAATTTTATTCAGTATTTATTTCAGTAATTAATTTTGTTAATTAGTTATGCCAAGATTGTAAATTGTATAAGAGAGCTTATATGTAATATTATTTATATGGAAAATAGTAATCAAATTAAATATGAATAATATTAGGCTTGACATTTAGAGAAATGCGCAAGCCTAAAAATAAGAAATTTGCGGTTATTTACATCTATTTTAAAACCTGAAATTTAATCTGTAAAATTAGCTTCTTTTTATTCCTTTTTACGCAAATAAAATAGTAAAGAGAAGAATTCGCAAATACGGACCAAAATAAAAGAATACTAGATTTACAGATTTTAGATGTAAAATAAGAAAAGCTCAAATAAAAAGAGAAAAATAGAATTTTCAATAAAATATGCTAAAACGGGGAAAAGTTAACTAAAAGGGAAAATCTAATAACTTGATTTGGAAGTAAGTGATAAATTTAATTGGTTGGTTTGGAAAAGAGAACGCATTTTCATAGTTTAATATTTAAAAGATAACGATAAACATAAGTATAACAGTAAAAGAAAGAAAAAGGGAATTAGTGTAAAATAGAGAAACTATTGTATTTTGCACTATCCAAAAAGTTAAAGAAATAATAAAAAAAATATCATGCAGTTATGTATTATTATTTATAACATTGTTTACTATTAAAACATGAAAATGGAATTTTAGCACAGTTTTTGCATCCAACCAAATAAAATAGAACTGCTTCCTAGAATATAAGAAAATAAAGTGAAGAATCATAAGAAGTAAAGAAGAAATCAAGTTAGTTATTAGACATGACTAGAAGCAATCAAAAGAAATGTACCTAGATGTGAAATTACTGCATAGACAGTAGAATAAAAGTAAAGCAGCTATTATGATAAGTAAATTTGTGACAATCAGATGTAATCCCATGCCAAGATTGTCTTATCATATAAGAGAATTAAAAAGAATCCAATATCATAATAAAGGAAGACAGACTAGAATAGAAAAGAGACGCTTGTAATTATATCTATAATGTACAGATTATAAAAGAAAATAAAAATGACAATTACAAGCAAAATTATAACATAAGTTATAATTAGGTAAAAAGAACAGAAAAGGCTTATTTAAGACTTAAATTAAGTTTGTAAGCAAGATAGTAGAAGTGTCCTATACCAACAGCATTCCCTTTCAGTCAGGAACTGATGGTCTTACAATAGTTAGGTGACACTGGGACAAGATTATGCTAATTAGGGTAAATAAGTAGCCAACAGAATAAGAAAAATAAACTAAACGCAAAATAAAAGATTAGTCTTAGGGTCTAATAAAAGAGTGAGATGCGTTGAAGCAACCCAAAGGATGAAGAGCCTAATGAAGCAGTTCATCACAGATTTCAACACAGAAAAAGCACGTCCGACTTAGTTATTTTGGGCTACAAGAAAGTACAAGACTTCAGTGGGACGTGAGGGTACTTTAGGATGGCTCTCTGGGGTAGGCGTAGCAGAGCAGTTCTCCAAAGACATGTCTGTAGATTCTCCATTAAAAGAGTATGACTTGATTTCTTTTTGCATGGTAGGACCATTGTAGGCAGTCAAAAGAAGTTGATGTTTAGAGTAGGATATTCGTATGTCCTAGTACTTGCAAGTAAGTTTTAGTGGGCAGGACGCAAAAGGATAGTCGCATGCGGATATCGGCCCAGCATCAAAACTAAGAAGCGAGATGGGGAAAGAATGGGGTTAAACCAACAATCCAATAAACCTTTCACTATCGAGATATTGGATGAGGGGCGCAACCAATTAGATGTTTAGATTGTTTGCAGAGGGCGTAGTCACTTAGCTCTTTAGAGGTCTTTCGATTAGTTGAGGGGTGGCTGCGTGGGGCCATAGCCACGATAAGAAAAGGGACAGACCAAGTAGAATATTTGTGTTCTAGGCCTAACAATGCGTCCTTTACAGAAACATAAAATCCCTGACTGAGTTTCGTACAAGATAGACCCTGTTAAGCGGGATTCAGGGAGTAAACAGAACGATTATATATAGTACTCAAGGTGCGCATTGGATGGTACATTGTGGATGTCCAAGCATTAGTATAGGCTAGTGCAGATGCAGTTTTACGTTTCCATAGTAGATAATGGAACATCTGTATTTCAGGCCTTATGAGGCAGTCATTTACAGATGTAGTCACAGAACGCTATAGGAGCAAGACGATGGAGTCCTTTGAGAAGAGGACATGAAAAGTACTATGGTGGTACCAAGGACCAATGCGGTCATTGGGCATATAGCTACATATATGTATTAGTAATTAGGTTTTTATCTACTAGGTAGTAGGTGGGTACGATTCACGCATATGAGCGAGAGTATTATAAACCCAATAAACCTAATATAACATAAAATGGAAGTAAAATGACATATGTAGAATTAAACCTAAAATTATGTGATTTGTCCATTCACCAGAACTTTAGTTCTGACACCTTCTCATAATATCCTACATGTTAGGTAGATGGCAGAGACTTTCCAGCTTTAAGACACTTGTTTAGAAAGTGTTATTATTTTGGTGATTATTTACTTACTATTATATTTTAGTCAGTTCCACAGTGAGATATTTATCTGAGCTCTGATATATTTTTCTTTGCCTATTTGTAGGACACTAGAAACCCAACTCGGGCTTTAGTGGGCTTGGATTTTAGCATTTTTGCAAAAAATTTGGACCCACTGGAATTCGAGTTGTTACATCTGGTATCAGCGCCTAGGTTTAGGATTCCTAGATAGACAGTGAGTGAACGTATTTGTATTTTTGAATAAAATATAAATATATTATGTACTAAAACCAAATAGTCCCTAATTATATATTTTAACATATAGAAAGATTTTAGAAGTATATTTGTGCATAGTTTGCTAGTTGGGTTTGGGATGACCCAAGCATGTTGAGCCCTATGTTATTACTGATTTATAGTGTACAATAAGGCATATTTTGAGAGAAGATTGACATCCATATGTTAAGTGGGGAAGTTCCCTTGGGATAGTAGGGAGAACATTTTTATTTTGGAAGGAATAAGTGGTTTTAGTAAGAAGAAATTCCACTTTATGTTTAGTCCAATAAAATAAAACTTTTGGAATTGAAAGCTTGAAAAATATAATTGTTAATATATTTAAGGAAGTAAATATTGAGTATTTTGAAAAAAAGTGGTATGAAATTTAAAATGGTTTTTATATGATGTAAATTTTGTTAAAAGTGAAATTCTTTTTAAAGAATTATAGAGCACGTATAGCTCTTTAGTTTCTTTATAGGTAAACAAAGATTTTAAATATAAAAACCTAGAGTGTGTTAAGTACCGAAAACGTAGGTTACAACATTTATAGTTGTAATAGATGTTTTTGGTAAAAATAAAGAAAGCATAGACAATGACACTATTGTTATAGTATGTGACTCTCAAAGGAAATGCTTTTTCATAGCATATAGGATTTATTAATATTTATTTTAATTGAATCCATTAACCAGTATTTTTGGGTTGTAGTAACAGTGTTTTACGCCACATCTGTTTTGACCCAAATGAGTATTGAAGATAATTTCTAAAGTAGTTAATATGCACACTTATTATTTAAATAAGTATATTAGAGTATTTTCTAGTTATGAAATATTAAAGCAGTTTTGAAAAATGAGTTCTTTTGAAAAATAATGCACGTTAAATTAATGAACTTAGTAGGAAATACCTTATGTAAGTGAATATAAAGTAAACATACTTTAATCTATTGGAATGAAAATATTAATGACATAATTTTCTATGAATCACAAATAAAGATGTTTTGTACAAGTTATAAGGACACGTGAAAGGCATGTACAAGGTATGAAAAACACCATATTTTGTATAGCCTATTTCGATAATATTAAAAAAACTCCTTATAATTTCACATATACATGACATCCTCCTTTAAAGGATCCATAGAAAGTTTTAGCGTTAATAGTTTCTCATAAGAGAAGTAATTCCAATACATTGATGTATAAAACCATTAAGTGTAGTAAGTTAAAAACTCCTCCGAAGTTAAGTAATTGGGAGAGTAGAAAAGTTAAGAGATTTTTGGATAAAATAATTGTTCTTATCTACTCCAGTTTTGGTAAATTTGAAAATCCATGAAAAAGATATTTTGAAAACATGTGAGGACGTTTTTTTAAAGTCAAGAAAAAAAATAAAATGTTTTAAGAACAAGCAAGACATGTTTTAAAGAAAAATGGTCTGATGAAAAAGTAAATAAGTTTTTGCAAAGATAAAGTTTTAAATAACCAAGCACCTTTGAATTTAACAGAAAACTCCAAAATAACATTTTAAATGGAAATAATTTTGGGATTTGATGTTTTAAAAATTTAGAAGCTTTAATTTTTGAAGTAAAATGATAAATACCAAACCAAACCATACTTTTAAAAATAGAGTAGATAGAAATTATTTCCTAGGTGTAACAGGAAATGTGTAAGGCTATGGCTGTAATTACTCCTAGTAGTAATAATAAAAGTTCCCGTATGGTGTATAAGACAATAGTGAAAACCTAGAAATGTTGTTTCATGTGTGTAGACTATAGAAGAATAATGAAGTGGTATTTGTATGACAGTAAGACACACATGGTTGGGAAAAGTAGACCTTAGTTGGGGAAAAATGAAAGGTAAAGAGAAAATTTCCACAAGCTTAGTTGCATTTTTAGATAGAGACTGCATAGATTGAAACCCTTATCCATTACAGTAAAAGAGACTTAGTTATTCCTTTGTGAGCATGGAATAGAAGAGATGAATAGATCTTATTCATCATGAGTAACATAGCGTAAGTTGGTAACGACTAATAGGCGGCAGGAGGAGCATATGAGTTACTTGGATTCCAAGAATATGACTTTTCTATGTCAAAGTGGACATGGTCCTAGACCTCCTAGCCTTAGATGATAGTTGTGTTTAGTTGCTATATTAAAAGAAGAGTAAAAGCAAATAAAATGTAACTAAAGAAAAATAGTAAGACCTAAAGAAAGCGATAGAAATGTCAATACAAATAAATGAGAATTGCAAAAGAAAAATACATTTTCCCCATAAATTAAGCTTGGAAAAATTTTTGAAAGAAAATTCTTTCTTATGTAAACTGTGCTTGGGAAAGAAAATAGAGATTTTATAGGATAGCAGCATAAGTTCCAAGTATGCAGTGAGAGGTGCGCAAAAGTAAAACAGAGAAATGTAAAGTTTTTTCGTTTTCTACCTTCTTTCTGACATAAGAAATTGAGTTCAGAAAATTAGACTTTTCTGAAATTCGAATATTAAAAGTTGTGTGTTAGGATTTGGATGAAAAATTTGTTGATCTACACCACTATTCAGTAGGAGTGTGGGAAAAATTGGATGAAAAATGCTTTAAGTTTTCAAAAGATTGCATTCATATGGAAATTGCAAGTATATTTAGGATGTGTGCATCATGTTTTGAAAATAAATTTTTAAAGAAGAAAAGCACTCATACATGAGGTACCGCTTAGAAATTCATGTACGTGCTTATATTTTGTATTGAATAACAATTTTGCACAAGAACACGATGGTCGAAAAATTGGATGTACACAAAATGGGTGTAATTGCTGCGAGGAGTTACATAATTTTATTCTTGTCGAATTTTGGGAACGAAATTTCTAAAGGGTGGGGGAATGTAACACCCTACATTTTTAACAATTAAATAATCAAAAAACGATGAATAGTGAAAATAAACATTTGTAGAATTTTTATAATACGGCTTCGAAACATATACCATTTTGTCTGTGACGATTTTTTGATCAATTTTCATATACAACTTGCCAAAATCTGAGTCAATATGAAGAAGTTACGGGAGAAAGGAGAGATGGGAAATAATTGAAAAAAAAGAAAACAAGTATGGTCGACCCATAGGTCGATCCAGAACATCCCTAATAGACCGCTAGGTCAACTTGAGGGAAGCACAAGTCGACCAAGGGTCGACCAGCATTACTACCTAGACGTAGTTTTGTCCAGGTACATGCCGAACCAATTAAAATATTATTTTTTCCACAATTTGAGCCATAAGTTGATTATCCAATGGCTCCGAACGACCCTATGACGTGGTGAGTCTAGATTCAATTCAAGAATCCAACGGTCTGAGATCCCCAAACTCCACTATAAATAGAACCCTGGGCCTAGCTATTTTCTCACAATCATATTTTCTCTCAATGGGTTCATTGCCTAAGGCTGAACCCTAAATAGAAAATATTTCTTTGGGTTCATTGCCTGAGGCTGGGCCCTAAAAAGAAATTATTTCTAAGGAGGAGGTCTTCTCAATAAAAATATTATACAACTTAGAAGGGGATCCAGAAAGACCATGGAGCCAAGCCGAGCACAAGCAAAGCTAAGAACGATAGGTAACCGTATTTAATTATATATCTATTACGTTTATGATATATTATCTTTAGATTCTCGTTAATAATTTTATTCAGTATTTATTTCAGTAATTAATTTTGTTACTTAGTTATGCTGAGACTGTAAATTGTATAAGAGAGCTTATATGTAATTATTATTTAAATGGAAAATAGTAATCAAATTAAATATGAATAATATTAGCCCTGACAGTTAGAGAAAGACATAAAAATAAGAAATTTACAGTTGTTTACATCTATTTTAAAGTTGAAATTTAGCCTGTAAATGTTAGCTTCTTTTTATTCATTTTTACGTGAATAAAATATTAAAGAGAAGAATTCGCAAATACGGACCAAAATAAAATAACATTAGATTTACAGAAATTAGACGTAAAATAAGAAAAGCTGAAATAAAAAAAGAAAAATAGAATTTTGCAGTAAAATACGCTAAAATAGGGAAAAATAAATTAAAAGGGAAAATCTAATAACTTGATTTGAAAGTAAGTGATAGATTAATTGCTTGGTTTAGAAAAGACAATACATTTCCATAGTTTAATATTTAAAAGATAACGATAAACGTAATTGCAAGAATAAAAGAAAGAAAAAGGAAATTAATGTAAAATAGAGAAACTACTGTATTTTGTACTATCCAAAAAGTAAAAGAAATAATAAAAGAAATATCATGCAGTTGCAGATTATTATTTAAAACATTGTTTAGTATTAAAACATGGAAATGGTATTTTAACATTGTTTTTGTAGCCAACCAAATAGAATAGAACTACTTCTAGAATATAAGAAAATAAAGTGAAGAATTACATGAAGTAAAGGAGAAATCAAGTTAACTATTAGACAAGACTAGAAGCAATTAAAAGAAATATACCTAGATGTGCAATTACTGCATAGATAATACAATAAAAGTAAAGCAGTTATTATGATAAGTAAATTTGTGACAATCGGACGTAGTCCTAAGCCAAGATTGTCATATAATATAAGAGAATTAAAGAGAATTTAATATCATAATAAAGGAAGACAGACTAGAATAGAAAAGAGACGTTTGTAATTATATTTATAATGTACAGATTATAAACGAAAATAAAAGTGACAATTGCAAGTAAAATTATAATATAGGTTATAATTAAGTTGAAAGAACAGAAAAGGCTTATTCAATACTTAAATTAAGTTAATAAGAAGATAATAAAAGTGGCCCATACCAACAGCATTTCCTTTCAGTCGGGAACTGATGGTCTCATAATAGTTAGGTGAGGTTGGGACAAGATTATGCTAATTAGGGTAAATAAGTAGCCAACAGAATAAGAAAAGTAAACTAAATGAAAAATAAAATATTTGACTTAGGGTCTAATAAAAGAGTGAGATGCGTTTGAAGCAGCCAAAATGATGAAGAGCCTAACGAAGCAATTCATCACAGATTTCAGCACAGAAGAAGCACATCCAACTTAGTTATTTTGCGCTAGAAGGAAGTACAAGACTTCAATGGGCCATGAGGGTTCTCTAGGGTGGCTTTTTGGGGTTGGCGTCACATAGCAGTCCTCCAGAGGCAGGTCTATAGGTGTTCCATCAAAATAGTATGCCTTGACTGCTTTTTGCATAGCTAGACCATTGTAGGAAGTCAAAAGGGGTTGATGTTTGGAGTAGTATATTCCTATGTCCCAGCACTTGTAAGTAAGTCTTAGTGGGCAGGACCCAATAGGATTGTCGTATGCGGATATCGGACCAGCATCAAAACTAAGAAGCGAGTTCGGGAAAGACTAGAGTTAAACCAATAGCCCAATGAATCTTTCACTATCGAGACATTGGATGAGAGGCGTAGCCAATTGGATGTTTAGATTGTTTGTAGTAGGGCACGACCACTTAGCTCTTTAGAGGTCATAATATATCTGACATAGAGCAGATATTATCCATTATGAATGGTTTAGATAGTGAGTATGAGGCAATTGTAGCAGTAATAACATCTAAGGAAATGATTCCATCAGTTTAGTTTGTACATTCTACTCTACTCTCTCATGAGAGAAGAATTGAGAAAAAGAAAGCATTTGACTTAGATCTTTCAATCAATTATGCAGCCAACATAAGAAACAAAAGTCAGGATAGAAATAGTAATGGAAAGAACAATACTGGAACAAGAATGATCAAAATTATCCAAGAAATCAATCTGGTAGATTCAGAGGAAGAAGGGGTAGATGGAACAATAATAATAGACCAAAGTGTCAAATATCTGAAAAGTTAGGGCGCATTACTAACAAGTGATATTTTAGATTAATCACTAACTACAATGCATCACAACACTCAAGCAATCAAAGAAACTATGCTATGAATGCAAACATGGCCAGTATGCAGCAAGATACAAGAAATATATCTGAGGAACAGAAGATACATAACCTGAGTAGATCAGAATCAGGAAAGTCAGAGAACATCCATAATGAATGCCGGTACCCTGACTCACCATGTTACCAGCAATCTACAGAATCTGATCATTGGCAATAAGGAATATAAAGGTATTCAACCTATTTGCATGGGTAATGGTTCTTATATTAATATTACACACACTGGTAGTGCACAAATTAGGGGTCAAGAAATATTACATCTTAATAATTCATTGAGAGTCCCCAAGATAAAAGGATTTTATTAGTGTGTAGCAAATTGCACAAGAAAATGGAGTATATTTTGAATTTTACCCAAACTCTGTTTAGTCAAAGATATTCAAAGTAAACAAATCATGTTGTAGGGTGAAACTCATAATGTGTAGGATCTAAATTAACCCTAGAGGGGGGGGGTGAATAGGGTTATAGCAAATTTTCTTGATTTAAACACAAAAATAAACTGCAGAAATAAATATACTGAAAAGTAAATCACACACAAGATTTACCCAGCTTCGGCAACCCCTGCCTACTGTTGCATTCCCAGATTTCTATTAGAATTAAACAGTATCACGCTTACAAACACTCTAACAGACTTGCAAACCCTGCTACCGCCTATAGAGTTTCGCAAACTCGCAACCCCTGCTTACTGAACTAACTCTAAATAGACAATCAGACACAACCTAAAACCTAGGTGGTGATTTACCTAAACTCTTTGATTCGTAAAATAAAAACAATAATTAAAAACAATATAAAATAACCCTAAACTAATTATTAATAAAAATAAAACCCTATAATTAAACAAAACCCCCTTTTGTTTTTAAGACCGGCCCACTTCCTTATTTCACCCGATCCTCTTTTTGTCTTCGTTCGTGAGAAATAATGGCGGCTTCGTTCTGATTAGGGCTTCGTTCTGATTAGGGCTTCGTTCCCTTTTGATCCAGTTAGGGCTTCAGCTCTTTGTTGCAATTAGGGCTTCGGTTTCTTCAATCGATCTGTGATTGGTTGCCCTAGCTTGCTTGCAGTTGCTCGATCGAGTTTGATGCTTGTGAATTCGGTATGTACTGTCTCCTTTTGCTTTTCTAAATTGATACTTGAACTCGATCGAATCTAAATGCCGATGATGATTAGGGTTTTAATAGGATTTGATTTCCTATTTTTGCGTTCGACTGATTGCTGCAAAAATTCTTGTTTTGCCGTTCGATTACGCTTTGATGCTGAGGATTAATCTGACTTTGTCAATTTCGTATTTGTAGTAACTTGATTCACACGGCTTTGAATTGATTTCGTGATTTGAGATATTTGACTTTGTCAATTTCGTATATTTTCGACTGTTGATTTTGGGTATGTGAATCCACTACTCTGTATTAGCTTCGATCATCACCATTGCTTTTTACATTTTCTCTGCTGCATACCACTGCATTTCACTGCACTGTTGAAATTTGTTGTGTCTTGTTCATTGGGCTGTGCAGTTGCCATGTCTTGTAGTTGAGCATTTGAGTCAGTGCTGTATCGATTTACTTGTGATGTTCTTGTAGTCAAGGCTTTGGTTGTTGCAGTATGTTACTGTTTTTCTTGTTAAAAAAAAACTGCTGTGTCATTTTGGTTTTCACTTGTGCATTTTGCCTTGAGTACATGTATTCTTGGCACTGCTTCTTTTGTTGTATGCATTGCATCACCACTGCATCATGCTTGGCCTTGACTTGTAGAATTTCACTGTATCTTCACTTTTGCTTTGCATTGACCATGGCTTCTTTGTATGAACTGCTGTGTATTTAGAGATTGAACCTGAGCATTACTTCGAGTTGTATTTACACCACTTTCTGTTGCACTGATTCTTGATATTTGTATCACTTGAGACTTGATGTTGACACGTGCATTTGGGTTTGTTGTTGATCTTCATGTGTTGGTTACTGATGTTGTACTTTGGTCTTTTGGACTGCATTTGTGTATATTTGATCATTTTTGCTGTTTACTGCAGTTTGTAGTGATATTGAGCATTGCATATTTGAAGTCTTGTATCATTTCTTGGTCATTGCATCAATTCTTGATGGCATTTTGTTCTGCACCATATTGTATGCAGTGTTGCAGTTGTTTGTATGCACTTCAACACTTCAACATTCCATTTCACCTCTGACCTGTTGGTTCATTGTGATGTTCATTTTCATTGTTGCCTTGTTGACTGTGTTGTTGCATTGTATTCATGCCAGTGGTGCTTTGAGTCAGTGCTTCACCATACTTGTTGTTGCAGTATTCTGGTCAGTGGTGCTTTGAGTCAGTGCTAAATTGTTGTTGCAGTATTCATGTCAGTGATGCTTTGAGTCAGTGCAAAATTGTTGTTGCAGTATTCATGTTGTTGTTGGTGGCAATCTTGTATGCTGCTGTTTGTATTTGTAGTCTTGGCCAGTTGACTGTTGCTTTGAGTTGTTCATTGCTTGGTCTCTGTTGCCTTGAATTTCTGGTTGAAGCTGTGCACACGAGTTGGCAAGGCAGTGCACACGTATACGAATGTACACGTGTGTACTGCAGCCACTCATAGTTACCTGTCCCTGATAAAAAATACTGATATGCACAAATATTGCACAGTCAAAATAAATGATGACGAACAACCCAAATAACTGAGGCAAACAATGTTTTCAAAATCATCGTTTCTTTCAAATTTCAAAAATATTTCTCTTTCAATTTTACTGCGTTTGAAAATATTTTTGCAGATTACTCAGATGCTGGATTCAAACTGGATTATAGTTGAAGACAAAAATATGAGTGTGAGTGATATGTAGTAAGGTTTTGATGCAAATGTGAAATGTTATGTATTGTAGTCAAAATTGTATATGTATAGTGAGAGCTTGAAATTGTACTATCAAAGTTGTAATAAATATTTGTTTGAATAAAAATTTCTGTTTGAATTCAAAATCTGTTTAACTTGTTCTGTTTGAATTCAAATTCGAATTCTGTGTAATTTAATTTTATTCAACAAATATTTATTTATTCTAAAAAAATAAAATAGTACATTACCAAATACATTTAAATGAATGTATATATGTTTATTATCATCAAACAAAAATCATATAGCGCAAGGCGCATATTCAACAATCTCCCCCTTTTGATGATAACAAACATATAAATGTTTGATTCATGTCTATTACTTCATCCCTATTTTATAACACTATTATTCTTTTGCTGATAACAAAAGGGGGAGAGAAAAGTTAAGATTTTGTCGAATAGAATCAAGCAAAGGTCAAATAATTTTCACTGTGCATATAGGCTCATTTATATATTTCTATGCATATATGTAGGGGGAGTATTGTGTAGAGAGGGAGCATTCAAATAGGGGGAGCAAATTGAATATATCAAATGATATATTCAATTTGCTCCCCCTATTTGAATGCTCCCTCTCTACACAATACTCCCCCTACATATATGCATAGAAATATATAAATGAGCCTATATGCACAGTGAAAATTATTTGACCTTTGCTTGATTCTATTCGACAAAATCTTAACTTTTCTCTCCCCCTTTTGTTATCAGCAAAAGAATAATAGTGTTATAAAATAGGGATGAAGTAATAGACATGAATCAAACATTTAACTCAATTAAATATAAATATCAAATTTCAGTAAAACTCAAACAAAAATCATAATTACCCTTGTCAAGCGCATATTCCACTTTCAGAAGTGATGGGGATAAAAAATCATCAAAAATCATACAATTCTGTCTATTTGTGGTATATTTATTTCAGGAAATTTGAATATCTACTAACCATGCATAACCGTTAGGACTTTTAAATGAGATTAGTAGTATTCACAATTTTTTTTAAAAATGAATCAAGTATCTTCTAATCACACATGACCGTGAGGACTTTTAAATGGGATTAGAATCAACTTGTCTATTTAATTAATTAATTTTGATATGCTTTCCATACATGCATAACCGTGAGGACTTTTAAATGAGCATGGAAGCACATAATCATAAATCCAAGTAATTCACCCATGCATAACCGTGAGGACTTTTAAATGAGAGTGAATACTTTGGATATTTTTTTTAATTGCTGAATATAATAAGTTGAAGCACAAATAATTTCCTTCACAGATTTAAAGGTATTGAAGAACAAATGATTTCCTTTGTAAACTACCACAAATTTACATACTAAATATGATCTTGAAGAGTGATGGTCGATAGAAAGATGATAGAAATAGAAATGGTCATGGAATTATTACCCAACAAAAATTTTATAACTCTTGTTATGAAATTCTAAAGAAATTTTCTAATTATACTTTCTCGAGTTATAATATATGATAAATATCAACACTCATCACTTTTTCAATCACTATTCATCTTTTCGATAATCATTAGGGAGTTAGATTAGTAAAAAAAAATTTTCATTTAGAATCAAATTCAAAAATCAAAATTAAAAAAAAATGATTAGTCAACCTCTATAATTCCCAAATCTAAACGTAATTTGGAAAATCTGTCTTCGGGGAGAGGTTTTGTGAAAATATCAGCAAGTTGAGTTTCTGTTGAAATATATTCAATGCAAATGTCTTCTTTAGCAATGTGATCTCGAAGAAAGTGGTGTCTCACATCAATGTGTTTTGTGCGAGAATGATGGACAGGATTATCTGACAAATCTATAGCACTCTTACTATCACATTTTAATGGAACTTGTTTATAGACTAAGCCAAAACCAGAAAGAGTTTGCATCATCCATAGAATTTGAGCACAACAACTTCCCAAAGCAATATATTCTGCTTCAGTGGTGGATAATGCAACACAATTCTGTTTCCGACTTGACCATGAGACTAATGAATGTCCTAGCATGAAACATGTCCCACTAGTGCTTTTTCTGTCAACTAATGAACCAGCATAATCAGCATCGGAATAACCTACTAAATCAAAATTTTCACAAGAAGGGTACCATAGTCCAAATTTGTGTGTGTGTGAAAGATATCTCAAAATTCGTTTAGTAGCTTTTAAATGAGATTCTTTGGGATTAGCTTGAAAACGTGCACACAAGCACACAGAAAACATAATATCAGGTCTAGAAGCAGTAAGATAGAGAAGTGAACCGATTATCCCTCGATATTTCTTTTGATCAATTGCAATTCCTTTCTCATCTTTGTCCAACTTTGTTGATGGGCTCATAGGAGTTCTCAATGGCTTGGAATTTTCGACTCCAAATTTCTTCAATAACTCCAACACATATTTGGATTGTGAAATGAAAATACCATCACTACTTTGCTTAATTTGAAATCCAAGAAAGTATTTCAATTCACCAACCAAACTCATCTCAAATTTAGACTGCATGACTTGTTCAAAATTCTCACACAAAAGCTCATTAGTAGCACCATAGATAATATCATCCACATAAATCCGAACAATCAAAAAATCATGTTCTTTATGTAATAGAAACAGAGTCGTGTCAGCACTTCCCTTTTTAAAACCATTTTCCAAAAGATATGTACAGAGGCAGTCATACCAAGCTCTTGGTGCTTGCTTAAGACCATATAATGCTTTTTCTAGCTTATACACATGATTTGGAAATTCATGATTTTCAAAACCGGGTGGTTGTTCAACAAAAATTTCTTCTTTTAAATCACCATTCAAAAAGGCACTTTTTACATCCATTTGTTTAAGTTTGAAACCCTTGTAACATGCAAAACTTAGCAAGATTCTAATGGCTTCTAACCTAGCAACTGGAGCAAATGTTTCATCAAAGTCTATGCCTTCTATTTGGTTATAACCTTTTGCAACCAACCTAGCCTTGTTTCTAATTACATTTCCTGATTCATCATATTTATTTTTAAACACCCATTTAGTCCCTACAATTGGATAGTCATTAGGCCTAGGAACTAAATTCCAAACTTTGTTTCTCTCAAATTGATTAAGTTCATTTTGCATTGCTAAAAACCAATTTTCATCATTAAGAGCCATTTCAACAGAATCAGGTTCAATTTCAGAAATAAAACCACTATGACAACAAAACGCACACAAATTTTCATCAAATGAGGAACGAGTACGTATACCTTCCGTAGGATCACCAATAATTAATTCAGGAGGATGATTAGGTTTGAACCTTAATTTATCAGCATCAACAGTCCTTCTTTCATTTTTCTCACTAAATGTCCCTTCTTCAGTGCCTTCAGGATCTACTCCATCGTCAACCATCCTTTCAGTCGTTTTTTCCAGATCAGATTCATCAAATTTCACATTGATTGACTCAACAATTGTCTTTGTTCGTTTGTTATATATCCTGTAAGCCTTACTCCTTGTTGAATAGCCCATGAAAATTCCATCATCAG
This sequence comes from Allium cepa, assembly GCA_030765085.1. NCBI lineage: Eukaryota > Viridiplantae > Streptophyta > Magnoliopsida > Asparagales > Amaryllidaceae > Allium > Allium cepa. Next base: position 696,619,631 of record CM060929.1, on the reverse strand, counting down.
CCTTTGATTCAAATTTTCCAAGTTGATCACCTGTGTTAAGAATGAAACAAGGACACCCAAATATACGAAAATAAGAAATGTTAGGTTTCCTTTCATGCCACAATTCATAAGACATTTTGCCAAGTATTGGTCTAATCATTACTCTATTCATTACATAGCACGAAGTATTCACTGCCTCTGCCCAAAAGATTAGAGGTAGCTTATACTCACTTAACATGGATCTAGCCAATTCCTGTAATGTACGATTTTTCCTTTCAACCACCCCATTTTGTTGAGGTGTTCGTGGAGCAGAAAATTCATGTTTTAAACCATTTTCTTCACAAAAATTTTCAAATTCAAAATTTTCAAATTCGCCTCCATGATCACTTCTCAAGGTTTTAATTGTAACTCCTTTTTCATTTTGAACAAGTTTTGCAAATTTTGAAAAATATTCGAAAGATTCGGACTTTTTGGCTAAAAAGTAAACCCATGTAAATCTAGAATAATCATCAACCAATACATAACAATAACGTTTTCCATTCAAGCTTGAAATTTCATTTGGTCCAAATAAATCCATGTGGACTAGTTCAAGGACCCTTGATGTGCTAACAATGTTTTTAGGACGAAATGATGATCGACTAAGCTTGCTCAAGGAACATGCTTTACAAACTTTATTATTTTTAAATTTCTGATGTGGTAACCCTCTGACTAATTCTTTTGATTCGAGTTTTTCTAAGAGACTCATGCTAGCATGTCCAAGTCTCCTATGCCATAAATATGCCTCTTCGTCAGTGGCTACCAAACATCTAGAAAGATTTAGATTATCAAATGAAAGTGAGTAAACATTCCCTTTTCTTTTGCCCATAAAAACAATGTTATTAGAAGATTTATCAATGATTTTGCAAGTATCACTATCAAAAATTACGTTCATACCTTTGTCACATAGTTGGCTAATAGAAATGAGATTGTGATGCAGATTTTCAACGTATAAAACATTAGTCAAGGAAAAAATACCGTTACCAACTTCACCTTTGCCAATAATCTTACACTTGCTATTGTCTCCCATGATCACATTTCCACCTTTAAAATTCTCTAAGCTAAGGAACTTCGATTTGTCACCTGTCATATGTCTAGAACAACCTGAATCTAGAAACCATTCTTGTTGTTCCTTAGCCCGCCAACAGACCTACATAAGAAGAGAGGAAGATGACCTAGAGAAACTCTTAGGTCCAATGTTATTAGTGATAGAAGTATTGTGAATAAACAATCCCTTTGGAATCCATACTTGTTTAGTCCTTTTATTTTTATTCCAATAAACATGAAATTTGTTTGTAGAATTCTTAGGAACCCAAACTTGTATAAATTTTGTGTTCTTGTTCCTATGACTATCATTTTCAGCACGACATCTAAATATTTCACATCTATCAAAGACATTCTTATATTTTGCAATATCATCAACTTGTGTTTTCCCAAAACCTAGTCCTTTCCCGTTGTTAGCAAAAATTTGATTTCCCAATAGCATGTTGAAAGATTTTTCGCCTCTTGAAAAGTTATTCAAAGATTTCTCAAGATTTTGGACTTTGGTTTTTAATGTTGAGTTTTCAGTAACAAGTGAGGTGCATCGATTAATAAAATCCTTTCTCCTAGTGTCGATGGTTTCCTTAAGATTCAAGTTTTCATTTTCAAGACTTTCAAAGTTATTCCTCAGTTTTGATAATTCTGAATCTAAAATCTTACATTTTTTACATTCTAGGTTTTGAATATTTTCAATTTCAGTTTCTAACCTAGAATTATCATGAACAAGTTCTCTCCTATCATATTTTAGTTTTTCAATTTTAGATTCAAGAGTATCAATCATTTTAGTAAAATCACAACACATTGAAACAAGTTCTTTATAAGAGTAGTTACTTACCTCACTAGATTCCTCTAAGCTTGCTTCTGAATCCGATTTTGACATAAGACACAAGTTAGCCTCCTCTGAGCTATTATTCGAAACTTCCTCTCCTTCTTCATCATCCCAAGTTGCTGCAAAGGCCTTCTTTTTCTTTTTCTTTCCTTTGTTGTTTTTGAGAAGTGGACATTTTTGTTTGAAGTGGCCAGGCTTCTTGCAGTTATAGCATGTCAATTCATTATCGGAATCATCAGAATTCTTTGACTTATTACCACTTATTTTCTTCTTTCGTGACTTGAATCTTGACCATTTTTTAAGATTATTGACAGCCATTGCAAGCTCTTCAATTGGATCTTCTTCTTCTTCATCGCTTTCTTCTTTGCTCTTTAAGGCAATCGTCTTCTTCTTTGGTTCGGAGTTGTTGCGTTCTTCCTTTGCTTTTAGCTCAAGCTCATATGTCATCAAGTTGCCAATCAACTCCTCCATGCTTAGTTTGCTCAGATCTTTCGATTCTTGGATTGCTGTGACTTTTGCCTCAAAGTTCATTGGTAAAACTCGTAGTATCTTCCGCACAAGCTCTACCTCAGTGAATACCTTCCCAAGCGCTCTAGCATTGTATACCAAGGTTGAAAAGCGTCCAAACATATCCTTTATGCTCTCGCCTTTGTCCATCACAAAGTTTTCGTATTCATTGCTGAATAGGGCTAGCCGAGACTCCTTGACTTGAGAAGTTCCTTCGTGTGTCACCTCCAAAGTATGCCATATTTCCTGTGCTGTTGTACAATGAGAAATTCTATTAAATTCATTTTTATCAAGAGCACATATCAAAGCATTCATGGCTTTAGCATTTGTTGTTTTCAATTTCTTATCGTTAGCATCCCACCTATCCTTAGGTTTAGGAATCTCAGTATCACCAACGATTATAGTGGGGGGTTTATAGCCAGTTTCAATAATATCCCAAACTTCATAATCAACAGAACTGAGATAGATACCCATTCTAACTTTCCAATAAGCATAATCGTTCCCGTTAAACATGGGTGGCCTAGCAATAGATTGCCCCTCAGAAAAAGCATTATTTTGTAGACTCATGACTCTAGAGTTAAATAAAAAAATATACCGGGCTCTGATACCACTTGTAGGATCTAAATTAACCCTAGAGGGGGGGGGGTGAATAGGGTTATAGCAAATTTTCTTGATTTAAACACAAAAATAAACTGCAGAAATAAATATACTGAAAAGTAAATCACACACAAGATTTACCCAGCTTCGGCAACCCCTGCCTACTGCTGCATTCCTAGATTTCTATTAGAATTAAACAGTATCACGCTTACAAACACTCTAACAGACTTGCAAACCCTGCTACCGCCTATAGAGTTTTGCAAACTCGCAACCCCTACTTACTGAACTAACTCTAAATAGACAATCAGACACAACCTAAAACCTAGGTGGTGATTTACCTAAACTCTTTGATTCGTAAAATAAAAACAATAATTAAAAACAATATAAAATAACCCTAAACTAATTATTAATAAAAATAAAACCCTATAATTAAACAAAACCCCCTTTTGTTTTTAAGACCGGCCCACTTCCTTATTTCACCCGATCCTCTTTTTGTCTTCGTTCGTGAGAAATAATGGCGGCTTCGTTCTGATTAGGGCTTCGTTCTGATTAGGGCTTCGTTCCCTTTTGATCCAGTTAGGGCTTCGGCTCTTTGTTGCAATTAGGGCTTCGGTTTCTTCAATCGATCTGTGAGTGGTTGCCCTAGCTTGCTTGCAGTTGCTCGATCGAGTTTGATGCTTGTGAATTCGGTATGTACTGTCTCCTTTTGCTTTTCTAAATTGATACTTGAACTCGATCGAATCTAAATGCCGATGATGATTAGGGTTTTAATAGGATTTGATTTCCTATTTTTGCGTTCGACTGATTGCTGCAAAAATTCTTGTTTTGCCGTTCGATTACGCTTTGATGCTGAGGATTAATCTGACTTTGTCAATTTCGTATTTGTAGTAACTTGATTCACACGGCTTTGAATTGATTTCGTGATTTGAGATATTTGACTTTGTCAATTTCGTATATTTTCGACTGTTGATTTTGGGTATGTGAATCCACTACTCTGTATTAGCTTCGATCATCACCATTGCTTTTTACATTTTCTCTGCTGCATACCACTGCATTTCACTGCACTGTTGAAATTTGTTGTGTCTTGTTCATTGGGCTATGCAGTTGCCATGTCTTGTAGTTGAGCATTTGAGTCAGTGCTGTATCGATTTACTTGTGATGTTCTTGTAGTCAAGGCTTTGGTTGTTGCAGTATGTTACTGTTTTTCTTGTTAAAAAAAAACTGCTGTGTCATTTTGGTTTTCACTTGTGCATTTTGCCTTGAGTACATGTATTCTTGGCACTGCTTCTTTTGTTGTATGCATTGCATCACCACTGCATCATGCTTGGCCTTGACTTGTAGAATTTCACTGTATCTTCACTTTTGCTTTGCATTGACCATGGCTTCTTTGTATGAACTGCTGTGTATTTAGAGATTGAACCTGAGCATTACTTCGAGTTGTATTTACACCACTTTCTGTTGCACTGATTCTTGATATTTGTATCACTTGAGACTTGATGTTGACATGTGCATTTGGGTTTGTTGTTGATCTTCATGTGTTGGTTACTGATGTTGTACTTTGGTCTTTTGGACTGCATTTGTGTATATTTGATCATTTTTGCTGTTTACTGCAGTTTGTAGTGATATTGAGCATTGCATATTTGAAGTCTTGTATCATTTCTTGGTCATTGCATCAATTCTTGATGGCATTTTGTTCTGCACCATATTGTATGCAGTGTTGCAGTTGTTTGTATGCACTTCAACACTTCAGCATTCCATTTCACCTCTGACCTGTTGGTTCATTGTGATGTTCATTTTCATTGTTGCCTTGTTGACTGTGTTGTTGCATTGTATTCATGTCAGTGGTGCTTTGAGTCAGTGCTTCACCATACTTGTTGTTGCAGTATTCTGGTCAGTGGTGCTTTGAGTCAGTGCTAAATTGTTGTTGCAGTATTCATGTCAGTGATGCTTTGAGTCAGTGCAAAATTGTTGTTGCAGTATTCATGTTGTTGTTGGTGGCAATCTTGTATGCTGCTGTTTGTATTTGTAGTCTTGGCCAGTTGACTGTTGCTTTGAGTTGTTCATTGCTTGGTCTCTGTTGCCTTGAATTTCTGGTTGAAGCTGTGCACACGAGTTGGCGAGGCAGTGCACACGTATACGAATGTACACGTGTGTACTGCAGCCACTCATAGTTACCTGTCCCTGATAAAAAATACTGATATGCACAGATATTGCACAGTCAAAAAAAATAATGACGAACAACCCAAATAACTGAGGCAAACAATGTTTTCAAAATCATCGTTTCTTTCAAATTTCAAAAATATTTCTCTTTCAATTTTACTGCGTTTGAAAATATTTTTGCAGATTACTCAGATGCTGGATTCAAACTGGATTATAGTTGAAGACAAAAATATGAGTGTGAGTGATATGTAGTAAGGTTTTGATGTAAATGTGAAATGTCATGTATTGTAGTCAAAATTGTATATGTATAGTGAGAGCTTGAAATTGTACTATCAAAGTTGTAATAAATATTTGTTTGAATAAAAATTTCTGTTTGAATTCAAAATCTGTTTAACTTGTTCTGTTTGAATTCAAATTCGAATTCTGTGTAATTTAATTTTATTCAACAAATATTTATTTATTCTAAAAAAATAAAATAGTACATTACCAAATACATTTAAATGAATGTATATATGTTTATTATCATCAAACAAAAATCATATAGCGCAAGGCGCATATTCAACATAATGGACTGTACATATTCAACTTTTCAAACTCAAAAGACACTTATTTAAACAATTCACGAAAATGCTACAACTTAGTTGAATCAAGTTCAACCTAGTCTATCAAAAGTATGTTTGACATATGGCATTGTAAGTTAGGCCATCCCAGTATCAAAATTGCAAAAAAAGTGTTAACTGATAATAAAATAGTAGTTAAAGATATACCTTCCTCTCATGTTTGCAATTACTGTCAAATGGGAAGAGTCATAAATTAGCATTTCTAGAATCACAATTAGAGTTTAATAAGCCACTGCAACTTGTTGCAACTGACTTATAGGGTCCATCTCCTATTAACTCGAATTATGGATCTAGATATTATATATCTTTTGTGGATGCTTATTCCAAGTACACCTGGATTTTCTTCCTGAAATCAAAGTTTGAAGCACAAAATGTGGTAATGCATTTCATTAAATAAGTGGAGATGTATAAAAATCGGCAGGTAAAAGTAATACAAACTAATGGGGGTACAAAGTACAAGTCTTTTAAGGAATATTTTCAAGAAAAAGGAATTATTCACATAATGAATTGTCCCTATGCATTGGAACAAAATGGATTAGCTAAGAGAAAACATAGACACACAATAGAAACCGGTCTTACATTATTAGTACAAGCTTCACTTCCATTGAAGTTTTGCCAAGATGAATTTACAACTGCAGTCTATTTAATCGATAGACTACCTACTAAAGTAACACAAGGAAAATCCCCAATGAAAGTACTATTTAATGAAAGACCAAATTATCAGAGTTCAAAAACTTTTGGGTGTTTATGTTTTACTCACCTAAGGCCTTATAATTCACACAAATTAAATTTTATATCAACACCATGCATATTCCTAGGCTATGGTGTAAATTAGAAAGGATGTATATGCCTGGATAGTAATGAAAGCTATTTATATCAAGACTTGTCGTGTTAAAAGAGCACATATTTCCATTTGTAACATAAAGTGCAAAGATTATATAGAAGTTATACAATCCAAGGATATCAATTCAACCTATACCATTGCACATTAGCAATCGAAGACCAACATATGTGGAGGAGAACAAGAGCAATTCAGACACTCAATACACATTGTCCATAAGTGAACCCGGTCAAGATGAATCTAAACAGTTTCAGCATGCAACCCATACTCCAACAAATACAAGTAATTAACAGGTCAATAGTGATGATAATAATAAAGAAAAAAGCATAGAACAATCAACAAGCACATCAGGAACGAGTAATCTGAGGGCATCCAATGATAACAGTGTCCTAAAGTAGTATCTTTAAACCAAAGCTATACATAACATGTCTTCTTAGTGATGAACCGGAGACATTTGAACAAGCACTCAACAATGAAAAATGGAGAAAGGCAATGAATGAGGAATACAATGCATTAATGAAAGACAAGACGTAGAGTTTCATTTTATAACGTAGGCACAAAAGCATAATTAGATGCAGATGGACTTACAAGCTAAAGGAAAATACAAATGGCACTATATAGAGATACAAAGCAAGATTAGTTGCAAAAGGCTACACTCAACAACATGGCTTTGATTTCAATGAAACTTTCTCACTAGTGGTTAAACCAGCTAGCATAAGAGTGACCTTAACGATAGCACTACATAAAAGATGGGATATCAGATAATTAGATGTAAATAATGCTTTCTTAAATGGAGATACAATGGTGTGTAAATTACATATATTGTAAAGCACATATGGAACAACCAAAGGGTTCAATCAATTATGAAAAGATACAATGGTATGTAAATTAAGTAAAGCCATATATAGTTTAAAACAAGTTTCAAGAGTATGGTTTGACAAATTAAAGGTAACTCTTATTGGACTAATATATCAACTAGCAAAGTCAGATACTTCTCTGTTTATCAAGCTCAACAAAACTGCCACAACATATGTATTAGTATATGTGGATGATCTTATTATTACCGGTGACAATGAAAGAGAAATTAATCATGTCATTTAACATGTAGATAAGCAGTTCTCCATTAAGGACTTCGGAAAACTTAGCTATTTTTTGGAAATAGAGTTAAACAGAATATCAGAATCAATAAAGCAATTATGTCAAAAGAAGTATATTAAAGAATTACTCAAGGAAAAAAAGAATGAAACAAAACCATTACCAACCCCTATGAATAGTAATCTACACTTATCAAAGCACAAAGGTGATGCAATTGCTAATGCAAAAGAGCGTAGGAGCATTGTCAGAGCACTACCATATGCTACAATTACAAAGCTTGAGATATCATACAATGTTAATAAGGTGTGTCAGTTTATGCATTGGCTATTAAATGAGCATTGGAAAGTAGTAAAACGAATATTAAGGTATATAAATGGCACATTAAATCATGGTCTATGAACTCCAACAAAAACCTAACTATCACTGGATTTGCTAATGCTAATTGGGCATCAGATCCTGATGACCGAAGGTCAACAACATGGTATTTTATCTATCTAGGTTAAAATCCAGTGTCAATGTGTTCAAAGAAGCAGCCAACTGTATCCAGATCAAGTGCCGAGTATGAATACAAAAGTCTAGCCAGTGCAACCACAGAAGTGATATGGTTAGAACCACTTCTCTATAAGCTATAAATCCATACAAACAAAAAAGCTGTAATTTGGTATGATAATTTAAGTGCCATGTCGTTGTCTACTAATCCAATTTTACACACATGAACAAAATGCTGAATCACTAGTTTTTGATTCATGACAAGACGGTTCAGAAGCTAAAGAAAAATATGCACTCATGCATGACAAAAAGAAGACATCAGAGGATCAGGACTAAAACTCTATGCTTAAAGTAATTATTATGTGTGTTGAGTCTTAGACATATGTTAAAATCAATCCTCAAGTTTTCAAGCTTTCCATTTTTCTTAAAAATCAGAGTTCACTGTGCAATATATGCACAACCAGTCGACTGGCTATGCATGCCCAGTTGACTGACTGTGCATATGCACAATAGTGTACTCTTTTTCAAATTTTAAAATGATCAATTTTTTTTATATATTCAAATTCAGTCGACTGATAGAAATCGACCAGTCGACTGATCCGGCTTAACCGTCAAAATTCTGAATGGACATCTTCTTCCATGAAGAGTTGCACTTCGTGAAAAGATGCCACTCTTGGGTGAAACTCTTCACTAAGAGTTTCATCTCTTTGAAAACTATATATAAGTGTTATCACATACTTCATAATCACCAAAATCTGATTCTAATTCTTTATATCTTCTCTTGTGATTATTCTAGTGCATTCATACTCTCCATTGTTTTGAATCATTGAATTATATTTCATATACTTTGATTCTTAGCAATATTCTTCCTTTCAAATCTTCACATACTCTTTATATTCTTGAGGAATTGATTATTGGAAGTTTGTAATCTTAAAGACAAATCAGTATTATCAAGAACACATTAAGTCAACTACTTTTATATTCTGTTAAGTCCTGTTCTGCTGCTCAGGCAAGGGAAAGTCCTCTTCGGCTGCTGAGGCAAAAATCCTGTTATGTTGCTCAGGTGTCTATTCTACTGCTCAGACCTATTCCTCCGGGTTAAGTGAGGGTATTGTTAGTTAAAGCCAGAAGTTAGTCTGGGACTGGACGTAGAACGGGAGTTCGAACCGGTATAAAAATTCCTGGTGTTCTTACTTTTATTTACTTTACTGCTTTTAACTGCTTCTGAACTTAATTTAATATATATTCCATATCTATCGATCCACATAGACTTTCTTTTGGTATCAGAGCAGGTTTCTTATAACCGTTACAAAGTTATCTGATATCTTGCTAATATGGAAAATAACACCAGCACTACCACTAATACTGTCACTAACACTAGTTTTATTGAAGGTCAATCCACTGCACGACCTCCGTTTTTTAATGGTTTGAACTATAATTATTGGTCTACTTGTATGAGAATCTGCATGCAATCTAATAGTTTTGAATCATGGAATATCACACAAAATGAATACACTCTTCCTACTGGAGAATACTCCACTTGGTCAAACACAAAAAAATTAGATGCTACTACTACTGCTAAAGCTATGAACATGTTATTTTGTGCATTAGATAGAAATGAATTTAATCGTGTTAGCATGTGTCAAACTGCTTATGAAATATGGAGAATGCTTAAAATCACTCATGAAGGAACTAACAAAGTCAAACAAAACAAAATCTCCATGCTCAAAAATCAGTTTCAAAACTTTTGAATGAAACAAGATGAGTCTATAAATGATATGTACTCTAGATTCTAAGACATATATCACTCATTGTTATCACTAGGAGAAAAGTATACAGATTTTGATATTGTGTCAAAATTCCTCGACTTACTCACGGATGAATGGGAGAGAAAAGTTTTAGCTATCGAAGAAGCTAACGATATCTCTACCATAAAACCAGAGGAGTTGATAGGAAATCTAATGTCTTATGAAGTTAATCAATAGGATAAAAGAGTACATGCACAAGACAAAAAGAACATAGCTTTTCGGGCTGAAAAAGAAGAGACCCAAAATTCAGATGATGAGAATTTAGCATTCATTGACAAGAATTTCAAGAAATTCTTAAAGTATCGAAAGAACAACAGATTCAATGATAAAAATAATTTCTCAAGCAAACCATCTGTATCAGCTTTAGAATGTTATAACTGTCATAAGAACGGACATGTCCAGAAAAATTGTCCAGAACTAAAGAAGAGTTATTCTAACAAGGGAAGAAAAGACAAGTACAAAAAGAAAGCATTCTTTGTCACATGGGACGACTTAGATTCCTCATCATCTGATAGTGACAGTGATAATGAAAATGAACAAGCAAATGTATTCTTCATGGCAACAGAAAATGAGGTTAGTGATCTTACTTTTGACGATCTAATAGAAATTAATTCAGAACTTTTGAACACCCTAAAAAGTTTCAAAAGAAAATATAAAGAAGCACGTGAAAATCAGAACAAAGCAGAATCCGAAAGAGATATGCTTAAAGATGAGAATAAAATACTAGAGGAAGAACTTGAAAAACTTCAAGAATCAGTCTCTAATACTAATTCTCAACTAACTTTATTGAGTCAAGAAATTGAAACTCAAAAAGAAAAGAATGATATTCTTGTCTCTGAAAATCACGAGTTAAAAACAAAAGTAAAATTACTTGAACTAGACAATACTGTGCTAAAAAGTAAGCTAGAGAATATTACTAAAAATGTTTCTAACTTTAATAAAGGAAGAGAAAATTTGTCTAAAATTATTGAAAATTCTCAATCAGTGTCAAGTAAAAAGGGGTTAGGTTATGTTAAGAAGTCAATAGCTCCATCTAGAATAGAAAATAAAAGGAGAATTGATTCTAAACCCACAATCACTAAGGAAAATTCAAAAAGGACAAATTTGAAAACTATAAGAATATGGATTCCTAAAACAAACAATTGTTTGATTAGGCAGAAATATGTAAACACCTTTTTAGAAACTGTTCATAAAAATAAGGATTACATTTTTAAATGGGATACTAAGCCCTCTTGGGTTTGGGTCCCTAAGGTTTAACTCTTAGGACCCTATTAAAAAGTGGGTACCAATGTTATCTCATATTTTTTGTAGGTCCCACTCAAGAAAAGAGGAAAATGGATACTCGATAGTGGTTTTTCAAAACATATGACAGGAGACAAAGATATGTTATCAAATATTACTTACTCAGATGGAGGCTCCGTCACCTTTGGAAACAACTCCAAAGGTTATATCATTGGCAAAGGCGATGTAAGCAACAACGATATTTCAAATTTACCTCTTATTTCAAATGTTTTACTTGTCAAAAATTTAAAACATAATTTACTTAGTATCAGCCAATAGTGTGACAAAGGATTCAAAATCACTTTTTCTGAAAACAAATGTAGTATTTTTGATCAAAATCAAAATTTTATCTTTGAAGGAAATAGAGATAGAAATATCTATGTTCTGAATATGAAAATAAATCATAATTTAGATATGTGTTTAATAGCCAAAGAAAATGATCATTGGTTATGGCACAAACGATTCTGTCATATTAACTTCAAAACTATAAACAAGCTCTCTAAAAATGATTTAGTGAAAGGTCCACAAAAAATGAATTTTAAAATTGATCATATTGGTGATGCATGTCAGTTAGGAAAGTTAACTAAGTCATCTTTTAAATCTAAAAAGGTCATTTAAACTTTACAACCATTTGAATTACTACATATGGATTTATTTGGACCAACGCAAGTACAATCCATTAATCATAGTAGATATGTGTTTGTTATTGTTGATGATTTTTCTAGATATACATGGACTATTTTTATGAAAAACAAAAGTGATACCTTTGATAATTTCAAAACTTTTGTCAAAAGAATTCAAAATTTTAAAGGTTTAAAAATTAAAAATATAAGAAGTGATCATGGAGGTGAATTCGAAAACGAAGTCTTTAAACATTTTTGAAGGGAATATTCCATAATTTTTCATTTCCTAGAACTCCATATAAAAATGGAGTTGTAGAACGTAAAAATAGAACCTTACAAGAATATGCAAGGACTTTGTTAAATGGAAGTACGTTACCAAAACATTTCTGGGCTGAAGCAGTTGCAACAGCTTGTTATGTTTTGAATCGAGTTTCTATTCCACCACTAACTAAGAATACTCCTTATGAACTTCTTAATGGATAAAAACCAAATATTTCTTATTTTAAAGTTTTCGGTTCAAAATGTTTTGATTTAAACACAAAAGATCAGCTTGGTAAATTCGATCCAAAATCCGATGAAGGAATCTTTTTAGGATATTCGGATCGAAGCAAAGCTTATCGAATTTATAATAAAAGAACAAATATCATCGAAGAAACACTTCATGTATCTTTCGATGAAAATTTTAAAAAAATCTCAAGTATAAGAGATGATGAAGAATTCTCTGATAATATCACAAACATAGAAACTTCAAATCTTTAAAATAATGAAGACATTGTTCACAATAACAATGAATTATGATCTCCACCTAGATTATTAAGAGATCATCCTTCTACTAATGTTATTGGAGAACTCAATTCTTCTGTTAGAACAAGAAGTCAATTAAATCAAATGGTTCATGTAGCTTTCCTTTCTCTTATTGAACCTAAAAATATTAAAGAATCATCTACCGATGAAAATTGGTTAATTGCTATGCAAGAAGAACTAAAGTAATTCGAAAGAAATGACGTTTGGGATTTAGTTCCACGACCTAGTGATCAATCAGTTATTGGTACAAAATGAATTTTCAAAAATAAAGCAGATGAACAAGGAACTGTTAAAAGAAATAAAGCTAGATTAGTTGCTCAAGGATATAATCAAGAAGAAGGAATTGACTATGAATAAACGCTTGCTCCAGTCACTAGACTAGAAGCAATACGAATCTTACTAGCATTTGCATGTTTTCATAACTTTAAATTATATCAAATGGATATCAAAAGTGCTTTTTTAAATGGTGTTATAAAATAAAATGTTTATGTTGAACAACCTCCGTTATTCATACACGAACAATTTGCTAACCATGTCTATAAGCTTAAAAAGGCTTTACATGGTTTGAAACAAGCACCTCGTGCTTGGTACGATCGTCTTAAAAGATTTTTAATAGATTCTGGTTTTGAAATTGGAAAGGTTGATCAAACTATGTTTATTAAAAGAAATAAACATGATATTTTAATTATTCAAATATATGTTGATGATATAATTTTTGGATCTACAAGTGAAAGAATTTATCAAGAATTTTCTAAAATAATGACCAATGAATTTGAAATGTCACATATGGGTGAGTTAAATTATTTTCTTGGCTTACAAATAAAACAACTAGAAAATGGTATCTTTATTAATCAAGAAAAATATTGTAACAATCTAATTAAACGCTTTGGTATGGAAAATACTTCTACCAAACCAACTCCTATGAGTACAACCATACATCTTGATAAAGATGAAAATGGCAAAAGTATTGACCAAAAATTATATCGAAGTATGATTGGATCGTTACTATATTTAACAGCTAGTAGACCTGACAATATGATGAGTGTTTGTTTGTGTGCACGATTTCAAGCAGATCCAAAAGAGTCACACATTAGAGCAATGAAACGTATATTACGATATCTTAATAAAACCAAGGACTTTGGATTATTTTATCCGAAAGACTGTCCTTTCGAATTAGTTTTATATAGTGATGCTGATTTTGGAGGAAGTCGGACGGATAAAAAAGTAAAGCGGAACTTGTCACTTTATTGGATGATCTCTTGTATCTTGGTTTAGTAAGAAACAAAATTGCGTCTCACTCTCAACTTGTGAAGCAGAATATATATCTGCAGCTTTAGCATGTTCTCAAGTAATCTATATGCAGCAAACTCTTCAAGATTTTGGTTTTAATTTATCTAAATCAACAATTTTTTATGATAACTTAAGTTTAATAATCTTATCTAAAAACCCAATTAATCATTCACAAATAAAACATATTGACATACGTCATCATTTTCTTCGTGATTGCATTGAAAAAGATATAATAAATCTTGATTTCGTATCTTCTGAAAACCAGTTGGTCGATATTTTTATTAAACCTTTAAATGAAAACACTTTTGTAAAATTGAGACGAGAACTTGGAATCATCTCGTTTAAAAATTTATAATTTTTTTTGATAAGCTAGGATTCGAACTCAGAACCTCCTGGTAAGTATGGATATGTCTTTGCCAGTAGGCTACGTGATGTTTCTTGTCCAAGCTCATAGCTCACTTCAGCCTATTTCTTTTTTTAGGTCCACATCTCCTTGATTATTGTCCTCAATTCTCTTATGGCTGAAATTCGATCACTCTATATTTCATCTCAGCTATTCATTTTTTTCCAGACTTCTCTATTTATATTCATTCGAAAATATTCCTACTTGATTAAAGAAAATATTACTCCTATCAAAAACTATCAAACATGGTTTTCAACTTTGCATTGTTTATCTACACCATCGCTGGATCATCCTCAGACGAGCCTTCCTCTCATTACTCATCGGATATTCTTCAGTTAATTATGAATCTCCAAATTCAGGGCCTTCAATACTTCCAACTCCGACTCCTGCTTATATCCTAATATGTCCACCACAAAACCATCATACGGGATATACGCCAGAAAATAAACGCACACGAAGAAGCTTATTTCCAACTCCGACAACTAAAGAAAAGATAGATGATGTACATCACTATCAGAGGGAAACACTTGAACTTCAGCGTGAAATGTATTATGAACAAAAGAGTCATGGTAGGAGACTTAGTTTTCTTGAACGATGTGCTGCAAAAATATGTGGTTCATCCCCCATCAACACGAACGCACATATTCACTCACCTCAACGCCCTCATGTATCACCGAATTCATGGGAACGTGGAGGAATGAGCAAGTCACCAATTCAAAAAGAATGTTCACCTAATCAACTATTTGTTGAAGATACAAAAATTGAACCGGGAGATGAATTGGAAGACTCACGCTCTCATTTCTAGTTTTTGTATACGCAAAAACTTCTATGCTTATTGTCTTTGTTTTAAAAATGTACTTATGTTCATAAATAAAACTTGTATGTCTTCATGAAATATAATTCAAAAGCTTTTCTAAAATTTTTTTACAGTCAGTCGACTGAAATTCAAATACAGTCAACTGTTTACAGGTAACCAAAACTCTCGGGAAACCAGTCAGTCGACTGACCTAACACGATCAGTCGGCTGGCTGTATAAATTGTTTGTTTTTCCAAGTGCACCAGTTGTCTGACAACTTTTCTCAGTTGACTGGCTGTAGGAAAATTCTTCTGTTCCCTTATTTAGTTACCTTTTACTCCCCTCTCTCTTTACCATTCTCTGTTTTTTACCCAAATCAATTTCGTAAAAGAACCCTAAATCCCAAGTTAATTCACATTTTCCACCAATTTCTTGCTCAAATGGCTCCTATTAAGCGAAATAGGCAGAGCTCCTCTTCCGTCGAACCTACCGATGCCAAAATTGCACAATGGCTATATAATGATGTAGTAGTAGCAAGATGGCATAAAATAAAAAATTCGCGGATCTTTGAAGGTTTATTTACGGTCTACAACGATTTTGCGGCTTACGGATTACAAGAGCTTACGCGTAGATCCGGATTGGAATCACTACTCGACTTGAATCTCAATTTTCACAAGATCATCATCTCATGGTAAAGCTTTTTTATGCTAATTTAAATCTTCCTCATCAACGTCCATCAAATAGAGATGATTGTGTTTGGAGTTCAGTTAGTGGGCATCAAGTTTTCTTCTCCTTAGACCGAATGGCGTACATACTTCGATCTCCTAACCAAGGTATTCCTCTAAATGATGTCGATTGTAATATTCGACAAAGAGATCAAATTAGCCATATGTTCATGGGTGACAATATGACGGAACAAAAATCCATTCTTCTTCGACCAAAAGCAAGAGTTCTTCACAAAGCATTCATGAGGAGTATCCTTCCAAGAACCGGGTCTTATGAACTTATCTACCCAGAGAATTTCAAAGCACTATATGCGGTATGGGGAGGAATTCAAGTCAATTGGCTACGGAAAATATTGGATGAATTTCTCACCTTCAACAACGGTAATATGAGAATCATTTACTTCGGAGAATATATAATGGGATTACTTTTAAATGTGGGTACACCTCAACCTAAATCCGACACTTCTTCCATTGGAGTTATCAACATTCGCACATTAAGTCTCATGAAACTACGGTCAGCTCCTCCTACATTTATCTCATATGAAGAATGGTATCGCCAACAACGATAACAACAATTAGGCAGACCAATCTTTCGAGATCGAACACCTCATCTCGAAGAAGACGAAGAAATTCGTCTTGCAAAATCGGCTAGTATACGAGAATCCATAGAGATCCTTTCTAAAACTCAACAAATACTAGGAACTCGTTTGAAGAAAGTTGATAAAAAATTAGACAAGGTCAAAGGATTCTTTTCTATACTGTGATTTCATGTTCTTCATCCACGACTACTTCTTTGGTAGCACATTGTAAGCGTCCAGAGCCGAGATTCACATGGTCTACTTCCGAGGGCTACACCGGAAGCGATACTAGCGGACCAAGTGGTAGTGGACATAACAAATCAAGGCCTGGAAAGGGGCATATGTATGAGAAGGAATTTGACTAGGATCATGATAAGTAAGCTTCTATCTATTGTTGGTAAGATTTGATAGAATTTGCAAACTACTCTAGTAAACATAATGAGACTTGTAGTAAGTAGTCTCATTATTGTTGTTTATGTTTTTATTCATCTCATGTACTATGATACTCTATTTTATCTATGTGTAATGTTCGTATATTGTACTCTCATTGCTCTGTTTATGTGTTGTACACTAAAATTTATTTCATCTGTCTCCTTTTTGTCGATGACAAAGGGGGAGAAAATGTATGCGCACTAATATATTTGATGCAGGAAAACAATATCATATATTAAGGGGGAGAAAATTTCTCTCTAAGATATATACAGGTTGTCATCAATCAAAAAGGGGAAGAATGTTGAATCACTAGTTTTTGATTCATGACAAGACGGTTCAGAAGCTAAAGAAAAATATGCACTCATGCATGACAAAAAGAAGACATCAGAGGATCAAGACTACAACTCTATGCTTAAAGTAATTATTATGTGTGTTGAGTCTTAGACATATGTTAAAATCAATCCTCAAGTTTTCTAGCTTTCATTTTTCTTAAAAATAAGAGTTCACTGTGCAATATATGCACAACCAGTCGACTGGCTATGCATGCCCAGTTGACTGATTGTGCATATGCACAATAGTGTACTCTTTTTCAAATTTTAAAATGATCAATTTTTTTATATATTCAAATTCAGTCGACTGATAGAAATCGACCAGTCGACTGATCCGGCTTAACCGTCAAAATTCTGAATGGAAATCTTCTTCCATGAAGAGTTGCACTTCGTGAAAAGATGCCACTCTTGGGTGAAACTCTTCACTAAGAGTTGCATCTCTTTGAAAACTATATATAAGTGTTATCACATACTTCATAATCACCAAAATCTGATTCTAATTCTTTATATCTTCTCTTGTGATTATTCTAGTGCATTCATACTCTCCATTGTTTTGAATCATTGAATTATATTTCATATACTTTGATTCTTAGCAATATTCTTCCTTTCAAATCTTCACATACTCTTTATATTCTTGAGGAATTGATTATTGGAAGTTTGTAATCTTAAAGACAAATCAGTATTATCAAGAACACATTAAGTCAACTACTTTTATATTCTGTTAAGTCCTGTTCTGCTTCTCAGGCAAGGGAATGTCCTCTTCGGCTGCTGAGGCAAAAATCTTGTTCTGTTGCTCAGGTGTTTATTCTGCTACTCAGACCTATTCCTCCGGGTTAAGTGAGGGTATTGTTAGTTAAAGCCAGAAGTTAGTCTGGGGACTGGACGTAGAACGGGAGTTCGAACCAGTATAAAAATTCCTAGTGTGCTTACTTTTATTTACTTTACTTCTTTTAACTGCTTCCGAACTTAGTTTAATATATATTCCATATCTATCGATCCACACAGACTTTCACAAAACATATGGAACTTGTTTGTACTTCGTACGAGAACAAAGAAACAGTGGGAAAATCAACATAAATCCTATAAATGCATCTTACTAAAGAGGAGATATACATGCGAAGGTGTTATCAGCTTGAAATTTCTGCCGATTCAAAGATGATTTAAAGATACAAGCCTCGACAGTAAATCCAGAGATGATAACTCAAGCTCAAAGTGAAATCAATTGACTGCGTCAACAATTAAGCTATTTACTTAGAAATCAAAGTGAACACAAGCTCCTTCTAAGGTAATTTGAATATTAGAAGCATTTTCAACTAAATTTTTGTATTAATCTGTAGATAATTTTAAGAATAAAGCTCGATGACGTATTTGGGGATAAGGAAGAAAACCTTAGATTATTTTGAGGGAGAAAATTGAATAATGAAGTATCTGGTTGTAACATGATAATATATCACTAAGGGTGGTAATGAATTTTTTATAATACAGTTCTAAAGCAAACCAATTCAAAGCAGTATTGTATATTATGTAAATAATGATGATAGCATGTACAAGTATTCAATTCTCATAATAAAATTCCGTCTTTCAATCAGAATTACTTCATTCTGCAATTCAAATATTAATCATCAAATCTCAAAATTCTTTTCCTTCTAAAGTCGTTACTTGATCCAAAGTTTTGTACTGCTTTGATCAAGCCAATAACATGGTATAAAATTTATGATAATTGCCAAGAGTGGAGAAAGAAGAAAAAAGATTTAACTACAAAACCTGATGACCTAAAATGTGGGGACTAACACTGTTTATATAAATGATAGGAGATGCGAAGAGGAGTTGCTTCTCTTTAGAAAAAAATGTTAGAAGAGGTACCAAACGAAGAGCAACATCCATCAGAAAGAATTACACCTCTTCGAAAAGACATGGTTGTTCATGGTCAACGTTCACTACACGTTCAGTTTCTTATTGGTCGACCGGTGACACTTCATGCCTAGTAAGCTTTTAAAATATACAACATATAAAATCAAATAGATAATGGATCCATTTTCAGCAATGCCTCAACTAGTATAACCTCTCATCAAATCAACGACAACGACTCCACAACAACATCATCAAGAAAAGATAATTAAATACCCAAAAGTAACATCATTAAAATGATCTAAAAGTATAGTGCTTAAACACTGTTAGTATTTCTACTTTTTTTTCTTGCAAAACAAACTGATTTTATAGTGATGCATCCATTTTTATGGATAAAATTATTATAAGTGTGGGGGAGAATCCCCTAGTAGCTTTAGCATATATGCCAAGAGAGCACAAAAGTTTGAAAAGTTGCATAAGACAATCACACTAAACAAATCACATGGACCAAATTGTCAAGCAAACCTAGTTGCAATAAAATATACCCAATCGATCACCTAACAAGTTGCATACAGGGATAACCTAAATAGCTCACACATACCAAGAATTATAAGAAAACAAACATATAATAAACATAGAAACAATGACACTAGACACTCCCAACTACCACCTATCACTAGAGCACACCGTATAAAATGACTTGGGAAATTAACAAAGGAGCATGGGACCACAGCATATCAACCTAGACCTGCCAAAATATGACCCAACCCATTAACCCAACCCATTTACCCTACTTTTAAATGGGTTGGATCAACCCATTTATGAATTTTATTAAATAGGTTATGGGTTGTGTTGACCCATTTTTAAAAGGGTTATAAGTGGGTAACCCATTTACTCATTTATTAAAATTATTAAATTTTAATATAAATTTAAAAAAATAAGAATTTTAAACATAAAATGTACTTTTTCATGATGACTGACAGTTATACTTAGAAAATAACGGCCCACCGCATTCTCATATTTAAACTTCACCTAGTGTAGAAACTGCTATTTTTTTTGTCCAGACCACAATAACTTTTTCATACTAACTCAGAACCAGAGAGACTTCGACCAATTAACTCACACCTAAATTACGGACGATATGAAACACTTGGATACTTGATCTTATGAACACATAATGTAGTTTTGCAAGGGGACTGACAGTTGACAGTTGTACTTAGAAAATAACAGCCTATCGCATCCCCATATTTGAACTCCGCTTAGTGCAGAAGCCGCTATTGTTTTTGTTCAGACTGCAATAACTAATATTATTGACTCAAAATCAGGTGAGACTTCGACCGTTTAACTCCCACCTAAATTACGGACAGTAGGTAACACTCGGATACTTCATTGTGTGAATGCATACTGTAGTCTCCAAGAGGACGGACAGTTGTACTTAGGAAATAACAGGCTACTACATTCTCATACATGAACTCCGCCTAGTGCAGAAGCCGCTACTTTTTCTGTTCAAACCGCAATAACTTCTCCATAATGACTTGGAATCAGGCAAGACTCCGACCGATTAACTCCCACCTAAATTACGAACAGTATGTAACATTCAGATACTTCATCGTGTGAACGCACACTGTACTTCTCCAAGGGGACTGACAGTCGTACTTAGAAAATAATAGGCTACTGCATTCTTATACATGAACTCCGCCTAGTGCAGAAGACGCTATTTTTTTGTTCAGACTGCAATAACTTCTTAATATTGACTCAGAATCAGGCGAGACTTCGACCGATCAACTACCACCTAAATTACAAACAGTATGTAACATTCGGATATTTCATCATGTGAACGCACACTGTACTTCTTCAAAGGGACTAACAGTTGTACTACATCCCCTTATATGAACGTCGCCTAGTGCAGAAACTGCTATTTTTTGTTCAAACTCTAATAACTTCTTCACATTGACTCGGAATCAGGTGAGACTTCGGACGATGTACTCCCACCTAAATTATGGACAGTACATAACACTCGGATACTTCATCTTGTGAATGCAAACTGTAGGTCTCTAAGGGGATTGACAATTGTACTTAGAAAATAACAGACAACCATATCCTCATACTTAAATTTTGGTAACAATTAGATATAAAATTTAAAACATAAAAATTAGAATTATTTTATATTTATTTGTTTTTTATTAGTCAAATCAAATTTAAATCTTTAAATGGGTTAAATGGGTAACCCGCTTATTAAACAGGTTGGGTCATAAATGGGTTGGGTCATAAGTGGGTAAAAATGAATGGGTCATAAATGGGTTGGGTCAAAATCGACCCAACCCATTTTGACCCAACCCAACCCATTTGACTGGCCTATATCAACCTACTAAAATATAGTGAGCAATTACAATAAAAATAGTCAGACAGAACATTATAGAAATTAGCATAGAAGTACTTGAAAGCAGTAGACAGTCTAGAAAACCATGACAACCAAGCTACGAATTAGGCATAGAGAGTAATGAGTATGAAGACAAGAGAGAAACATCCCCAAGCCACAATAGAGCGCTACTAGCATAACTTAAAGAGCCACCTCCATTGCAAAGCAATCGCCGAGGAAACCCATCAGAGATATAAAAAGTCGGTAGGATGTGGCTTGGATCCAAAATCAAAACATCCCTAGGCCTGAAACTAACATCATTGTCAAAGCCCATGGCTCTACTAATCCCTCCCAATGACCATAGAGGAGCAGAATCTACACACGCAGAGGAGAATCTATGGATGAATCTAATGGGAGTTGAAGTACATATGCTACTTCAAGACCAAGCTCACAACTCGAAAAAATTTCAGAATTTCAACGAGAGAAAGGTGGAGAAGTAAGCTAGCAAACATCGGACCTAAATCAAAGAACGGGAAAGAGATGGTAAAGAACTCGTGTGAAATAGAATTTAGGAAGAAACACAAAAAAAGCCAACAACAACATGGAAAGCAAGGAAAGAATGGATAGGAGAGAGGAGCAATAAGCGATGTGAAGAAATGGTTAGAGAGGGGAAAAAAGTAGAAACAGTGGTTGAAGAGAAAGGAAAGCCTAGTCCCTATTTTTGAAAGTTTTTTTGATGAAATCATAAAAAAATTGTTTAGGTGGGACTCCTTAGAATCATTAAAAAATTGGTTTTAGAAACATTTTTTTTCCATCAAAGAATTTATTTGTATTTTTACTTTATTAAGGAACTCTTTAGAACGAAAATTATTAGACAATTTATAATAATGACTACTTATCCAATTATAGAAAAACAAAGCAATAGCATAAAACTAAATTTGTAGTAGGAGTTTTAGTATTATTAAAAATTACTTGGTTTCTCTCAAACCGCATATACCAACAAGTAATAGTGCATGTCGTACCTAGCAAAATTATATGACCACTACTTTAATAAAAATGTCATGGTCCGTTTTTCCATACCCTTTGAATCGACAATAAACCATACATGTCCAACTCAAATTGCACGAAAATACGGAACATGAAGGGTAATAAAGAAAAATAGACAATACAGAATGTCACACGAATGGAATAACATATAATATTGAATAATATATTTACAGCGGAAACTTTTAAATACATATATCAGAGTCTAACCTAAATTCAGCTTAGAC
The DNA here is from genome assembly GCA_030765085.1 of Allium cepa. NCBI lineage: Eukaryota > Viridiplantae > Streptophyta > Magnoliopsida > Asparagales > Amaryllidaceae > Allium > Allium cepa. The sequence continues at coordinate 696,596,890 of CM060929.1, read as the reverse complement.
ATTTATAAACATCTGTCCTTACAATTGCTGACAAACATCAACTAAAACAAACTAAGTACAGCGAATAATAGAATATTTCCATGCATAGATGAATATCTCCAACTTTCCTTTGAAAACTCCAATCATCTTCGACTAACTCGAAACTACTCAGATCTGACCCGAGTATTAAAAATACCCGAATCAGGCTTGACAAACCAATATGAGAAGAACTCAATAATAAATGACAGTGTCACATATCAGCCTACAAATAGAAATCCTATGAAAAGAAAGAGTGTCTCATAAGACCACGCCCACACATAAACACAAACGATTTTTTACCTTATGATAACTAAAACACTTTTATGTATCAAAAGGTTTGATATTAATTCTAATGACATCTTTTTTAAAACATTTGCAAATAAACTTATTAATCTTATCCGAAATGGTTACCCATATAGCAATTCGAGGCTATTCATTACGCCAATACAAACAAAACCGTAGGTTCTTATTGGAGAATGGATTTCCATACAAATGACCAGGTGAAGGATGTACCTTCCGAATGGTTACACCTCTAGATGGATGTCTCGAGAAACCATCACAAAGCTCCTCTACTAACATAAGACCCGCCTATCTCAATAACTAGATAGTACAGAATATGTCATCCCCCAGTAGTTACCGACCTTTAGTCGAGCGCTCGTTTCCATACACCACATTAATTTACATCCCGAACTTCATAGCGGGAAGAAATATATCTAGAAGGGGATGATCAGACCCTACTTGGGAATGACCCACTTAGCCTTGCTGCATCTAATTCTATTTCGGTCATTTCTGGTTTGATGAGGCTTGAGGCAACGATTACCTTTTCACATAGCACATATCACATCTTTGAATGCCACAATTTCCATTTCCGTTGACTACTAATTGCCTTCCACGAAAATATAAACCTTGAGCTCGAACGTCTCAAGAGGGTGTTAAGCTAAGAGAAGTTGCCTTCTCCACCACCGCTGATGTACATTTGTAAAAACCAATGTACGTAATCTTTAGAAATGCAATGTCAGACAAACGTCCATACAAGCTGTCCAGGAACAGGACAAATCGACTACTACCACTAGTAACGAGTAGTCCTTGCAATTCGAAAAATCTCCATCACGAGGAGACCACTGCAATAAATAACTCTATAAAGGGGCCCAGCTAGAGCATGTTCAACAAGCAGTTTCCATGCTATGAAGATCCACAGTTTTCAGTAATCATCATCTTCAACATGTCTTCACGTTCGAACGTATACATTGGTTCGAAGTGGTTTTCGGATAGGAATCACCCAAATCCAACCTCGGTTCCTTCGTAATCCAATTATCGATAAAAATTGAATATGAGTATATACGATTTATTAAGTCTATTTTCACTTTAATTCTTTTCGGATGATTTCTAAATCTCATTCTTTTGATTTAGAATAATTCTAAGTAATTCATTCTTTTACTTTGGAAAATATCTCAAATTTCCTCACTTAACTCTCAATCCAAATTCCTTAACTTTTAAGCGGGTCAAAAACAATGTTATTTAAGACATCGTTTATGACAAACCCTAAATCAATCTTAGCAAACATTTTTGAGTAAATAGGTTCATAGAAATCATTTGTTTTGGAGATTGCTTAACTTTTGGATAATACCAACCTTCTTTTATTTCATAAACTGAATACAATATTTTTATCTAAGAGCATCCCGGCGTTCCTTTCGATCTGTTCCACCCCTCGCCTAACAAAAGAAAACATAGGTTAGGTAAGTTCAGGGCACTGATTGCTCCATCCCTAACCTTAGTTAAATACCTTGTTTTATATTCCTAGATCTCATAGGCGGGGCAAACGTACTAGTCATTTCCGCATACTCAGATTTTCAACTTTATTTTGGAATTACTTATAAATATTCCAAATTATCTTTCAAAACTCTTAATTATCCTTTTCAAAACATTCACAATTGATTCTGGGAAAATTCGTTACATTTAAACTCATATCCCAAAAGTTATAGAATTCGCAGCAGAAAAATGCTACGGAAGTGCTATATAAGCTTATTCGATTTAAACAACTTTTAAACATTCGATAATTCATATTTTTCAATTCAAATCTCTTTTAAACTATTTAAATAGATTTATTTAATTTATTCCATATTTTTCCATAATTAAAAATATTTGTTTAAACAGATTTCCTGTTATGGTCACTTAACTGCACTAGCGCGATTTTTCTAGAAAATTGATGTGGACTTAATTCAAAATCTACTTAACGAAACTTTGATTTTCTTTCTTGGTTTAGAAGATATGGGTATAATAGTCCGAAATTTTCTTATCTTAAAGAATTCCAAGCTATATTGCACTTTACACATTCATTTGAACTTGTCGGCGCGAAATCACTAACTACCATTATGTGATGCACCTAGTTCTAATTTATTTTTCAATATTCGAAATAATGTATTCAAATTGAGTTCTATTACTTATAAAATCATTACAAATAATTTTAAATCAATATGTTCACATTTTAAAGTATTTAAAATGAATTTTCATTATTACTATATTATAATATTATTTTGTTCCTATTATTTTAATATTAAATTTTAAATTCCAATTTCAATTCAATTTCAATTCTACTTCATATTAAACTCATTTAAAACTTAGATTTCAAATTTAATTTCAACTTAAACTTCAATTCAACCTTAATTTCAAATTTAATTTTTCAAAATCGATTTCAATTTCGATTTCACTATTCATCTCAATTTCAATTTCAATTTAACTATCGTTTTTAATCCCGTTTCACTTCAAATTTCAAATTCTCTTTTGTTTCTACTTTAATTTCAATTCTAATTGAAAAGTGACTTATTTTTCCAAAGTACATAATATCACCAAAATATGGTCTTATTAACAAAGGTGATTACTTAATCAAAAATAAGCATAATGAAATTTAACATCTATCACTAACATAAGTATGGTGCATACACAAACTAATATGATAAATAATCACAACCATAAACACTTGCTACTTATTCAAACATAACACAAACATAACTAAACATCCATAGAAACATTTTAAAGTGGTGTATACTTGCATATGTCATAAGATAATAATTATTGCAAAATCAAAATACGATCTTTTAAAAGCGGTGAGAATTTTCTCACCTTTAACCAAATTGTTTTACTTCCTACCAATATTCATTTAATTTAACTCTTCACTAAACCACCACCTAAACATTCTTCCACCTTTTTAAGTGCTCGGCCACCACCCTACATCCCTTCTTGCTCTTGGCCATAGCCTTCCTCTTCCATGTTGCTCACGTCCTCCTCCTATTAACTCCCAAACTCACGGCCTAAGGCCATTTTTAAGAAGAGCAGAAGAAGAAGTGAATCAAGAAGAGGTTAGAGAGTAACAAGTGGATTAGTGCTTAAGCACTCCATTATTTTTAATCCTCCTACCTCTCTTAAAGAGAGAAGTCATTAATGAGCAAAAGAAAGCTCAAAAAGAAGAAAAAGAAGAATGAGAAATATGAAGAAAATGAGAAGAATAGATGGGTATTTATAGAAAAAGTAAGAAGTGGTGAGTTACAAAACTAACCTTTTACAAAATTACGAAAATATCCTTACTTTATCTTACTTTTTCAACACTTACCATCATCTTATCACATCATTACTTTATGTCTTAATCACTTAATATTTACGTAAAGAAAAGTAAAGATTTGGTCGAATTTGATGTGACATGTTTTGTCCTTTTGTGCTTACTTTTGCTAAATGTTTTTATACTTGTTTAGTAAACGTAAACTTGATTAGTGAATTAAATAATACTTATAGTATTTGAATATATGTTCATATATAAGAAAATAAATATGCAATGATGTTATGACAACTTTTAATTGACAAAACGTTGATTTTCGACAAAATATTTTACGGTCATATTTTGACATTTTAGTTAAACTATTCATTTATGTAAACCAAATTTAGAATGAACTTTTCCTTCTTTTGAATAAATTAAAACATGTCTATTCATATTTTGAAATCATATTTAAATAGTATCAAAATCTCTATTTTGTAGTGTATACAAAACTGACAAAATGCGACAAATTTTGGTTATTTTCGTAAAACGATTATTAATATATTTTTAAATCTTTTAATATACTTTTATTATCTTTATTAGGTTTTTTTAATAAGATTAATTTTTCAAATAAATATTTAAATCCATTTATTTAAGCTTTTATTTATTTTTAACAAGATTTAACTTTTGCTGATTTGTTCTAAAATCCTAATTTATAGTTTTTAATTAGTAGTTGTAATAATAAATAACTCCTCTATTATTAGTTATTATATATAATTTATTTATTTAAGTTTTAAACCCTTTTTAAATTTAAAATAAACAAAATCTCTTATTTTTGAAGTAGCAAAATTATTGGTCGTTACAAAAAACCTAAATTACTCCAACAAAAGTCCTAACTTAGATCCTTATTAATCATATTAAAATAAAATATATGAAGTATATTTAAAATAATAAAATTACTGAAATAACAACCATAGTATAACAGTGTAATGTTAGATCCTTCCATTTGAGTTTCAATGAGACAACTATATGTTTCTATATACATGTGCAATTATTATATTACAAGAATATATTCAAGGAGATATGATGATCAACCATGAAATCAAGCTCAAATATTAAAGACAAAAATAAGTAGAGTCTTGTCATTTGTAGTTGCAATAGTTATTATCCAAAATCTTCTTTACGATGATCATTCACAAACACAATTGTTTTTGAAAAGCTAAATTTAAAAGAAATTTAAAACTCAAACTTTTTCGTTTTTAGCAATTCAACCGTCTGAATTTATAATTCAGTCTTCTGAATAAGAGAAATATAAATAGAATGTTTTTTAGGTAATTCAGTCATTTAATACAATTCAGGCGTCTGAATAAAAATTCAACCATTTGAATTATAATTTCAGACGTTCGATTTAGCATATTTTTTAACTATTTTGATTCCTTTTTATACTGTCAATTTTCAGCCATCTGAATTAAAATTTTAGCCAATGGATCTGTACAAAAAGAAGTGCCTCATCATAGAAAATTCAAATATAGTGAGACTTCTTCTCCAAAGGTTGCACCTTCTCTAATGGTGATAATCTTTCAAACACTGTAAATATAAGTGAAATTTGACTTTTTAGATTTACTAATTCTTACATACTTTTTACTCTCTTGTGAATTATCAAAAAGCAATCAACTTTCTATTTCCTCAATATGTAGATTAAAATCATCATCTAAAGGATATTAGGAGGAATGTACTTTACTAACTCATCTATGTTTTATCTAGAACACATAAAGTCAACAATTTACTACTTTTGTAGTTGAAGTCCTGTTGGAGATCTTTAGAAAAGTGAAGTCATGTTCAGCTGCTCAAGCATTTTGTTAAATACATGTTCCTCCAGGTTGAGTGAGGGCTGCTTAGTTAATTCCAAGAGTAGCCTAGGACATATATAGGATGGGAGGTCTGAATCAGTATAGAAATCTTTGGTGCACTTTACTTCAAAGCATATTTATTTAAGCTATCACTATACAAGTTTTAATTTGGTAGAACAATTCATATTACTTGATCCATAACTAATTTCATTTGGTATCAGAGCTATATCTTCATACAACTGTAGCAAAGTTTATAAATTTTATTCAAGTAATATGGAAAAAACTGTATCTACTTCTGTTGAAGGACAATTTACTACACAACCACCACTATTTAACAGATTAAACTATACTCACTGGTCAACTAAGATAAGAATGTATATACAGGCTAATGGATATGGCACTTGAAATATTACATAAAAGAAATACATAGTTCCTACCATTGATTATGCACAATGGTCAAACACCTAAAAACTAGATGCTACTAGTGATGTTATAGCTATGAAATGCTATTTTGCAATCTGGATAAAAATGAATTCAATAGATTTAGCATCTTATGAAATTTGACGTACTTTGAAAGTTACTGATGAAGGAACAAATAAAGTTAAATAAAGTAAAATTTCAATGCTGAAAATCAATCTCAAAATTTAAAATGAAGCAAAGTGAAAATATTAGTGATATGTATTCACGATCTTAGGACAATCAACACTCTCTAATAGCACGAGGCAAGAAATTTAGAAATTTCGGCATTGTTTCAAAAATCCTTAACTCTTTAGCGGATGAGTAGGATTGCAAAGTCTTAGCTATCGAAGAAGCTAATGATCTTTCTACCATAAAACCCAAAGAGCTGGTAGGAAATCTCATGTCATACAATGTGAATTTGTAGACATAAAGAGATCAGGCTCAAGAAAGGAAAATAACATCGTTCCAATCAAAAAAAGTAGAATCTGATGTGATTGGCGATAGTCTTACACTTCTAGCCAAAATGTTCAAGAAATTCTTGAAAATGAAGAAGAATAGGAAGTTTGCCAATAACAACACATCATGTTCATTACTCAAATGCTACAAAAGCAACAAATTCAACCGCATAAAGAAGGATTGCCAGAATCTCTAAAAGGAGAAAAATGACTTCATGAATAAAAATAAAAGATTCTTTAAAAAGAGGAACAATGTTTTTCAAGTCATATGGGATGATGTAGATCATCTTCATTCTTAGAAAGTGAAAGCGATTTAGAACAAGTAAATGTTTGCTTTATGGCCTTGAACAACGATGTGAGGTGATATGATCTTATAGAAATTATATCAGAATTATTAGACAAATTAAAAGATATCAAAAGAATGTATAAAGAAACCTTAGGAAAATTAAATAGAACAGAATTGAAGTAGACATATTAAAGATGAAAAGATAATTTTAGAAGAACTAGCTAAATTAAAAGGATCGTGATACTTTAACATCTCAAACACCATCTTGAGCAATAAAGTTGATATTATAAAAATGAGAATGTTAAATCAGCATACTAAAATTGCAATTTAAGTTCAAATATTGATTCACTTAGTACAGATAATTGCATCAAAATAACCGGAAAAACACAACTGAAAGCAAGAACAACAAGATTTATAGTGGTTAAGCATTGATTTCTTACGTCCACTTTGAATATTCTCTTTATTGCTTTTCAATTAACTAGATTAGAATCAGAAACGATAAGAAATTGCAAGAGACAAGAGAATAATGGAGGAAGTTGATTACAATAATAGTGTTGTCTAACCACCAACATAAAGATCCTCAGGACGACCCCTTAGGCTATATTGATAGATGAAGGCGACCACCAATCTGACTAGAACTTCGACAACAAGACCTTCTCATCCATATGGGCCCACCATAGGGAGCGCCAGGGCTAACTCTCAATGGAGAGAGTTCAGTACCGATCCCTCCATAACTTGAGTTTGGGGGAAGTGATCCCTATTATAGATTCCTCATGCTCTAATATGATGGTATATCAAATATCAGAATGTTTGGATGTGTGGAGCTCTTGCTTTTGCTCAACCCTTGGTTTAGTTCCATAATAGTCTAGAGAATGTCGATCCCTACATAGGGTGACATGCTGAACTCTCTAGCTTTATAGGTGTATATTGATCCATCTTGCTTAAAGTGTTATGTCGATCCATACTCGTTCGTACATGATCCTTAGCTTACATCATAACATGCCGATCCCTTAGCGCTAGAGTCATTTGCCCAATCCTCCATGTCCTGGCCGATCCATCTAGCATCATTAAACCATGTTCAACCGAGTACTCCAACCTATATCGTCCCCTCTATATCTTCATCTAAGTTGACTATCTAGCCAAGTAACCATGTCGACCCCTCATGCTTCACCTAGCCATGCCGATCCCTCAAGTGTTTCATCCTTGTTAATTTCCACCTTTTCGACATCATACGCTATTTGTCTATGTTTGAGCCAAAATTGGCCACAAACACCCGATAGTTGATAATTCACAATCACAGATCTCAGATGAATAACAAGTATGGAGATCACTCAGAAAATTCAAAAGAAAGCAGTAAACAACACAGAATTTATAGTGGTTCGGCGATCTAGCCTACGTCCACTTTGCACTTGGTGACTTTATTGATATTCACTTGGTGATTTTCAGTGAATTACAATAGATTACAGTAGATAACAACTCTGAAATTTGAGTACAACAGTAATGATGAAGTGTGAAATAGAATCCGCAAGAATCTAGACGCTTCAGAGTTGAAAAGATCCTTTTTCTGTGGGCTTCAGGGGGCTATTTATAGGTGTAGGAGGCTGATAATTCGCTCAAACTTCGGGAGGCTCCTTCTGGTACGTGAGTGGGCCCACGCGACCGATCCTGAAAAGTTTCGACTCGATCCGTGATTGATATGAACCAATTTCGTATCGATCAAAAAATGATCCAATCGAGCTAAAACTTGGCAGGAATGTTCTTTAGCTTGTACATAAGCTCCTGTGAAAATTTCGTAGCATTTGGACGTGTGGTTTGTGAGATATGATCGATGCAAGTTTGTGATTTTCGTATGCTGCTGAGTTCGAACCCATAGTTTCACATCCATCCCTTCGAATCGACCTGGACACGTGAGTGCGTGGTGACGTGGTGTGAGATTTTTGGATCGCTCCACCTTCTACTCCGAGTTGACCGTGTCGCATCCATGAACATCACCTCATTTGTATCGATAACTGTTACACGGCTCGCACCGATCAACCACGCGCACTTCGTATCGATCTACAGTTTCCTCATTTTGATTCGAAGGAAGTGGTTCAGTTCGTATCGATGGAAGTAGTGAAGTTCGTATCGATAGTTACAATTTCTGTTCGTATCCACTAAACCGACCCTTGTTCGTATCGATGAGCACATTGGCTATTTGACAGCTAGATACGAAAAAAAGAGGGCTCGATGGATTCGAATGGAAGCAACATAATGGATTCGAAAGCAGGATCCCCGAAGAGTTCAAAGGAAGCCCTCCAAAATCGATACGAACTAGTCCTCTATGTTGGATACGAACCAATATTCCTCGATGGATATGAAGTTGGCATGAGTCGATCGATACGATATGCACCGCCTACTGATGGATACGAAGATGACCGACGTGAAATGATGGATACGAGATGGATGGGTTCGAACTGTACAATCGTGGATCGATTCGAAGGTGATGGATTCGAATTGATCGAGGAAGACCCAACCTGATGGATGCGAATCTGATCGATTCGAGTAGACCATCATCTTGCCTTTCTAACGGATACGAACAACACATTTTCTCTAACTTGTATCGATCATATCTCATTCAAACAAACTCCGATTAACCTGATATTTGAAATGCTAGCTTTTATGGCTTTGCTTGTCACATCCTGCCGATTGCGGCATGATCCTGACTTGGACAAAATTCCTCGATATCCATGGTGAACCTGCAATGCAACCCATCTTCATGATGAACTGCCATTGCTTGCCATGTGACTTTTTGGTTTTCGGTTAATCTTTTGGTATCACGGCCTTGCTAAAAGGCGGTATAACACTTGCCCCCCAAAACATGCCTTACGGTTGGAAGGTGTGTTTTGTAATGCCGTACGCTGGATGTTCATATCCTGTAGATGACCTGCAAGGAGATTGATAGTCTTATCTGACCACAAACGATGATTGTTCAGGATCGTGTGTCGTTTGAGGTGATACGCGACCGTTCGCGGTCGGATGCCGTTTACGAAAAATTGTGATCGTTCGCGATCGGGTGCCGTTCGTGGCAAGTTGTGACCGTTCGAGGTCGGATGCCGTTCGAGGCAAATTGTGACCGTTCGAGGTCGGGTGCCGTTCATGGTGAATGAGTGTTCCCGAGGGGGACTTAGTATTGTCGATACCAGATTTCACGTTCGAGTGGATTTCTGGATTGTTTGTCGAGGCGGTTTGTCGCTATCTCAAAGCATGCCTAAGGACCGTTCGCGACCCCGTACATGTGTAAGCAGCTTAGCCGTTTAAGAATTATCAAAACTAAATATCCATTCAACTGAGATTTTCAACAGAAATGTCCAACAAAATCAAATCCAAACATAAGAAGTAAAAAACAAAAGAAAAACAGCGACGTCAAAGCGCAAACACCTACATCGATATGATTTATAGTTGTATCAGAGCATGCCAGAGGATCGTTCGCGGTCCTGTATATGTGTAAACAACTTAATCGCGTCAGTGTGGAGTTTTCCACTCGTCTGTCATTATTTCGATCAATTGATAATCAGCCGACGTCTCGATCCTGAGCCATCTTCTGTTATTGTAGGCGGTGGTAGCTCTTGTTCCACCATTGTGGCTCTCCTTCTCACATATCGTGATAGCAAGCCATTTCGGATATGGCCCTCGATTTCATCTTTCAAGTGTCTGCAGTCATTTGTACTATGACCATTTAACTCATGGAAAGAGCAATACTTGTCTGACCTTCTCTCGCTGCTAGTCGGATCTCTCCTCATCGGCTTTCGATAAGGAACTTGTTCCCTGGTGTCCTGGTAGATCCGCTCCAAAGTTTCGTTCAGCTCTGTATATGAGGTGAATCTTGGTTCTTTTCATGGTCGTGTTGATCTATTGTTGTTATCCTCAGTCTTTCGCTTCCCTTTGCTTGTTTCTGCAGCTTTCTCAGGAGGATTTCCACCTTTGATTGTATAAACGTCGATTCCTTCTCCTTCCTCTCTTTCAGCATTCGCATCCTCTAACCGTAAGAATCCTTCGGCCTCATGATAAAATTCCCCTAGATCAATAGGGGGATCTCTTGTTAGCAAATTATTGAATTCTGTGCCATCAGCTATGCCCGATATAGCTGCCATCAAGACCATGGACGGATCCGGTCGATCCACCGATGTTGCAGCTGCATTGAACCGAGTGAAAAAGCTCCTCAAAGACTCCCCAGCTCTCTGTTTCAGTGCTGCCAAACTCATCACATTCTTGGGTCTCGAAATGTGAACCCTGAATTGCCTGATAAACCTTTCAGTCAAATCATTTCATGTAGCGATAGATCCGCTCTCCAGTTGCCTAAACCATAACGCCCCAATATCTGCCAGGTACAATGGGAACCACCGTGCCATGACCTCCTATGATGCCCCCAGCACTTCCATATGCCTCATATATTTTGTCAGATGAACTGTAGGGTCTGTCCTCCCATTATACATATCCGATGATGGTAGCTTAATAACTGGTGGGTTCCTAGCTCGTCTGATTGCTGTGGTAAAAGAACTTCTATTCACATCCTCCAAGTCTTTGTTTACTAATCCGCCTCTCATAGCCCGTCTGACCATCTTCGCCAACCTGTCATTGTCTCCCAGTCGTAGTCTTCGTCCATTGCCTCCGACCTGCCCCCCGAGTTCACGAGGGAATTTTGGAATCTGTTCTCCTGGCTGAGCTTCCACTCCTCTGCCAATGCCGAGCTATTCGAATCCATCCAATGTTCTTGGTATTTTGTCAGCGTGCTTTAGGCGAGTGCCCCTAGCTCTGGTGCCACCTCAGAAGGTCCTGCTCCGTTCTGAACTCCAGTTGCTCCTTGATTCTGCGCTCCAAGCTGTCCAATCTGTCGAAACAAATTCTGGATCATTTCCTCTTGTCATCTCATCATCATCTCCATCTCATCCCTGGTGATGAAGATCGACGTTTGATTTGCACCTGAAGAAGCTTCTTGACTCCCTTCATGCTGGCTCCTTTCCACCCTTTGTCTTATACTTGTTTGCCTTGTCATAGCTCTTCAGATCTGAATCTCTAAGCCTTCAAACTTAACTTCCAAATGATAGAATCCCTGAGTTAGCCTTCTCAGTGAAAGCACCAAAATGTTTGCACCAAAATTGGTCACAAACACCCGATAGTTGATAATTCACAATCACAGATCTCAAATGAAAAAAAAAGTATGGAGATCACTTAGAAAATTCAAAAGAAAGCAGTAAACAACACAGGATTTATAGTGGTTCGGCGATCGGGCATACGTCCACTTTGCACTTGGTGACTTTATTGATATTCACTTGGTGATTTTCAGTGAATTACAGCAGATAACAACTCTGAAATTCGAGTACAATAGTAATGATGAAGTACGAAATAGAATCCGGCAGAATCTGGACGCTTAAGAGTTGAAAAGATCCCTTTTCTGTAGGCTTCAGGGGGCTATTTATAGGTGTAGAGGCTGATATTTCGCTCAAACTTCGGGAGAATCCTTCTGGCACGTGAGTGGGACCACGCGACCGATCCCGGAAAGTTTCGACTAAATCCGTGATCCATATGAACCAATTTCGTATCGATTAAAAAATGATCCAGTCGAGCTAAAACTTGGCAAGAATGTTCTTTACCTTGTACGTAAGATCCTGTGAAAATTTCATAGCATTTTGACCTGTGGTTTGTGAGATATGATCGATGCAAGTTTGTGATTTTCGTATGCTGCTGAGTTCGAACCCATAGTTTCGCATCCATCCCTTCGAATCGACCTAGACACGTGAGTGCGTGGTGATGTGGCGCGAGATTTTTGGATCACTCCCCCTTCTACTCCGAGTTGCCGTGTCGCATCCACGAACATCGCCTCGTTTGTATCGCTGACCGTTACACGACTACCACCGATCAACCACGCGCACTTCGTATCGATCTACAGTTTCCTCATTTCGAAGGAAGTGGCTCAGTTCGTATCGATGGAAGTGTGAAGTTCGTATCGATAGTTACAACTTCTATTTGTATCCACTAAACTAACCCTTGTTCGCATCGATGAGCACGTTGACTATTTGACAACTGGATACAAACAAAAAAGGGATCGATGGATTCGAATAGAAGCAACATGATGGATTCGAAAGCAGGAGCCCCGAAGAGTTCGAAGGAAGCCCTCCAAAATCGATACGAACTAGTCCTCTGTGTTGGATACGAACCAATATTCCCTGATGGATACGAAGTTGGCATGAGTCGATCGATACGAAATGCACCGCCTGTTGATGGATACGAAGATGACCGACGTGAAAAGATGGATACGAGATGGATGGGTTCGAACTGTGCAATCGTGGATCGATTCGAACGTAATGGATTCGAATTGATCGGGGAAGACCCAACCTGATGGATGCGAATATGATCGATTCAAGTAGACCATCATCTTGCCTTTCTGATGGATACGAACAACATATTTTATCTAACTTGTATCAATCATATCTCATTCAAACAAACTCCGATTAACCTGAAATTTGAAACGCTAGCTTTTATGGCTTTGCTTGTCACATCCTGTCGATTGCGACATGATCTAGACTTGGACAAAATTCCTCGATATCCATAGTGAACCTGTAATGCAACCCATCTTCATGACGAACTGCCATTGCTTTCCAGCTGACTTTTTGGTTTTCGATTAATCTTTTGGTATCATAGCCTTGCTAAAAGGCGGGATAACAGTCTACTAACTCCGTTCAATCCAAGCTTCATATAACTGGTCAAACTCTATATTTGGGTCCTGTAGCCGTTGGCTTCATAGTCATCCCTTTTGACAACAATCGGTCTGTCTTGCGTGACTAACCTAATATAGCCGGTTCAGGGTATCGGGTAACACTTGCCCCCTAAAGTATGTCTTGTGAGTAACATGACGTGCTTTGTATTGGAAATGTCTGAGTTACTGGAAAAAAATCCATGCAATTTCTTGATTAATGTCTATTTCTTCAACGACGTTCAATAATACAAGTCTGGTGTTGTATCCTATTAGCATATACAAATTTAGTTATACAGGACCCATAAGCTTTCTTCTATTTTATTCGATCTCAAACTTGAGTGTTTCATGCTTGATTGTGATTTCAATTGATTTCAAGAAGTTGAACTTTTAAAGCGTTCCTATGCATATCCACACATGCATTTCTATTGTTGGCTCTTGAACTTGTGCGAACGTTCACAGGTTGTTGCCAATTTTCATAATATCCTGTATACTTGCGTTTGCAGTCGAATCTTCATGACCGTATGACATTTTTTAGTCGTCTATCATTTCTCTCCTTTCATTTTTTATTCCATTCCTTTTTTCTTTTTCTCTTTTTTTATTAGTTTATTTTTATTTTTAAAAAATTCTTACGAAAGAATCAGCATCCAACATGCCGATCCCTTAGTGGGTTCAAGTGGATAGGGATCGACGAATCCTAATGCTGATCCCTCTTCAATTCCTTGACCAGGTCACCTGAGATAATCGGTCCTGCTTCCTTATTCGCTCATACATATAAGTATGCTTCTTTCTCTTCCTTCCCTTCACTTTTGTGCCCTTTAACTTTAACTTCATCATTTTCACTGCCTTTGCATTTCCAAACTTCCTCTCCACCCAACCTATAACATCATGAAATTTTTCTTCACAAACATAATTATTCCAACTTTAAGTCTTAAATTCAAACACGAACTCAAGCTATTTCCTCACAGTCGCTCCTCCTCAATCTCCGATTCCAAATCCCGAATGCTCGCTCCCTTTAATTTAACTATATATATATATATATATATATATATATATAGCTACAAACTCTTCTTTACTTGTGTTATTGGGTTGTGAATCTCAAGCTTGGACGAGTTTGAGGTGCCTTTTAGGTGTATTACTTAGTGGGTTCTATTTAGTCATGTGGGAGAGAAGGAGAAGATGAAGGAACATAAGAAGGAGAAAGGAGAAGGAGAGGGTAGGAGAAGGGTTCGGTTGATGTCCTCGAAGGGATGGAGGAATGTCAAGGCTTTAGGATTGGAAAAGGGACAGCGTGATAGTGATCGACATTGGATTGATTAGAGATGGTATAAGTTAGGTGAGGGATCAGTGAGGAGGTTACATTGGATAAAGGGTCGGCATGGGTAGGTTTAGGAGTTGATGTGGTATGTTTAGCATAAGGATCGGTAATGAGATTGTTAGGCGAGTGATCAATACGTAAAATTTGCGAAGAGGGATCAGTGGTGGTCTTGAGTTAAGGGATCGGTATAGACAACTGAGGTGTAGGAATTGACATATGGCAAAGGGATCGGTATCGACTACAAAAAGTAATCTAACCTAAGTTACACATATGCGCAACTGAATATTGCCTTACCCGAACATAAGATGACTAAGAACAAAGCGAATTGCATACTTGGACTGTTAGACTTTGGTTAAATGAAGAACCTTCTAGACTTTTCAACATGGATTAAATAAAAAACTGGCTAAAAAACTTGAACTTCATATTTCACAATGTCGATAACCAATCCTAAAGCTTTCGTTACCAATTCACTTTCTCGTCAATTGAAACGGTTAGCGATGACGGTTTCTCTAGACAGAACTCCAAGTCTTGTCGTTTTATTCTTTCTTTTCTGATTTCAAACTATTTATGCTCATTTCACACTGCACTAGTTCACACATGACATGGGGGGAACAGGTTGTTATTTTTAATGTTGATTTTCTATTGAGTATAGCTGACATAAATCTTAGACGCGTGAAGAAGCCAGTCAACATGTCTTCTGAATGAACGGCGAGACACATTGACTTCGAGAAAGATCAAGTTCTGCCACCATATTTGAAAGGCATTCTTCGATTTATCGAACAGAACAACCAAAGGCATCTAATCCTCAGGTTGATCTTTTCTTCAATATCCCAGTTCTACTAACAGAAACCATCAGTTCGGCTCCCGATACCATTGATGGGGGCATCGTTCTTTATAACCCCACCGACTCATAAGCTTCTAGAATCGGTGAAGCCACTCTTTGTCAATTATGCTCTATT
Organism: Allium cepa; assembly: GCA_030765085.1. Lineage (NCBI taxonomy): Eukaryota > Viridiplantae > Streptophyta > Magnoliopsida > Asparagales > Amaryllidaceae > Allium > Allium cepa. The sequence continues at coordinate 696,581,289 of CM060929.1, read as the reverse complement.
CAAGGTATCCCATTAGAAGATGTTTTAGTTCCAACGAAGCAAGATAGACCCTACATGCCCCCAGCCGGGTATATTGCTTACAACAAGTTTATATGCTAGGTTAGGTATGTGCCACCATTTAGCTCCTTCATTCGGGAGATGCTGAGATACCTTGGGATCGCCCTTACTCATTTGCATCCCAACAGCTACGCCTTTACTCGTGGGACTTTCCTTTTTATTAATGAACATCTTGTTCTGCCCGCCAAATCACAAGGACATCAGATTTATCTATAATTTCAAACGATGACCAGGGAGTCCTTCTTATGTCTTCCTTAAGCCTTTGCCGAAGTGCCAAGTCTTGACGGGAAGAATAAGCTTTCCTTATTCATGCATGAGTGGTTTTACGTGCGATGTCCTCCTGGCTTTATAAGGAAATGGTTAGAAGGACATAAATATTACTTCTACTTTCCTCTTAAATTCGATGGCTCAAGTCATAACTTCTACCTTGGAAGTACTAACATCCGAATCTCTTCTAGGTATTCGCCCATGTCTTGAAGGTGACAAGTTTTATAGAGCTGTGGCCACCATCCACGCAACTCCCGTTGAGGACTGTGATATTAATCACCTTGTGACCGACGATCTGCTATCTTCATTCGGGCAGTTGGAGGACGGCTATAGAATCGGGCTCCCCGAAAGCCAAGCAATTCTGAAGGCTGTTACTACACGAAGAGAAGAAATAACCAACCCCGTCATGCCCACCATCGAAGGAACTCAAGAAGATATCAAAGAGGGGGAGATCAAAGGTTCTCAAGTTGATAGAATGGGAGATGATACTACAGGCCTTGAAAAAGCATCGGTGATTGAACCCCCTTAGATCGGTCAATCATAGACACCTCCGAAGAGGAAGAAAAAGTTGATGTACCGGTTGCGTATAAGTAAGGCTAGGTCAAATCCGGAGTTCGTCGTTACTCTACTTGAAAAGGAGCTATCTTCTTAGCACATGGAAAGCTTATTAAAGGGGTTCTCCGGTCTTCAAATTCCAAATGATATAATGACTCACGACTTTCCCAATATCAACATCGAAGGACTCAACTCCCCTACTAGAAGTGGCGAAGGCAACCAACCTTCCAATAGAGGGGAGAGCACATCGATGAAATTAGGACACATATTAACATTTGCACACCATTACACTTGTTATTAGTCCTTCATGCGACAACTTTTAATATGCTCTTATTTGGTTCTTTACAGGTGCAATATCTCCGTCTCGCACCTTCGATCATCTCCGGTGCTTTTCAAATTTTTACCGCTCAGGCCAAGACTTCGAGACCGGGCGATGTAGAGAAAAAGATGATGGACGAGATAAAGATTATTATTCAAGAGAATCCTCTTTCTGATCTAAATGTAAGTCTCAATCCTAAGCTTCTTGCCATGATGAACACTCTAATCTCCCTGCCCATAGTGGAGAAAAATCTTCATATTATGGGCCTCACGCCGCCGCGCCCCATGAGCAACATTCTGACTCATCTAGTTCAAGGCAACCACATGAGCGCCACTCCGACAAGAATTTACTTACCACTTCTAATCCACTTCCGTCGGTTGCCGCTCCGAATCACTCTACAGTAGAAAAGTTAGCTCAATTTAAAGCAATTTTGCCAAAGATCTGCTTTGATGGTCTCAAATTCCTCCCCTCCATACGTGTTATTCCTATACATGCCAAAGAGAGCTCATTAGCTTGCATAAACAGTGTATTCATCCAGCATGAATCATTCCTCCATTTGGCCGAGAAGGTTTCTGAAGTCTTCATTGGGTATCAACATGAAATCGACTGTCTCAAGTTAGAGGCTATCCATGATAAAGATATCATCAAGCATTAAGACATTGAGTTGCTTGAATACAAGGCCCAACTTGTAGAGGCTGAAAAAAGTGCAAAGGACACAACAAAGGCGGTAAGTCGCTTGGAGACTTCCCATAAGAAGGAACTTGATGCGACACTTCAACGCAGTGACATGCTTATCTTGGAAAAGGACTCCTTTCAAAAGGAGTAAGTCTCCATGGCTCGCCATAGCGAAGAGCTTGAAGAATTTTTATGGAAGGAGAGGGAGGAAAAAATCGAGGTGCAAGAGGAGTCATAGAGATACTACGAGGAAATCATCGAGGCAAGGAGCTTAAGAACATAGCTCGATGAACAATTCACAAAAGTTGAAGCTTTGAAGGAAGAGGCCCAGGAAGAGGGTAGAAAAGAAGTGCTTGAGCAAGCCAACTCCCGGGTGGAGGCTTTTAACGAGTTCGAGGGGGATGAGATTAAGGACAAATTCGATCCACTAATCGTCTAATATAACACGAATGTCCTTCTCCACCACTGTAGGATCTAGATTAACCATAGAGGGGGGGTGAATAGGGTTATAGCAAATTCTCTAGATTTAAAACACAGAAACAAACTGCAGTAATAAATATGCTGAAAAGTAAATCACACACAAAATTTACCCAGCTTCGGCAACCCCTGCCTACTGCTGCATTCCCAGATTTCTATTAGAATTAAACAGTATCACGCTTAAAAACACTCTACTAGACTCGCAAACATTTGCTCCCGCTCACAAACACTCTACATGACTCGCAAACATTTGCTCCCGCTCACAAACATTCTACTAGACTCGCAAACATTTGCTCCCGCTCACAAACACTCTACTAGACTCGCACATCCTACTCCCGCCTATAGAGTTTCGTTTACTCTCAAACTCTGCTCCCGCCTATAGAACTTTTATTACTTGCAAACTCTGCTCCTGCCTATAGAGCTTTGCTTACTCGCAAACTCTGCTCCCGCCTATAGAGCTCTGCAAACTCGCACACCCTGCTCACTGAACTAATTCTAACTAGACAATCTGACACTACCTAAACCCTAGGTGGTGATTTACATAGCTTTGATTAGAAAAATAAAAACAAAAATCAAAAGACAATAGAAAATAACCCTAAACCCTAATTAAAAATATACTAAAGCCTTTAATAATAAAACAAGGCCGGCCCTATTCTCTTCTTCAACCCGTTCCTTTTTCTTTTGACTTGTAAAAATATGGCCGATCCTCTTTCTTCAGAAATTAGGGATTTTGCTCTTTTGCTCCTTGCTTTCAAAATTAGGGTTCTTGCAAATTGAAGAGCGCCGCTTGATACAGTTCGACAGTAGGCTTCGATGCTCTTTGATTTGCTCTCGGCTCTTCAATTTGGATCGAGTTCGTTCTGCGTTTTTCGGTATGTACTTCACTCCTTTTGCTTTGCTGGTTTTGGATTGCTCGAACTCGATGAATAAATTGCCGATGATGATTGGGCTTATATAGGATTCGAAATCCTATTTTTGCGTTCGTATATGTTCATTTGAATTTGTCTTTGGCCGTTCGATCTGGTATTGATGCTTGAGATTTTGCTGACTTGTTCACAATCGTATATTCGATGCTTGATACCCACGGCTTTGAATTGTGGCTTTGAATTGCCGTGCTCATCACGGTGTTGATTTTTGACTTCGTTAATACTTCATACTCACTTGAAATTTTTATCACTACGTTGATTTGCTTTGACCATGTTGATTTCGTGAAATTTTTTACTGCTGGCTTTGGTCTTGGCTTTGATTCATTTCGTCTCTGGCCATTTCAAAGATACGCACTTTTTCATTTTTATACTGCGTTGATTATTTGCGTCTGCATTGTTATTCTTCGACTTGTTTACTATCACTACTTAGAGCTCAATTGCTGTTTGTGGTCAATTGCTTTGATCTTCTAGTTGGTGCCAGTTTGCTGTGACATTATGCATTTGGTTTTCATTTGTGTTAGTGACAAGTCTTTGTAATCTTCTCATTTATGTGTGTCTGTTGCGAGTTCATTCATATCGTGTTGGTGGCAATCTTGTTCTCTGGTATCTTGGTTTGTATCTGATCTATGCACATTGTTGCATTGTACTTGTGGTCATTGTTCATTGGACTGGCTGTTGTCTTTATTGTTGGGTCAGTGATGCATTTGGTTATTCGTCCCATGTTTGATCATTGAAGTGTCCGACCATTTGTATACATACATTCATGTATGTGTACGTCTGCACTCATCTATATATGCATTTTGATTTTGATTTTATAATCTGTAGCATGGTACTTACTTGCTGTCGTAGATGTTGCACTGCATCACCACTGTGTTGATCTTGCTTCTGCATATTGTTGTATTTGGACTTGTTGTACATCTGAGTCACTGTTGCCTTGTTGCTGTGTCATACTCGTTGAACTGGTTTTCTTGTTGTTGCATACTTGTATCACTGCTTCCATCCTTTCTTTCTCTGGCACACTGGTGTACCTGGTGTACTTGAGCTTCTGGCCTGTATTTTGATGTTACCACTGTGTTTTTGTTTGATCTGACCATCTTGTATCCATGTGCCACTGTTTGTCCTGTCATTTTGCTGTAATCTCACTTCGAATTGCATACACTTCATGTTGACATTTTCTACGCTTTGACACAGATACTCCACTTATTCATTGTGTTGTTGTCTGGACACATGTTTTATCACTTGAGCTTGCAGTCTTCATTTTGTACTTCTGAAGCTTGTATAATTTGAACCTGGTTTGGATTTTTGCATCGAGCATGCTTCTGGTTTGAGTGTGCTTGCATCTTTGTGTTGTTTCCAGTTGCTTAGTGTCTTGATGCTCGGCTTGCATTGTGGTTCCCACTGAGTTGAATCCAGTTTTAAAACTCGGGTTTGACCTTGTGCTGAGAGTTGTGACTTTTATGTTATTGCACGTGAGTTGAACCCGGTTTTTCATTTGGGTTTGACCTGTGCTCACCTGTCCCTGTAAATTAATCAAGTGTATATATCGGCGTGCACGGCCTTGTGCATGTACAGTGATACAATGTGCATGTCACACGTTCGTGTGTGATGAATTCAAATTTAAACGATGACGAACAACCCAAATAACTGAGGCAAATCGTATTTTCAAAAATCATGTTTCATTTTATATTGCAAAAATATTTCTTTTTCAATTTTACTGCGTTAGTTTATATTTTTGCAGATCTCTCAGATGCTGGATTCAAACTGGAAAGAAGTTGAATGTATTAAATGAAAATGTGTGGTGTGTACGAGTGCACGTGCTAATATAGTACGCACGGATCGTGTAATATGGAATATAATATAAATGCGGAACTAGATGATAATAGCAAAGTAAATAAAAATCGAAAAATCACACCAGAGATTTTTATACTGGTTCGGAGCACCGTCCTACGTCCAGTCCCAGACTTCTATCTGGATTTTCACTATTAACTACCTCGCTTCACCCGGAGGAACAGGTTTACAACACCCGAGCAAACGAACGGGGATTTCACGCCTCTAATACACTGAGGACTTCAACACTTGCCTCTTACAACACCGAGGACTTCAAAAAAGATGAATATAATTGTTTGTTGACGGTATGTGTTCTTGCTAACATAGTTTTGTCACTTGTAGTACAAATTTCCTATAATCTTATCCTCAAAAATATGTGAACGATTTTTTGTGAAGATTAAGGGAAATATATTACTTATTGAATCAAAAGATATTAAATAATTTCAATGATTCAATAAGCAATTAAAATAATTGAGAGATTTTAGAATGCAGGAGTATTTAGAAAGTAAGATTAGAAATTAGAGTAAAATATGTATGTAATCATGTATATGAATCAATGATTTAGATGAGTTTATATAGAGAAAAAAATGGTTGTAACTCTTTCTGAACAGTAGCCATTAATAGATATGATCATTGATGAAAGGTAAGAGATGCAACCATTGGAGAAAGAAGTGTCTTTTGGAAAAGGTTTCTCTCTGTTTAAAAAACGGTCGACAGGTCAAAAATTGGTCAGTAGACAGGATTTCAAATATATAGTCGTTATGTGCATGTGTGCACGTTTATGTGCATTTTACACAGAAACGGTCGACCGCCTAATTTATGACCGGTCGACCGGTCTCTGTTAATTTGCTCAACAAATGTGCAAATGCTTCTTTTAAACATATATATATATATATATATATATATATCGATTATATTGAGATGCATGATTATTTGAGGATAGATTTTAACAAGTTTATCACTATTACAATATCAAATAATCAACCTATAATCTAGAGTACCATATGTAGCTCTTTTGTGCCTCTTTATAGCCATGATGTCTTTGTTTTGTCGATTGCCTTTATTTCTTTGTCAGAAATCAAAACCTTCATAGAACCTGTGACTCAACATTCTCCCGCTTTTTGATTGATGACAACATATATCTGAAGTTCTGAATCTCCCCCTGAATATGTGATCTGTATTCTTTATATATATATATATATATATATATATTCCTGCAAATAATTGTTAGCACTTTCTCCCCCTTTGTCATCGACAAAAAGGAATAATAGATAACGGAATAATATAGGAGTATATCAACCAGAATATTCATGCATACCAAACATACCAGAGTATCATACATACCATAATATCATACGAATAAAAGTAACGACACTATTTAGTACAAGTGTCGAATGATGTTTTAAATTACTAATCCAAAATATAGAGATAGAAAACAGAATCTAGGATGAGTCAGAAGCTGTCTCCTCTTGAATATCTTCTTCCTCGTCATCATCATCATCTTCCTCTTCCTCGTCCTCTCTAGATGATTCTCCACGACCATGTCCACTAGTACCAGCAGACTCCTCAGTTGATGACCAGTTGAAAGCAGGAGGAGCAGGACGTTTGCCTGGGTCTTGAGCAGAGATGGATGTGCTACATGAAATAGCATCCCATAAAATACCAAAGAATGACTTGACTTTGTTGAAGCGTTTATTAATTTTAGTGTCCATGCGCTTGAGTCTTGATTCAAGCAAGAATTGATTACGCGCGATAGTTTCAAGTGATTCTTTTGTGGTGGATTTTGATTTCAACATTTTAACTTCTTCGGAACGAGGTCGAGAGGAAGTAGCTGTTTGTTTTGATGGACCTCTTTGTTGCCATTGTTCAAATAGCATAATCTGAAGGTAAGGAGGAGGGAGCTTCATGCGTTAGATGGTTACGGAATCAATACATTTTGGTTTCGAGGTGGCAGAGTCAGGAGGTCTTACGCCACAAGCTAGCAAAATACGCATCATATATTCATTGTAGAAAAAGTGAGGTCGCGTAGAGTTGTTCACCTTGAGAATCTCGTCAAAAAGCATATGAACCCAATTGATTTGGATATCTCCATAAATAGCATAAAGGACCTTGAAGTTTTCTTTGTATACAGCGTCGTAGTTTCCTAGTCTAGGAAACAAAGAGAACATCAAGACGCGATGTAGTAATCTGGCGGTGGGTCGAAGTCCAATTGATTTTGTGCCATCACTGTTGTCCTCCATGAATTGATGGCTGATATTATTGCGAGTGAAGACTTCACAGAAATGTGATGAAAACTCATCGCCTTGATTTGGAATATCCAGTATAGAAGCTATCCTATCATGAGTGATAAAAATTTGTTTGCCACATACGACAGACCAAATTACTCCGTTCGGATCATCAGGTTTATACTCGTCCAGGTTCATGTTGGCATAGAATAATTTTATCATCAAGTGATTTATTTCCACATTGTTTTCTGAAAAATCGATCAATGGAGTAAGATTGGAGTTATTTGCTAACCTATGGATTCCATAAGATGTAAAATCATCAAACTTGATGAAAGAGCCCGGATGAAACTTGTAGTTAGTCATTTGATTCCATCTTGTGATATCTACCAGATTTTCGAGCCACTTCTTAGCGGAGATATTGAGTGATGAAGTTCCGGAGGATGATCCTTTCTTGGGTTTCTTTTGCGGAGGAGCCATCGTTAGAAGATTTGGATATTTGGAAATTAAAATTGATAAAATAGGGTTTTTGGAGTTTGGGGAAAAATAACCGGTTGAGACAAATGAGAAGGAGGATGGAAAAAATGACGCAAAGGATATATATAAAAACTGAACATACGTTAACCGGTCGATCGCTTGAATATGGCCGGTCGACCGTTTTCAACCAGAGAGCAAACGGTCGACCGGTTCAAATATAGGTGGTCGACCGGTTATATTGCCTGATGAAAAACAGTTTGTTTTTGCAAATTTTGAGAATATATCAAGCTATATAATTCATATTTCACTCTTATTATAAAATATAAACGTTATTACAAGAGTGATAGTGAGAAAACGATACAACAAGTGTATATATAAAACTAATGAGGAGGGGAAGATTCGTCATCAAAATTTTCTTTATTATCTTCACTACATTGTGTCCATGGACTCCAATTTTTCTGAGCACCTTCATTCTTGTTATAATTCTGATCCCAAGAGTTAGGACTCCTAGATGTTGACGGCCTAGACGACATTGGTTCATGCACATCATGCTTGTTTGAGCCACAAAAGAATGATGCCATTTTTTCTAAAACAGATAAACGTGCCGATGTCCGTTGTTGCTCATGATAAAGCTGGCTTTGCCCATAATGGAGCTGTCTTTGAAGATCTATTTGATGTTTCTGATAGTGGTGAATCTCGTCGATCTGAACTTTGGTACGAGGAGAACAAAACAGCGCCTTCTTAACTTGTTTTGAGGTTGGTGTACTTCCAGGAGTACGAAGGCATTGGTGATGATACTTTGGTTTTTGTTTTGGTGTTTCAGGAGAATAATACTCCTCTGGCTCAGAACTTGTAACGGAAATGTGTGATTTGTGAGCACACTTATCACAAATGTGAGCCATAGAGAATAATGTATAGAGCCTTATGCTTAGAAAAAGAAAGATGAAATAAAGAGAGAAAATTTGACAAGCTTATAAAGAAGTTCCATGTACATAAGCCTGTGGATGAGAGTGAATAAAGAATTTTGACCATGAAAACAAGCAGAGGCTCTTATTGAAAGAAATAAATAGTCTCCTTTTGATAACAGGAATTAAAAAAATATAGTTCAAATATAAAAGAAAAACAATCATTAGAAATTACTAGTCAAGATCTTTTCTTGAAATTAAACCAAGCTCTCTTCGTAATCTAATAAAACTAGATTCGAGCAGAGGCTTAGTAAAAATGTCCGCTATTTGATTATCAGTTTGGACATATTTAAGACATATATATCCTTTTTCAATATTATCTCTAAGGAAATGATGACGAATATCAATGTGTTTGGTTCTAGAATGATTCACTGGATTCTTAGAGAGATTTATAGCACTTGTGTTATCACAGTATATAATAGAATTTGATAAATGTATATCAAAATCTTGAAGTGTTTGTTGCATATATAGTACTTGAGTACAAGCGAGAGCTGCTGATATATATTCAGCTTCACATGTTGATAGTGAAACACAATTTTGTTTCTTACTAAACCAAGAGACAAGTGATTTTCCAATAAAATGGCACGTACCACTTGTACTTTTTCTATCCGTTCGCGAGCCACCAAAATCAGCATCACTATATGATACTAATTCAAATGGACATTCTTTTGGATAAAAAAGACCGAAATCTTTGGTATTATTAAGATAATGAATTATACGTTTCACTGCTCGTAGATGTGATTCCTATGGATCTGCTTGAAAGCGTGCACATAGACAAACACTCATCATTATATCTGGACGACTAGCTGTAAGATAAAGAAGAGAACCAATCATGCTTTGATATAATTTCTGGTCAACACTCTTACCATTTTCATCTTTTTCAAGATGTGTAGTTGTACTCATAGGAGTTGGTTTACCAGATGTATTTTCTAATCCGAAGCGTTTGATAAGATTTCCGCAATATTTTTCTTGATTGATAAAGATACCACTCGGAAGTTGTTTGATTTGAAGTCCAAGAAAATATGACAGTTCTCCCATATGAGACATTTCGAACTCTTTCGTCATAATACTTGCAAATTCCTTGCAGAGTTTATCGTTTGTAGAACCAAAGATGATGTCGTCTACATATATTTGGATAACTAGAATATCCTTTTGAGAATGTTTAATAAACAAAGTTTGATCGACTTTGCCTATTTGAAATCCTGAGTTAATAAGATAGCTACGTAATCGTTCATACCAAGCACGAGGTGCTTGCTTTAAACCATACAGAGCTTTCTTAAGTTTGAACACATGGTCAGGATATTTTTCATGTACGAACAAAGGAGGTTGTTCGACATAGACATTCTCTTTGATAAATCCATTGAGAAAAGCACTTTTGACATCCATCTGATAAAGTTTGAAATTATGGTGACAAGCAAAAGATAATAGGATTCTAATAGCTTCTAGTCGAGCAACTGGTGCATAAGTTTCTTCATAATCGATACCTTCTTCCTGATTATACCCTTGTGCTACTAATCTTGCTTTATTTTTGGTGATATTTCCTTGTTCATCAGCCTTATTTTTATAGACCCATTTAGTACCAATAACTGACTGATCAGTTGGTCTTGGAACAAGTTCCCAAATGTCATTGCGCTCGAACTAATTTAGTTCTTCCTGCATGGCAATGATCCAGTAATCGTCTGTAGCAGCTTCTTTTGGATTCTTAGGTTCGATATTTGAGAGAAAAGCGACATGACCCATTTGATTGAGTTGACTCATTGTTCTGACATGTGATGTTACTTCACCGATTATATTTTGGGCCGGATGGTCTCTTAATATCCTTGGTGGTGATTGTAACTCACATATTTGAGGAATATTCTCAATAATTATTTCCGAGTCAGAGTCAATATTCGTGATAATTGGATTGTCAGTGACTATTGATTCGTCATCATCTGATATAGTGTGAGGATGCTGATAGAATTCATCAAAAGAGACATGAAGTGATTCTTCAATAGTTTTGGTTCGTTTATTAAATATACGATAGGCCTTACTTCGTTCTGAATAACCGACAAATATTCCTTCATCGGCTTTTGGATCGAATTTGCCAAGCTGGTCTTTCGTATTTAAAATAAAACACTTGGAACCAAAAACTTTGAAGTATGAGATTTTAGGCTTTCTTTTGTTAAATAATTCATAAGGAGTATTCTTGGTAAGAGGTCTTATGGACACACGATTTAAAACATAACCGGCAGTTGCAACGGCTTCTGCCCAGAAATGTTTTGGTAAGGTGGTTCCATTCAATAATGTTCTTGCACATTCTTGTAAAGTTCGGTTCTTCCGTTCTACAACTCCGTTCTGTTGTGGAGTTTTAGGAAACAAAAAATTATGATATATACCTTTCTTTGTACAAAAATGTTCAAATTCATTATTTTCAAACTCTCCGTCATGATCACTTCTTATATTTTTAACTTTAATCCCTTTTCATTTTTGAATTCTTTTGACGAAAGATTTGAAATGATCGAAAGTGTCACTTTTATTTTTTAAGAAAATTGTCCATGTGTAACGAGAGAAATCATCAACAATTACAAGCACATATCGACTGTGATTTATTGACTGCACCCTAGTAGGTCCAAATAAATCCATGTGTAGTAACTCAAGTGGTTGTAATGTTGATATGAATTTCTTGGATTTAAAAGATGATTTGGTCAATTTTCCTAATTGACATGCATCACAAATGTTGTTAACTTTAAACTCATTTTGGGTAGTCCTCTAACTAGATTGTTTTTGGCTAGCTTGTTAATAGTTCTGAAGTTTATATGACAGAAGAGTTTGTGCCATAGCCATGGATCATTATCATTAGCCACAAGACACATATCTGAATTATGATTAATATTCATATTCAGAATATATATATTTCTGTCTCTATAACCTTCGAAAACTAAATTATGGTCTTTATCTAAAATACTACACTTATTATTCGAAAAGGAAATTATAAAACCCTTGTCACATAACTGACTAATACTAAGTAAATTGTGTTTTAAATTTCTAACGAGCATGACATTAGTAATAAGAGATAAGTAAGATGTACCGCAATTGCTCACATCGCATTTGCCGATGATATAGCCTTTTGAATTATCTCCAAAAGTGACGGAGCCACCATCTGAGTATGTAATATTTGTTAATAAGCTCTTGTCTCCAGTCATGTGCTTCGAGCAACCACTGTCCAATATCCACTTTCCTCTTTTCTTAAGTGGGACCTGCAAAAAATTGAATTAAGTTCATGGTACCCACTTTTTATAGGGTCCTAAGAGTTAGGTCTTAGGAGTCCAAACCCATACGGGTCTGGTATCCCCTTTATATACATAATTAGTATTATGATGCACAATATTCATGAAATTTTGAATATATTTGTTCCTAATCAAATTGTTATTTTTTTTAGGAACCCATATTTTGATAGTCTTCATGTTTTTCTTTTGAAATTTCACAACTGGTTTCGGTTTTGAGTATAATAAACCAAGATTTTTCTTAGCTTCAGTTTTTTGTACTCTCTTCTTTCTTTTATTACCAAGATGTTTCTTGGTTTCTTGTTTCTTATATCCCAAACCTTGTTTATCTGAAATAGATTGTGAACTTTCAATGATTTTTGTCAAATTTTCTCTACCTTTGTTAAAGTTAGAAACATTTTGAGTAATGTCATCAAACTTTGTTTGTAAACTAGCTTTTTCTAGGTCTAGAATTTTGACTTTTGCCTTAAGCTCATGATTTTCAGTAGTGAGAGCATTATTTTTCTCGTTTTGAGCTTCTATTTCTTGACTCAAAAGAGATAGTTGAGAGTCAACATTAGATGATGATTCTTGAATTTTTTCAAGTTCTTTTTCTAATATTTTCTTCTCATCTTTTAACATCTCTCGTTCAAACTCTGCTCTACCTAAATCTGCTTTGACTACTTTTAATTGACGTTTTATGTCTTTATATTTGACTATCAATTCAGCATTAATATCAAGTAATTCATTAAGTGTAGGAATTTGTACCTCATCTTCTGTTGTCATAAAACAAACATTAGCTTGTTCATTCTCCGAATCACTTTCACTTTTTGATGAAGATGAGTCTGAATCATCCCACGTTACTGAGAAGGCTCGTTTCTTTGACTTGTCCTTCTTATATTTGAATTTGTCATTTTCTGACTTCTTCTTTTGTTCTGGACAATCCTTCTGCACGTGCCCCTTTTTGTGACAGTTGAAGCATTCTATAGAGGATGATGTTGGTTTATTTGATCCAGATTTCTTTCTGTTATAACGATTGGCTTTTCGCTGTTTTAGGAATTTTTTTGAAACCTTTTGCTATGAATGCCAGATCTTCGTCTTCAGACTCTGATTCATTTTCGTCTTTTTCAGCATGGAATGCCACGTTCTTCTTTTATTCTTTTTGTTCCTTTCTAGTCTGCAAGTTAGCTTCATAGGACATTAGATTTCCTATCAATTCATCTGGCTTCATGACGGAAAGGTCATTAGCTTCTTCAATTGCTAATACTTTTCCTTCCCATTCACTAGTCAGAGAACGTAGGACTGTTGAGACAATATCAAAATCAGAATACTTTTGTCCTAAGCCAATAAGTGCATGGTGGATAGTTTGAAACCGTGAATACATATCATTGATTGTCTCATTTGGTTTCATTTTGAAATTTTGAAATTGACTTTTCAGCATGGCTATTTTGGCTTGTTTAACCTTGTTAGTACCTTCATGAGTGATTTTTAGCATTTGCCAAATTTGATATGCAGTAGTGCAGATACTAACACGGTTATATTCATTTTGGTCTAATGCACAAAACAACATATTTATTGCTCTTGCATTTACGGCTGCTGCCGTTTTCTCAGCCGCAGTCCATTCTGAATAATCAGTTGTTGGATTTACTATTTCTTTTTGAGTTGCATTCCAAGCATCATAACTATTTGATTGCATAAAGAATGACATACGTGTTGCCTAATAACTATAGTTAAGACCATTGAAAAATGGAGGTCTCTGTGTCGATTGACCATCCATGTAAGTGGTGTTTTGAGTGCTAGTACTTGCGTTATTTGCCATATTACAAGAATATATCAAATAACTGTGTTACGGTTATATGATGGCCGCGCTCTGATACAAAATGAAAATGTGTGGTGTGTACGAGTGCACGTGCTAATATAGTACACACGGATCGTGTAATATGGAATATAATATAAATGCGGAACTAGATGATAATAGCAAAGTAAATAAAAATAGAAAAATCACACCAGAGATTTTTATACTGGTTCGGAGCACCGTCCTACGTCCAGTCCTAGACTTCTATCTGGATTTTCACTATTAACTACATCGCTTCACCCGGAGGAACAGGTTTACAACACCCGAGCAAACGAACGGGATTTCACGCCTCTAATACACTGAGGACTTCAACACTTGCCTCTTACAACACCGAGGACTTCAACAAAGATGAATATAATTGTTTGTTGACGGTTTGTGTTCTTGCTAACACAGTTTTGTCACTTGTAGTACAAATTTCCTATAATTTTATCCTCAAAAATATGTGAACGATGTTTTGTGAAGATTAAGGGAAATATATTACTTATTGAATCAAAAGATATTAAATAATTTCAATGATTCAATAAGCAATTAAAATAATTGAGAGCTTTCATAATGAAGGAGTATTTAGAAAGTAAGATCAGAAATTAGAGTAAAAAATGTATGTAATCATGTATATGAATCAATGATTTAGATGAGTTTATATAGAGAAAAAAATGGTTGTAACTCTTTGTGAACAGTAGCCATTAATAGATATGGTCATTGACGAAAGGTAAGAGATGCAACCATTGGAGAAAGAAGTGTCTTTTAGAAAAGGTTTCTCTCTGTTTAAAAAACGGTCGACAGGTCAAAAATTGGCCAGTAGACAGGATTTCAAATATATAGTCGTTATGTGCATGTGTGCACGTTTATGTGCATTTTACACAGAAACGGTCGACCGCCTAATTTATGACCAGTCGACCGGTCTCTGTTAATTTGCTCAACAAATGTGCAAATGCTTCTTTTAAACATATATATATCGATTATATTGAGATGCATGATTATTTGAGGATAAATTTTAACAAGTTTATCACTATTACAATATCAAATAATCAACCTATAATCTAGAGTACCATATGTAGCTCTTTTGTGCCTCTTTATAGCCATGATGTCTTTGTTTTGTCGATCGCCTTTATTTCTTTGTCAGAAATCAAAACCTTCATAGAACCTGTGACTCAACATTAAATACGAGTGTGAGTGATATGTAGTGAGGTGAACTGCAAATATGAAATGTGATGTAATTGTAATCAAAGTTGTATAGTTACAGTGGGAGCTTGAAATTGTACTATTCAAAGTTGTAATAAATATTTGTTTGAATAAAATATTCGTTTCAATTCAAATTCTGTGTTATTTAATTTATTCAACAAATATTTATTTAATCTGTGAAAACAAAATAGTATATTAACAAATACATTTAAATGAATGTATATATGTTTATTATCATCAAACAAAAATCATATGAGCGCAAAGCGCATATTCAACAATCTCCCCCTTTTGATGATAACAAACATATATTTAAGATTTTGAATGTATTAAATGTATTTGATCGTTCAATTTGCTCCCCCTATTTAAATGCTCCCTCTCTACACAATACTCCCCCTACATATATGCATACAAATAGAAATATATAAATGAGCCTAGATGCAAATGGAAAATTATTTGACCTTTGCTTGATTCTGTTTGACAAAATCTTAACTTTTCTCTCCCCCTTTTGTTATCAGCAAAAGAATAATAGTGTTATAAAAATAGGGATGAAGTGACAGACATGAATCAAACATTTAACTCAATTGAATATAAATATCAAATTTCAATAAAACTCAAACAAAAATCATAATTACCCTTGTCAGGCGCATATTCCACTTTCAGAAGTGATGGGGATAATATCATCAAAAAAACCATACAGTTCTGTCTATTTGTGGTATATTTATTTTAGGAAATTTGAATATCTACTAACCATGCATATCCGTTAGGACTTTTAAATGAGATTAGTAGTATTCACAATTTTTATTTAAAAAATAAAATCAAATATCTTCTAACCACACATGACCGTGAGGACTTTTAAATGAGGTTAGAATCAACATGTCTATTTAATCAATTAATTTTGATATGCGTTCCGTACATGCATAACCGTGAGGACTTTTAAATGAGCATGGAAGCACATAATCAAAAATCCAAGTAATTCACCCATGCATAACCGTGAGGACTTTTAAATGAGAGTGAATACTTTGGATATTTATTTTTTATTGATAAAAATATAATAAATTGAAGCGCAGATAATTTTATAATAATAAATTGAAGAACGAATAATTTCCTTTGTAAACTACCACAAATTTACATACTATATATGATTTTGATGAGTGATGATAGAAATAGAAATGATCATGGAATTTTTACCCAACAAAAAGTTTTTATAACTCTTGTTATGAAATTCTAAAGAAATTTTTCTAAATATATTGTCTTGAGTAATGTATGACAAATATCGACACTCATCACTTTTTCAATCACTATTCATCTTTTCGATAATCAAAGGGAGTCAGATTAGTCAAAATAGTCATTTAAAATCAAATTCAAAAATTATAAAATCAATTTTTCAAAAATGACTAATCTGTAAATATGGTCAAACATGATTTTCTCGAGAGGGTTTTATAAGAAAATTTTCTGCTATTTGAAAAGTTATTTGAATTTAAAATATATGCAGATATTTCCTTTGAATGAATGATGCAGTTACTAAATGTTTCAACAAAAATCACGTTCCTTTAGTAATTTGTCTATTAACTAGATTACCAGTGTAATCTGCATCTGAATTTTACTTTCACTCATTTGTCACTCATTGAATTTGATTGACCAAACCATGAAGTGTGCGCCAAGAATTTCAAACTTAACAGCAATTTAAATGCCATTCTTTTGAATTTGAATTGAAGCCGTGTTAACAATCAAAAACATATCATAGTGTCAATCTTAGAAGCCGTAGAATAAACAACTATATTAATGAGCAATCATTATCATTTCAAACAGTTTCTTGAAGTTTCAACAATTTCTTAAAATCCTTTTTATAATTTTTAAATAGAATTCATTAGGATTTTAAGTTGAGGTCATGTAAATAAAAGAAACCTGAATATAGAATTAGCCAAATGTATTATCAACAAACACCATTATTTTTCAAATTTAATCTGTATGAAGTATTTCAAGAATTATAGTGTTTTTGGCATAAAAGCATAATTGACCAACAATTTTGAAAAAGTCAGAATCAAAATCATCATTATTTCATCATCGCATTATTGGCTGATTTAATTCAGAATACGATGCAGATTATCACATTTAATATACCATTACCTGTTTTACCTTTACGATATTTTTCGTCGTTGTCCATTGTGATTCTGTCACCTTTATACTAGGCTAAGGAACTTTGCTTTGTCGCCCGTTGTGTTTCTGGAACAGCCAAGATCCAGAGAACACTGTTGTTGTTCCTTAGCCTGCCACCACACCTACACGATGAAAGATTTTTGTGACCTATTTGTTTTTATAGGTCCATGGTTGTTAGTGGCAGAACATGCAAAATATGTTTGTGGAGACCCAAAACTATTTATATATGTTCCTTTTGGCACCCAAATTTTTTTGACTTTCAAAGATTTTATATTTGTGCCTTTTGGAACCCAAATTGGTATAGTTTTCACGTGTTTGGGTCTATACCAACAATTATTTTGATTGTGTCCAAATTTTCTACAAATTGTGCACATTAAATTGACTTGATTAAAATTGCTTTCAACAATTTTAGATTGATTATATCCAAGTCCTTTTCTAACCGTGTTAACAGTTTTCTTTCCTAATAGCATATTCAACGATTTTTCGCTTTTTGAAAATTTATCTAAAGTCGTTGACAATTGTTGGACTTGTATTTTGAGAGATTCATTTTCGTTTAACAATTGTGTGCACTTTTTAATAGAATTCTCTCTTCTAGTATTTTCAATTTTTAAAATCAGAATTTCATTTTCAAGTGTTTTCATTTTAATTTCTGATTTTTTTTAATTTCTTCTTCAAATGTTGGACACTTATCACACTTAGGGATCCTACTTTGATAGGTTTTAACTAATTGGTCAAGTTGTTCATTTAATTCTATCAAAGTGTCTTTTTGTGATTCAAGTTTAGCGTATTTTTCCCTAAGTCGTTCAAAACAGCCATTTACTTTGTGGAAATAAATAAGTAATTCAGAGTGAGTAAGTTTTGATACCTCGCTTGGCTCGTCGTTGTCGCTATCGGTTATATTCCCATGAAGGCACATATCTGCTTTCTCACTTTCACTGCTATCGCTTTTATTCCACGTGGCTGCAAATTTTCTTTTTGAATTCTTCATTCGTAATGCCAGCTCGGCTGCTCCGTCATCATCATCCTCATCACAACTGCTATTTACCAATCCTGTTAAGCATATTTCTTTAACTGAGTCGGTTGTGGAGGACTTCTCATTGCTGTTGACTTTTGCACCATATATTGCATCGAGAGTTTTCCAAATTTTCTGTGCATTTTCACAATGAGAGACGAAATAAAAATTATCACGATTAATATGAGAATACAATATATGCATAGCAAGAGCATTAATCGAGATAATTTCCTTATTTGTTATATCACACCCATTTTCAATAATATCCCAACATTTAATATTAACAGATTTTAAATATAATTCCATTTTCAATTTCTAATTCAAAAAATCCGTTCCATCGAAAATAGAAGGAATAATATTGAAACGACCCTCAACAAAAATATTATTTGGTGGATTCATGACTCTAGAGTTAAAAAATAAAATACCGGGCTCTGATACCACTTGTAGGATCTAGATTAACCCTAGAGGGGGGGTGAATAGGGTTATAGCAAATTTTCTCGATTTAAAACACAGAAACAAACTGCAGAAATAAATATGCTGAAAAGTAAATCACATACAAAATTTACCCAGCTTCGGCAACCCCTGCCTACTGCTGCATTCCCAGATTTCTATTAGAATTAAACAGTATCACGCTTACAAACACTCTACTAGACTCGCAAACATTTGCTCCCGCTCACAAACACTCTACTAGACTCGCAAACATTTGCTCCCGCTCACAAACATTCTACTAGACTCGCAAACATTTGCTCCCGCTCACAAACACTCTACTAAACTCGCACATCCTGCTCCCGCCTATAGAGTTTCGTTTACTCGCAAACTCTGCTCCCGCCTATAGAACTTTGATTACTTGCAAACTCTGCTCCCGCCTACAGAGCTTTGCTTACTCGCAAACTCTGCTCCCGCCTATAGAGCTCTGCAAACTCGCACACCCTGATCACTGAACTAATTCTAACTAGACAATCTGACACTACCTAAACCCTAGGTGGTGATTTTCAAAGTTTTGATTTGAAAAATAAAAACAACAATTAAAAGACAATAGAAAATAACCCTAAACCCTAATTAAAAATATACTAAAGCCTTTAATAATAAAACAAGGCCGGCCCTATTCTCTTCTTCAACACGTTCCTTTTTCTTTTGACTTGTGAAAATATGGCCGATCCTCTTTCTTCAGAAATTAGGGATTTTGCTCTTTTGCTCCTTGTTTTCAGAATTAGGGTTCTTGCAAATTGAAGCGCACCACTTGATACAGTTCGATAGTAGGCTTCGATGCTCTTTGATTTGCTCTCGGCTCTTCAATTTGGATCGAGTTCGTTCTGCGTTTTTCGGTATGTACTTCACTCCTTTTGCTTTGCTGGTTTTGGATTGCTCGAACTCGATGAATAAATTGCCGATGATGATTGGCCTTATATAGGATTCGAAATCCTATTTTTGCGTTCGTATATGTTCATTTGAATTTGTCTTTGGCCGTTCAATCTGGTATTGATGCTTGAGATTTCACTGACTTGTTCACAATCGTATATTCGATGCTTGATACCCACGGCTTTGAATTATGGATTTGAATTGCCATGCTCATCACGGTGTTGATTTTTGACTTCGTCAATGCTTCATACTCACTTGAAATTTTTATCACTGCGTTGATTTGCTTTGACCATGTTGATTTCGTGAAATTTTTTACTGCTGGCTTTGGTCTTGGCTTTGATTCATTTCGTCTCTGGCCATTTCAAAGATACGCACTTTTTCATTTTTATACTGCGTTGATTATTTGCGTCTGCATTGTTATTCTTCGACTTGATTACTATCACTACTTAGAGCTCAATTGCTGTTTGTGGTCAATTGCTTTGATCTTCTAGTTGGTGCCAGTTTGCTGTGACATTATGCATTTGGTTTTCATTTGTGTTAGTGACAAGTCTTTGTAATCTTCTCATTTATGTGTGTCTGCTGCGAGTTCATTCATATTGTGTTGGTGGCAATCTTGTTCTCTGGTATCTTTGTTTGTATCTGATCTGTGCACATTGTTGCATTGTACTTGTGGTCTTTGTTCATTGGACTGGCTGTTGTCTTTGTTGTTGGGTCAGTGATGCATTTGGTTATTCGTCCCCTGTTTGATCATTGAAGTGTCGGACCATTTGTATACGTACATTCATGTATGTATACGTCTGCACTCATCTATAAATGCATTTTGATTTTTATTTTATAATCTGTAGCATGGTACTTACTTGCTGTCGTAGATGTTGCACTACATCACCACTGTGTTGATCTTGCTTCTGCATATTGTTGTATTTGGACTTCTTGTACATCTGAGTCACTGTTGCCTTGTTGCTGTGTCATACTCGCTGAACTGGTTTTCTTGTTGTTGCATACTTGTATCACCGCTTCCATCCTTTCTTTCTCTGGCACACTGGTGTACCTGGTGTACTTGAGCTTTTGGCCTGTATTTTGATGTTACCACTGTGTTTTTGTTTGGTCTGACCATCTTGTATCCATGTGCCACTGTTTGTACTGTCATTTTGCTGTAATCTCACTTCAAATTGCATACACTTCATGTTGACATTTTCTACGCTTTGACACAGATGCTCCACTTGTTCATTGTGTTGTTGTCTGGACACATGTTTTATCACTTGAGCTTGCAGTCTTCATTTTGTACTTCTGGAGCTTGTATAATTTGAACCTGGTTTGAATTTTTGCATCGAGCATGCTTCTGGTTTGAGTGTGCTTGCATCTTTGTGTTGTTTCCAGTTGCTTAGTGTCTTGATGCTCGGCTTGCATTGTGGTTCCCACTGAGTTGAATCCAGTTTTAAAACTTGGGTTTGACCTTGTGCTGAGAGTTGTGACTTTTATGTTATTGCACGTGAGTTGAACCCGGTTTTTCATTTTGGTTTGACCTGTGATCACATGTCCCTGTAAATTAATCAAGTGTATATATCGACGTGCACGGCCTTGTGGCATGTATAGTGATACACTGTGCATGTCACACGTTCGTGTGTGATGAATTCAAATTTAAACGATGACGAACAACCCAAATAACTGAGGCAAATCGTATTTTCAAAAATCATGTTTCATTTTATATTGCAAAAATATTTCTTTTTCAATTTTACTGCTTTAGTTTATATTTTTGCAGATCTCTCAGATGCTGGATTCAAACTGGAAAGAAGTTGAATGTATTAAATACGAGTGTGAGTGATATGTAGTGAGGTGAACTGTAAATATGAAATGTGATGTAATTGTAATCAAAGTTGTATAGTTATAGTGGGAGCTTGAAATTGTACTATTCAAAGTTGTAATAAATATTTGTTTGAATAAAATATTCGTTTGAATTCAAATTCTGTGTTATTTAATTTATTCAACAAATATTTATTTAATCTGTGAAAACAAAATAGTATATTAACAAATACATTTAAATGAATGTAAATATGTTTATTATCATCAAACAACAATCATATAAGCGCAAAGCGCATATTCAACAACCACAACTTAAAATTTCTTGGTGAGGGATATCTAGAATCACTCGTCAAAGCCTGGGAGCTCCTCATCAAGAAAAAGAAGGAAGAGTTGGGATAAGCAGAATTCAGCGAAGAGGAACTTGCGAGACAGGTGCTTTGAGGAAACGAGCTGTCTGATCTAACCACTGCCAAACTTTAACTCTTTAAGGCTTATGCACCGACTAAAGAAGGAGGGGATATCGTTGAGTCTACTGGAACTGATCCTAAAGGTTCCTTCCCTATCCAAGTACCTAGACCATCTTCTTCTCATTATATGAAGCATACCCTTGGCTATGATCTGGATAGGCCTGGGTTTGGACCACATATGCTATCTCCTATTCTCGAACGAAGCACTCCATTGACTATAGAAAGCTAACCAGATGCTGGTATTATACTAAACTGCTTTGAATCAGGAGAAGTTGCTGTTCTCAATGCGTAACGTCTTTTACTAATGATTATGCTTTGAAAAATCTTTGCAGGTCTTCTAGGCACTGATTAGACTCCCAAGAGTGGTGCCATCATGGAACAACAGGAAAAGAAGGTGAAGTCCAGGCCGCTGTTGATATCTCGAGGGTCGACGCTCAAATCTTCGGTGCTTTCGATGAAGATAAGCCTAAAGATTCCCCCCTGCCGATGAATCGAAAGATGTAGTGATCATAGGTGTTTTGGGGCACACTACTAAATCTAGCATGAAGGAGTAGATCGAGGAGGAGGAGAAATCAAAGTGTAAAGTGAAAGGTGAACCCATTGAGGTAGAAACTAGAGATCTTAATCTTGTACGACTGCAAGTTATTCCACCATGCGGGATGATTAGGGACGAAATCCCTCCTTCTTCTTTATGCATTCTAGCAAAGGGCGACAAAGGGTCTCAGAAGAGGAGCTCGACCGACTCTACTAATGAAAAATCAAAGAGGGAGAGAAGGTCGAAGAAGTAGTCACTACTTCATATCATTGTACATAGTTTTAGTAGTTATTTCTTTCTTCAGTCACGGGTGTTCGGATACGAATCCCATTTTTGTTTTTTTAGAAATAACTTGTACCGAGATTTTAGGTCTTATGAATAAAAGTTTTTTCTTTTGACTAATCGTCGTGTGAACCATTAATTTAGTAGTTGAATAATTACTTTCCAAACTAATGTACTTGAAATCCATTGATTGCAAATTCCATTAACTATTTACCATCTCCATCTCAAGGCCCCTCTAAGGTCGTTGCCTCAAGTCGTAAAAAACACTAAGTCCTAGCTGTAGTGAGCTGTTGTATTTAGTCTTCAGTAGTTTACATTTCTCCCGTCAATTTTAGGCCAGAGTTTATGGGACAGTGAATAGTCGGAATCCGTTCATATATCGTTTGAGTTTCACATGTCAGTCCGTGCTCTGGGACTTAGTGTTATTATGCGAGTGGTTGGTTCATGCTCAATTTATTTATACTCCGGTCCACACAAGGACCTAAAATTCTCTTGTGGGTAGTCGGTATCCACCCAAATTGTTTATACTCCAGTCCGCATTCTAAGAAGTTAGATTTTTCTCATGGGCAGTCGATATCCGCCCAAATTGTTTATACTCCAGTCCGCACTCTATGGACTTAGAGTTTTCTTAACGACAGTCGGTATCCACCTGGATTGTTTATACTTCATTTTGCACTCTAGAGACTTAGAGTTTTCTCATGGGCAGTCGGTATCCGCCTGGATTGTTTATACTCCAGTCCGCACTCTGGAGACTTAGAGTTTTCTCATAGGCAGCCAGTATCCACCCGGATTGTTTATACTCCAATCCACATTCTGGGGACTATGAGTTTTCTCGTGAGCAGTCGATTTCCACCCTAATTTTTTAAAATCTAGTCCGCACTCTATGGACTTAGAGTTTTCTCGTAGGTAGTCAATAGCCGCCCGAATTATTTGTACTCCATTCCGCACTCTAGGGACTTAGAGTTTTCTCATGGGAAATCGATATTCGCCCAAATTGTTTTTATTTTTACTCCTCTTGGCCTCCTCGGTTTTGGTCCAGTCCCATAGTACGGGAAGGGAGTCTTTTAATTTTCAGATTGTCGGTGATCTTTGTTCCTTATCGTATGTCCCGTCCTTTGTTTATCTACGAAAGTTGTTAGTCGAGCAAATTTACAAATCCCATCTTGTTCAGTCCCATCGAGGATTGGTATGATCGATCGATTTCAAACTCCATGACCTGTTCACACATTCTACGTATCGATATCAATCGGTTTCATTGTGTACTTAGCGTAAAATGCAATGATAGTCCTTTATGAAAAGGAAGTTCGAGATTTTATTCATCAAATGAGAAGGAATAGACAAATCAATCTTATTACACATTCAAAAAGTCAAAACTAAAGCAAATGTCGAAAGTAACTAGCACAGAAACACAAAAGAAATGTACTAAGTGAAATAGCATCACAAATGCTCGCTATTCCATGCTCTTGGAAGTGTTGTGCCATCAATAGTCGTTAGCTTGAAATTTCCTTCTCCAAGCCGCTGTTCAATGACATACGGTCCTTCCTATTTCAGATTCATGTGCGATGGGACCCGAAAAACTAGTTTCAAGACGAGATCACTAATTTCAAAGGTTCTCGATCGTACTTTTGTGTTGTAATACCGGGTGACTCGATATCGGTGCCCAGCTGCTCTCAAATCAGCTTCCTCGCACTTCTTATCGATAAAGTCTAAAGACTCCAAAGGAGATCTTTGTTTGTTCTAGAGAGGTAGGATGTCACTCCCTCAGAAGGGACTTCGAGTTCTACTGGAATGATTACTTTGGTCCCGTAAGCACGGGCGAACAGAGTACGGCCAGTCGTGGACTTGTGAGTGGTTCTGTAGGCCCAAAGTTCCATAGGAAGTTCATCCACCCACATGCGTCCAGCCTTCTCCAAACGCTTTTTCAGAACAGACTTAATAATTTTGTTTACAGGTTCGACCTGTCCAATTGCCCGAGGGTGAGCGACTGCTACAAACCTCTTTTCAATATGAGATCTCCGACCAAATTCTTTAAATTCAACACTATCGAACCGAGTCCCATTATCAGTTATAATAATTTGTGGGAGACCGAAGCGACATATAATGTTTCGAATAACAAAGTTGATAACTTTCTTAGTCGTGATCGTGGCTAGCGGTGACGCTTCGGCCCATTTTGTGAAGTAATCAACTGCAACAAATAGTGTACTTCACACTGCTTTTATAGTTTGGCAAAGAGCCGATGATGTTAATACCCCACATTGAACTAAAAATTTGCATGATCTCTGTTGGCGGAGCTCTTGGGACTTTTGCATATATCTGGCACTTGTCACATCGTCTCACATAATCTACAGCATCCCGGCTTACAATTGGCCAGTAATATAGAGTATCTTCTTCACCAGAGTTTTCCCCTAGTGCGCTCGCCACATTCTCCCTCATAAACTTCTTTTAGAACGTGCTTTATCTCATCATGGGCGATACACCGGTGTAAGGGAACGAAAAACCCCTTTCTATACATAGTTCCTTCTTGCATAATATACCGCGAAGCTTTACGAAGGACTTGTCGCTTTTAGTTTCTCCTTTCAGGAAAGATTCCATGCAATAGGTAATCTTTAAATGGAGTCATCCATGATTCCCTCTCGGGCTCCGTTTCCATTACTCCATCAACTTCCATCATATTTATTCTTAGGGTATGTAATGTCTCTATTGGAACCAAGCCCATCTGTTGCGGATCACCAGTACTAGAAAACTTTGCCAATGAATCAGCTTCTCCGTTCTTCTCACATAGGATATGTGAAATGTCATAGTACTTGATATCCACCAACAACTCCTGAACTCAGGGCAAGTCATTGTCTCTTAGCCTGATAGTCTCCTCTGACTTGATACACAACCTATTGTGAGTCGAAAAAAGTTTCAAGGGACTTTACTCTGAGCTCTTTAGCAAGTTTAAGTCCGACAATCAATGCTTCATACTTAGCCTCGTTGTTTGTAGAAGGAAAGTCAAGCGTCAAAGCATAGAAAATTGATAGATTCTTAGGGGTTACAAGTATAATCCCAGCTCCAGAATAGTGATCATTAGATGTTCCATCAGTGTACAACTTCCATCGTACAGTTGGGATTCCACTACCTTTTGGAAGCTCAACTTGGGTGGTAAATTCTACTATAAAGTCCGCCAACGCTTGTCCCTGGATAGCTCGTTTTGGAAGATAT
This sequence comes from Allium cepa, assembly GCA_030765085.1. Taxonomy (NCBI): domain Eukaryota; kingdom Viridiplantae; phylum Streptophyta; class Magnoliopsida; order Asparagales; family Amaryllidaceae; genus Allium; species Allium cepa. The sequence continues at coordinate 696,555,427 of CM060929.1, read as the reverse complement.
GTAATGTCAAACTGGCTGAGCTCGATGTTTCATTTAAGCAACCACTTATACGTCTCAGGTCCCTAACAACTGGTCGGTGTAAATGTTGATCGGATGTGCCTGAAAATGTGGGCGAAGTTTTCGTGACACGATTAGCAAGAAATACACCAATTTTCTATCTTTGGATAGTTCCTTTCCGCACCTGTTAATCGCTTACCGATGTATTACATCGATCTCTGAATCCGATTCTCCTTGCGAATCAAGGAAGCACTTATAACACGTACTAATACAGCCAAGTAAATGTACAAATCCTTGTGATCTACTGGCTTTTGACAAGACTGGGGTCTCTCCAAATGATTTACCAGAGCTCGAAATGCGTCTTCACAATCCTGCGTCCATTCGAAATTTCTCTTTCCCTTCTTGATCAAACTAAAGAAAGGAACGCATTTGTCAGCCGTCCTAGAAATAAATCGACTTAAAGAAGCAACCTTCCCATTCAAACTTTGCACTTTTTTAATAGTTCTGGGTGCTTGGGTATCTCGAATAGCCTGAATCTTTTCTAGTTTTACTTTAATTCCTCGAGCATTAACAATAAAACGCAAGAACTTCCCTGACACAACACCGAATGAGCATTTCAAAGGATTGATCTTCATGTTATAAAATCGGAGGATGTCGAACATCTCTACTAATTCTTGAATGTGGTCGTTTAATCGTTGTGACTTCATGGCATATCGTCTACATAGACTTCCATTATCCTCCCAATTTGATCTTTGAACATCCGGTTAACTAAGCGTTGGTAGGTTGCTCCAGCGTTCTTCAACCCAAACGGCATCAGCACGTAACAGTATAATTCAACATCCGTCACAAATCTGGTGTATTTCTGATTGGGGACATGCATTAGGATTTAGTTGTACACTGAGTATGTGTCCATAAAGGATAATAATTCATGCCATGCAGTTGAATCAACTTGCTGATCAATCCTTGGAAGGGTAAAACTATCTTTAGTACATGCCTTGTTCAAGTCAGAATAGTAGATGCACTTCCTCCACTTTCCATTTACCTTCTTTACTAGTATGGGACTAAATATCCATTCAGGATAGAGGGTGTCGTGAATAAACCCATTGACTTTAAGTTTATCCACCTTCTCTTTAAGGGCGACGGATCTCTTTGGATCCATGCCTTGCCTTTTTTGTTTTACCGGTGCATACTTGGGTCAACGTTCCATGCATGGCTTGTGATGGCAGGGGAGATCACACACATGTTAGAATGAGTCCAAGCAAATACATCCAGATTCGTTTGGAGAAAATCAGCAAGTTCTCTCATCATCGAGGAGCTGAGCTGCGATCCAATCTTCAAGACCTGTGATGGGTCATCATGGTTGACTGTTATATCAATCGTCAGTTTAGCCGGCGTCGCCTTGGTCTCCTCTTTATAATTCCTCAGATCTATATCTCTGTAGAAGCGACTGTGGCACCCAAACCAAGGCTTAGGAGCTATTTCCAATCTTTAGTAACTTGGATGTAGACAGATTTGTCCATACCTTTTCCTTTCTCCTTACATTGAGCTTCTCTCAATCAACCACACAACAGGCGTGTCCAGTAGCTTGATTACCATGCACAACTCCTACTCCATTATCGGTCATAAATTTCAAATTCAAACACCGTGGGGCAAGAACTGCTCGAAATTCAGCCAGGGCCGGTCGACCCAGTAAAACATTGTATGGTGAGTCAACATCCAACAAAATGAACAGTAGGGTTCGCACTCTCCTACATTCACCTTTCCCCAATTCCACTGGCAACTCCGCATAACCAATTGCCTCAGTCGCCACACCATTAAAACCATGTATGCGAGCCTTAGATGTTTTCAAATCTTTAGCCTCCATTCTCATTTGACATAAGCCTTCTTGAAAATAATGTTTACCGAACTTCCACAATCAATCAAAATTCTTCTCACCAAAGCAAGGCCAATCATGGCAGAAATGACCATCGGGTTAATTGTAAGAGACTCTACTCTATCTGTATCCCTGCTCCTAAACACTATATCATCGGTCATCATACGTTGTTTCTTAGCCGGATTTCCGTCCTTTGTATTTTAACAATGCACAAAATCCACATGCCTCATCGCGTTGTCGTAGCGCTCCATTTCCCGCCAACTTCTATCTGCAGGATGTGGTCCTCTAACTATCATGTTTATCACTAATCTTCCTCTGATCGATGCGGGCTCCTCAGCCCCATGTGGAACTTGTGCTCGATTGGGTTCGGACGTCCCTTGTCCGCCATCCTGCGAAGCTTTCACAAACTGCTGCAGCTTCTTTTCCAGAATTAACTTCTCGATAGCATCTTGGAGATGCCTGCACTCATTCGTATTGTGTCCATAACACTCGTGAAATTGGAAATATTTTCTAGCCTGCTTCTGTTGACACTTTTGGACATGGCTTCTTGAATTAAAAAGTATTACAAATATGTAAGTATATATTCTCTAGGGATGCGTTTAGAGGCGTGTAATTATCAAACATGGGAATCCTGGGCTTTGGTCTTCTAGGCTCCCTCTTCCGGTCTCTATCACTACTTCTCTTCTGTTGATTCAGCTTGTTTTGAACATTGACTTAAACCTTCCCTAAACTCTCATCCGATTGCTTTATTACAATGCTGCTTTGTACCGTTGTTCCTCTCGGTCAGCACTCCTTTTCTTGGGTGACCTGGCTTCCTCCTTCCTCATAAACCGAGCTGCCTTTGAATAGAAGCATTCCAACATGACCAGTGATTTTTCAACTAGCCAATCGCGGAATTCGGATCCAGGTCAACCCGTCTCATCACATCCATAAGTATAGCATGGTAACTTGTGTTACTAACTTCTGTGGCAGCAACATGAAACCTTTGCATGTAGTCCTTCAGTGATTCTCCCGGAGCTTGAATCACACTGCACAGTGACATTACACCTTTAGGACGAGTAGCATGGATCTGGAACTGCTCCATGAACTTTATTGCCAATTCGTAAAACCTCGAGGGTGATCACGGGTGTAGTCTTGTAAACTACATCGTTGCGATCTCAGATAGATTTATAGGGAATCATCTACATTTGGTTGCACCATTTTCTCTTACTAAGTCCATCAACCATTCATGCCTCATAATATGCTTCTTGGGGTCAGTTTTCCTCATAGGCAGGCACTGTAGGCATATTCAACCTTCTTGGATACTCCGCATGTAAAACACTATTAGTAAATGGGGCATGACTCGTAGAAATTTCCTAATCATTCATTTGTCAAGCCTTGGTTCTCCCTCACCAGGTATCTGACCATCGCCGATAAGCCCAGTGTTTGGATAGGTGGTGCCAAGTGGTGGTCTCACTCCACCTCGCATGATTGTTCTGGTCAATGTCTATGAGCCATTTCACGCCTCCTTGGCCTATCATCCTTCGGACGTACGTCGGTAGTATTCATCTCGTCGTTGTTTCAGAGAGGTAGTTGGTCGGCATTCAAACGTACTCCAGCATCCAAACTCTCGGTACCTGTTCCAGCACGACTCCCCAAATACATCAAGGGAACCCTCCCTTTGGTAGAGGGACCGTAGTGACCCCTAGGGAGAGATCGGCACCAATTCGTCTTGGCAGGCCATGTTGGTCTACCAAGTGATGCTTAGACGTTCTAGCTTGCCCTCCTTTAACCCTGTGACGTCTACGCCTATGATGCTCATCTTCTGATGAGGCTGAACTCTCCGACATCAAGTAAGAAGCAAGATCCCTTCTGGCACTTTGACGCTACTATTGAGCAATCCGGTTCATTAGATTAGCATTAGTCTAGATTTTTTTCGTTTAGTTGCCTACGGCTCTCCATCAGCTCCCTCATAAAGTTGCTGAATTCAACTCTAATTATGGAATCAACGAGGTTCTGGACTTCATTAGGCTCCACGTTGACATTAACATGCTGGTTACTTGGAGCTCCTTGTTGGGTGCTGGCAGTTTCATTTGCATCAACGTTTTGGGAAGTTGATCTATTATGCCTCACCATTCTGGATTTCTTGGCTTAGATTCTGGTAAATTTGAGTAGTATCTACAAGCTTTTAAAGGTGAATTTGGATTTCCTTCGGGGGATTTCCTTAATCCAATAGTAGCAAAGGGGATCCTAACGGGCTGAGAATCAAGATTTCAATGAAAGCATCGAAATGTTTGCAACCAAATTGGCCACAAACACCCAAGAATAGATTTAATTAATGAAATAAATGAAGAAACTAAATGAAAACAGAGGAATATGTCAAAATAATTGGAAAAACACAATAGAAAGCAAGAAAACTAAGATTTATAGTGGTTCTACGTTGATTGCCTACACCTACTTTGAATATTCTCTTTATTGCTTTTCAATTAACTTGATTACAATTAGAAACAACAAGAAATAGTAAGAGACAAGAGAATAATGGAGGAAGTTGATTATAATAATAATGTTGTCTAACGAGCAACGTAATGATCCTCATAATGACCCTCTAGGCCTGTATTTATAAGTGAAGGCAACCACCAATCTGACGGGAACTTCGACAATGAGACCTTCTTATCCATATGGGCCCAATATAGAGAGCGCTAGGCCTAGCTCTCAATGGAGAGGGATCGGTATCGATTCCTCTCCATTGAGAGTTTAGGGCAGCGACCCTTACGGTAGCTTCCTCATGCTCTAATATGTTGGTGTCTCAAATATTAGAATGTTTGGATGTGTGGAGCTCTTGCTTTTTCTCAACCCTTGGTTTAATTCCATACTAGTATGGAGTGCCGATCCCTTCATAGGGTAACATGCCGAACCCCTTAGATTTATAGGTGTATACCGATCCACTTTGCTTAATGTGTTATGTTGATCCATATTCGTTCGTACATGATCCTTAGCTTAAATCATAACATGCTGATCCCTTTAGCGCCATAGACATATGCCGAAACCTCCATATCCTGAATGATATGCCGATCCATTTAGCATTATCAAACCATGTTGAACTGAGTACTCCAACCTATACCGACACCTCTACTTCTTCATCTAAGTTGACTATCCAGCCAAGTAACCATGCCTACTCCTTGTGCTTTACCTAGCTATGTCGATCCCTCAATTGTTTCATCCTTGTTAATTTCCACCTTTCTGACATCTTGCGCTATTTGTCTACCACTCCATTCAATTCGGGCTTCATATAACTGGTCGGACTCTATATCTGGGTACTGTAACCGTTACTTCATGGTCATCCTTTTTTACAATCGTCGAGTCTGTCTTGTGTGACCAATCCAATATAGCCAATTCTGGATATTGGGTAACATAATATTAATAAAAGAAGAGATAATTTGTATAAAATTATAAATTGTTCACAATCTTCCACTGATAAAAATGGTCTAGGATTTGAAAACTTAAAAAGGTTAAAATCTAGTCCTAAGCGTCGTAGTTCACTATGTACTAATTTCAAGAAGGAAAGGAAATTTAGTCAACCAAAAGCTATTATTAAAATTTATAGATCTATTAGGACATGAATTCCAAAAATTAACAGTCATCTCATTCGAAATAAGTGTATAGAAACGTTTATATCTAGTGTACAAAAAAATTATGATATTATTTTTAAAGGGTACACCGAATCCTCTTGGGTATGGTTTCCAAAGACCTAATTCTTAGGATCCAAATTTAGGAAGTAGGTATCAATTCATGTTAATATTTTTGCAGTTACCAAATAACAAAAAAAGCAAATGGATACTCGACAGTGGTTGCTCTAAGCACATGATGAGGAACAAAGAAATGCTATCAAACAATATCTACTCAGATGGAGTAACCATCACTTTTGGAGATAACTCCAAAGGATACGTCATTGGAATAGGCAATGTAAGAAACGATAGTATATCCAGTTCACCTCTTATTACAATGTTTTATTAGTTAAGAACTTAAAACACAATTTACTTAGCATTAGTAAACTTTACGACAAAGGTTTTAGTATTTCCACTAAAAAAGATAAATCTAATGTTTTTGGCCAAAATAAGTATTTAATTTTTGAAAGAATAAGAAAAGATAATATTTATGTTTAAATATGTATATAAATCATAATATTGATATGCGTTTAATGGCTAAAGGCAATGATCCTTGGCTTTGCCATAAAAGATTTTGTCACATCAACTTTAAATCATGATTTAGTAAAAGGTTTATCAAAAATGAATTTTAAGGTTAATAATTTATGTAACGCTTGTCAATTTGGAAAATTAACAAAATCTTTATTTTAATATAAGAAAGTAATATCTACAGTACAACTTTTAGAGCTACTTCATCTAGTTCTTTTTGGTCCAACATAAGTACAACCTACATACTATAACAAATATTTTTTTATTACAGTAGATGATTTCTCTAGATACACTGGACATTATTATTCAAATATAAAAGTGACACTTTGAAACTTTTAAAATCTTTGCAAAAAGAATACAAAATATAACGATGTTAAAAATTAAAAATATTAGAAGTGATCACAGTGGAAAATTTAAAAATGAAATATTTAATAATCTTTGTATTAAAAAGAGTATTAGCCACAATTTCTCTTTTCCTAAAACTCCATAACAAAATAGCGCTATAGAAAGGAAAAGTAGAACATTATAGGAACATGTTATAACTTTACTAAGTTGTAGCCAATGACCAAAGAACTTTTGGATAGAAGCTGTGTCAACTGCCTATTATATCTAAATCATGTCACTATAAGACCTTTAAGAAAACATATACATATAAACCATTTAAAGGTAGAAAAACAAATGTTGCCTATTTTAGAATTTTCGATTCAAAATGGTTTATCCTAAATAAAAAGGATCAATTTGAAAAATTCGATCCGGAATCCGATGAACATATGTTTATTGAATATTTGGAATGAAGTAAAACACACATTTTTTTTAATAAAAATCAAAAATAATAAAAGAAACTTTACACGTATCTTTTGTTGAAAACTTTAGAAATAGCAAGGATAATGAAGAAAAAATCATAATTAATAATTCACCAACATTAGATGATCCTCCTCAAGAAATAATAATTAAAAATTCGCAAATAATAGATAATGGTCCACAAGAAACTCAAAATGATCTTAAATCTCCTCCACGTTTATTGAAAGATCATCACATAGAATTGATGAAGTAAATACAAACGTTAAAACTAGAAGTCAATTATATCAAATGGCTCACATAGCTTTTATATCAAATATCGAACCTTTATAAAAAAGCATCTAATGATGATTTTTGAATTCTTGCAATGCAAGAAGAATTAAATCAATTCAAACATAATATTGTTTGGGAATTAGTTACAAGACCAAATGATCAACTATCATTGAAATGAAGTAAGTTCACAAAAATAAAGTTGATGGAAACAGAGATATGACTATAAATAAAGCTAAGCTTGTTGCACAGGGATATAATCAAGAAGAAAGTATAGATTATGAAGGAACCTTTGCTCCTGTAGCTAGATTAGAAGTAATACATATTCTTTTAGCTTTCTTTTGTCACCATTATTTTAGATTTTATCAAATAGATGTTAAAAGCATTTTTTAATTGGCTTCATAAAAGAAAAGGTAATATAGAACAATCTCCTTTAATTATACATAAAAAGTTTCCTAATCATGTCTATAAGCTAAAGATAGCTCTTTGTCGTTTAAAAAAGCACCCCGTAGTATAAACGTTTAAAAAACTATCTTATAGCTTTTGGATTTAAAATAGGAAAGGTAGATCAAACACTTTTTATTAAACGAGAAAATTAAGGTATTTTAATTATACAAGTATATGTTGATGATATAATATTTAGTTCTGTAAATGAAAAACAATGTAATGAACTTCCAAATATTATGAAAAGTGAATTTGAGATGTCTTATATGGGTGAACTTTCATATTTTCTTGTTTTACAAATTAAACAATTAAAAAATGGCATTTTTACTAGTCAAGAAAAATATTGTTGCAATCTACTTCAATGTTTTGATATGGAAAATACTTACTATAAGCTAACACCAATGAGTACTATGGTTCATTTAGATAAAGATGGAAATGAAAAAGTATGGATCAAAAATTATGTAGCAGTATGATTGGTTCATCGTTATATCTAACTGTTAGTTGTCTCAATATTATGATGAGCATTTGTTTGTGTACACGCTTTTAAGCAAATCCCAAAGTATCACACTTACAAGCAGTAAAATGAATTTTACACTACTTAACTAACACTAGAGAGTACAAACTCTTTTACTGAAAAGAATGTCCTTTCAAGTTAGTATCATATACGATGTTGACTTCGAAGGATGTCAGATGGACAACAGTACCTATCATTTCATCAAACATTCTCTAGTATCGTGGTTTAGTAAGAAATAAAATTATATTTCACTCTCGATGTATGAAGCAGAATATATTTCTACTGCTTTGGCATGTGCTCAAGTAATATATACGCAAAAAACATTTCAAGATTTCAAAATAATTTTACAAACCTTCAATATTTTATGATAACACACGTGCTATAAACTTATCTAAAATCCCAATAAATTATTCTCGCACAAAACATATGGACATTCCTCATCACTTTTTACAAGATAATATAAGAAAGAAAATTATTTCACTAGAATCCACAACTTCCAAAAATCAAATTGCTGACGTCTTTATAAAACCATTAAATGAAAATACATTTATTAAACTATGTAGAGAGCTTGGAATTGGTTCGTTGTAGGATATATATATATATATATATATATATATATATATATATATATATATATGTGTGTGTGTGTGTGTGTGTGTGTGTGTAACTTTATTAAAATAAAATAATTAGAAATAATCTATTTTTCTGTAAAAAAATGTAAGGAACGAATTTAATTATCTATTTTTTTATGGTATAATTTAGTTTTTACCTTAAAACTATAAATGGGATGCAAAACTTTTGGTTTAAGAATTTCAACCAAATACATATAATTCTATTTTTCCACATATACTCATATATAAGCCTACAGATTGGACATCTCGAAAACACTAGAAACAAATAATTTTCAATAAATATAATCAAAGTTAACAATGGATTCATAAAAGAACACACCTTCATCTTCATCTACTTAATGGATGGTTCATCATCAGTAAAGATTACTACATCACCAACTAACTACACTGGCTATTCCCTTAGATGAAATAAGGTGAAACAGTCAATTAAATTTAATGGCGTATTAACAACTATGGATGACTACCCAATTAATGAGCTCAACCACTATTAACAAAAAAATGCTCGGACTTTAAAAATAATTGTGCTGGAAGCTGCGCAGACAAGGACAACATCTTAATTTATTGAGAGATCTCTACTGGCATTATGTGGTCGATCACTAACAACGAATAGTATTCGTAATAACTCTCTTAGACTTATAGAAATCTCACTAAAATATACGAGTCCAAAGCAGCAAACTAACGAGAACTAGAGCCATTCGAAGAAGAATCGGATCCTTCAAAAAAACAAATAATCTATCATTGTCGTATCGATTTTATATATAAATATATATTGTATTTGTATGTATCTTGTCTTTATGAAGGTTTTAATAATTTGAATAAACATAGACTATACAAATACTTCTACGATAAGAGCAATACCATTATTAATGCTCTTAAAGATAGACAGACCATAAAGTCGGTTCTCCAACTCAAGAATATACATTAAACCATTTTGGATAGTCAAAATCAATTTATATACTAAGAAATTCAAATATTTTAAAAAATTGGATTTACAGTCCGAATGTAAGGCATTCATACATCTGAAATTTGAATTCAAATGTCTGAAATTTGATTTCAGACATCTGATTACTTGTAGCAATTTTAAAAAATTAAAATTGTTAACATTCAGACATTTGAATTTTATAATCAAACATCTGAATACCAAATTCAGACGTCCGATCATAAACTTTGGACATGTAAAAAGGCTATTTTTACACTAACAGTTCGACCTTCTTCTATATTTTCAGGAGTCTAATTTTTAAAATCAGACGTCTAAATCATAAAAATCAGATGTCTGAACCTTCTAGAGTTCCAAACTCTTTACTGGTTAACAACATATTTATTACTCCCACCCTCTCCTTTTAACTTCAATCTCTTTACTTTTATGCCTCTACTTTATAAATAAAAATGAAAATTTACTTCAAAGCCTAAATTTTCCAAATTCAAATCTTCGAATTGGCACCAAAATCCAAAACGATTGAAGAAGAGATTCACAAAAGAGAGTTTAGTAGCTCCACTAATACAAGAACAATCAAAATTTGGCTCCATCATGATGAAAGGAGCATCTAAAGTTTTAATTACTCTCGAAAATGAAAATGTTCCCGGATATTTTCTATAATCTTAATGATTTTCCTTCCTATAATCTTCAAGCTTTTACCGACCAAGCTAGGATTACAAGTTTGATAGATTTTCATCAAAATGATGTCGAAATTGATAACTTAAATGTTTAACTCTTTTTGGCCAACCTTAATAGGAAGATCATTCAATTACATAGGGATGAAAGTTGGTTATGGTCTAGTGTGTATGGAAATATTATAAAATTTCTCATTAATGACATAGCACGGGCATTAGGTTATGGAAGAAGTGGAATAGTTTTGGAGGATGCTGATATTAAGGATAGAGTTCGTGAGTTAGCCATCACTTTTTAATTCAAGTTGTATTCATTCTATTTATTCATTTCATAGCTTAAGTGGAATTAATTCACTTTACTAATTCATCTAGTTCATTCAAATCCAATTCAATTCATTTTATCGTTATTAAGTTACACTTTATTTTATTTAATCCATTACTCGGTCTTATTTAACCTTATTTTGGTGATTTTTCCATATCATTCGCATTCATCAAATTTCAAATTTGTTAACCTTAATATTTCTCAACCCTATAAGTTGTACAGACCTATTCACTTAAAATCTCATTTCATATTTCATATTTCATTTAATTCAATTCAAATACAATCCACCATTATTTGAGTTCTCTTGAGTTAAACCACATTTTATTTACTACATATCACTTACCCAATTTATTCACATTTCTTAGGTTAATTATTTTACTACATATCTCCAGTTTAAATTTTCTTTTGTTTGCTTAACCAAAATATTCAACAGTCTTAAAATTTAATTACTTTCATATTCAAATCTATAGTTATAAACTTATTATTTATCTGTAATATTTTTAATTTATAAGTTCAATACTATTTTCATATATTTATCAAATAATACTTAGAATATTTTCAAAAAACTTGTTTTGGTCGAGAATAATTTCTTTTGGTAGCAATTCTCACTCAAAAACCAGAAAATAAACACTGGCGATGCTAAAGTCATCTCCAAAATTATTTTCCAGCGACTAAAGTGAATTCAATGCTTTATTCCTGTAAAAATATATTTAAAATATATTTCTAGTCAAAACTTTATCAAATAATATTATTACTAATTTTGAAGGCTTTGAAATCAAATTTTGAAAAGTCAAAAAGATTTTAAATTATAAAATTCTCAGCTTTTAAATCCTTTCTATTTAGAAGCCATATTATAAATATACTTATATAATTTCATTACCTTATTATGAAAATATTTCATTAATTCACATCTACGTCATTATAAAAAATTCTTGCTATAATTGATTTAAATTCAATTTAATTATCGAACTCCTCGTGAAATAAAATCCATAAAGTATTCGTTTTTTTAATTTTATTCAAACAATAATCACGATAACAAAATATTATCGTCGCCTAACAACTAACATTCATTAATAATAACCATTATATATAAAATATAATTTAGGTAAAATTATTTCGTTTACTCTATTTTAAAACAATATTATGCCGACTTTCCTCGTTTGCGTGTTTAGAAATCCCTATCGATACCATAGTGTCCCGCGCATCGACCAGAATTCATAAACAACTCAACAGGTAAGTACACACAATACAAAGAACTCTATAACACTAACAAGTACATGTTCTCATGTATATACGCTCAAGCAGACTCATTCTAGGGTATTACTACCCTGTCTCCAATGAGTCAAACCCCATAAAGGTAAGATTATCACTAAACCAAAGCTTTGATACCAACTATGACGACCCACGTTTCAGAAGGTTTGAATCGATAATAATCCACACATGTCCAATGTAAAAAATCTGAAACATAGATAATCATTGGGGTTAACTAAGAAAAATAAGAAAAGAAGAAGAAAACTAACATAAAATCTCGCAACGGAACGATAAAATATAATAATCAAATAAACAATTCATGAAGTTGTTTATATTATGCATTTAATTATCGTTTATATAACAGTTATCAGAGTTATATATAAAACAGGGATAAATAAAATAATACAGCAGACAACATGATGCAGGAAATAATAATAATAATAATAATAATAATAGTAATAATATACTAAATCTTCGTGTTCGTCCTTCGAAAAAAGGATCTACAATGCGCTGGGGAAAAAATCAAGGCTGACCAGAGCTAAATGAAAAGACAAAACACTCAAGTCAGGACTAAAATATTCTTATATGGATCAAATCGATATCACATATAACATGAGTGCCCTGGCGTTAGAGATATTTATGGGATCTCACATCTCCTATCCATTGTATACATGCGTGCAATAACTCAAGAGATGTTACGGTATTTTCCAACTCTTAAGGATCCGTTATAATATTATATGTAGTAGAATATGCTACATATATAATGTCTAATCTGTAAAATAAATATTTTTCTTAGTGTTAAGGCTTTACATTGATCCCCTTTAACGCGTTTTTAAGCATTGCCCTACAGTTTGCATTTGACATAACTAGTAGCATGTCGGCAGTCAGTGATGTGCCATGATACGACAACACCAAACCAAAATTGTTGGGGTCTCCTATAAGGATAAAAGAATGACAAGACACGTGAGGCAATGCCCAAGGTAGGATACTACCAGTTTACCCTTCTCGGCTGGTGGTAACCCGTAACAGCTCACCGCGTCTAACACTCCCGAATCTGAGGATGCGCACCAATCGATAACAATGTCATGATAGTAGTACGAAGAAGTGTGTCCGCTAGAGGTAGCTAACCTTAATGGCCGATATGGCTCCTGTTTTAGTCATTTCAAATTGACACAAATGTCAGGCCAATCCACCACCGTTCTCTTTCTTCAAATCCAATAGACGACGCCAAATCCAACTACTTCATTCTAGAGTCTCCTCCACGTACACAATTATTAAAGCAGTTCCAATATTGACAAAGAGTTGCCAATAAGAGGCACTAGTCCCTTTAAAAACCATACCTCGTTTTACACACCAGTTGGTACTTTTATATTTCAAAAACAATTTGTACTTGATATCAAAATATCATATTCGCTTCAAAATCATCATATTTACTCAAAATATACTATTTCAATTCAAAATCATGTTTGTCTTAATATCTCAGTTTCAATTCCGATTCAAAATTGCTTCGATTTCCATTTGGGTTATAACTTCAATTTAACCCAATTCATATTTAAATCCATGATTTAAATATAAATAATCCAACTTTAACCTGTTTGAATTTTTAGAAAATAGTTTAAACAGTTTAAAATAATTTAAAGAGTTAAAATAGTTTAATATAAAATACTTTGAGTGTCAAAAGTGGTTTATAAAATAAAATAGCTTGGAGATCAAAATAATTTGAATATTTTAAAAGATAGATTTTAAATAGTTCATACTAAAAATAATTTATTTGAAATTAATTTCAGAGTCAAACTGATTCAATTTCCAAATCTTATCAATTCCAATCAATTTAATTTCCGTTTCCATTTAAATCTGATTTCATTTTGAATTAACTTCGATTCCAATTTATATTAAATCTATTTCAATTCCAATTCCACATCAATTTAATTTCTATTTCAATTCTAGTTAGTTCCAATTCTATTCCAATTTGAATTAATTCCAATTCAATTCTCAATTCCAACCATTCCGATTTATATAAATTCGAGTTTGATTTCAGATCACTGAATTCAAATTAATCTTCAATCTTCGAATTTAGATTCAAAACTTAAAATAAATTCCATTCTTGGGTCCAAATCTATATATCTAATTATATTACTTTTACTTAGCAATAATTCAAAAATTCGAATGAAATTTCAAATCTTTTTAAAACAAATCAATTTTAGAAATTCAAATCTTATTTTCTATTATAACTTCAAAATCTTAACTTCGATTATTTAAACAATGAAAGCCGGAAATCCCATATTGTTAGGGTAAAGAAGAAAAGAGGTAGAAGAAGAAACAAAAAACAACAGCACAGAATCTCACATTCACAGCGGATTAAAATACAATATCAAATAATAACATTTATACAATGAAAGCTGTAAATGAAAATTTACAAACAATATCTCAGAGTACAACCATTCACAAATGACTGGGACAGTTATAGTAACTTGTTCCCAAAACCAATCTAGACAATCTCTAATTCGCAGCGAAATATAATTAATACGTCTCTGCCATCCTGCTCGCCTCCTGAGCTACAGAACGGCTAACCTAAAAAGCTGTAATACTCGGTCTGACCGAAGCATTACAATAAAGTAACATCCGAGTTAGGCTGGAAACCATTATGAGTAAACCCATATAACTGAAATGCTAAGTTATAAAACTTCTTTGAAAACCAGGGTAACTCATATCTCACTACGAGTTCTATCTTATTATAATCAAATACTTATTTTCCAAAATAATATCTAAGTACCGTTTCTTAGTTTCAATGGTCCAGTTACTTAATTTATTACATTCCAGCCTATTTGATTCTATAATCAAATCTATAAAGAATTATAGAAGTTACATATCGAAGTGGTTTCAGATATTGCTGATATCCGACCTCGATCTCTTCGAATTTAATGCCATCCCTTAAGCCAAATTGTTTAGGCAAACAACACTTCAATTTAATTTCAGAATGTCATATTTACACAGTAATTCATCTCAGATAACTATTCAAATAAATGATTCACACTTATAAACAGTTCAATCCAAGCATTTCATATTGCAGAACATCACAAATTAACAGACTATAGATATTAATCAAACTAAACATTTAATATAATTAATCATCCCTAAGCAAGCTTAATTATATTACACAATTTATAATTAATTTAGTTTAAATCACAAATTAAATTGATTATAAATGAATTAATTACTTATAACCTTGCTTAATTATCATTTATTAATTACAAGCCATTTTATTTTATTTTAATTAATTAATGGAATTAATTAATTATCACATATAATTACTTAAGACCTTAATTAATTAAAATATAAACCATTTATCTTCATTATTTACTTAATTACATTATTTATTTGTATTTAATAAACCTTTGGACTTAATTTATTATTAACATATGAAATAACTAAGATCATTAAATTAATTAATAGTTGAAAGCATCTCACCTTCTTTAATTAATTACTTAATTATACCATTTAATTTTATTTTAACAAACTTAGAAATTAATTTTAAAATAAAATTAACCTAATATAATTACCCTAAGACAACACAAATTAAGTTCATACATTTTCTCTTTTATAACTTCTTTGAAAACTTCTTTGAAAACTTCTTTTAAAATACATTCTTACAAACAATTTCCTTTTAAAACTTCTTTGAAAATCTTGGTTTGAAACTTCTTTGAAAACCTTTTTTAAAATTTTCTCTTTTAAAATCTTGGTTAAATCATTTCAAAAATGATGTTACATTCTTACAAACAATTTCCTTTTAATGACCATAACCTGGAAAAGATTAGAGCAAGAGAAATTGATTTTTTTTGGGAACTTATTAGCCTGTTGAAATCAAGCAGAGGCAAGTACACATACATGCACAGGTATACACATAGTAATTCGACTATATTTCAAACGTAATACATCCATGCAAACATTATTCACAACGTTACTTCAAAAAATTTCACACGCATCAGAAAATAAATAGATTAAGCTTTTAAAACAGATGTTTACTCACAGTTTTTTTGAAAACAGAGAACAGAGTTTGAGGATTTGAAATTTGCTCTTGATGTTTGATCTGATAGATGATTTACTTTGTGTTGAGATGAATTTGAATCCGAATTAGAATTTGCTCAGATTGAAAAACTTGGATCTTTAAACTTGAAATAGTTTGAGTTTCTTTTGGTTTTAAATTTGAAAAATGAAAGGAAGAAAAGAAATTGAGAAATAGATATGGAAAGAGTTGAACTGTATATTGCCTTGTCTCTAACATTTTATTTATATTCAATTTAAAAGAAAACCATCCCACTAGTCTTTGCATGTTATACCAAAGCTACAAATGTCAAAACATATAATTTATTTTTCTTTACGTTTTTATTAATTTAAATATTATGTATATCTATATTCATGTATAATTTTAAAAGAAAGTATATTAACCCTTTATTAAATCTTATTTAAAACTTAAACTATTATACTTTAATTGATAAGATTTATCTTTAGTATTTTAAAATATAGAATTTAACTTTAAATGTCTTTTGGGATTATTATATTAAATTCAAAACAATGCTTCCTAATCACAATATATATATATATATTATAATTAGAACATATTTTATGTGAATGATGTTATATATATATATATACATACATACATACACATATATATTTATATATATATATATATATATATATATCCATACACTTACAAACTTCCTTATATTTTATTTCTCATGGCGCGCACACACACACACACACTTATATGCTTGTATATGTATACATTTAAAATTTTCAACTTCATAAAGTTTGCACATATTAATTTTATTATAAGATTTATCATTTCCAGAGATTTATAAATTCAACATTTATTGTAGTTTCTAATCCATATATATATATACAGATATTTTTAATTATCAGAATTTTATTTGTTCAACTTATAAATTAGCATTTTTAATAAATTTAATCCAATTAATTACCAATTAACAGATGTCCAAAAATCTGGGTTATCACAATCGTAGTGTCATAGGTATATATCACTTCAAACTATTTCTTAATTTATTCGAAATAATCAATTTACAGTTTTATATACTATAAATAATACATAGGATGATAATATGGTATACCAAAACAAATAAATGTCCAAACCATCCAAAATATCAACCAATTTCATCCATCACAATCAATCATCTAAATAATCAATAATTCACAACAATTAACCAATTATCAGTAATCGAGAATTTTACTAACAGTTTAATTCTAAATTGAATTTAGCTATTAATTCACAATTTCTAACATATCAATTTCTATATCAATTTCCATGTCAGTTAAATTCACCAAACAACAATCAATAATTTAAACCACTTCGGAATTCCAACTTAACTAATCATAAAAATAGCTTAGTCAAACGTGAGCATCTAACACACAAACCTTTTATATGAAACCGAAAATATTTCAGCTTTAAATAAATTCCAAATCCACTCCACATTGCAGACGACATCGATACGATTCCAGCATGATTTTTCTCGTCCGAATCAGACCTAGTACGGATAAGATACGATTTAATTAGCGAAACAAATAATTAAATGTTAATTAACACATTAATTAATAATAAAAATCAAAGCTGACACCTCCTCTCTCAATCACATGGCACCTCCAAGAAAAAGGATTCCATCTACACGTGTGTATTTTTTTTTACAAACGAGCGTCACCCTAAACCTCACCTCGATCATCAACGCACCGTCGACCAACATCAACCGCACGCTGCTGCTATCTCCAGGCAATCGCTCGCGACTCAACTCCAGCTTCGTTCAACCATTATCGCACTCGATCCAAACCCTAAAACCCTAACCACGAATGAGTTGATGAATGCGAGCTCCACCTAGATTACCTCCGGCCGCTGCTCTACTCCCCCTCGCGATCGTATTCCTTTTTTTCTTCGAACATTGATTTCTTTTTTTCGCTACAGATTTAAATGGAAGGGAACAGGAAATGTAGGGAAAAAGAACGTGGGTTGTACGATTTTTGGGATAAGGATGTAGATATTTATATTATTATTAAATTTGAAAATACCTGACGTTTGACGTCCAAAATTTCTCGAGCTCCAAACGAAGTGTGCCGTTTGGCGTTCATAATGTTTTGCCCCCTTTCCAACACAATGGAACTCTTCTCGATGCCTAATTCGATCGTATACAGAAGATAGCTTTTCAAAATCAATTGATTTAAATCGAATTCTTAAAATAAATTTCTACCCGTTTCGAGCTCGCACGGCCAAACGACAAGTCTGATCGCACGAAACTTGAAATCCTACAATAATTTACTATTACAGATCCGAAGAAACTTGTTTCATCGAAATCCGAGACAGTGGCCAAAATGGCTATTTTACTCGTCAATTATAATATAAAATTTCCAATTTCTAACTATTCACTTTTAAATTCAATTTTAAATGTTAACAAATCTTCATTCAAACTTGAATAAAATTTAATTAATTTTCGATATCATTTTCATTCACATAAAATCCCGAATTCAATTATTTAAATAATTTACAATAGTAAATTCAAACAGCTAAACTATTCAACAAATTACGCCAATAACCATTCATTTCAACTGAATTTTAGTTATCAAAAAATATTTCATTTGCATCAAATAATTCAATATGTATTATTTAATTCCAGTTATGGATAACAAACGCATACGATTTATATAATTTAACTTCAATACTTGTTACTACTAAAATCTTTGTAATTTATTATTTTAGATTTTTATTCAAGTTCATATTCAATAACTACACTAATAATTCATTAAATTTTATTTTTAATCATTTTTATATAGCTAAAATACGGGTCGTTACAACAATGGATTCATCAAAGAACACCCCTTCATCTTCATCTATTTCAATGGATGGTTCATCATCAGCAAAGATTACTACATCACCAACCAACTACACTGGCTATTCTCTCAGATGAAAGATGTTGAACAGCCGATTAAATTTAATGGCGTATTAATAACTATCGATGACTACCCCATTATTGTGCTCAACCACTATCAACAAAAAAATGCTCGAACTTCAAAAATAATTGTGTTGGAAACAGCGCAGACAAGGGCAACGTCCTAATTTTATTGAGAGATCTCTACTTGCATTATGTGATCGATCAACAATAATGAATAGTTCTCGTAATAACTCTCTTAGACTTATAGAAACCCCACTAAAAATATACGAGTCCAAAGCATCAAACTCATGGGAACCGGAGCCATTCGAAGAAGAATCAGATCCTTCGAAAAATAAATAATCTATCATTTTCGTATGATTTTTTTATATATATTGTATTTGTATGTATCTTGTCTCTATGAAGGTTTTAATAATTTGAATAAGCATTGACTATACAAAAACTTCTATGATAAGAGCAATACTAATATTGATGCTCTTAAAGATAGACTGACCACAAAGTGGGTCCACTAACTGAAGAATATAACATTAAACCATTTTGGATAGTCAAGAATCAAATTATTATATAATAAGAAATTCAAATATTTTCAAAAATTGGACTTACAGTTTGAATACAAGGTATTCATACGTCTGAAATTTGAACTCAAATGTCTGAAATTTGAATTCAGACATTTGATTGCCTGTAGCAATTTAAAAAAATTAAAATTGTTAACATTTAGACGTTTGAATTTTATAATCAGACGTTTGAATACCAAATTCAGACGTCCGATCACAAACTTCGAACATGTGAAAAGGCTATTTTTACACTAACAGTTCAACCTTCTACTTCATATTTTCAGACGTTTAATTTTTAAAACAAACGCCTGAATCATAAAAATCAGACGTCCGAACCTTGTAGAGTTTCAAACTCTTTATTAGTTGACAACCCATTCATTAGTCCAATCCTCTCCTTTTAACTTCTATTTCTTCACTTTTACACCTCTACTTTATACATCAAAACGAAAATTTACTTCAAAAACCTAAATTTTGCAAATTCAAATCTTCGAATTGGCACCAAAATCCAAACAGTTAAAGAAGAGATCCTCCGCAGAGAGTTTCGTAGCTCCACCAATACAAGAACAAATCAAAATTTGGCTCCATCATGATGAAAGTAGCATCTACCATTTCAATTACTCTCAGAAATGAAAATATTCCTGGATATTTTCTATAGTCCTAATGATTTTCCTTCCTATAATCTTCAAACTTTTAGAGACCAAGATAGGATTACAAGTTTGATAGATTTTCATCAAAACGATGTTGAAATTGATACTTAAGTGTTTAACTCTTTTTAACCAACCTTAATAGCAAGGTCATTTAATTACGTAGGGATGAAAGTTTGTTATGGTCTAATGTGTATGGAAATATTGTAAAATTTCACATTAATGACATAACGCGGGCATTAGGTTATGGAAGAAGTGGAATAGTTTTGGAGGATGTTAATATTAAGGATAGATTTCATAATTTATCCATCATCTTTGGAATGACATTAGAGGAAATAGCAAGTCTAAAGATTTACGTATGAGACCAAGACTTTTATTAAGAATGATAATCAACACCATTTTTCCAAGGCTGCGTAGTCAAGAAATAATTTATGATTTAGACTACAAATCTTTATATGCTAATTTTGGGAACATTAAAGTAAATCGGGCTCATTATATATATCATGAGCTCAAAAATTATTTCAATTACAAGAAACATACACTTGTCTATGCTGTGTACATCTCCCGTCTCCTAAATAGTTAAAACATTCAAGGGTATGGAGACAGTCATATACATTTCATAATAGCTGATATGAAATTCTTTATCTGAATGCACCTACCAAAAACCCTTCTAGAATATGATCAGTTTGAGATGTATCTTCAACGTGTGAAAGCTTAAAAAAAGTGCTAAAGCTGAACCCTCCACTCAATAAGACAAAGGCAAACAACCGACACTACAACAAGAAGAGGAAAGTACTAATAATGATGATGAGGATGAGAGCGATAAAGATACTCAAAACCAAAGTATATTAGAAAGGAAAATATCTAGGGGTTTTACACAAGTCAATTCCATAATAGACATGATTGAAAACAAAGTTAATCAAGTGGAAAATGAAGTAAAAGGGGTGAAATCACTTCTTAAAAGGATTTCGAAAGTCATTTCCAAAAGATCTCGATCGCCTTCATTATATTGGGATGATTGGTAACGGTAAAAATTTATTTCATTTACTCAATATTTCTAACAAATTTTTTATTTTTAACTAAAAATTAATTTATATTATTATCTACTATAAATCTTGCATCATAGTGGCTCCTTTGCTTGTTTGGTGATGTTGATGGCTTGTTAGGAAATGGAGCGTCTTGTATTTTATCTTTCTAATTTTTTTAGAAATATGTAATGTTTGTTTACATTCACTTCATAAACTTTATAGTAAAAACAATATAATCTTCTGTTTTGTGTAATGGAGAATGTTGTTGTTGAAGTTACGTGATTCGTTATGTCTTATTTCATATATATGCCTTTGAATTTGTTCCATATTATGAAAATTTTATTTTTGTTGATGATAAAAGAGGAGAAAAATCCGGGCATATTGATAGGGGGAGTTTCATATTGCATACTTACTCAAATAAAATGTATATTTTTCATCATCAAGATGGGGGAGATTATAAGATTTTGCCTTTTGTGATTTAATGAGACAGCTATACATTTCCATACACACACATGGATAACATTATTATATTTGTAGGATTATATTCAATGAGATATGATGATCAACCATGGAATAAAGCTCAAATATTAAAGACAAAAATAAGCAAAGTTTTGTAATATGTAGTTTATATAGTTCTTATGTAAAATGTGATGACTGCCCTACGCCACTGGCACCTAATATACATAAGATAGTGTATTGCTGACATGTTTGACCAATGTAGAATGATCACCAAGGTTTTAAAATGAAATAAACATCAAAGAACCCATCGTATATCTCATAGCGCATGGAATAAAATATAATATACATCATAGGTATAAAACGGGAGAGACATTAATAACCAAGTGATCCAAATATTAAAGTACAAGTTCATAGAGTTATACAACAAGTAATAGAGTTTGTACAGCGAAAATAAACTCAAATAATCGTCTTATAATAATGAGAAAACATTGCCAAGGCTCCATAGTGTTGCACAGTGGAATAAGCATAGGAATCCATATATAATACGAGATAGCTCCATCCAGCTCGTCATTTGCACAACTACTGTGTTTCACCAAGACCTGCTACTTAGCCTACTCATTTAAGAGTACTTGAGATAATAAGAAACAAAGTATAAAACTTCAAGCCAGAGAATAGTCTGGTGTGAGTGGTAAATTTGTCTCAAATTACTATATTATTTGATATAGTAAGGAATAAGGGTATAGCAAACCATACCTTACTTGTCCCTGCAACCAAAGAGTTAGCACATAACGAACATAATATGCCACTCTATTAATATAGTAAAGTTACACTGCAAACCAAGTGCGATGACGAGTGTCCAAGTATCCTTATCTCCAATCCTATCTACAATGACATCCCTAGAGTGAAAGATTATGGAGGAATATTCAAGACAACCATAGCATCCATCAAACAATCCTTGCCATCACTCAATGTGCTTTGGGTATATGATAACTTGTATGACCTTTCAACTGTCAGGGACAAATTGAAATCCTAATTTTTGTGCACTATCTTTAACCCGAAGCTCATACTAGACCAATTCAACCGATCTAGGGTATACGTATCCATCTAACCGATCCTGAGTAGTTTTTCAAAATATCCATGAGCATCCTCACAATAACCCTGCTTTGAGTACATCGGAAAACACTTTGAGCGTTAACGCCCCCTAACACACGTGTTTGAAACCTTTCCTTGCTCCATCCAGTTTCCATTATCTTTCCACTCCATGATAGAACCATGCAACTATCCTATCCATGGGTCACCATTCTTAGAACCCGCCCTTTGTGCATAATCACACTTACGACTCCATTGAACATCGAGCCGCTATCATTGGAACCTAACTCCTTTCACCATCGAGTTATCTTCCTGAAAGTATATCGTGATACTATACCGCCTTCAAATTCCAAATGAATTAACAAACATGTTCAACATGACCAACAGAGCCTCTACTTCCCCTCCTGGAAGTTTCACTCTAATCTCATCAATATAAATAACTCAATACCAAGCTACAATAACTTGGCACAGACTTATTACTTAGCCAATCTTGGCTAAGTTCAGTCTCTTGCTTCTAGTTCCTCATTCCCTAAGTACTTTAGACCCTGACCCATCCTCTAAAATAACTCGGCATCAACTTAAAGCCATGGTTTCAAAGTTCTAGATTAGTTCATCATAGTACCAGTCCTTAGCCAATTTCCTACATCTTTCCCTTGCCCATATCTTCTAGACCTTCCCCACTAAGCCATCAACTCCCTGGCCTATTTTAGCCAACAAAAATAATTCAGCATCAAACTATAATAACTCGACATCGATTTATTTCCTTAACCTAATTTCTGTTATGACTTGTAGGTTGGGTTCCTTCCATATTCCACAATCCCTTCTCCAAGTTTCATCTAACCATCTTTACCTTTAACCTGTCAAATTTGCCAACTACTTAAAATACAAGCAAATAACATCAAAGCACAACATATAATCATAGAAAGCCATGCATATACATCCATTCATACAAGCAATACATGAGAATGTGATAATCAAGCAAATCTTAATCTATATCTAACTTTTACATTAGTATATGAATATGAATACAAGGAATTGAAAAACCATTTTTAAACCTTTAAAATTCATCCTTAAACATGTATAAAAGTGCGATTAAGATTATAAAAAGTTTTAAGGTCAAAACCATGTTAAATTTTTAATTATATAAACATGCATAGTAGAGTGAGCGGTCAAGAACCACTCATTAAATAACCAAAACACTAAATTTTCTCCTTAGAAATGAAGTAGAAAACAGAAGAGATGAACCCGAATTAGCAAAAATGATAATCGAAAGCCTTCCTATGCTAATCACCCCTATAATCAATGGTTGGGCTAAGACTAGTAAGAAAAAGTTGTGATTTTTGATGAAATTAGGGTTAAAAGATGATCATCCCATGAGTTTCCGAAATCAAGTATGCAATCCCGTAGGAGATCCTTAAATATACGATTCATTCACTCGGTCTACCCATCTGTTTGCAAGTGATAAGCTATACCGAGATGTAGCTCGGTACCCAGTGCCTATTGTAAGCTCCTCCAGAACACACTGGTGAAATATAGGTCTCGGTCACTCACAATGCTCTTTAGCACACCATGAAATCATACGATCCATTTCACATAAAACTCTACTAGTTTGGCTATCTTCCTATTTGACTTGATGGGTATAAATTGAGCGCTTTTGGTCAATCGATCGACTATGACCCGAATGCTATCATACTCTGCTCAAGTCCTCAGCGGTCCATCGATGAAGCCTACTGATACTTGCTCCTACTTCCATTCTCTAATTTCAAGTGGTTTCAACAACCCATTTGGCTTTTTTTTCTCTTCCTCCACTAACTGGCACTTCAAACATTTTAATATGAATGTCCCAACATCCTTCTTCATCCCTTCCCAATAATAGGTCAACTTAATATAATGACGTCTTATTACCGCCGAGATGTATGCTCAACTTAGAATGGTGGCACTTTTGTAGCATCTCATCTCGTAATCCACCAACATCGAGAACAAACATTCTTCCTTCCTTACAAAGCCAACATTCTTGGCGAGTCCATGTTGCTTCATGTCTTTAGACTCTACTCCTCCTTCTATTTTTTTCCATGATCTCTTCCAATCCAGCATTTCACCTCTGGTTAGCACTGATCGACAGAATCATGGTAGGCCTAATAGTCAAACTCACCAACATCTCTGGTTCTAACTTACAGTAGGATCTGAAGTCATGGCCGCAATATACTCCAATTGCTTCCATTCCGTAAACATCATTCCCAAACTGTCATGTCTTCTACTTAATGCATCGACGACTGCATTACCACAACCAGCTATATAAGAAATGCTGAAATCATAGGAGGCTAAGGATTCAAACTATCGCTTCTAAGGAAGGTTAAGATCCATTTGGGAGAAAAGGTACTTTAGGAATTTATGATCCATGAACAGCTCCAACATTTCTCCTAATATGTAGTGCCTCCAAATCTTCAAAGCAAACACTATAGTCAGCCATTCCAAATCATGAGTTAAATACTTTCTCTCATGTGTTTTAAGCGGTGGACTAGCATGGGCGAAAACTTTTCCTTTTTACATCAATCCGTAACTGATCTGGTACCGTAGACATTTGTTATACTGTCAACTCCTCATTCCAGCTTGGAATGTCAATACTGGTGACCTTTTAACCTTTCTTTCAGACTTACAAATGCATGCTCAGACTTCACGTCCCAAACAAAAGTCCGATTCTTCTTCGTCAATCTGGTCAATGGTGCTGCTATCTTCGAGAAGACCTTGATTAAATGTCTATAATATCCTGCCAATTCTAGAAAACTCCTTAGATCTGTAGCATTCTTAGGTTGGTTCAAATCCCGAACCACTACCATCTTAGCATGATCTACTGCACTGCCTGCTCTAAGATGGCATGACCCAGGAATCTCACTTCCATCCTTCATATGTGACATTTGAAAAATTTCGCTTTTAACTTGTGCTTCCTCAGCACTTCGATCACAATCCTCAAGTGCATCTTGTGTTCTTCCTCTGTCCTAGAATAGATCAAAATATCATCCATAAACACAAACAAAAACTTGTTTAGGTGATCCTCAAAGACACAATTCATGAAATCAACAAAGTATGTTGGAGCATTGATTAGCCCGAATCATAACCAACCACTTATAAAAACCAAATGCATATAAAACATGGTGATCGACACACTCTCCTTTGCTTCTCTCAACTGTTGAAATCCTATTGCAAGATCTAGTTAAGAGGCCACATTCGCACCATGGAGCTGATCGAACAAGTCATTAATACATGGGAGTGGATACCTGTTCTTCTTTACCAGTTTATTCAGCTTTTGATAATCTGTACACAACCTCAGTGAGCTATCTACCTTAATGGAAAATACTACAGGTGCATCCCACTTAGATATACTTCTAAGAATAAACCCCTTCTTCAATAGGTTATTTACTTGTATGTTTAACTCCTTTTGATCTCTGGGTACCATATGCCTCAAAGGCATAACTATCATCTAGGCATCCTTCACTATGTCTATCGAAAACTCAATTTCTCTAAGCGGTGATAACTGAGCACTTACACAAATACATTTGGATACTCTCTAATGATAGGCACAGATGGAAATCCATCTTGTGGAGTATCAAGAAAATATAAAAGGCTAACCATAACCTCAACCTCTAATAGGCAGCTAATCACCACTGTTCGCCCCTCCATAGCCCCAACCATCACCAACTGCCTCTCGTAGTCTACTACTACCACATACCTTTTTAGCCAGTCCATTCCTATGATAATCCCAAACCCAACAAAGTTCAAAAAAATAAATAACAAACAAAAGAGCATCCATGACTCGATATGGTCAAACCACGATAGACCATGCATACGTTAGTGGAGCCTCCAACAGTTTCGTCATAGTCGAAGGTTGGTTAAATATATTAGGTTTTAATCTAAGCCTATCTACAAATCACTAGATATGATGGAATGTGATGCTTCAGTCTTGAATAAAACATGTATGAGAACATTGTAAATAGAAATCATACCTTGAATAACAATGCCCTTCTCCTTCCCTTTCATTAGGGAGCACTCAACGAAGTCGGAATAACGTCCAAAACATATGCCTTTACAACCTATTTCTGCTACGGTGGTTTAGGAAAATTCTTCAGTATGTGTTTGGGTTTACCACGGTTGTAATACTTCTTCTTCCCATCAGATTTGTAGTCTTTGGTTAGGTGGCTCTTGTCTCCAAAGTCATAACAAATAGGATCTCATTTAGCCTTCTTTTATGCGTTTCTTTCCCTAAGATTGCTTCCTCTTTCCATTCCATTTCTTCTTGCTTCCATCGCTTTGTTGCAGTTTCAGATCCTCCTTAGCAACAACAACCAGTTTGAACTTAGGGTATAAACTCTCCTGGCGAAGTGCTTTCTCGACAAATCTTTCGAACAACTCATCGTAATGGCTAACCAAATTCTTCCAGCAGTTTTCCATACCTATAATAAATTTCTCATTTTTTATTAATGGAGTGTCGATGAAAGATAACCCGTATTTCCACTAAGCATCAAACTCAGCAAGATATTCTGATATAGACATACCCCCTGCTTTAAATCAGCAAATTTTCTGAATAGCAACAACCTTTAAGCAAACGAAATGAACTTCTTTTCAAACCTGGCGTTGGACTGGTCCTAAGCGAACTGATCCTCAAGTGTAGCAATTGTAATGGCATTCCACCAGTTCATGGCCCACCCTTGAAGCTGTCTAAAGGGCATCTTTCTCTTCATGGCATCATCTATTTCCATATCAACAAAGATAGGCTCGCAGGTGTCCAACCAATCCTGGACTTCGATAGCCGACTCTGTTTTATGGAATAGGATGCCTTCTCAGGTGGAGTAATCTTTGCATAACTTAAAAAAGTCAGCTCTCGATGCTTACAGTTGAGCACCACCAACAACAACATTTAGAGCGGTGGTTAGGCATTTTGAAGCATGTTCACCATCATCGCATTAAACAAAGCTTGCCAGTCAAGGTAAGCAACCCCTGATATTGCTCCTTCATCAACTTTGGAGATGGAGTTCCTTACAGTGTTTCTTATTTTTTCTCATTCTTGATTTGTAACAATAATGATCAGTCTCCCAAAAAGAAAATTGCGTCAATGGTACTCGTGTGTGCATGCAACTTATATACTATATATACTACTGTATAATTTTGAAAACCGAAATATATAACAAGTATGCACTCTCTTGTATGTTTATATATTCTCGATCCAATCTAGGGTTATAACTAATTCCCTATCTCTAGTGGACCACAATATCAACTCATGTTAATCATGTAACCTAAGCTCTGATACCAAATGTGACGACCGTCCTACACCACTGGCACCCAATATACATAAGATAGTGCACTACTGGCCGATGTAGAATGATCACTAAAATTTTAAAATGAAATAAACATCACATAACCTGTAGTATATCTCACGGCGCATGGAATAAAATAAAATATATATCATAAATATAAAATAGGAGAGACAATAATAACTAAGTGATCCAAATATTAGAGTATAGACTCACAGAGTTATACAACGACTAACAGAATTCATATAATAGAATTAAACTCAAATAATTGTCTTATAATAACAAGAAAACACTGCCAAGGTTCCACAATGGTGCACAACAAAATAAGCATAGAAATCTATATATAATACGAGATTGCACCATCTAGCTCGTCCTGTACATAGCTACTACTTCGCACATAGACCTGCTATTTGGTCTATACACTTAAGAGTAATTGAGATAATAAGAAGCAAAGCATAAAGCCTCAAGTTAGAGAAATGTTTGGTGTGAGCAGTAAATGAGTCTCAAATACTATATAAGTCGATATAGTAAGGAACAAAGGTATAGAAATCATATATGACCTGTCCCTACAATAAAGAGTTTGCATATAATGAACATAATATGCTACTCCAGTAGTATAGTAAAAGTACAATACAAACCAAGCATGATGACAGGTATCTAGGTATCCTTATCTCCTATACGCATCTAAAATGACATTCATAGAGTGATATATAATAGAGGAACAATCAAGACAACTATAGCATGCATCAAACAATCCTCACTATCACTCAGTGTGCTTTGGATATATAATAACTCGTAAGAACTTTCAACTGACATAGACTAATAGAAATCTCGGTTTTTAGTATACTCTTTTTATCCCGGAGCTGATACTAGACCCGCTTAACGGGTCAAGGGTACATGGATCCATTCCATAGATCCAAGGTAGCTATTCAAAGTACCCTTGAGCATCCTCACAATACCCTTTCTTTGAGTACATTAAAAAACACTTCGAGTATCAACAATCGCTTAGCATGTGTATTCAAGCGCTTTCCTTGCTCCATCCAATTTTCATTATCCTTGAGGAACCATTCAACATTCCTACACTCCATAAAAGAACCATTCAATCGTTCTATCCACGGGTCACCTTTCTCAGAACCCACCCTTTATGGATAACCGTTCTCATGATTTCATTCAATATTAA
Organism: Allium cepa; assembly: GCA_030765085.1. NCBI lineage: Eukaryota > Viridiplantae > Streptophyta > Magnoliopsida > Asparagales > Amaryllidaceae > Allium > Allium cepa. The sequence goes on along the minus strand of CM060929.1, from coordinate 696,526,336 downwards.
GCCGCCATCATTGAAACCTAATTCTTTACATTATCGAGTTGTCACCAAAGCCCTGAAACTATCTTCATGCTACTATGCCGCCTTCAAACTCTATGCAAACAAACAAACACCTTTAACACGACCTATAGAGTCTCTACTTTCCCTCTTGGAAGTTTCATTTCATCCCTATCAAAATAAATAACTTGGCACCGATTTATAATAACTTGGCGCCGACTTACTTACTTAGCCAATCTTGACTAAGTTAAATCTCCTGCTTCTAGTACTTCATTTTCTAAGTGCTTTGGACCTCAACCCATCCTTCAAAATAGCTTGGCATCAACTTAAAGCCAAGGTTTCCAAGTTTCAGAAATAGCTCGGCATAGTACCCAATCCTTGGCAATTTTTCTACTCTTACCCCTGCTAATCTCCTCTAGACCTTCCCCTCAAAGCCATCAACTCGCTGATCTATTTTAGCAAACAAAAATAACTCGGCACTGAGCTTTAATAACTCGGCACCGACTTATTTCATTAATCTCAATTTTTGCTGTGACCTGTAACTTAAGTTCCTCCCATACCCCAGCACACGTCCTCCAAGTTTCATCCAATTCTGACCATCGTTATCTTCGATTTGTTGAATTCGCCAACCTATTCCCTAACAACCTAAACACTAGTTGTAACAACCCGATTTTTAGGGATACTAAATTGGGAATCAACTTAATAAATTGATAATTAATTAGTTAGTAATAATAAATAATTAAATATTTATTGAGAAAATAAAATAATAGATAAATGAAAAAATAATTAATATGGTTGAGAGCAAATTATATTGTAACGAACACATTTGCTTTTATTTGGCGTTATAAATTATGCATTTTTAGTGGTAATGAAATTTATAAATGAACAAATTTATTAAACCAAATTATTTGGAAAGTAAAAAAAATAAAATAAAGAAAAGTTGTTTTTACTTAAAAAGTTTTTTTTATTCCCATGTTTTGCATTAAAGAAAAAAAAGGAGAGAAAATGAAATTTTCATACTAATTTACAAATTATACATAAATAATGATAATATTAATAATATCATTTTCATGATGCCATGTAGGAAAGTTCTAGAATTGAATAAAATAATGTTGAGGAAAAGAAAAATCTAGAACAAAAACATAATAAAATGATTACACTTTATTAAAAAAAAAGAAATAATAAAATAAGGGTTAATTGGAAGAAGATTCTAGAGGAGGGGCTTTGCAATAAAAATACCATACCCCTCTCCTCAACCCTCCCTTTACTTTACGTACAAAGAACAGAAAGCAGAAAGAAAAAAAACAGAGAGAAAGGAGGAAACCTAAAACCTAATTTCTAATCTCCTCAATCAAACACAAATCTCAGGTTGCAATTAAAGGTTAAAAAGAAAAGATTCCCAATTCCAAGAGTAAGTATCCCTAAATCAGTTCTATTCTATCTCTTTTTTATTTTCACAAATAGGTATTTAGGGTTTTCTCGATTTTGTTAGAAATTGAAAGGGGAAAGTCAAGCAATCAAGGGCTAGCAGAATTAGAGCTTGAAGCTTGCTATTCCAAGGTTTAGGAGAGTGAAGTTATAATTAAATTTTATTTTCATGTGTGCATGCGAATATGATGGAAATTTTTGGATAAAAAGGGTTCTTTTCTTATTCCCTATAGCATGTTTGTTGATTGAATCATGCGATTGAGATGAAATGATAACCAATGCATACGATTGCAATGCATGCATGGTGTTTGCTTAATTGTCACAATAAGTTTCAGGTTTCTCCATTTTGAAAAAAAAAGAGAAAAAAAATTGCTTTCGGAACTGCACTGTGCAGTCCAGACGAGGCTGCAGGTGCAGCCCAAGCGGGGCTGCATGCACAACAGCAGCCCAGATTGGGCTGCAGAGGTGCGGCCTGGGGCTGCAAATATGCAGCTAGCAACGGCATAGGTGTGCAGCCCAGAGCTGCACAGTGGCTGCCCGGGTGCAGCACGGGCGGGCTGCCGGCTGCGGCCCGGGCGCAGCCCGGGAGGTGCCCGGGGAGCCGGGTGCGGCCCAGGGCATTGCAGCTCGGGCGGCCCGGCGGTGCAGCCCTGGTGCTGTCCGGACGGTGCAGCCCAGGGCTGCATCTGTGCAGCCCATGCGGGCTGCACTGTGCAGCCCAGGGCTTCACAGGGGCAGGCAGGAGGGCGGGCTGCACAAGTGCTGTGCACTGGTGCAGCTCAGGTCTGCACTGGTGCAACCAGGCTTGGGCTGCAGATGCAGCCCAGGCATGCTGCACAATTACAGCACAAATCGGGGCTGCACCGAAGGAAAAAAAATATTAGAAAAAAAAAGGTTATTAAAATTAATTTAAATGGTTGAATTAAATTTATTTTGGAAGAAAATTTTTATATTATCGATCAATATGTGTTTGGAAAAAAAATAAAAATAATAATAACAGTATGCAAATAGAACATTTTATTTAGGATTTTGATTACGTTTTTGAATGCTAAAGCTTGCCTTTTTAATTAAATTAATTGCTATCAATTTTTTTCTAACTTAACGAATTTTTAATAATTTTAATCCAATAAATGAGGTTTCTGTGTTTCGCCTTAATACATAAGTATTATGGGGTACTTGTGTGTTAATGCGAAACAGAGATATAATTATTTCTTTTATACGCATATTTGTTTGCTAAATTTTATTTGCTTTTGAATATTATACTGGGTTTATCAAAGGTTTTATTGGAAGATGTTGTCACCAATGATTTTTTTAAGAAGTGTTTTAAAATTATAAACCCTTTGATTTTTGGGTCGGGATAGATTGGACTCAGTTGTACCAATGGGCCAAAACTCCACCTTGGCCGACCTGATTCAGGATCGCTACCTGAATCGATGGCATATCACATGCCCTTTTACCATCAAAGGTCAACGGTCTGCTACATATGGCTAATCTTATTTTTGATCGAGATCTCCGATAGACGGGTCACGGACTATGATGGTTGGAGGCGTGGGGGTCCCACGTGTAGATCCGTGAATGGGTAGTATACGGCCTTTGCCTTAGACCGTCTTGGTTATCCTGGGTTGATCGCCAGGTGTATTATGGCGTTATGAGTAGGTTACGGGGTTGATGTCTCCACGCGCGCTCGAGCTCTACCACTGTGATTTTACAATACTAGCGTCTGTTTATTTGGTATATTTTATGAGTCATGTTACATTTATCCCATAATTCCCATAATGCAATTTTCTTTACTTTATGATTTTTGGAAAGTATTAAAGTTGATTTTGAAACCAGTATCGTTGGAGAATGTGTGTTTGAACTTATTCTTTGTGTTACAAATGATAATTGGGTTGGTATCGTATTGGATTACATACGATATGTTTGGCCTAAAATCATTATTTGATTAAGGGAATTGTTTATGAAACCAAATTTGCATGCTGGTTCTCACATACATATATGCCTCATGTTGGTTTATACATGCGACGCTTTCTTTTCCTTTTGTTGATTGAGACAATTATTGTTCATAGACCTTACTTCACTCACACTAGAAATAGTCTGACCCGTGTGATTTGTTTTATAATCCTCGGGTCAGTCTGAGGATTATGGTTGCAGGTTAGGTTGCATGGACTGTAGCAGCACTCATATTATTTTCCACGTTTTGGGGTTTTGGACTTTTCAGCTTGGACTTAGGAGTACTTAATATGTATTATGGTATGTTTGTTATTATGTATTTTGGAAGTGACATGTACTATGGACTATGTATCGTGGACATTATTATTATGATATGTATTATGCATTATGCTGTTGTTGTGCTGAATTGTACATTCTATTATATTCTATACCATGTAACCTGGAATTTTTTTGTCTTGTATTATTGCTTTGAACCAACACTGCGCACGAATGGTAAGTAGAAAAAAAATTTTGAAAAATTTATCGTGCCGGTGTTATTCAAGGGAATGAGTACAACATTTAGCCCCATCGAGTCCCATTCTCCGTGCTTTCCGACAGTAATACTTAGTATTGCTCTTGGTTGGCATGGGTATAGGGGTCGGGCGCTACATTTTGGGTATCAGAGCCAGGTTAACAATAGTATAGAATATATTTAGAATATAAGTTAGCACAAAGCAGTAGAAGCATTGTACATGTCTATATACCATAAGTATCACTTCCATAATATAATAATAGTCATACGTGCCTAAAACAAAACCACAAATCTTTGATCTTTTTAGTATGAGAATTATTTTGGTTCTAACTTAACAGCATTTCTCACTATGCAGAGTAGTGAGAAAGATGGCTGGAAGAGCTCCCCGTTTGACCATGGCGCAGTGGTTAGAGTTGATGCAGAACATGCCACAGGCTGCACCCGCTCCTAATGCTGCTCCTAGAGTTGATTTCGCTCGTATGTGTAAGGATTTTGTGAGCCTTGGAGGGAAGCCCTTTCATGGTAATGAAGGTGTAGTTGGAGTTCAGGCTTGGTTGAAGACTTGTGAACGAGTCTTTGGACACATGGGTGTGACGGACCGTCAAAAGGTCCAGATTGCTTCCAGCTTCCTCCAAGATGGGGCATCTGACTGGTTCGATGTGGTTAGTGCTGAGATAGGCGAGGAAGAGCTTACATGGGAGAGATTTAGGGAACGATTCGAGTTAAGGTTCATTCCTGAGGCGGAGAAGGCCATCCTTGCTCGTAGATTTATTGAGCTGAAGCAGAGAGATATGACAGTTCAGGAGTATGTCAATACCTTCAACTCCCTCTCTAAGTATGGCCCCGATTTGGTCAACACTCCCTTCAAAAAGAACCAGAAGTTTGTGGATGGTCTACGTAGGAAGCTGAAGGAACAACTTTTGACTCAGCTTCGCTCCACTTTTGATGAGATAGTTGATTTGGCCATGAGGTATGAAGACTTGTATTGGGAAAGAGATAATGATGCACCACCGAACTGACAAAGCTTTGTGCCTAAGAGGAAAGCACCATTCTTTCCTAAGAATAAGCAGAATCCTCAGAAGAAGCAAAAGAAAGGTCAAGCTTCGGGCTCCCAGAAGCAAGATAAAAGTGGAGTGAAGTGCTATAAGTGTGGAATAATGGGGCATTTTGCTAATAATTGCCCCCAGAGGCAGTGTTATGAGTGCCACCAGATTGGCCATTTGAAGAACAACTGTCCACAGCTTATGAAGAAGAAGCAAGCAGCTAAGCTGAATGTGATGGAAGGAGATTCAGGCCCGAGTAAGAAGAAGGGAAAGCAGGTAGCGGTCATGGAAGGTACGATTCCTTTTAGAGATATTTTATTCGTATACTCTTTGACACCGGTGCCTCCCATTCTTTCATATCCAAGGAATTGGTTGATAGATATAATTTGGAAGTTGTTTACCTCGTGACATCTCTAAGGGTTGCGAATCCCATTGGTGGGTCCACAACACTTGGAACGTTGTGTAAAGTCTTTGAGCTTTCCTTTTGCAGGCTCTCTTTTCTTTGTGATTTGCATGTATTTGAGTGCCTTGGCTTTGATATTATCTTGGGGATGGACCGGTTGGATCGTTATGATGCACAGCTTTCCTGCTCAGATAGAGCCGTTACTTTGGAGCATCCATCCTATAAAGGGCTTGTTAATATGACTCTGGATGTACCGAGCTCTAGTGCTTATGTTTATTTTTTTTCCATGGAGTCACGAGAGGAAGATGAGATAGCCAGAGTACCAATTGTCAGAGATTTTGGTGATATATTTGAGCCTGTTACAGGCTTAACAACAAAGAGGGCCGTGGAGTTCCGCATAGATTTAATCCCTGGAGCCCAACCAGTCAGTCGACCACCTACTCGTATGCCTCGAGTTGAGATGGAGGAACTTCGTAAGCGGTTGACTGAATTGGAAGGGAAGCAGTTTATCCGATCCAGTAGCTCTCCTTGGAGAGCTGCTGCTGTTTTTGTAAAGAAGGCGGATGGCTCTCTTCATTTATGCATTGACTACATGAAGCTTAATGAGCTGACCATATAGAATAAGTATCCATTACCTCGTATTGATGATCTTTTTGATCAGTTGAGCGGAGCAAAGGTCTTTTCCCAGCTGGACTTAGCCACCGGATTCCATCAGTTGAGAGTAGCGGAAGATAGCATTCCCCTTACTGCTTTCCGCACTCGTTATGGTTCATACGAATGGCTGGTAATGCCGTTTGGGCTTACGAATGCTCCTGCGTATATTGTAGACCTAATGAATAGAATATTCAGAAGCTATCTTGACCAATTTGTCCTGGTCTTTATTGATGACATCCTAGCGTATTCCAAGTCTGAGCAAGAGCATGAAGGGCATTTGAGGATGGTTTTGGAGACCTTAAGGGAACATAAGCTAAAAGCTAAGTTCTCCAAGTGCCACTTTTGGCAGAAAGAGGTAAAGTTTTTGGGCCATATAGTCTCCGAAGCCGGTCTAGCAGTGGATCCTTCTAAGATTGAGGCCATACAGAATTGGAAGAGACCAAAATCTGTTACCGAGATACGGAGCTTCTTGGGACTAGCTGGTTACTACCGGTGTTTCATTAAAGATTTCTCCAAGATTATGACTCCTTTGACGAGGCTGACGAGGAAAGGAGTTAAGTATGAATGGTCAGATAAGTGTGAAGAAGCTTTCACAAAGTTGAAGGAGATGCTCACTAACGCTCCAGTTTTGGTGATTCCAAAGGGTAATCAGGATCTTGTGGTCTATACGGATGCTTGTGGCTCTAGCCTGGGAGCGGTACTTATGCAGAAAGGGAGAGTAGTGGCTTATGCATCTAGGCAATTGAGGCCCAATGAGGTTCGGTATGTTGTTCATGATTTGGAGCTAGCAGCCGTGGTTTTTGCTTTGAAGTTGTAGCGACACTATCTTATGGGGGAGAGGTTTGTTCTCTATACAGACCATAAGTCCTTGAAATACCTATTTTCCCAGAAGGAACTGAACATGCACCAACAAAGGTGGTTGGAGTTTTTGGCAGCCTATGATTTTGATATTCAGTATACTCCTGGGAAAGGAAATCGTGTTGCGGATGCCCTCAGCCGTAAACACCAGGCAGTTGTATCGATGATGGTGGCTGAATGACGTGACTTGGAGGTGTTAGCTTCTAGTGGGATCTATTACAGTATGCCTACTCATAGCTCTGGGAGGATGTTAGCTAGCTTGGTTGTGAGGCCAAGTCTTATGGATAGGATTTCTCTTGCTCAGAAGGAAGATTCTGTTACTTTAGATCGTATTCATCGGTTGAAGAATGGAGAGGAAGCTGATGACCTGAAAGGTTTTGAGATAGATGCTCTTGGTTGTTTGAGGAAGAAGGGTAGAATCTTTGTACCTAATGTGGCAGGGCTTAGACAAGAGGTGATGAACGACTGCCATTGTTCGCGCTACACTATTCACCCAGGTGGCTGCAAGATGTACATGGACATGAAGCGCCTATATTACTGGGAAGGAATGAAGCGCGATATAGGTGAATATGTTAAGAATTGCATTAGTTGCCAACTGGTGAAATGCGAGCATCAAAAGCCTAGCGTTCTTCTTCAGCCCTTGGAGACTCCATTATGGAAATGGGATCAGGTATAAGTGAATTTGATTTTTATAACGGTTCACTTATATAAACCCTTATTTGTGATCCAATTAGTGTTCCATTAATACTTTATTTAGGTATCAATGGATTTCATTGATGGCTTGCCTCGATCGAAGCAAGGGCATGATAGCATATGGGTAGTAGTGGATCGTTTGACGAAATCTGCCCATTTTATCCCTGTCAAGACAAAGAGGACTGCATCTTATTTGGCGAAGCTGTATGTGAAGGAAGTTATTCGTCTCTATGGTGTACCTAGTGCTATAGTTTGTGACAGAGATCCATTATTTACTAGTGGATTTTGGAGGAGCTTACAAGCCGCTATGAGGACGAAGTTGAATATTAGCTCAGCCTATCATCCTCAGTCCGATGGACAAACTGAGCGAGTCAACAAGATATCGGAGGATTTGTTGCGATCCTGTATTCTGGACTTTGGAGGGTCTTGGGAGGACCACCTATACTTGGTAGAGTTTTCATATAATAACAGCTTTCTGTCTAGTATAGGCATGGCTCCTTTCGAAGCACTGTATGGAAGACCATGTAGATCTCCTGCATGCTGGCTTGAGACTGGAGATAAGTTAGTTCTTGGTCCCAACACTGTACGTGAAGCTTCAGAAAAGGTAGAGATAATTAGAAGGAGGATGAAGGAAGCACAAGATAGAAAAAAGTCCTATGCAGATAAAAGGAGAAAGGACTTGGAGTTTAGCGTCGGCGATCATGTGTTCGTGAAGGTTACTCCATTAAAGGGGGTAATGAGGTTCAGCAAGACTGGTAAGCTTTCTCCTAGATTTATTGGGCCTTATCCTATTGTGGAGCGGATCGGGAAGCTTGCATATAGAGTTGCTCTACCTGAACACTTATCGAGTGTACACAACATCTTTCATGTGTCACACTTGAGAAAGTGTTTAGGGGATTCTGAGGAGGTGGTAGAGGCAAAGCAGTTGCAGCAGCTTGAAATCGCTCCTGATGTGACATATACTCGAGAGCCTATTCGTATCATTGTCTCTGAGACGAAGAAGTTGCGTAGTAAGGTGGTTCCTCTAGTCAAGATGCAATGGTCGAGCAATCCGAAGGACTGCACCTGGGAAACAAAGGAGTCGATGCAGAGGCATTATCCTGAATTGTTCGGCGCTCGAGTAAGGTATGTCTTTTTTTAAAAAAAAAATTTAATCAACTAATAAGTTACAGATATCGCCCTTACGTAGAAATTGCGAGGACGCAATTTTTTGTAAGGGGGGAAGTCTGTAACAACCCGATTTTTAGGGGTACTAAATTGGGAATCAACTTAATAAATTGATAATTAATTAGTTAGTAATAATAAATAATTAAATATTTATTGAGAAAATAAAATAATAGATAAATGAATAAAAAAAATTAATATGGTTGAGAGCAAAGTATATTGTAACGAACTCATTTGCTTTTATTTGGCGTTATAAATTATGCATTTTTAGTGGTAATGAAATTTATAAATGAACAATTTTATTAAACCAAATTATTTGGAAAGTTATAAAAAAATAAAAAAAATAAAGAAAAGTTGTTTTTACTTAAAAAGTTTTTCTTTATTCCCATGTTTTGCATTAAAGAAAAAAAAGGAGAGAAAATGAAATTTTCATACTAATTTACAAATTATACATAAATAATGATAATAATAATATCATTTTCATGATGCCATGTAGGAAAGTTCTAGAATTGAATAAAATAATTTGAGGAAAAGAAAAATTTAGAACAAAAACATAATAAAATGATTACACTTTATTAAAAAAAAATAAGGGTTAATTGGAAGAAGATTCTAGAGGAGGGGCTTTGCAATAAAAATACCATACCCCTCTCCTCAACCCTCCCTTACTGTATGTACACAGAACAGAAAGCAGAAAGAAAAAAAAACAGAGAGAAATGAGGAAACCTAAAAACTAATTTCTAATCTCCTCAATCAAACACAAATCTCAGGTTGCAATTAAAGGTTAAAAATAAAAGATTTCCAATTCCAAGAGTAAGTATCCCTAAATCAGTTCTATTCTATCTCTTTTTTATTTTCACAAATAGGTATTTAGAGTTTTCTTGATTTTGTTAGCAATTGAAAGGGGAAAGTCAAGCAATCAAGGGCTGGCTGAATTAGAGCTTGAAGATTGCTATTTGAAGGTTTAGGCGAGTGAAGTTATAATTAAATTTTATTTTCATGTGTGCATACGAATATGATGGAAATTTTTGGATAAAGAGGGTTATTTTCTTATTCCCTTTAGCATGTTTGTTGATTGAATCATGGGATTGAGATGAAATGATAACCAATGCATACGATTGCAATGCATGCATGATGTTTGCTTAATTCTCACAATAAGTTTCAGGTTTCTCCATTTTAAAAAAAAAAACTGCTTTCGAAACTGCACAGTGCAGTCCAGACGAGGCTGCAGGTGCAGCCCAGGTAGGGCTGCCTGCACAACAGCAGCCCAGATTGGGCTGCACAGGTGCAGCCCGGGGCTGCACAGTGGCAGCCCGGGCGGGCTTCACAGGGCTGCCCGGGTGCAGCACGGACGAGCTGCCGGCTGCGGCCCGGGCGCCGCCCGGGTGGTGCCCGGGGAGCCGGGTGGGGCCCAGGGCGTTGCAGCCCGGGCGGCACGGCGGTGCAGCCCGGGTGCGGCCCGGGCGGTGCAGCCCAGGGCTGCACAGGTGCTGTGCAGCCCAGGTCTGCACTGGTGCAGCCAGGCTTGGGCTGCAGATGCAGCCCAGGCAGGCTGCACAATTACAGCACAAATCAGGGCTGCACCGAAGGAAACAAAAAATATTAAAAAAAAAAGAAAAGATTATTAAAATTAATTTAAATGGTTGAATTAAATTTATTTTGGAAGAAAAATATTATATTATCGATCAATATGTGTTTGGAAAAAAAATAAAAAAAATAATAACAGTATGCAAATAGAACATTTTATTTAGGATTTTGACTACGTTTTTGAATACTAAAGCTTTCCTTTTTAATTAAATTAATTTTTATCAATTTTTTTCTAACTTAACGAATTTTTAATAATTTTAATCCAATAAATGAGGTTTCTGTGTTTCGCCTTAATACATAAGTATTATGGGGTACTTGTGTGTTAATGCGAAACGGAGATGTAATTATTTTCTTTTATACGCATATTTGTTTGCTAAATTTTATTTGCTTTTGAATATTGTACTGGGTTTATCAAAGGTTTTACTGGAAGATGTTGTCGCCAATGATTTTTTTAAGAAGTGTTTTAAAATTATGAACCCTTTGATTTTTGGGTCGGGATAGATTGGACTCTGTTGTACCAATGGGCCAAAACTCCACCTTGGCCGACCTGATTCAGGATCGCTACCTGAATCGGTGGTATATCACATGCCCTTTTACCACCAAAGGTCAACGGTCTGCTACATAGGGCTAATCTTATTTTTGATCGGGATCTCCGATCGGCGGGTCACGGACTATGATGGTTGGAGGTGTGGGGGTCCCACGTGTAGATCCGTGAACGGGTAGCATACGGCCTTTGCCTTAGACCGTCTTGGTTATCCTGGGTTGATCGTCAGGTGTATTATGGCGTTATGAGTAGGTTACGGGGTTGATGTCTCCGCGCGCGCTCGAGCTCTACCACTGTGATTTTATAATACTAGCGTCTGTTTATTTGGTATATTTTATGAGTCATGTTACATTTATCCCATAATTCCCATAATGCAATTTTCTTTACTTTACGATTTTTGGAAAGTATTAAAGTTGATTTTGAAACCCAGTATCTTTGGAGAATGTGTGTATGAACTTATTCTTTGTGTTACAAATGATAATTGGGTTGGTATCGCATTGGATTACATACGATATGTTTGGCCTAAAATCATTATTTGATTAAGGGAATTGTTTATGAAACCAAATTTGCATGCTGGTTCTCACACACATATATGCCTCATGTTGGTTTATACATGCGGCGCTTTCTTTTCCTTTTGTTGATTGAGACAATTATTGTCCATAGACCTTACTTCACCCACACTAGAAATAGTCTGACCCGTGTGATTTGTTTTATAATCCTCGGGTCAGTCTGAGGATTATGGTTGCAGGTTAGGTTGCGTGGACTGTAGCAACACTCATATTATTTTCCATGTTTTGGGTTTTTGGACTTTTCAGCTTGGACTTAGGAGTAGTTAATATGTATTATGGTATGTATGTTATTACGTATTTTGGAAGTGATATGTACTATGGACTATGTATCGTGGACATTATTATTATGATATGTATTATGCATTATGCTGTTGTTGTGCTGAATTGTACATTCTATTATATTCTATACCATGTAACCTGGAAATTTTTTATCTTGTACCATTGCTTTGAACCAACACTGCGCACGGATGGTAAGTAGAAAAAAATTGAAAATTTTCTCGTGCCGGTGTTAGTTCAAGGGAATGAGTAGAACATTTAGCCCTATCGAGTCCCATTCTCCGTGCTTTCCGACAGTAATACTTAGTATTGCTCTTGCTTGGCATGGGTATAGGGGCCGGGCACTACACTAGTAAACAACATTAAAGCACAAATACAATCATAGTAAGCCATGCATATACGTCCATTCATACAAGCAATATATAAGAATGTGATAATCAAGCAAATCTTAGTATATATCTAACTTTTACATTAGTATATGCATATGAATACAAGGGGTTGCAAAATCATTTGAAAACCATTTTTAAATATTTAAAATTCATCCTTAAAAATGTATAAAAGTGTGATTAAGGTTAGAAAATGTTTTACGGTCAAAATTATGTTAAAATCATCATTTCTAACTATATAAACATGCATAGTAGAGTGGGAGATCAAGAACCACTCACTAAATACCCAAAATACCAATTTTTTCCTTAGAAATTAAATGGAAAACAAAGGAGATGAACCCAAATCAGCAAAAATGATAATCTAAAGCTTTCTTATGCTGATCACCCCTCTAACCAATAATTTGGCTAAGATTACTAAGGAAAATGTGTGATTTTTGATGAAATTAGGGTCAATGGAGGTTTAGAGCTATTTTAAAGAAGATGTAAATGACCTAGATCAATTTCTACGGCCTTCCTTTAGCATTTCGAGATATATTAATTGGCCTAAGCATGAGCTTAGTTAGTTACCATTTATACTGGCCTGCAGCAAACAAAACTTAGAATAGTTGTAACTTTCAAATGATAAGTACGTTTTTCTATTATGGCCATTCTATGGAATAGGAAACCATTATCCTGAAGCAATGAAAGTGGTTTTAGACCCTAATTCAACTTCTATCAAATGTTATAGTCCAAACAAGATTTTTAGGATCTAAATGATCATATAGAAATCCGGCAAAAATCATAAATATGGAAAATTTCCCTAAGAGCGACGTTCTAAAACTGCAGAGTTATACAACCTCATATGAATAAAATAAAAATATTTTACGATCCTTCGACACATAAAAGACGGGTCATTGCATAATATCTCCTTTACGATGATCACACTCAAACACAAATAATTTTGAAAAGCTGAATTTAAAAGAAATTTGAAACACCAACTTTTACTTTTTCGGCAATTCAGCTGTCTGAATTTATAATTTAGACGTTTGAATAAGAGAAATATAAACAGAATGTTTTTAAGGTAATTCAGCCATCTGAATTTATAAATCAAACGTCTGAATAAAAGTCCAGCTAGTTGAATTATAAATTCAAACGTTTGATTTAGCTTATTTTTTAACTGTTTTGATTCTGTTTTATACTACAAATTTTTAGCCATCTGAATTTAAATTTTTTCCGTCTGATCTATATGAATAAAAGTGCCTCTTCACAAAAAATTCAAATATGGAGAGTTATCTTTTTCTCCAATGGTTGCATCTTCTCTAACCGTGGTAACCATTCAAAAAATATAAATACAAGTGAAAATTAACTTTTTTGATTTACCAGTTCTTATTTACTTTCTACTCTCTCCCACCTTGAATTATCAAAATGCAATCAGATTCTACTTCCTTAATCTGCACATTATAATCATCATCTAAAGGAGATTATAAGAAGGGCGTGCTTTGCTGACTCATCAGTGTTTTGTCTAGAACACACAAAGTCAACAATTTACTACTTTTGTAGTTGAAGTCATGTTAGAGTTCTTCAAGAAAGCAAAGTCCTGTTTGGCTTCTCAAGCATTTTGTAAGATGCCTGTTCCTCCGGCTAACGTCAGGGTTGCTTAATTAATTTTAGAAGGAGTCTGGGACTAGACGTGGAACGAGAATTCTAAACCAGTATAAAAATTTATGGTGCACTTTACTTTAGAGCATTTTTATTTAAGCTATTATTTTACTAGTTTAAATTCAGTAGAATAATTCATATCAATAACGACTTGCATGTTAGTGTTTCCAATTTCGAATTGCAAAAAAAAACACATTTTTCATCTACAAAAAAATATTTCTTTAAAAGTTTAGATGTATTAATTTTCTTACGTAAAGTAAATCATGTATGCAATTTAGCCCTAGGCGGTGCATTTATTTTCAAAATGAATTGAAGTAAATTTAATTTTATGCTTGAAAATTTTAGAAAATAAATTGAAGAAAAGCATTTATTACTATCCCAAAAATAAATCTCAAGGTCATTATTATTATCAGTGCTATAAATCTCCAACTTCTTACAAAGCTTAACAAACTGAGCTATGATACTACTTCTAGTGCATAGTTAAAGTTCAAATCGCAAGGAATTCTTTAAGGTCTAAAGACTTTAGTTATCAAAACAATTTTAAATTACGTATTTCAAAAAATTCCTTACGGTTTAAGGGCAATAGTTGATATCCAACAATCATGCCCGAAAGACATGTTATTCCCTGAGCGTACAATGTTACTAATCCATATGTTAAAAAAATTGAAGTTCTTTAAAATTGATTTCCAAAAGTGTGACATGTTATTGGTGTTATTAGTCATTAGCATAAATGGGTTATATAATATTTCTTTCGAAATAAGATTTCACTATTACCCATTACTGTGTTCTTAATAAAGAAATGTTAATATTATTAAATTAATAATCCCTAAGGCACTGTTTGCACCAAATATATCGCAAATGGTCAAGTATCAGACGAAAGCACAAGTTCTTGTAAAAATAAAGGAAAAGGTAGAAAAGTAAAAGGAGACACAAGAAATTTTATAGTGGTTCGATGTAATCTCTGGCCTACGTCCACTTTAATCATTTTTACTAGTTGTTATCTCTCTGAACTACAACTATTTATATCAGATCTGACCACAATCTAGTGGATCTCAGATTTATAATGGAGCTTCCAAAGTGTTTGAGAGAGAAGATAGGAGTGAAGAAGATGTAGATTGTGAATCAGAGTGAATAATCTTTTCTAGTTGCCAACGGCTGGTATTTATAGGGAAACAGAGGTATTGGGTCTGAAGCCTGCTTGCACTATGGTCCAGAAGATAGCCTAAAGTCGTACAAGAGAAATCCGAGCTACACAAACCAAAAGTATAACTCAATACCAACCTATTGTTTTTGGTGGAAGTTCAACTTCTTCCACTTGTTTGATCTTCCATCCTTTACTTGTTGTGTTCTATCTCTTTTCCATCGACTTTGAGTTGATTCTTGTGATCTTTCTAATAGCTGCTTCCCTTGTTTTCTTCTTGTTAATCCTTGGAACTAGTGGTCCAAACTATGGGTGAACAACTTGATACCAAATAGTTGGAGTATCATAAGAGGTGTATGATGTTTGGGAAGCAAAAAGTGGAATGGGTATAACTTCGTATCAACCGATATAAATTGGCATCGAGTTATATCCTTAGCAAATTTTCCACCCAAACTATTTGAGTTCAATTCTCTTGTCCTTTTAATAGCATTTCCAGGTTCATGAATCATTTCATTATTGTTTTGACCTTCTAAGCTAGGTTGAAATCTGCTTTGGCTAAAAAGTGGTTTAACACTTGTCTTCCAAAGTTCACTTTTCGAATGTAAGGAATGCTTTGCTTAAGAACAAGTTCTGATAATTAGTCCTTGATAGTTGATCTCTCTAGCCATCTACTAATTCCAATCTTGCTGAATCATCCAGTTTTTTCGGATTCTTTTTCAAATCAAGGGTTTATTCTCGATCTGATTTAGTTAAGTACATCATCCTTTGCTCAAATGCCCATCATGAATCATGATCAAGATGTCTTCATCTAGGGTTATCCTTTCACATTCAAGCCATCCCATATTTTCCCAAGATTTATCTCCTTTTCTCTAATTGCAAGGCGTTCAAATCGTTTTCTCAAATCTGCAACTGCTCCAGAGCTTGGTCGTGCCGGACCATAAATCTTTATATATTGGGCTTGACCTCTCTAGATCGTTTATCATCTAATCTAGGGTTTCAATCTCTCCGGATCATTACTAAGTTCAATCCACTTGCTCTTCGATGAGGGGACCCAACGACCAAGCAAGCCCATCCGCTCACTCTTTTGTGAGCGGACTTACTTTTTGTACAAGTCCATCCACTCACTCTCCTAAAAGAGAACTTGCATCCTGCACTCCGATCCCCTCTCTCCGGATGGGACTTAGCATGATCAATATTATACAAGTTCATTCACTACTCTCCGGCAATGGGACTTGTGCCCTACACTCTGGTCCCAACTCTCTAATTAGGACTTAAAGCGATTAGTATAAGTATTTACTTTCAAGTGGATCTTTTAGAAATCAAATATTCAAATCAAATCAAATAAGATGAAATCCTAATTATCCATCCCAAATATTTGACTTAGAGCGTGCCTAGAGACCAATCCAGGCCTCTTACACATGTAAATGGTCTGAGGTTATTATTATCTTAACTATTTAAACCAAAAAGTAAGGCGCAGGAAGCAAACTTGCCTCCTATCCACCCTGGTCATGGGATTACCATTCTTGACCAAGATCTCCAGTTGTATCTCGATGCATTCATCGTAGATGGTGGTTGCTCTACCCGCACCATCGCAATTTGGTTCCTTACATATTATTGCAGCTGGTTGCTCCAAACCACTTCCTTTACCAAACCATGAAGGTGTCAGCACTCATTCGTTTCATGTCCCTTCAGCTCATGGAAGATGCAAAACTTTTTGGACCTTATCTCCCGATCAGCAATTTCTCTCCTAGCTAGCTTCCAATAGGTGTTCTACTCCTTAGTCTTAGTTATTTCACAGACGAGTACTTCTTTTTCTGACGTCCAATCA
Organism: Allium cepa; assembly: GCA_030765085.1. Taxonomy (NCBI): domain Eukaryota; kingdom Viridiplantae; phylum Streptophyta; class Magnoliopsida; order Asparagales; family Amaryllidaceae; genus Allium; species Allium cepa. The sequence goes on along the minus strand of CM060929.1, from coordinate 696,509,672 downwards.
TTTTTGCCTAAAGATGGTTGTCTTGATGTAGTTCCAATTCTTCACATCTCATTCTATTAGAATTTACTACACTCGAGTCACTAACTTCCTTTTATTTCTTCTCTCATAGGTATTCTTTCAAGAATCAAAAATGCTTCTTTGGCCTAAACACTTCAATTCTTGAAGAGGAAGAAATAAAAAGAACGAACCTCCTCGGTGACCTTTGATTGTGCCATTTTTGACTGCTGCAAAATGGTCAAAGAGTTGGCTTTATGCCTCTTACACCAAGGGTCATCCAAGCATCCCTGCATGCCTTAATCAATCCTCCAGCTCCTACACAACATGAAGCTCCATTAGTAGCAGAGGATGTCCATGGAATCGATGAGGAAGGAGAAGAGAAAATAGTCTTGGAGGAAGAGATAAGAGGATAAAAGAAGACAATGATGAAGAAGGGAATGAGGAGAACTAAAATGACAATGAGTAAAGTTGTGAGACTTCCCTAAAGAAAAGATTCACTCCACCTGCCCCTTAGCTCTTTGAACTCAAAATCATAACCTCGGCTTTCGCCACCAAGCCTCATCAAAGTCGAGTTAGGTTGTCTATATTCGTCTCCTCTCCTAACTACTAAGGATATCCACAGCAACCTAATCGACTTTCACTTTATTCCCTGCTTCAATAGGACAAAGTTCAAAATTGACAACTTCATCGCCTCGAATGCTTGAAATTTTAATCAAATGCTGGGGATCCACCCCCACCTCCATAAGGAGATGATATTCCATTTGCACCCTAATCGAGCAAGGCCATTAAAGTAATGGGACAGACCAACACTTTATATAGCACTAGTATCACGGACGCAACTCCACACACACCTTTATCCAATTCCAAGGTCTGATTCAATTCTTCTTTTCATTTCATGTGCAATGGGAAATCTAAGTTCAATACCTTGGAAAATAGATCCACCATTAGTCATCCTTCTCTTCACTGAGTCGACCCTTGCTCCCATCGAGACCCTTCTCACGAGTGCTAATATGAAGGAGCCAAAAGGAAGGGAAGGAAGAGAAGAGATAAAGGGAGAGATAAAGAAGAGGAAAGAAGGCACTACATTGGATGTGAGAGATTAAGACATAGCCCTGGATCAAAATGAAGTTTTGGCTTTCCCCGTCGGGTTCGATCTCCGCTCCCAAAGGCTTGAGATTTGAAACTTCGACAGGCTCGATTTTCTAAAAAGGTGAACTCTATTCTCACCTCCTATCTCTTTAGCTCCTATCATAAATATCTTTTCAACATCTTGTATCTTAGCTTGCACTGAACAAATGTCCAAAGTTGTTCTCTCCTCTACTTTATTTCTATGACAAAGATCGGGTAAGTAACACACCATTGCGAACATCACTCCACTACCGGCTTCTGAATCCCCATATGTTGAGGCTTTATCTAAACAAGATCTCATCTACCATAGAATGGACTAAACTCAGATTTAGTTTATGTACATTGTCAAAGACATAATTCCAACGGATCTAGATATAGAATTGTCACTTCATAATCATCGAGTGGAGCAATATACCTTATATAGAAGATTGTCCAATGGCTTGGCAGATTCAGCAGTAATAACTTCTCAATCTTAGAGACTTATGAGAAGAAAAGTGAGAAAGATGTGAAGATCAAGAAAAACCTCTCCAATCAAATCAAAAATCTAAAGAAAGAGCCGACTGCCAAAGATAAGGTAGCGAAAGAGGCTAAAGAGAAGCATAAGGCTGAAATAGGACATGGAAGCTAAGGTGATGGTGATAAACGAACAAGTCCAAGTGATTCATATTTATACTAATGATTCATCTATGGAGAAGGCCGAGCTCTCGACTAAAATAAAAAATATATATACAAATTGACTTAAAGAATGAAAATGTTAAGGCTCTTTAAACCACTCAATCTTATGCTAAAGAGGTCTATGGCCTATACTGGGAAATGAAAACCCTTGAAGATATAATCGTAGAGCTAGTAGCTCACCTTGCTCGAGCAGAAAAACAAAAATTTAAATTTGAGAACAAGATCAATACAACTATCCTATGCTTCTTTATCAATGTTGTTGGATCAAGCAATATTAGATGGTTAGAGGATGACTATTCCGAGACACCGGCTGAAATCTATGAGCAAATTATGAGTTAAGAGAGTGAAGAAATAGGTGGATAGGCCGACAAAGAAGCAATCATAGCACTCCTTCTTGATGAGTTTTACTTGAAAGCCTTAGCCAAGGGCTAGGCAATCGAACTATCAAAGTAGCTTCTTTTGCAGAGGTTCCCACCAGGGCTACCGATGTGTCCACCTCCAAGGACTTGGTTGAATACACGACTCCTATCATCAAGGAGCCCTAGGTGGAGGTAAGCATTTCTATGATGGCCAGCTTTGAGGCCGTCAACTTCCCGGTTTGTGCTATATCTGCCCATCACTCGCTACTTCAAATTTTAGGGGATACAACCCGAAGATCCTTGCTTTAAGCCACCTTCAACTACTCCTGCTATTCTTGTCTTATCTCCAAATTCTGAAGAAAGGAAGGTTGATGCACCTCGGCACACTCCGACATCAACACTTGGAGGTAGATCTTTGACCTCGCCCATCTTTAGAAAGCTTCAAATATCTTTTGAAGATGTTTTTGACCTTATCATCTTTATTTGACAACTTACATATCATTGTTCCCAATCGATCCCATCTTGATTGGAGTTTGGTCCAATTTTGACGGTATCGATCATAGCCGCATTTTTCGATCGATCTCTAACTCTGATACCCATCCTTTTTTTGCCAATTAGTTGATATCCCCGCCTTGTCCAAAAGGCGAGGTAACATTTGCCCTCCAAAATATGCATTGTGGTAAGAAGGCTTGTTTTGAATATCTCTGAATCCAAAAACCAAAGTTTGTATTCCATCCATAGCCATACTATCCGATCCACAAGCCAATCAATTACCAAGCCATCCTATCTAAGTGACATAGCCATGTCCATATCCAAATCCACGACTGCTCCAAGTTGACATCCGATTTCAAATCCAGTAACCAAATCCTTAACCAATTCCATATCCATTCGAACCCGACAACCAAGTTCTAATCCATCCAAATCCAGTAACCAATAACCAAATCCATGACCTCTTCGGGTTAATATCCAAATCTGGGACCACTCCGGGTCCTTTTACCCTACTCCAACCTTAACTACCCGGTCAAGGGAACTTATCCATGTTATTTATTCCCTAGCCTCGACTTTTCGGTCGAGGATTTTTTAATCTCCAGCCTCGACTCTTCGATCGAGGACTTTTTATATTCTCCTGCCTCGACTCTCCGGTTGAGGACTTTTACATTCTCTGACCTCTACTCTCCGATCGAGGACTTTTTATATTCTTCAGCCTCGACTCTCTGGTAAAGGAATTTTATTCCACGTTCGAGTCCTTTCCATCACTCTCTAACGAAGGGACTCATAACTTGCGATTACTACCCTGTCTCTCTAGTCGAGACCATAACCGTAAGAATTTTATTATTTATTACATTAATCATAATCCAATCATCACAGAGTCCAATTGAACCAATAAATGTCCATACAACCAAGAAAATCAAATGTCTATAGTACCAAGAAAGAAACCAGAGTCCACCGAAAAAAAAGGAAATCAAGATTTCATAAACCATAGCATCACGGTTTATCATCATCTCAAAGCATGCCTAGGGATCATCCTTGATCCCGTACATGTGTAAGTGACTAAGCAACATCACTTCGGGGTTTATTACTTATTCAAAGCAGTAAATCCAATCAGTTGATAAAAAGTTGATGACATTGCCTAGATCTAGTGCATCTTCGTTTGAAGTAGGCGGTGGATGCTCTTGTCACATTGCCATAGCTCGATTCCTTATGTATTGTTGCAAATGACCATTCCTCACATGCTCCTCGACCATATCCTTTAGATGCCTATAGCTGTTGGTATCATGCCCGTCCAGATCATGAAAGAGACAGTGCCTTCTTAAGGCCCTCTCACGTTCCGAGGGTTCTCTCCATGCTGGCCTTTGGTAGGGAAGACGACCTCGAGTTTCAATTTATATCCGTTCCAACATCTCATTCAATCCCTTACAAGTGGAGAATTTTGATTCTCTCTAGTGCTTCCTTGCCCTACCAGAGTTGTCATCTAACTTCCTCTTCCCCTTATCCTAATCCTTGCTCGAGCTTTCGCCAGAAGGTCCTCCATCCTTAACCACATTCACTTCCTTTAGCTTCAAATCCATACTCACATCCTCCTATCGAAGAAATCCTTCGGCCTCGTGAAATAATTCCCTAAGATCCATTGATGGACCTCGTATCAATGATACTTTGAAATCCGAGATGTCCCTAACTCCTGATACCGTCGCCGTTAGAACCACTGATGGTCCGACCGATCCATCGAATCAAACGCCGCATTAAACCAGGTTAAGAAAACCTTGAGCGATTCTCCCATCCTTTGTTTTATTGACATCAATGTCATTACATTCTTTGGCCTCTTGATATGAATCTGAAACTACTTCAAGAACCTGTCCACCAATTTTGTCCATGTCCTAATAGATCCTTCTTCCAACTGCATGAACCACATAGCAGCTATATCAATCAAGTATAGAGGGAAACACCATGACATAACTTTTTCTGATGCCCCCAGCGCTCCCATGTGTCTCGTGTATCTCATCAAATGATCGGTAGGTTAAGCCATATCGTTGTATACTTCAGAGCATCTATCTTGAACTCTGGTGGATTCCTAGCCATCCTGATGTCACGGGTAAACGGGCTCCTATTTACTCCTTCCAGATCTGTATTTGCCAAACCTCCATGCATAGTTCATCTGATAATCTCAGCTAATCCTGTGTTTCCCACCATGGGTTGCTCTATGTGTCCTCAAGGGAATTATGGTACGTAATCTTCATCATGCACTCCTGCATTCCTAACAGCTCCATGATATGCAGTGTCACCTAGAATCCCTCTATGAATTGGTCCATCGTTGCCTGGTGGTATGCCCCCAAGTCTAGATCCATCTAGATTGATAGCTGTGTGCTCATTAGGGGATGCGCCCAGTTGAGCTGTTCCATTCGATTTCCTATTGGGTTCTTCTGGTCCAGCTCTATGGATCTGAACTCCAGCAGCTCCTGCCTGTTCAAACTATCTGAGAAGGTTCTGCATCATTTACTCCTGCCTTTCGAACAATTCTTCCTGCATAGCACCCGTCATCATCTCCATCTTATCTCTGGTGATGAAAACTAAGGCCTGATTTACTCCTAAGGAAGCCTCCCGACTCCCTTCGTGCTGACTCCTTTCCATCACTTGTCTCCTTGTTTATGGCCTAACCATGGTTCCTTCTAGATCTGATCCACAAGCTTTCCAAATCTAAACTCCAAATCTAACGCAGTGTGTGCTAGTCCTTCTCAGTGAAAGCAACTAAGTGTTTGTGCCAAAATTGGTCACAAACCCTAGAAGTGGTGAAAGCACCAGTGTTCGCACACAGGTCCACAATATCAAACACAGATCTCAGATCTAGATAAAGTAGAGAATAAAAATAAAGAAATAGCAAAATTAAAATGTAAGAAATCAAGAAAGAACACAAGATTTATAGTGGTTCGGCTATCTCTCGCCTACGTCCACTTTGAATCAATTCTTTTATTCCTTTTGTGTGAGATTACAATTACAAGCCATTGAGCATCAACTAACAAAATAGCAAAGTTTCGGCATAAAGAGCAGAAGAGTATCTCCTTTAGTTGCCATAGGACTGCTATTTATAGGTGTAGATCCAAAAATATCCGTCTCAAAGCCTGGAATACCTTTTCGCTTGCATAGGTGGGCCCACTAGATCGATCCAGAATGATTTTGGATCGATCCAAGCATAAATCATATCAGTCCAAATTGGCTCTATTTGATTTAAGATCGGTCATGGAGGTTCCTGAGTGCATAAGCAAGCTTTTGTGGAAATTCGTAAAATTTTGGATCCATGGTTGAGAGTTATGATCGATCCAAGTTTGAGATTGTTTGTAGGCTGAAAGTTTTGTATCTGTAAAATTTGTATCCATCCATCTTATAGCTTTCATATTCATTAATCCACCCCCTTTTGGTATCGATCCCCTCTCACCTTCTTCATATCGATCCTCTATATCCATCTTCGTATCGATCCAAGTTATGCTCATACCCATGCTGTTCATATCGACCCAGCCTTTGTCTCTTCATATCGATCCGCACGTGCATGTTGTCTTCTTTGTATCCATTAGCCGCTACCTCCTTCATACTGATCAGCTGCTGCCTTTCGTACCCATCCAAAGCTGCCACCTTCGTATCGATCCAAGCCTTGCACCATTGTTTGCGTCGTAACGATCAATGAGGGATCGATAAGAGATGCTTTCCTAAACTCCTTTAACTATTGCCTTGTATCCATGCTCTACACCTATCATTGCATGGATCACGAACATTTGGGTAAGGTCACATGACTTTATATACACCAAGTTGCTTCATCCTTCGTATCCAAATGAACCATATCGGTAGAATGACATCCATCAATCCAAAATAATCCATGTTGATCGGTACGAATCATATCGATCCGAAGGCATCGATGCTAACCATTTCTCTTCAACATTGATCCATCCATATGTCAAGCATACAAACTCCGATTGACCTAAAATTTGAATTACAGCCTTTGCAAGCCTCGTTCATTATTCCTAATCGATCCCATATTGATTTGATCTTGGTCCAATTTTTATGGTATCGATCATTGCCATGTTTTTCAATCGATCTCTAATCCTTTTACCTATCCTTTTTTAGCCAATTTGTTGACATCCCGGCCTTATCCAAATGGCGGGGTAACATTTACCCCCCAAAACATGACTTGTGTTAAGAAGGCATGTTTTGAATAGCTTCGTATCCAAAAACCAAAGTCTATATCCCATCCATAGCCATACTATCTGATCCGTAATCCAATCCATTACCAAGACATCCTATCCAACTGTCATAGCCATGTCCTTATCCAAATCCACGACTGCTCCGAGTTCGACATCTGATTCCGAATCTAGTAACCAAATCCTCAACCGATTCCATATCCATCCAAACCCGTTAACCGAGTTCTAATCCATCCATATCCAATAACAATAACCAAATCTATGACCTCTCTAGGTTGATATCCAAATCCAGTACCTCTTCGGTCCTTTTACACTACTCGGGCCTTGATAACCCGGTCAAGGGCTTACCCATATTTTGTCTTCTCTGGCCTCGACTCACTAGTCGAAGGATATTTAATATCTGGCCTCGACTCTCCGGTTGAGGACTTTTTTATATTCGCCGACCTTGACTCTCCAGTCGAGGACTTTTTATATTCTCCGGCCTCGACTCTCCATTCGAGGACGTTTTAAATTCTCCTGCCTCAACTCTTCGGTCGAGGATTTTTTATATTCTCTAGTCTCGACGCTTCGGTCGAGGACTTTTATTCCGCGTTCGAGTCCATTCCATCGCTCTCCGACGAAGGGACTCGTAACTTGAGATTACTGCCTCGTCTCTCTGATCGGGACCATAACCGCGAGACTTGTATTATTTATTACATTAATCCAAACCCAATCATCACAGAGTCCAATTGAAAAAATAAAAGTCCATACAACGAAGAAAATAAAATGTATATAGTACCAAGAAAGAAATCAGAGTCCACCGAAAACGAAAATAAATCAAGATTTCATCAACCTGAGCATCACGGTTTATCATCATCTCAAAGCATGCCGAGGGACCATCCTCGATCCTTTACATATGTAAGTGACTTAGTCGCATCACTTTGGGGTTTATTGCTTATTCGAAGCCATAAATCTAATCAGCTGATAACAAGTTGATGACGTTGCCTAGATCCAGTGCCATTTTCGTTTGAAGTAGGCGGTGGCCGGTCTTGTCCAACTACCATAGCTCAATTCCTTATGTATTTTGCAAATGGTCATTCCTGACATGCTCCTCGACTGCATCCTTTAGATGCCTACAGCCGTTGGTATCATAGCCGTCCAGATCATGAAAGAGACAGTGCCTTTCTGATGCCCTCTCACATTCCGAGGGTTCTCTCCTCGCCGGCCTTAAGTAGGGAAGGCGATCTCGAGTTTCCATATATATCTGTTCCAATGTCTCATCCAACCTGTGTAAGTGGAGAATTTTGGTCCTCTTCAGTGCTTCCTTGCCTTACCAGAGTTGTCATCCAACTTCCTCTTCCCTTTATCTTTATCCTTACTCAAGCTTTCCCCAGATGGTCCTTCATCCTTAACCACATTCACTTCCTTTATCTTCAAATCCAGACTCATATCCTCCCGTCCAAGAAATCTTTCGGCCTCGTGAAAGAATTCCCCGAGATCCGTTAGTGGATCTCATATAAATGATACTTTGAAATCCGAGTTGTTCCTAACTCCTGATGCTGCCACCATTAGAACCATTGATTTATCCGACCGATTCACCGAAGCAACCGCCGCATTAAATCGGGTTAAGAAATCTCTTAACGATTCTCCCATCCTTTGTTTTACTGAAGTCAATGTCATCACATTCTTTGGCCTCTTGATATGAACTCGAAACTACTTCAAGAACCTGTCCATCAATTCTGTCTATGTTCTAATAGATACTTTTTCCAACTGCCTGACCAACATACGGTTATATTAGTCAAGTATAGAGGGAAATACCAGGCCATAATTTCCTCCAAAGCCTCTAGCACTTCTATGTGTCTCGTGTATCTCATCAAATGATCGGTAGGATCAGCCCTACCATTGTATACTTCCAAAGGAGGTAGCTTGAACTCTGGTAGATTCCTAGCCATTCTAATGTCACGAGTAAATAGATTCCTGTTTACTCTTTTCATATCTATGTTTGCTAAAACTCCGTGCATAGTTTGTCTAATTATCTCAGCTAATCCAGTTTGTCCACTAAGGGTTGTCCCCCTAAGTCCTCAAGGGAATTCTGGTACGTACTCTTCATCACGCACTCCTGCATTCTTATCAACTCCATGATGTGCAGTGTCACCTAGAATCCCACGATGAATCAGTCCATCTTTGCCTGGTGGCGTGCCCCCCGAGTCTGGATCTGTCCAGAGTGATAGTTGTGTGCTAATTTGGGGCTGCGCCCTGTTGAAATGCTCCATCTGATTGCCTGTTGGGTCCTTCTGGGCTAGCTCCGTGTATTTGAACTCCTACAGCTTTGGTTGTCCCTATCTGTCAAACTGTTTGAGAAGGTTCTACATCATTTCCTCCTGCCTTTTCAACAATTCTTTCTGCATAGCACCCATCATCATCTCCATCTCATCTCTGGGGATGAAAACTGAGGCCTGATTTGTTTCCGAGGAATCCTCTTGACTCCCTTCGTGCTGACTCCTTTCTATCATTTGTCTCTTTGTTGATGGCCACCATGGTTCCTTCTAGATCTAATCTCAAGCTTTCCAAATGTTGACTCCAAATCTAATGTAGTGGGTGCTAGTCCTTCTCAGTAAAAGCAACAAAGTGTTTGCGCCAAAATTGGTCACAAACGCCAGAAGCAGTGAAAGCGCCAATGTTCGCACGCAGATCCACAATATCAAACACAGATCTCAGATCAGATAAAGTAGAGAATAAAATGAAGAAATAGAAAAATTAAAATGTAAAGCAAGAAAGAACACAAGATTTTTAGCGGTTCAGCTATCTCCAGCCTACTTCCACTTTGAATCAATCCTTTTATTCCTTTTGTGTTGAGATTACAATTACAAGCCTTTGAACATCAATTAACAAATTAGCAGAGTTTCGACGTAAAGAGCAGAAGAGGATCCCCTTTTAGTTTCCATAGGACTGCTATTTATAGGTGTAGATTCGAAAATATCCACCTCAACACCTGGAATACCTTTTCTCTTGCGAAAATGGGCCCTCCAGATCAATCCAGAGTGATTTTGGATCGATCTAAGTGACATTCATATCGACCCAAATTAGCTCCATTTGCGTTGAGATTGATCATGGAGGTTAATGAGTGCATAAGCAAGCTTTTGTGAAAATTTCCTAACATTTGGATCTGTGGTTTAGGAGTTATGATCGATCTAATTTTGAGATTGTTTTTGGGCTGTAGGCTTCGTATCCGTACAGCTTTCGTATCCATCAATCCTACAGCTTTTGTATACATTAATCCACCCCCTTTTTCGTATCGATCCCCTCTCACTATCTTCGTACTGATCCTTTGTACCCATCTTCATATCGATTTAAGTTAAGCTCGTACCCATGTCGTTCATATTGATTCAGCCTTTGTCTCGTCATATCAACCCGCACATGCATGTTGTCCTTTTCGTATCCATCAGGCGCTATATCCTTTATATCGATCAGAAGCTGCCATTTGTATCCATCCAAAGCTACCACCTTCGTATCGATCCATGCCTTGTACCCTTGTCTTCTTCGTATCGATCAATAAGGGATCGATATGTGATGCTTTCCCAAACCCCTTCAACTATTGCCTCATACCCATGCTCCACACCTATCTTTGCATCGATTCCAAACATCCTAGTGAGGCTATATGACTTCGTGTCCATCAAGTTTCTCCATCCTTCATATCGATACGAACCATATCGATACGAACAACATCTATCGATCCAAAATAATCCGTGTTGATTGATACGAATCATATCGATCTGAAGGCATCGATGCTACCATTTCTCTTCAAGTTTGATCCATCTATATCTCAAGCATACAAACTCTGATTGACTTGAAATTTGAAGTACAGCCTTTCCTAGCCTCGTTCATCATTCCCAGTCGATCCCACCTTAATTGGAGCTTGGTCCAATATTGGTGGCATCGATCATATCCATGTTTTTCAGTCGATCTCTAATCCTGATACCCATCCCTTTTTTAGCCAATTTGTTGATATCCTGGCCTTTTCCAAAAGGTGGGGTAACACATACCCTTAGGAATAAATCACAAATTCATAAACCATAATCAAGCTTATTCAGTGTCTTCTTCTTCTTCATAATTTCCTAAAGCAAAATTATAGAAAATCTTGTCCAAATCAAGTCAAATTTGCAATGAAGACTTACTACCACATAGAAAAAATCCCTACGTAGTTAGATCTTGAATAAGTGAAGCCACACTCGCCTTATCCTAAAAGGCCTTGAGTAATAAATGAGGTAAGGAGGGCAAAAGCAAGGTGAAAAGCAAGAGAAGGAAGGAGGAAAGTGTTTGCAAGGAGAGGTTGAACTTTTTTAGCTTGGATATTGGTTGTTTGTTTGGTGAAAGGTGAGTTAACACACCTCTTTGAACGAAAATATAACCCATATATGTTTGTACTTGATTTTGGTTATGTTATTTGAATTGTTGTTGATATATGTTAAAACATTGGTTTTAGTTCTTACTTTGAAAGTAAATGACATATTTAATCCATATCTATGGATTTGAATGAACTTGAATGGACTTGTGTAACTTGTAGCAAGACCTTGGAGCAAAGCACATAAGTTATAGATGAGCTTTGGTTTAGATCAGATTCGAATTTTAAAGTGTACTTATAACAATAGTCATTATGGATGCATTTAAGAATTATCTGGTGTTCGATGATTTCCATGGAGCTTTGTACAGGGATCCTTAGGGGTTTCTGTAATGATCTTAATTTTGGTTAACATTATTTAGGATATTTAGTTAGTTATACTAAATGAAACAATGAAACGGTTAAGGTATTGAGAATTTTGTAAATAGAGGTAGCCGTGCCAATTTAAAACAATGAACTAAGGGAAACTAAAATGAAATAGTTAAGGAAAATAGATAGGGGGCAAAGTAGGAATAAGACATGTTCTGATACCCTAAACCCTTCATGCCCATTCATTTTACACATTCAAAACAAAAAGACAAAAGAGAGGCCTGCCACCATTAAGGGAAAATAAGAAGAAGATCAGTGGAAGAAGCTTAAGCAACTTAATCCAAGATCAAATCTCAGCACCTTAATCACAAGATAAAGATGAATAATAGGTTACATCTCATATTTTGATGTTTTGGTTTCTAGATCAGATCCAAATATTTTTGCAAAGTATATTGCCATGTTTGTTATTGTGAAAATGGACATATATACTTGTTGATGATTTATGCTATTTCATATGGATTTTATGATAAGTTTTAATGTGAAAACTTATTAGATGACATACAAATGTCTTACGATTTAAATATAAGGTAAAAAATAATATTTTAGAAAAGATATTAGAAACGTTTTATGGGAATTTTTGTAGAATTTTCTTAAGTGTTTTAATAAGTATATAAAATTATTTAAGGTATGGGACTTATATGTTTTACATATTTATAAAAGGAGAAAGGGGCATTTTGTAAATATTTTAAATTGTTTATCTCTGAAGTTCGACAATACTTTTAGAAAAGACTTTAGAGAGAAATTAGCAACCAATCATATATTGACAAACAAGGTAAGTTAGCTAGAAAGAATTTACTTTTTCAATTTAAAAATCAGTTTTCTAAGACTTTGCTTTTTCCCCACTTTCAGCACCTACCTTTCGACTACATACGTTCGCCGCATCTCCATCGAAACCAATGCACATGGTATCAAAGGCCTTGGTACATAGTGGATTAGACATACGCGAAAGATGCAGAGTTGAAACAAGGGCTCCGAAGAGGTCAAAGCCTTATTTTGCTTTTAAAAGGAAATGTGTCTGCTTTGCTTTCGAAAAGAATGCTTTCGAACAAGATAGCTTTTGACTTTGTTTCACATAATGGTTTCAAAAGAGATTGCGCCTTCTGTTTTATAAAGAAGCTTTTAAAGGGGTCGAAACCCTTTTCTACCGCATCTTACTTTTCAAAGCAATGCCTTCGAAAGGGTTTCTTTGTTTTAAAACATAAGCCGCTTCTCCGTTACTTTCGAAGGGATTGGTTTCGACACCATCCACTTCTTTTACTTAGGAAATTGCTTTCAAAAGAGTGCTTTCGACTTAGTTGTTTTAAGACCCTTCGTCCATTGAAAGTTAAATCCAAAGGTTTCGAAAGGAATGGTTTTACATAGTTTTGAAAGGTCGTTTCACATATATTACTTGAACCCAAATGCTTTTTAAAGGCTTGATTTATGTAAAGAACTTAACGCTTTCGAAACGTTTAAGATAAAGGTTTCGAAGGGGTGGTTCTCCAACATTTTTGAAAGGCATGTTTAAAGTGTTTTGAAAGAAAATGTCTAAGGTTTTATAAAGCTTTTGAAGGAGAGGTTTTCAATGTTTTCGAAAGGACTATTATAAATGGTTTCAAAAGGTTTATTTTGGCCTTTCGGCCTCAGGTTATAAAGTAAAGTAGTTTAATGGTTTTGAAAGGGGTACTTTCAATGGTTTTGAAAGGGGTTGTTTAAAGCCATTAAACAAGGATTTCGAATGTGTTCATCAATAAGGCTTTGTGTAAAGTATATATAACATGGCAAAGTTATTTGTGTAAAGCATATAGTATATTTTCCTTGTTTAAGTATGATTTAAAGGGTTAAATCAATTTGAAAGAAATGTTTTTAAGGAAAATTATAAGGGTGGAAGACCCTAAATAAAATGACTCGGATATAAGAATAGTAGAGGTGACCTGTGTAGGGTCGCGCCCTTTACTTTAGCTAGTAGCATTTTGCTAATATAAGTCCAAAATTCCATTGTGTAGGGATTTGTCACAGGTAAGACTAAAATGATGTTACACACCGAAAGGAATATATAGAGTAAAGATAGGTTATTGGTGAACCCGCAAAACCATTAGGATCAGTTGACCCTGGGAGAAGTAAATTTGGGGCAGACCGTGTAGAAGAGGAGTATCAAACAGGAGTTGGATGATTTTTTTATTTTGTCTGGTAAGGCCGAGTCAGCAGAAGATTTGTGGTTAACCAAACAAAACTATAGTGTTCGGACAGATAGTCCATTGGTTACCTGATTTGTATGCTTACATAATATTAATATTATTGTTTTAACCATTTTGGTTGTATGATTTTGATTTGTAAAAGATATGTTTTCAAAAGAAATATTACTGAGGGGAAACCCGTTCCACTGAGTGGCGTGGTCTCACTTAATATCAGAAAACTGAGATATATATTATTATTCACACTAGGCTTTATGTCTGACTCAAAGTTTGTGTTTTCCCCTTAAACTCTTTGGTGCTCAAAATTGATTAAGTAGGTTGAGAGTTCAGGTTTATAGGTTTTAATAGGAGTACGAATAAAGCTTCTAGAGACAAGCATGAGGCTGATGCTAGCTATATTTAGGAGTTGTTTTGTTTTATTTCTAGTGTTGTATTAAGTCTAATATGACTATTTAGTACTCTGGTCATCCAAGGCGGTATCCTTATATGTTGCTCTTGGCATATTTATGTAATAATTTTATTTAATATGAACCTAGGAAAGGATTAGGATTATGTAATTGGATATAAAACATGTTTTGTGAAATGTAATCTGAAATTTTTTTTTTGAATCATTGATTTTGTTTCATATTCATGTGCTTCTGATATTATGGATACCATTAGCATTACCGTATTTTGTCGCCCGAAGTTTATATTATAGATGACCGAAGCATTTGTTGTGTTTAGCTTTGGGCCTCAAGATAGGGGATGTTACAACTTGGTATTAGAGCATAGGTTTATGAAAAAAATTAAACTAAAATGATTTTTGAAAACCTAATCCTAAGGAATTAGTGAAAAGATCCTAGTATGGGATAATGCTATAGTAACATACTTGTATTTGGTATATATAAGTATACGCTATATCTCTATTCTCCTATCTCTCTTAGGCTACTTTTCTGTATTTTATGAAGGCTCGAATGCAAAAATGGATGATAGAAGTGAAAGAGTTAATATTAGTGGGGGAACCACCCCAACTATTTGAAATGCCAAACCAAATACTAGGAGGAACCCAGTCAGGCACAAGCTGCAAATGTGGGTGCTGGAACGTTGCAAGTTATCATAGGAGCAATGTGTCAGTTCTTTGTCAACAGGATGCAAGCAGGAGTTTCTATTGGAGTAGTTGGAGGAGGAAATCAAGAAGCTTCGATGATGAATAACAATGTTGTTTTAAGTAGAGATTATGCCCGATTGGGAGGAAAGACTTTTATTAGTAGCGAAGACGCAATCAAAGTGGAGAATTGCTTGCTTCATTACGAGAGGATTTTTGGCAATTTTCTTTGTTGGAGATCATATTTACATTGAGGTATCACCAATGAAGGGTGTTACCCGATTTGGGAGATCAGGAAAGTTGGCACCAAGATTCGTAGGACCATTTCCTATTATAAAGAGGATCGAGAAACTCTAGAGTAGAGTTACCGAATATTTTGGCAGGAGACCATGATGTTTTTCATATTTCTCATCTAAGGAAGTGTGTTAGAGATGTTCGTTGACGGAAATTCTATCGGTTTAGAAAACCGTCGAACGAATTTAAATTAAAAATAACCACAAGTGCACGTTGTATGAATGTAGCACTTGGCGAATACGGGTCGATCCATAGGGAGTTGATGATTTTAAAATTTTATTCAATCAAATTAACGAATGTTAAAAGTGTGATTAACTAAAAATGTAGAAAAATGAGCAAAAGAAAATTGATAAAAGTATAAGAGTAGAAAAACAATTTAGAAATAAATTCACTCCCTAGATCACATAGTTGAACAAAAATGAAGTTATGATCTCTCTTTTTTGGACATTTGTGAAGTTAAATGATGTGTTTATCATAAGTATGGCTTATTTGTGCTATTAATTAGCTCAACTTAAGCCATCAAACTATAACACACCACTTAAACCACTTACTAACTCTAATGAAAATGACAAAAAAGTTGAAAATGAAATCTATTTTAAATACGGCCAATTAACTATTAATTAGAAATATGGACCATCAAATTTGAATTTCAAATCACTTTCTTATGCCATAATCATATTTTGATGAAGAGGCAATTAGTGTTAGTGATTGTTTAAGCATAGCCTATTTGGTGCAAACAATATAGGCTATCAAATTCAAAGCAAAAACAACTAGTAAACCATTTCTATCATCATCATTAAGCACAAAAAGAGAGAAATAATATTAAAATGTTGAATCTACATACTAGAGAGCTTCATTGCCCCTAAATTAAAGGGAATAAGCTCTCATATTTGTTATCATATGAACAAATGTAGAAAGCAACATTATACAAACAAGAGGAAAAAGAGAGCAAAAAGAAAGGAAAAACTAATCTACTTGCATGAAATAAGAGAGATCTACAATACTTGCATAAAAGGAAATGAACATGTAATTAAAAAGAAAAAATAACTAACACTGCATAAAATGAAAAGAAAATTACATAAAATAAAAAAGTAGCCATGAAAAGAGAAAGAGAGCTTTCTTTTATTTTGAGCCTAAACTAATGAAGAGGAAGAGGAGGAGTTACATGAAACATAAGGGGTATATATATATGTGTTAAACCCTAATTCATATTTTTGGGAAATGCCCAAAATACCCTTGAAAAATTGTAGAGGCCAAATAATCATTAGTTTTTACTAATCATCAATTAAGTGTACATGAAGCCATTAATTCCATACGCATGTGCATTAGCCTCTAATTTGTACATTAAGGTGGTGGGTAGGTGGGGTCTTCCATGATCTTCACTTTAAATTATTTCCATCTTCATTCATTTGTGTTCTTTTTGTGCATGCATATCTTCTTCATGAAACAACTTGTAATTGAAATCAAATTCCTACAAAATAGTATGGAAATTTTTAATTAAATTTTCTCAATTTAATATATGCACAAAAATGACCATTTTGCCCCTATATCAAGATGAATTTGTGACAATTTTAAATAATTTGAATTTTGGTTTAAAACAAGTTTAAATACCCAATATGATCTTTTATTTAATTTAAATAGAATAAATATGGTGGTAAAAATATGCACATTTACGTGTGCATCAAGAGACCCAGAGTCTACTATAGCACTAACTGTGTAAGATGACTCGGTAGTAGAACCAGACTTGACTATATTGAGAAAGCCATTTTAGATAGTTGCGAGGGATGAGAAGAGACGTAGGAACAAGACAGCTAGATTAGTTAAAGTCCAATAGAGCCACGAGGAGAGAGAATGTACTTGGAAGACTGGAAGCAAGATTAGAGATGCTTACCCGATTTGTTTAATGGTATGTTTTACCTTTTTGATTGATTTGTTGTGTATCTTATAATAATTTCGAGGACGAAATTCTTGAAGGAGGGGAGATTGTAACGACCCAAACTTTTAGTAACATTATTACGATATTTAGTTAGCTAAATTAAATTAAATAATGTGATGATAAGAGGATTGAGGTTTGTGATTAAACTAAGGGCAGCCATGCCTAAGAGAATTAATGAACTAAAATGAACTAGAATAAAATAGGTAAAGGAAATGGGTGAAGGGAAAAGATGGAATAAGAGTATTTTAATAGCCCCTTAGTAATTCATTGCATACATTTATTTGCAATACCAAGCTAAAATAGAAGTCGGTCACCATTAACAAGAGCAAGAGGAAGAAGATAAAGAAAATCAAAAGGAGGAAGATTAATCAAAATAAAATCCATTCAAATCTCAAACTCCTTAATCTCAAGGCTAAGGTGAATAATAACTACATCTCATGTTTTCTAATAACTTCCGGTTTTGGGTTAAACTCGTTTATCTTGCAAACTTTGGCCATGTTTTTGAATAATTAAATGTTTATGTATGTTTGTTGATGATTTATGCTTATTCATAGCTTTTATTAAATGTTTTGATATGAAAACCCTATTAATTGACATTCAAAGGCCTTGTGGTTTTAGATCTAGATCAGAAATGATATTTTAGAGATGAGTTTCAATCTTCATAATTTTCTGGGTTATTGTGGATTTAATATTGATTTTCTAGTAAGGAAATTGATTGTTTGGGTTTAAAAATTATTTACGGTTAAATAATATATGTTTTGGGTCTAAAATTATTATATCTTTAAAAACATATTAAAAATGATTTTCTGGATTTTTTTTAGAATTTTCCTAAGTGTTTTAATAGATATATAAAATTATTTAAGGTATGGGACTTAAATATTTTATATATTTACAAAAGGAAAAGGAGTATTTTGTAAATAAATTCAATTGTTTGTTTCTAAAGTATTAGTAGCTCTTTTATAAAATAAATTAGCAATCAATTATGTTTTGACAAACAAGGCAGGTTAGTTGAAAAGAATTACTTACAAAGGTTAAAAATCAGTTTACACATTCTTTTTACACATTTCACTTTCGATACCTAGCTTCCGGCCTTATACTTCTGCCTCCATCTCAGTCGAAACCAATACGCCCTGGTATCAGTATTTGGTACATAGTGAATTGGACTAAGGCGGGAGGTATGAAGTCGAAACAAGCGGTTCCGACGGAGGTCGAAGCCTTGATTCAATTTTAAACGAAAATGCACCTTCTTTTCTTTCGAAAGGAATGCTTTCGACTAGATATCTCTCAACTTGGTTAAATGTTTTAAAGAAATGGTTGTGCCTTTTGTTTTAAGTAAATGCTTTGGCCTGGGTCGAACCCCTAGCTACCACTTTATGCCTTTCGAAGCAAATGATTTCGGAAGGTATACTTTGTTTTAAAATCCAAGCCACTTCTCGAATGCTTTTGAAGGGTTGATTCAACACCATTACTTCTTTACTTAGGAAATACTTTCGAAAGAGTGCTTTTGACTTGAATGTTTCATGACCCTTTTGCTCTGTTGAAGGTGTAACCCCAAAAGTTTTGAAGGAGATAGTTTTAAATGGTTTCGTAAGGTTGTTCCACATGTTTTACTTAAACCCAAATGATTTCAAAAGGTTTGTTGTTTTAACATTTTAGAAAGCTTTTACTGAAGGTTTCGAAGGGGTTGTTACCCAATTGTTTCGAAAGGTTTGAAAGGAAAGGTTTTCCAATGTTTTCGAAAGGCAATGTCTTAACCCGTTTTGGTTGTAGATTATAATTTGCAAAAGATATGTTTAAAAGGATATTAGTGAGGGGAAACCCATTTCGCTAAGCGGCATGGTCTCACCTAATATTTGTAGTATTATTCACATCATGCTTTATGTTTGATTCGAAGTTTATGTTTTCCCCCTTAAACTCTTGGGATCTCAAAATTGATTTGAGTAAGCTGAGGGTTGAGGATTTATAGGTTTTTAGTAGGTGAACGAATAAAGCTTCCGAAGACGAATAAGAGGCTGAAGTTAGCTGTCTAGGAGTTGTTTTTTGTTTTGTTTTATTTCATTGTGTCGTATTAAGTTAGTTATGACTATTTAGTACTCTGGTCATCCAAGGAGGCATCTTCATATGTCGCTCTTAGCGTACTTTGTGATAATTATATTTAATATGAACCTAGGAAATGATAGGGATTATGTAGTGGAATATGAAACATGCTTTGTGAAATGTAATCAGAAAAGTTGTTTTTGAAATCTATGATTTGTTTCATATCCATGTGCTTCTAATATTATGGATAATTAACAATACCATATTTGATCATCGGAAGTTAATACTATTGATGACTACAGCATCTGTAGCGCTTAGCTTTGGGCCTCCAAATAGGGGATGTTAGTACTTGGTATCAGATTATAAGTTTATGATATACTTTAAATTATAATTATTTTAAAAACATAATCCAAGGAATTAGAGATAAGATCGGGGTATGGGATAAGCTATAGTAATTGTATTTGCTATATATAAGTATATGCTATACCTATATTCTCCTATCTCTCCTAAGCTATTATTCTGTATCTCACGAGGATTGAATACAGATATAGATGGTAGAAGTGGAAGAGTTAACCTTGTAGGGGGAAGCATCACTACAAATGGAAATACCAAACCAAATACCAGGAGAAACCCATGTCAGGCGTAAGTAGGAAATGTGGGTGCTGGAGTCTCGCAAGTTGATATGAGAACCATGTATCAGTTTTTCATGAATATGATGCATGTGGGTGTTGCTGTTGGAACGGTTGGAGGAAATGACGTAGGAGGAGTTCGTGAAGCTTTGGTGGTCAACAATTATGTTATTCTTAGTAGAGACTTATTAGGCTTGTTGGAAAGCTATTTATCAGAACTGAAGATGCTATTGAGGTGGAAAACTGGTTGCTACATTATGAGAGAATCTTTGCAGACTTAGGGCTCAATGATGAGCAGAAGAGGAGGCATGCATCGAGACATCTTCGGGGAGAAGCTTTATTCTGGTGGAATAGTGTGACAGTTGGAGTGAATGAAAAAACGATGACATGGGCTGAGTTTAAGAGGAGGTTCGAGGAGAGGTTCATGTCTGTGATGGCGAGGTCTACCTTGATTAGATAGTTTGCTGAATTGGAATGGGGGAGACGACTGTCTTGGAGAATGTAGGAGGTTTGAGGAGTTGGCTAGGTGTGGATATGCCATTATGGATACTGCGATGAAGAGAAATGAGAAGTTCATAAGGGGGCTAAAGCCTGAGTTGGCAAGGGCTACATTATCTCATATTAGGGATCCTTGTGATGTTGTAGTAGAGATGGCGTTGAGAGATGGGGAGATGCTTGCTTCTCTGGAGAAGAACAAGGCAAAGGAGGTCCAGGTGGGGTAGCGTAAAAAAAGGTAGTTCTTTCATAAGAAGGGTGCTTAGAAAGGTGGAGCCGCAGAGAGAGGTAAGTCAGAGATTGTCTGCTTCAAGTGCGATAAGAAGAGACATTTTGCTAATGAATGTCGTATTGGAAAGGCGAAGGTAGTGTTCAGGAAGAAGAATATTTGATGCTTCAACTGCGATCAGACTGGCCTGTATAAGAACCAGTGTAAAGAGCCTGCTAAGGATGGAAGGGGAAAAGTATTTGCATTAGAGCCAACTACTTTGAGGCCAACGACAGAGGAAAAAGGAAAGGTAGTGTTGGGAGGTATGCTTCAGATCCATAGTATGTTAGTAGTGTTTTATTTCATATTGGCGCATCGCATTCTTTTATATCTCATTGTTTGGTAGATATGCTTAACCTAGAACCCTCATACCTAGTAACTTCCTTATAGGTTGCAAATCCGATAGGAGGGTATGCAACATTTGGGATGAAGTGTGACCACCTTGAGTTTAATTTTTTCGGTCATACCTTTATTTGTAGTTTGCATGTGTTTGACTTTGTATGGTTCGGAATTATTTTGGATATGGATTGGTTGAGTAAGTACAATGCTAAGATATTTTTCCATGATAGAAAAATATCACTTAGAGACCTTGATTGCAGTGATCGGATTGTATATACTGTTGAAAACCCCAGTTGTGAGGTGAATGAATTTGTTGGTTGTTGTGGAGGTAGAAGACAAGTTGAATCAAGTTTCCATGATAAGATAATTCACGGATGTCTTTGAACTTGTAGTAGGATTGCCACTGAAATGAGCCGTTGAGTTTCAGATAAATTTGGTGCCTGGAGCAGAACTTTATGTAGACCGCCAAGCAGGATGGCACCTACCGAGATGAAGAAGCCGAAGGTGCAGTTGGTGAATTTGGAAGGCAAAAATTTTATTTGGCCAAGTAGTTCAACTTGGGGAGCAGCCGTAGTGTTTTTTAAGAAGCCGGATAGATCGTTGAGGTTATGTATCGATTATCGTAAGTCGAACGGGAAGACGATAAAGAACCGATATCTGTTGCCTAGAATCGACAATTTTTTCAATCAGCTTGGCCAAGCTATTTTATTAGTTGGATTTAACAACAGGTTTCCATCAGCTTAGAGTGGCAAAGGGTAGTATTCCTTTGATGGCGTTTAGAACTAGATATGGGTCATACAAATGTTTAGTGATGCCATTTAGACTAAATAATATGCCAGGATTCTTTATGGACTTATCAAACCGAATCTTCCAAGAGCATTTGGATAGGTTTGTGTTGGTTTTTATAAATACACTCTATGGATGAAAGGGAGCATGAAGTTTATCTTAGAGTGGTGCTTGAGACGCTGAGACAAAATCAGCTAAAGGTGAAGTTTTCGAAGTGTCATTTCTGGAAGAAGGAAGTGAAGTTTCTTGGTAATGTAGTCACAGAGAAAGGTTGTATGTAGATCCGACAAAGATTGAGCAGCAAATAATTGAAAGAAACCGGAGACAATGACCGAGATAAAGTGTTTTCTTGGATTGGCTAGTTACTATCAAAGATTCATTAAGATTTTTCACCGATAGCGGCACTGATGGCCAAGCTAACACGAAAGGACGTGAAGTTTGTATGGATGGATAAGTGTGAGAAAGCATTCCAGAGCTTGAAACGCTTACTGACTCAAGCACTTGTACTAGTTGTTCCAGAATAGAATCAGGACTTCGTAGTATATACAAGTGCATGTGGAACTAGATTAGGAGCTGTGTTAATGCAGAGAGGCAAAGTGGTTGCATATGCTTCTTGACAGCTTAGACCGTATGAGTTTAGATATCCAATGCATAATTTGGAATTAGCAGCAGTGATATTTGCATGGAAGCTGTGGAGACATTACCTTTTGGGGGAGTGGTTTGAGCTTTACACGGATCATAAGTCGTTGAAGTATTTATTCTCTAAGAAGGAGATGAACATGAGACAACATAGATGGTTGGAATTCATAGCTGCTTATGACTTTGATATTGAATACACCCTAGGGAAAGGCAATAAGGTTGCGGATGTGCTTAGCAAAAAGCATCATAATGCAACGTTAACAATGATAGCAGAGTGGAAGGATTTGGAAGCGTTGTCGACTTACAAAATGTAGTGGAGCTCTAAAGCTGTGTCTAGTGGAGGATCCGTTGTGTTGTCTTGTTTAGAAGTTCGATGATGATGATCTAAAAGATTGCTTCTAAACAGGAGGAGGATGTAGTATTGTTTGAATGGATCAGAAAATTAAAGGTACAAACGAAGAGCAATGACTTGAAGGATTTTAGTCTTGACCAGAATGGGTGGTTGAGAAAGAAAGGAAGGTTGTGCGTTCCGAATACAGGAAGCATTAGGAAGCAAGTTTTGGAGGAATGTCATCGTTCGAGTTCACTATTCATCCAGGAGGAACTAAGATGCATCAGACATGAAGAGCAGTTTCTTCTTGGAAGGTATGAAGAGGAACGTAGGCTTATGGGTGAAGCAGTGTCTAAACTACCAATAGTAAAAGCCAAACATCAAAAGCCAAGTAAATTGCTTCAGCCATTAGATATTCCAGTATGGAAGTGGGATTCTATTTTTATGGAATTTGTAGATGAGTTTCCAAGATCTAATAGAGGAAATGAAAGCATACGGGTCATAGCGGACAGGATGACCATGAGTGTCCATTTCATTCTAGTTAAGTCAACTAGGATGGAACCTATTTTGGCTAAGTTATTTATGAAGAATATAGTTAGACTTCGTGGAATTCCTAGTAGCATAGTAAGTGATGGAGATTTCTTATTCATTAGTGAGTTCTAGAATATTCTACATGGGATTTTAGGAACCAAGCTCAAGATGAGTACCGCTTACCATCCATAGGCCCAAGGACAAACGGAAAGGGTTAACAAAGTTTTGGAGGATCTGTTAAGAGCTTGTGTATTAGATTTTTGGGGATCGTGGGAAGACCATCTACACTTAGTCGATTTTTCGTATAACAAAAGTTATCAGACTAGTATAGGAATGGTGTCGTTTGAAGCTTTGTATGGAAGGCCGTGTAAATCTTCAGTTTGCTGGCTAGAGATGGGGGATTGGTTGGTTCTTGATGTGGCGGTTAGAGAAGTTGAACAGTAGATTGAGTTGATTCGAGCTAGGATGAAGGAAGCTCAGTCTAGACAAAAGAGTTATGCAGATAGAAGATGGAAAGACTTAGAGTTCTCTGTTGGAGATCATGTTTTCATTAAGGTATCACCAATGATAGGTATGATTCGATTTGTGAAATCAAGAAAGTTAGCACCGAGATTCGTAGGACCATTTTGTATTGTAGAGTGGATTGGATAACTCGCATATAGAGTAGAGTTACCGATAATTTGGCAGGGTTCCATGATGTATTCTATGTTTCTCATCTAAGGAAGTGTGTTAGAGACCCGGAGTCTACTATAGCATCGACTATGTTAGATGACTTGGTAGTAGAACCAAACTTGACTATAGTTAGAAAGTCAGTTCAAATAGTTACGAAGGATGAGAAGAGACATAGGAATAAGACAATTAGATTAGTTAAAGTCCAGTGGAGCGACAATGAGAGAGACTGTACTTGGGAGACTAAGAGCAAGAGTAGAGACGCTTATCCCAATTTATTGATGATATATTTTACCTTTTTGATTGATTTGTTGTGTACCTTATCGTAACTTCAAGGACGAAGTTCTTTAGGAGGGGAGACTGTAACGACCCAAATTTTTAATATTGTTTAGGATATTTAATTAGCTAAATAAAATAAAATAATGTGATGAGTAGGTGACTGAGATTTGTGAGGGGTGGCCGTTCCTAAGAGAATAAACGAACTAAAATGAACTAGAACAAAATGGATAAAGGAAATAGGTGAGGGGCAAAGTTGGAATAATTCATACGTTCATTTGCAATACCAAACTAAAATAGATGTTGGCCACCGTTAGCAAGAGCAAGAGGAAGAAGATAAATAAAATCAAAGTAAGGAAGATTAATCAAAATCAAATCCATTCAAATCTCAAACTCTTTAATTTCAAAGCTAAGGTGAATAATGATTACATCTTATATTTTCTAATTACTTTGGATTTTAGGATAAACCCGATTTATCATGCAAACTTTAGCCATGTTTTTGAATAATAAAATATTTATATATGCTTGTTGATGATATATGCTTATTCATATAGCTTTTATGAAATGTTTTGATGTGAAAACCCTATTAAATGACTTCCAAATGCCTTGCGATTTTATATTTAGATCAAAAATAATATTTTAGAGATGGGTTTCAATTTTCATAATTTTCCAAATTAATTTGGATTCAATATTAATTTTCCAGTAAGGAAGTTGATTATTTAGGTTTAAATTTTTTTTATGGTTAAATAATATATGTTTTGGGCCTAAAATTATTATATGTTAGAAAATATATTAAAAATGATTTTCCAGAATTTTTGTAGAATTTTCCTAAGTCTTTTAATAGATGTATAAAATTATCTAAGATATAGAACTTAAATATTTTATATATTTCTATAAGGAGACGGGGTATTTTGTAAATAAAATAAATTGTTTATTTTTGAAATATTAGCAGTACTTCTAGAAAAGAAACTAGCAACCAATTATATTTTGGCAATCAAGGCAGGTTAGTTGAAATGAATTACTTAAAAAGGTTAAAAATCAGTTTAAACATGCTTTTTACATGTTTCACCACTTTCGGTACCTAGCTTCCGACCCAATACTTCCGCCTCCATCTCAGTCAAAACCAATATGCCTGGTATCAATATTAGTATGTAGCGAATTGGACTAAGGCGGGAGGTATGAAGTCAAAACAAGGGGTTCCGAAGGAAGTCAAAGCCTTGCTTCGATTTTAAATGAAAATGCGCCTACACCACTTTTGAAAGGAATGCTTTTGACTATATAGTTTTCGATTTGGTTAAAAGTTTTAAAGAAATGGTTGATCCTTTTGTTTTAAGTAAATGTTTTCGCCTGGATCGAAACCCCTAGCTACCGCTTTCTACCTTTCGAAGAAAATGGTTTCGGAAGGTACACTTTATTTTAAAATCCAAGCCACTTCTCAAATGCTTTCGAAGGGTTAGTTTCGATATCATCACTTCTTTACTTAGGAAATGCTTTTGAATGAGTGCTTTTAACTTAATGTTTTATGACCCTTTTGCTTTGTTGAAGATAGAACCCTAAAGATTTTGAAGGAGATAGTTTTAAGTGGTTTCTAAAGGTTATTCCACATGTTTTACTTGAACCCAAGTGGGTTTGAAAGGTTTGATGTTTCAATGCTTTCGAAAGGTTTGAAAGAAAAGGTTTTCCAAAGTTTCGACAGTCAACATTTAAGTGTTATAAAGAGAGGAATTCTAAGGCTTTAAGGCATTAGAAGGGAAGGTTTTTTAATGGTTTCGAAAGGTTTACATAAATGGTTTCGAAAGGAATGTTTTGGCCCTTCAGCCTAGGTTATAAAAGGTTTATGTGGTTTCAAATGGGATACTTTCAATTGAATCTAAAGGGGTACTTTCAAAGGTTTAAAATGTTTTCAATCAACAATGATTTGTACAAAATATATGTATAACACAGCAAGGTGAATTGAGTAAAGCATAAAATTATTTTCTTTGTTTAAAATATGATTTAATGGTTTAGATCAATTTGAGAAGAAAGGTTTTCAAGGAACGTTTAAGGAAAGATTACCCAAAGTAAAATGACTCAGATATTTGTATACCAGATGGGACTGGAATAGGGTTGCACGCTATACATTAGCTATTAACCTATAGCTAATTTAGTCCAAAATTCCAGTGTGTAGGGCTTTGTCATAGGTAAGACTAAATGATGTTACACACATAAAGGAATATATTTTTATAGAGGTAGGTTACTGGTGAGCCTGCAAAACCATAAGGATTAGTTGACCTGGAGAAAATAAGTTAGGGACATACCATCCAGAAGAGGAGTATCTAACAGATGTTAGATTATTTGTTTATATTGTCTAGTAGGCCTGACCCAGCCAAAGATTAGTAGTTAGCCAAACAAAATTATAATGTTCATACAAATAGTTCATTTGTTACATGATATGTATATTTACATGATAATGCTTTATAGTTTTAACCAGTTTTGGTTGCAGGATTATGATTTTCAAAAGATATGTTCATTTGTTACCTGAGCTTGTTAAGGCCACATTACCTCATATTAGGGATCCATATGATGTTGTAGTTGAGATGGCTTTGAGACATAAGGAGATGCTTTCTTTTATGGAAAGAAATAAGGAAAAGGAAGTCTAAGTGGGGATGGTGAAAAAAGAAATTTTTTCCATAAGAAGGGAGCTCGGAAGGGTGGAGCTGCCAAGAAAGGAAAGTCGCAGGTTGTTTGTTATATATGTGACAAGAAAGTGCATTTTTAAAATGAATGCCGCTCAGGGGATGGAAAGAAGGGTGATCAGGAAGAAGAATATTAGATGCTTCAACTGCGATCAAATTGGACATTATAAGAACCAGTGAAAGGAGCCAACCAAGGATGGAAAGGGTAATGTGTTTGCATTGAAGCCAGCTACCTCGAGGCCAATAGTAGAGGAAAAAGGAAAAGCTGTGTTGGGAGGTGCGCTTATGATATATGGTATGTCAGTTAGCATTCTATTTGATACTAATTCATCGCATTATTTTATATCATTGTTTGGTAAATAATTTTAACCTAGAACCCTCATGCCTAGTTACTTCCTTAAGGATTCCAAATCCGATAGGAGGGTATGAGACTCTTGGGATGAGATGTGACCACCTAGAGTTTGAATTGTTAGGTCATACCTTCGTTTGCAGTTTGCATGTCTTTGACTTCGTAGGTTCAGGATTTTTTTGGATATGGATTGGTTAAGTAAATACGTTGCTAGGATATTTTGCCATGATAGGAAAATATGGCTTAGACACCCTGGTTGTAGTGATCGAATTATATACTTCGTAGAAAACCCTAGTTTTGAGGTTAATGCTTTGTTGGGTGTTGTGGTGGTAGAAGACGGGTTTGAATTGCGTTTTCATTGTTAGAGTATTTGCAGATATCTTTGAACCTGTAGAAAGACTACCACCGGAACGAGCTATCAAACTTTGGATAGATTTAGTACTAGGAGCAGAAGTGGTGAGTAGACTACCAAGCAGGATGACATCTACCGAGATGAGGGAGTAAAAGGTGCAGTTGGTAGATTTGGAAGGCAAGAATTTTATCATACCCAGTAGTTCACCTTGAGGAGCAGCCACAGTATTTGCTAAGAAGCAATGGATCATTAAGGTTATGTATCGATTATCGTAAGTTGAATGAGAAGACGATAACGAATTGATATTCGTTGCCTAGAACTGATGATTTGTTCGACCAGTTGAGTGGTGCTACAGTATTTTTCCAGTTGGATTTAACGACAGGGTTCCATCGGCTTAGGGTAGGGTATTTCTTTAACAACATTTTGAACCAGATATGGATCATGCGAATGGTTATTAAAACCGTTTGGGCTAACTAATGCGCCATTATTCTTTGTAGATTTGATGAACCGAGTTTTCCAAGAGCACTTGGATAGATTTCTGCTAGTTTTCATTAACGATATTTTAATATACTCTAAGGATGAGAGAGAGCATGAAGTTCATCTTAGAGTGGTTCTTGAGATGTTGAGGCACCATCAGCTAAAAGAGAAGATTTCTAAGTGTCATTTCTGGAAGAAGAAATGAAGTGTCTTGGTCATGTAGTCTCAGAGAAAGAGTTTTCTATAGATCTGATTAAGATTGAAGCGGTAAGTAATTGGAAGAGACCCGAGACAGTGACTTAGATAAAGAGTTTTCTTGGATTAGCTGGTTATTGTCGAAGATTTGTTAAGTATTTTTCACGGATAGCAATACCAATTAACCAAGCTAACGCAAAAGGATGTGAAGCTTATTTGGACTGATAAGTGTGAGGAGGCATTCCAAAAGCTGAAACACTTATTGACCAATGCAATTGTGTTAGTTGTTCCAGAAGGGAACGGGACTTAGTTGTGCATACAGATGCATGTTCAACAGGATTAGGAGCTGTGTTAATGCAAAAAGGTAAAATTATTGCCTATGCATCTCGATGGTTTAGACTGCATAAGGTTAGATATCCAATGCATATTTAGAGCTATCCGCGATAATTTTTGCATTAAAGGTGTGGAAACGTAACCTTTTGTGAGAAATGTTTGATGGTATACGGATCATATGACGACCCAGAATTTTAGGCAATATCAATTTAATAATCAGAATTAATAATTAAATTGGTTTGATAATTTTTCTTTATAATTTTAATTTAAGTTGGTGAATTTAACCTTTTAAAGGTTAATAAATATTTAATCTGGTAATTTTGATCAATATCTTTTTAATAATTTAAAACAGATAAGATTTATTTTTCAAAGCTAATAAAATTTTATTCTATTTATATTATATATATTTGATATATATTGTGAATAGGAAAATCTTTTGTTTTAAATATGAATTTTCAAATTGTAATGTATATATTATAATTTGGAATTGTTTTGAAATTCAATTTAATCTATTGATAATTTATATATGTATGAATTGTAATTTAAAGCTTTGTTTTAAAATTAATATTTTTCAAAAGTTAATTTAAGTTTAATTCAATTGTTTTCAAATATAAGATACTTGTTTATTTTAAAATATGATAGTTTAGAAAGGATTTAATCAAAGTTTTATTTTTGTTTCTTTAAATTTCTTAAAATTTAAATGGTTATAAATGTATATATAAATGTTTTAGATTTTTAAAATATATGTATAAAGATTTATTTGTATTATCATTAGTTTTATAATATTAAAAAGTAAATTTATTTATTTAGTAAATTAAATATGTAAGTTTATATTTACATTTAAATTAAATGAAAATTAATTAAAAATACTGAATAACATGTGTAAACATGTTAGGACATCTTAACAACACTTGTAAAGCAATTAAACAAATTGAATGACAAATGTAAATTCTTGAGAACAAGTGGCCTTCATTTCATTTATTTAAGAATTTAAAAACATAAATAAAATTTGTTTTCTCTTTTAATTCCAAACCTTTTCTTCTTCTCATTTCTTTTCTTTTCTTCCATGTTTCAAATAAAGTCAAAACAGAAACTTTTCTCAAAATCAGAAATTAAATCAAAGAGCAAATCTGAAGCAAAATTTAAAATCTGCAAGCTACAATTCAAATCTTTTGCAAATGCAAATGAAGTTCAACTGCAAGTCAGATCTGTTCAACATTTTTAAAACATCAAATTGAAGGCATGCAAAGATTTTCTTCAGCAAAGCATATCAAAACATTTTCCAGATGAAATGTTCAAAGCCTGGGAAAAGAAGAATTTAAAAACTACTCTGCTTAAAAATAAGGTGAGTAAACTATTTTAGAAACAGATTGTTCTGGATTTTAACTACTATGCATGTGATGATCAGTGAATTAATCTTGATGTTGCATGAAAAATTTTCAGTTTTTATATAATTGAATTGGTATAAATATATGTGTGGAAGTGTGTCTGTATGTATAGCTATTCTGTTCTCTGTTGTTTCACAGGCCATGTTTGCTTTCGAAAATTCAATTCTCTAAATCAAATCAACATTAGTCTTCAAAATATAAATGGAAGTCGTTTTTTATTGTGTAAGGATGATTTTAAAAATGGAATTAGGATTTTTATTTGAGTAAATTATTTTTTTAAATGAAAATCTACAGTAAGAATCAGTTTCATGTCAAAATTAATACTCATAATTCTGTAATTTGATTCCAGGAATAGGTTAATAATTGGAAATGATGAATTAGGCACTTAAATCATAACTTTTAGTTAAGTGATTTCTGTGAAATCAGAGATGAAGAGTTTTTGGGTTTATCGCAAATTCATGGCTATCGACGAATTAGACGGAGTCGAGATTTTGATCGAAGCTTGCTTGTGAGTTGTTGATTAGGGGAAAAATGTTTTTGAATTTTTTCAATAGCCATGGTGTTCGAATTCGAATGAAATAGGGTTTAAGCTTGATTTCGGCTGGGCATGACTGTCGCGACTTTTGTGACTTGGATAGGGGACCGAAGTCGTTCGCGTTATGGGAAATGGTGGCGTGGAGGTCCGGTGGTGCTTTGGAGGGTCGCTGGAGTTTTTCGGTGGTGGCGATCGTTGGTGGTGTTTGGTTTTGGAGGTTGAGTTTCTGCAGTAATTCGAGCATTTGGTCGAAATTTTGATTCGTGTGAGATTTGTTGGATCTGGGTGTGTAATCGTGCTCGCGTGTGGTAGTGTACCGTCGACGATGGTCGCAACGACCTAGGTTGGCCAGAGGTGATGGGGCACGTGCACGTGTATTTTCTGTGTGCACTGGAATGTTTGTGACTGGAGAAGACGAAAGAGACTCGGGTTTGTTATCGCGTTTTCATCGGGAACGACTCGAAGTTGTAGGAGCTGGAATTTACTCGGGGAAGGCTCGTGTATTTGCCGTGCTTAACTAGAGTTTTTAGGTGTTGCTTTTCTAGTTTGTTCTGGGTAATGTTATAAAGTTGCTGACTAAAACCTGTTAATGAAATAAGGTTGCAAAGTAAACCTGAGTTTGGATAAATGAAATTAGGCTTTAAATTTTAAACAAGTTTTATAAAGAAATAAACTTACAAGTTAAAACTTGTTCTTTGAAAATAAAAAGTTAATCAAACATTTAAAAATGTAAATTAAATTTATATTTCAAATTTAAAATGTTTTAAGATGATTGTTTTTGAAAACAATTATCTAACTAAATTTTGAAGTTCGATTGAAAAAAGTATTTTGAATTTAAATATTTTTGAGAAAAATGTGTGATCCTCTAATAAAAGAGGAGAGCACACATGTAGCGCTATATAAACCAAATAATAAGGAGCTGCCAACATGCCTGGCAGGTGGCACATCTAAAAAAACTAGAAAAAGAAAAGAAATAGAAACCACTCAAATGAGCTCCGGCAAAGCCACCGCCCATTTCACCCTAATACCGAGCTCCGGCAAGGCCACCGCCCAATACTAGGGTGTTAGAGGTATCTAAAATCCGAAATGCTAAGTACAAAACTCAAAGAAAAAGCCTTAGAAGGTCCAAATAGAGGAACTCCAAAAGATGGACCGAAATGAAAAACTCCACACAGAAGACCTTGAGAAAACAAGAAGAAAAGCTAGATGCAATCCGAATCCCTACGAAAAGCTACCCTCCCAACCTGAATAAAGCTGCAAGCTATCCTGCAAACCAATCAAGAGAAAAACCGGCAACCAACCTGATCCAAACCTGAAACATAAATAGGAAATCAAGTTAGAAAGAATCACATATATGTATATAAATAGAATTTATATACATATATGTGAGAATAAAAACTAAAGAGAAAAATAAAACAAGGAAAAGCTAGAACAAAAAACAAATAGTTCTAAAAAACTAGAAATAAATTTATGGACCTAATATTGAAAGAGAATTATGGTGCATCAAGTGATCATTATTATAATCAGCAAAGGGATAAATATAAGAATTATTGGAAACAAAATTATTGATGTTAAGTTTGTAAATGTTAATATTATTTCTAACCTTGTTAAGGTAATCCTTAAAGCCATTAATTTTGGCTAATTTATATTTGGGATTAGAAATCAAATTTAAGCAGAAATTAAAATAATCAAATTATTATAATGTTGATTTTTATTATTAAAAATCCTTTGATTTCTTTCAAACCAAATGAACCAACAAGAAATAATGAATAGAGTATCAAGCAAGAATCTAAAATCCTTATTAAACAAAAATCTAAAAGAGTCCCAATAGAAAAAACAATCAGAAATTCTAGAACTAATATTAAACTCAAAAATATTAAGGGTATTAATAAGAATATAATGAGTATCCAAGCATTCGTAATAAATATGATTAATATCTTCAGAGTGTGTGTTGCAAAAATAACATTTATTATCAATGATAATATTTTTCCTTTTTAAATATTCAATAGTATTTAATTTACCATGAATGATGAGCCACATATGGATCTTTGATTTAGGAGGAGCATTAGACTTTATTTTGAATTTAAATATTGAATCAAAGTTTTAAGTAAATTTTAAAGTAATGTTTTGATAACTGAATTTTCAAATTTATATTGAAGATGAATTAAATAGATAATTAAAGTATTTTAAATTTTAAATTTGATTTCTAAATGCCTTATTTTCAAAATAAGGTTATTGTTATAATTTTGAAAAACAAATAGAATAATTTGTTTTTAAGTTATTAAAATTTGAAAACTTGTTTCAAATAATTTATCTATGAGGATAAATAAGGTTAATTTTTTATTGAAATGAACTTAAGAATACTTAATATGATTTGATAATAAGTAAGATTAATTAAGATAAATGTTTTTTCTTAATTAATTAAGGATTTTAGAAATATAAGAAGTTAATTAATTTATTATTTAATTAATTTTAAATGATTAGTTAATTATTTATTTAATTTTAAATAATCACTTAATTATGAATTATTTAAGTGTAATTACTTAATAAAGTAATTAATTATTAATTATTGAATGTAATTGAGAATGGTAATTACTTATGAAAGTAATTAAAATGGAAGCGCTTAATGGATAATCACTTGATGTTATTAATTAAGGAATTGATTAATATAATTGATTTGAAGTTAATTAATTATGGGGTAATTAATTAATTAAAGAATTAAGAATTTTTAATGATGGAATTAATTACTTGTTATGATAATTAATTAAGAGAGTAATCAAGATTTATTAATAAAGCAATTAGAAGATAATTACTTATGTAAGTAATTAAGGGTTAATTACTTAGTTAATTTTAGTTAATTAATTAATGTGATTAATTAATTAATGAATGTGATTAATTTAAGATTAATTATTAAGGTAATTAATTTAAATTGCAATTAATTAATAAAGTAATTAATTAAGGATTGTTAATTAATTTAATTGATTAATAATTACTTAATGAAGTAATTAAAGACTAATTAATTAGATAATTAACCAAAGGGTTGATATAATTAACTAAGATATTAATTAAGATAGGTAATTACAGGTTGTTAATTACTATTTATGATTAAGGAGATGATTAATTACAAATTAATTATTTAATAATTAAAGGTTCAATTAGTTAATAAGGATCATTAGTTAATGTAATTAATGTATTAATCAAGGTTGATTAATAAAGTGATTAATTTAAGTGTGATTAATTAATTGTAATTAATTGAAGATTAATGTAATTAATTATAGTTGATTAATTAATGGAAGTAAATGAAGGATCATTAATTATTGTAATTAATGATAGTAATTAAAGGTAAATTACTGTATATGGTTAAGGATAATTACTTGAATGTAATTAAAGTATAATTAATCAAAGAAGATTAATTAAGGAAGATCATTAAGAGATGCTTAATTTATTTATTTGGAATAAATTAATGAAGAAGGATTTAGGTAATCCAATTGATTTAGAGTTAATCAATTCTGCTTATGGATGATTGATTGATATTGGATGATTGATACTGAATGATTTTGGACGATTTGGATATCTAAGATATGTGATATGCTGCTTTGTGAGATGAATGTTTGATATGAATTATCTGTTGTGATAGTGTGATTCATCTATCTGTTTATATCATCCTGAATATAAGTTTAATTGTTTAAACCCTTAAACAACTTGGACAATAAAATGGCGTTTGGTTTCGGTGAGATCGGGATTGAGTTTTCATATTTGGATATCTGAAAACCACATCGATCCAAATTAAACATTAGGTCGTGAATCCAAGTGGAGCTTAGTGAAGACTCGAAGTGTAAGAACTATTCGTCAGTATAACTCTGAGGGTGATTCCGTGATGAGTTTGAAGGAGATAGTACTTATAGGTTCGAGATGGTGGTTTAGAGTGCAAGGGCTATGGTCGTTGACTCTAAGGTTGATTACAAAACGAGTGCAACGAGATAGTGCCTTCGGTTTCGTTCGAACCCGAAACGAACTTGTATGGATTGAATGCTTTCAGAACATCGTCAGGTGGACGATAAGCATTCTAAGATAGATGTGTTTTATAAAGGTAATCGCAGCCTCAAGCCTCATCAACCGGGAATGGCTAAAACAGGGGAGGTGCAGCAAGGCTAGGTGGGTAGCACCCATTTCAGGGTGAGGTCATTCCTGTCTAGATGTCCCTTTTATTTCGTCTTAGTGGGTAGTTGGTCGCACCAATCACGGGGTGATCTTACTCAGGACTGTTCGGTAAGGAATGGTTCCGGCTTTGTGATGCAGGGGATTGGGAGTAATCCTCGGTACTGTGATGTAGGCCACGTACTGTGACGGGCGGTACCCCGGTAGCCCTGCAAATTGATGGAAACCCATTCTTCCTTCGAGACCCTACGGTTTTGTTTGTATTACCCACTTTTGTGGCTAGTAGCTAGAATTTAATAATGTAACAATTTCAGCTATTTCTTATTTACTTGAAAACCCTAGACACTATTATAATATCACTGGATTTCCTATCAAATGTTTTGGTTAGCGTAAGGTAAAAACTTTTCCATGTTTATGTGTGGGAAGTCTTACGTGATACCTTTTCTTTCAAAGGATTTTCTAAAGTTAAGCAATTTTAACCCGTTTACTCACACCAGACCCCTGTCTGACCCGAGTGTTTATTTTCTGTTTTATTAAACTCTTGGGTACTCATATTATGTATGAGTAGTCGAGGGATTCAGGTAAGCTTGATGAATTCTGGAGGAGATATGGAGCAGGAGGCTTCAACGTGTAGATATATTATGGTTTCGCTGTGTTTGTATTGTATCTGTATCTTGTATACTCGAGTTATATAGTTAGACAGATGTTTATAACACCTAACATGGCTGTTTAAGTTGTGTACTCTGATGTAATATGATACTATGTAATATTTTATGTGATATGTTATATTTCATTCGTTCCGATGTGAGTTCTCTGATGTTGTTGTGTTTTCTTCTTTCTTATCTTTTTCTTCTTCTATCCCTTTCTTTCTTAATCAGTGATGCGACTTTCTGGTGATAGAAAGTTGGGTTGCTACAGGTGGTATCAAAGCATTAGGTTGAGTGAATACCTAGGCTCTGGAGTGGTGTCTTTCTTGAGAGAGCGTACTTGTAATTTTTATATATAACTATATACCTATATCTACCTAATTTGTTGGGTTATCTGTTCGGATTTTCCAGCATAAATTTTAGAGGTAGATGGAGTAGTGGTATGTGTGTAACACGACTACCACTGATGGAAGAGGTCCATATGTTGAAGTTGGATGAGTATTTGTCGAGACCGTAAACCTAATACCGTCTCGAGTGAGTTAGTTTGGAGTAAGGATTTATCTGATATCCGAAGGAAATCTTTTAAAAGATTCGGAGTTTATCTTTGAAGTGTAAGTTTGGATCCATCGGAAGTGCAGAAGTAAGTGATGACATATTGATAACTGCGTGGTGAGATGCAATATCCATG
Source organism: Allium cepa (assembly GCA_030765085.1). Taxonomy (NCBI): domain Eukaryota; kingdom Viridiplantae; phylum Streptophyta; class Magnoliopsida; order Asparagales; family Amaryllidaceae; genus Allium; species Allium cepa. Next base: position 696,473,796 of record CM060929.1, on the reverse strand, counting down.
GATATTTCCGAAGATGTTTTCTCTTGAAGTAGTTTTAGAAGTGGTTGAGGAGCAGTTTTTACCTGCTGCAGGGAAGATTCGTATGTGTAGAAGTTATCTGGATCTTTAACTAGGAGGTTGGCTGTTCTGGAATATGAGACTAAGGTATAAGCTGTTTCGTTTTGACATGGTCTCATTTGTCATTCCTTAAGGAGAGCGAGATGTTGATGCTTGGTTTGGAGTCCGAATTTCTTGAGAGGTTGTCTGCCATGTCAAAGGTCCGTTGTGTGGTTTGTTGATCATTTTGGTTTTCGAGGAGCCTTTGGATTAGAAGTCTTTGGTTAGCTGTGGTAGTAGTGCAACTCGAAGTGTTCGGTGTGCTAACGAGAAGGTCTTTTAGTTTCGCAGTATCATTGAGGTAGAGTTTGGAAGCAACAGTGTGGTCGTTTCTCAGATGGTTCAGGAATCTTGATGGTTCTTCTTTCAGTAGTCCAGGCAGTTGGTGAAGTTTTCTTGAAGGGTTAACCTTGTTTGGAGAAGCTTAAAGCTGTTTTAATTGGTAAAGAGAGGTCAGTTTCTTTGGAATTTGAACTAAGTAGGATCGCAAAAGTGACTTGCAATTAATTTGGGAATTTTTCTTGGGCAATCTTTTGTTCGAGACTGAGGGTTCTTATGTGGAAGTAGGAGCTACTGATGTAATCAGAACTTTATCTGCATCTGGAGTTGAGTTCCATATTGTTTTGGTTCCAAAAATGATTCTGGTGGTTAGCTTAGTAGAAGAGTTGGTGTAGCAGCTCAGAAATTTTTGGAATTTGGATTGGTCAGATCTAGTTTTTGAGTTGGATTATGTTGTAAGGTTGTGTGACCGAGTCAGATGAGTCACTCAGATTTTATGGATTTAATGAACAAAGTTTCCCGGATATATTGGATAAGTTTGTACTCGTGTTCATCAACAGTATTCTCATTTACTCCAGAATCAGAGTTTTGCAGCGGAAGCGAGGTAGCAGCTGTGCGAGGAAGGAAGCAAGTTCAGTTTGCTATTGCTTGGGAAGTAGAGATTGTGTTCTGGATTTCAACGGATTTTGGAAGACTTTTCTGTTGAATAAGATCTAGAAACTGGTTTGCTTTGGTCTAGTTGTTTCTGGAAGCATCAGCATAGGTTGAGCTGATCAGGAAAAAGATTGACAGCCCAGGATTGACTGTTGAGTTATGCAGATATGAGATAAGGAGTTTGGAATTCGAAGTTGGAGACTTCATTGTTGTTAAGATTTCTCTGGTTAAGAGAGAGTAATAGGATAAGATTGAATTGCCAGTTTGGATAGCTGGAATCATTGTATTTCACATATCTCTGAGGGAGTACGTGTATGATTCATCGTTGGTTGTAGAATCTGCAGTCCAGTTGGATTTGGAAGTTGTGCTAGACTTGGGTATAGTCTGATATTCTATTTAGATTGATGGATCTAGAGATGAGATGAGCTCTGGATTTTGGTGGTGTAGTTTGTTTAGCTTCTGTAGAGCGAGTCTCCCAGCGATTTATACTTGGGAAACTCTAGATAGTATTAGTAAGATTTATTCTGATTTATGTCAGGATAATTAGTTGGGTTTGTTTGTTTGTTTGATTGCTATGGCTGTTAGTAACCGGATGTTAGGTATGCTTTGCTGTTTGAAATTAAAATCTTTGCTGGGTTATTAAATTATCTTTGCTTTTAAATTTCGGGATGAAATTCTTTTAAGGGGGGAGGAATGTGACGACCCGGAATTTTAGGCAATATCAATTTAATAATCTGAATTAATAATTAAGTTGGTTTGATAATTTTTCTTTATAATTTTAATTTAAATTGGTAAATTTAATCTTTTAAAGGTTAATAAATATTTAATCTGGTAATTTTGATCAACATCTTTTTAATAATTTGAAACAGATAAGATTTATTTTTCAAAACTAATAAAATTTTATTCTATTTATATTATATATATTTGATATATATTGTGAATAGGAAAATCTTTTTTTTTTTAAATAAAAAGATGAGTTTTCAAATTGTAATGTATATGTTATAATTTGGAATTGTTTTGAAATTTAACTTAATCTATTATTAATTTATATATGTATGAATTGTAATTTAAAGCTTTGTTTTAAAATCAATATTTTTCAAAAGTTAATTTAAGTTTAATTCAATTGTTTTCAAATATAAGATAATTGTTTATTTTTAAATATGATAGTTTAAAAAGGATTTAATCAAAGTTTTATTTTTGTTTCTTTAAATTGCTTAAAATTTAAATGGTTATAAATGTATATATAAATGTTTTAGATTTTTAAAATATATGTATAAAGATTTATTTGTATTATAATTAGTTTTATAATATTAAAAAGTAAATTTATTTACTTAGTAAATTAAATATGTAAGTTTATATTTACATTTAAACTAAATGAAAATTAGTTAAAAATACTTAATAACATGTGTAAACATGTTAGGACATCTTAACAACACTTGTAAAGCAATTAAACATATTGAATGACAAATGTAAATTCTTGAGAACAACTGGCCTTCATTTCATTTATTTGAAAATTTAAAAAACATAAAGAAAATTTGTTTTCTCATTTAATTCCAAACCTTTTCTTCTTCTCATTTCTTTTCTTTTCTTACTTGTTTCAAATAAGCTCAAAACGGAAACTTTTCTTAAAATCTGAAATTAAATCAAAGAGCAAATGTGAAGCAAAATTTAAAATCTGCAAGCTGCAATTCAAATCTTCTGCAAATGCAAATGAAGTTTAACTACAAGTCAGATCTGCTCAACATTTTTAAAACATCAATTTGAAGGCATGCAAAGATTTTCTTCAGCAAAGCATATTAAAACATTTTCCAGATGAAATGTTCAAAGCCTGGGAAAAGAAGAATTTAAAAACTGCTCTGCTTAAAAATAAGGTGAGTAAACTATTTTAAAAAAAGATTGATCTGGATTCTAACTACCATGCATGTGATGATCAGTGAATTAATCTTGATGTTGCATGAAAATTTTTCAGTTTTTATATAATTGAATTGGTATAAATATATGTGTGGAAGTGTGTCTGTATGATAGCTATTCTGTTCTCTTTTGTTTCACAGGCCATATTTGCTTTCGAAAATTCAATTCTCTAAATGTAACGAGACGAATTTTTCCCGCTCGAAAATCGACATCCATACTTCATATCGTATTCGAATGTCATAGATTCGACCGTTCAAATCCGATTCGCCGGAGCTTATAACAACATTAAGTAAATAACACAGCGGAATAAAAGAATAATACATTGATATACAATACTGATACAACATCTGGTACAACAGAATGGTACAATGAATATCAATATACATCAGAGATATGATACAATAAATAGCAGCGGAAAAGAAAATAGATGATATCTAGCAGCGGAACAATATAACTCTAAGATAGTCTTCAAGCAAGAACTCCAAGAACTGCAACTCCATCTCCAAGAATCAATCCAGCAATAGCTCGAACACCCAAAAACGATGCACCAAGCTAGGTAAGACTGGTGCGAACCAAGGGCTGAACTAACTCCAGATAATCTACTAAACCTGACTATCTGAAAAACCCAACTCTAGACTGCTCGTGTAGAAAATATAATGAGCACCCAGAGTTTAGGAAAGAAACAATAAACTCCGAATCAGTCGTGGGACTGGTGTGAGCAACAAAAACAGTTTATCTTTTAAAACATTCAACAAAAGATTTTTTAAAGTCAATTCGCAATGCTTTTTAAAAATGAGACTACCATAAGGCCTCCCGCACACACACACAATGCAAACGCAGAGTCGGAGGAGATTTCTCCTTATGATAGTCAAAGATGCTTGATACGCATTTAAAAGAACATTTTATATTATTACTAGTGCATAGTGTAAGAAAAATTCATTTCGAAAGTAGAATATAAATCTTAGCCAGCATACGACCATTATCGTATGCCTACTATAGCTAACCATGTTCAATAGCAGGTTACCGCCACATTCCATGGCAGGTTATACAACTAAAACCGTACAAGTCTCGTATTGTTTCTTTGGATTTCCAACGAATGATCAGGCCAAGGAACTTCCCATTGCCACATGAGAATGCCTCTGGATAGACATCCCCGAGAACCATACCGGATCTCTACCAACACAAGGCCGGGTTACCCCTAACTGAGTAACAACTGACCGAATATGCCATCCCCCGGTCCTTTGGGACCTTTCAACCGAGCGCTCGCAATCAATTCACACAATCATAAAGTGTTTTCAACATGAGTAAGTATCTGGGCTCCATACCATGATACCACCCTTTTCCAGAAGAAAATGCACATATCCTAAAGGGAGCTACCCCTCATAACCTTGCTGCTTCTTTCCTGTTTTGACCATTCCCGAGGTGTGAGGCTCGACGAAGTCACGTCCACAAAAACATACTTTATACAAAAGCCATGCTTTGGGTCAACAAACGATCATAGAAATGATCACCAGGATAGACGATCAAATAAATGATCCTATCACAAAAAATCAACACAATGATCATTTCACAACAACACTCAGTATGTCACATTACCAAATTGGGAATATATCGCTGATAACCTTCAACTACATAACCTCTGAGCTCGTACGTCTCAGAGAAGGGTGTTAAGCTAAGAGAATAAATTCTCCGCCACCAACAGAAATATATTTGAAAGAAATCGGCTTTATATCTCAATTTGTAATGTCAGACATACAATCCATACAAGTCTGTTCCGGGATCGAACATAACCGAAGGCACTTACAAAGAAGTCCTTGCAATCCGGATATTCACTAATCACGTTCGGACTTCCCATCACAGATGGAGTCTCTATACCGGGGACCAGTCGATGCAAAGACATTCGACGAGTTGTCCTTTCGCTTTCAAAAATATCCGGTCTTCAACACCGGTCTTCAAATGCTATCCATAACGACATATCACATATTCGGAATGGGATATATGACACAAAGGTCCTCTCCCGGCTAAACCGAACAGTGAGCGCAGTATTTCAAAAACATATGGACATTGGGATTTCAATTAAGTCACAACTTATTACCAAAACTTTTCTTCAAATGGCTTAACAAATCACCATTTCAAATCTTTTAAACAAAAGGATTCATTTTCACAACCTTTAACGGTTTAAACAATTTTCACATTTTAATATTTTAAACAAAAGATTCATTCACAGATTTTCCAAATCAATTTTCATTTCAATTTGATTAACTCGTTAAATCTTTAAATCAAAGATTTAACTTATAGCCTTCAAAACAATTTCATTTCAATTTGATTTAAACAAATCATCAATTTAAATCTGTTAAAAATAAACAGATTTAATTCATAGCTTTCAAAAAGAATTCATTCATAACTTAGGAAAATCATTTCTCTATTCAATCTTGAAATTCCCCTAATTAACTGGAATCTCAGTTCTTATCTAAAAGTGTTTATCATTTGAAAACAACAGTTTTCATTTTGGAAATCTGATTCATTTATACGAGTTGAAATCCCTGGGTTAAATTCAAATTCCCAAAAATAATACTTTAAAAATGATTTAACTCATAATGACTAGTATAATATCATTAATCCCTAGTTTCAAATTACAGAATTCAATTCCAAATATCGAATTCAAATTCAAATTGAATTATTTAAATTTCAAAACTTAATCAAGTAAATTAAAATAAATTTTAACTTGAAATTTCATTCCAAAAGCTTTTCACATTTATTCCGATTCCATTTCCAAAACATTTGAATTTAAATATTCAACTTTAAAAATCATTTTAAAATCTGTGACTTAATCGATTTCCTCGTGAAATCCATAATTGTGTGTGTATGGTGTGGTTCAGGGGTTTAACACAATAGTGCAATCATCATTTAATCATCACAGATCAAACACAGAAATATAGTCGATAAGCGATATAAAGTATAACGCTTATCTTCCATTCACAATTCACAGATAATATGCAGATGTAAATAAATGAATAAATCATATACGGCACAAACCACATAACCAAATATCACAGTTCAGACAGGACAAACAATTTCAAGGCATCACATATAATGCAATCATTCATAAGTAAGACCAGGCATTTAACAATGATTTATAAGCAGGATTTCTTTTAATCCTAATAAATTCAATTTATTTTCAATTAAATTAATTACTTATGAATTTATTATCCAATTCTGATTTATTAATTACAAATTGTTTGATATAAATTTATTTATCAAACATTTTAATTAATTAAATTATTCTTAATCAATCATATTAATTAAATTGACTTTTGAACCAATTATATAATTAATTAACTTTTTAATTAATTATTTTAAGAAATTAAACCTTTATTACTTAGTTTATTAATTATTTATTCTTATTTAAATTACTTGAGTTAACTATTGATCACATATTAGTTAACTTTACATTAGTTACTTTAAAAACTCTTAGTTACAAATTAATTGAACTCTTCATTATCAATTAATTCATCTTCAATAACAAATTTATAAATCTCAATTTACTCAGTAGATTCTTGTTATCAAATTTATGAACATTCTTGATTACCTTGCAATATAATTCAATTAAATTATTTATCTTTTTATTTGAGAAATCTTTCTTTCATAACTATAAATAAATTTGTTAGTAACTTACAACTAATATTAATTTAAAGAAAAAAAAATCAAAATATTAATTAAGACTAATACTTAACTGTTCAAGGTGATTAACTTAAATTTTCAAATATTTAAACCAGTTGCAAACGGTTCACAGACTAAATTTAATTAGGCTTATCATTTTGAAACAATACTCGAGAAACCCTTTTGTTCACTCGAGTTGAAACTCGAGTTCTTTCACCATTCTCCCCGAGATTCCCTTCTTCTTCCTATTTCCTTTATCTTTTTTTTTTCTTTCTCTGAAGCTAAGTTTTTTTAAGTTTAAATGAAAAACATCAGGAAATCAAAGTGCGTAACCCAACCCGAGTCTTCCCCTTGTTCACTCGAGTTACACTTCGGGTTTACCTCCATTTTCCCCGAGCCTTCTTCTCTCTCTCTCGCGTTCTTCTTCTGCTCTTTTTTTTTCCAGACAAGTTTTAAGTTTACATGAAAAACATCAGGAAATCAACCCCCCCACACTCGAGCACTAACCCGAAGTAATCACCCTCCCTTCTCGAGTATTACTCACGTCGCTTCCCACCATCAACCTGACACCAACCATAACGTGCTCGTGCACGTGCACAGGTGATCGAATCACCTCTGATCAACTACGACGTCTTCCTCAAGTCACCATCACTCTCGAAACCCATTTCGATCATCAAATCGACGATGCAATCTCGAAAATCAAATTTGAGTCTTTAAACTCAAACCTGGAACGAAGAACACAACGGGAACCAACGACTCATCACCTAAACTTCCTCGTCCAGGCACTCTCGATCACCATCTCCCTCAAAATTCTGGCCACATCACCGCAACCTTCCCACGCAGCCATCCCCCTCGGTGCGATCGCCACAATTTCTTCGTCGATGTCGCAGTTATCAAATTCTGATCCTCTCTCTAAACTTATGGTTAAACCCTAATTTGAACTCGTTCGACCAACTCACGTAGTACAAAATTCTTTCGACAATTTTCCTGAATTCTACGAAGATCAAGCAAGCTCCAAAACGAATTACAAGATCGAAAATTTGTTAAATTATCAGGAATTGATAAAAATACAATTTTTGCTTCATCTCGAACTACCCCTTAAACACGTAACTAAAAATCATCATACTTGTTCTAAAAATCCCATTTTCTAATGGTGATTCAAGTTATATAAATGAATTGACAATTCGTGACATTCGAATTTTCTAGAAATTAAAGTTTTTACTGTAAAAACTTGATTTTTCCATCCTATATGCATTTTTACTTCATGAGATTTTTATCTTATTGTAGTTCATACTTAAACACCACTGTTTTGTTTTGAAACCAAAGTCTAATATGGATTATAAAACAAGAAATTGAATTTTTTTCTTTTCTTTGTTGGGTTGTGCTCTGTAAAGCAAGAAGAACAGATACATACACATATAGACATAGCACTTTCAAATATATATATATATATATATATTCAAGTTAATATTTGCTAGTTGATACTCACATCCATCCATATTATCATCGCAGGCATAAACTTCAAAAGAACTTAGTTTAAACAATAAGTTTGCTCACAGATTCACAGGCAATGGAAGAAGAAAAAAAAAACTGGTTTTAGAAAAATTTGAAGTTGCTCACCTTGCTTTTAAGAAAAAGAACAGGGCTTTCTTTATGTTGAAACAGGTTGTAGATTTACTTGCTGAAGCTTCCCTCTTTTTTTCACTTCTCTGGTTTGAGTTGTATTATTGTTTGTTGCTGTTTTGAAAACTATTTTGCTTGAACTTGCTTGATTGTTTCCAGATAATGTTTGCTTCCATTTTTTTTTTTTAAAATTTTAAACAATGCTTGCTTCAGTCCTCTTAGCTTTGAATAAATGAGACTGAGGTGGTATAAGTCTTGATATATTTAAGAAAAGGAATGCACAGGGATATCACTTTGTTTGTACAATAGGCATGGGTGAATGTGCTTGCTTGTACTTATTTATACATATAAATGTATTCGTTTACTTCAGCCTACATCTTTTGCTGAGATGAAAAATGTGTGCTAGGATATTGTATGTGCTTAGGGATGATACTTTGTACTTGTTGTTTCTATACTTTGTCTACAGCCTCTACTTGTTTTGTACATGTACTTAATGTCTACAACCTTACCTTATTTATTTTATTTTATGTTTATTTACTTACTCTTTTATTGCCTGCACATTTGAATGCATTTAACTATCTACTTTTGTTCTATTGCCTTGTCTTGTTATTTTACTTTGTTTTTATAAGCTTATGCCTTAATTCTTTTATTTATACTTTTGTTTTGTTTATTTATTTTTATTTTTATTTTACACAAATCTGGTTTTGTTTAATTTATTTACTTTGTACTGTAGCTTCATAGATATGTTCACTTATTTTACTTTATTTATGTTTGATAGATTTCTATTTTATTTTACTTCATGTACATATTATAATAGTTGTTCTAATGATGTTTGTTTCTTAACTAATTCGTTTACATACTTATACTGCATTTGTTTTCATATTTTAAAGTTGTTATATTTATTTCCTTGCTTTGTACATCGCTTTACAATGTAAATAAATTTCTATAGTCCCTATGTTATTTGAAATTCGTCTAATTTTATTTACTTCATAATTTATAATTCATCATATATAAATATTCTCATTTCTATTTCTAGTTTAAATATTTTATAAACTCAAACCATTAATTTTACAATTCATATCTAATGTATATACATATATATCTCTATATTTATTTTTAAAACCATTTATTTAAATTTTTATTTCAAATCCAATGTATACATATATATTCACATATATACAAATATTTAAATCCATATGACTTTATATATATTTTCTATTTGAATCGGGGTAACTCGCTGCCATTTATAATCAATTTTACAATTTTAATTCAAAAATTCATTTAAATTATCAATTTAAATTAAATTAAAATCTATGGTCGTTACACACTCCCCCCCTTAAAAGAATTTCGTCCTCGAAATTCGCAGGCACGAAATCAACACAGAGATAGCTAGATAGAGAAATATCTTTTCAAATCAAGCTGGATATCAATTCTGCATTTGGCTCACCAAATCAGAATATCAACAATAGATACAAGAAATTATAATAAAATTCCAAATTTAGTTTTAAACGAAATCGTTTTATCGATACTATTCAAATTATCCTTCATATTCTATTAATCAATTTAACTCAATTTCAAATTTTCCAATTTATTCAAAATTTTAATTCTAAATTTCAAATTCATTAAAGTTTAAATCAGAAATTGATAAGAAATCGATAAAGATAAGGATTTTCTATAACGAATCGTAGAGCCACCGTCACACTGAAACTTCTTTCTGGAGCTGTCACGAAGTAATCAAAAGAATTTTGAAAACGAATCAAAAGAGATTGACAGAGAAAGATTGTTTCCACTGTTGTTACAGAGCATTGACCAATTACAGTCGTATTTCCCTGTCCCCTATCTCGTTCTCTTCTTGCACACATACTATCGGTGAATAGCAAGAGAATTTACTGAGACATTCGAACAGATATCTTAGGGATATACTCATTCTAGGATATACTTCATCCCATCTCTAATGAGCTACTTAGTGTGTTACACTCCTGAGCTAAAGTTCAACCTTAGCTCTGATACCAAATGTAACGAGACGAATTTTTCCCGCTCGAAAATCGACATCCATACTTCATATCGTATTCGAATGTTATAGATTCAACCGTTCAAATCCGATTCGCCGGAGCTTATAACAACATTAAGTAAATAACACAGCGGAACAAAAGAATAATACATTGATATACAATACTGATACAACATCTGGTACAACAGAATGGTAAAATGAATATCAATATACATCAGAGATATGATACAATAAATAGCAGCGGAAAAGAAAATAGATGATATCTAGCAGCGGAACAATATAACTCTAAGATAGTCTTCAAGCAAGAACTCCAAGAACTGCAACTCCATCTCCAAGAATCAATCCAGCAATAGCTCGAACCCCCAATAACGATGCACCAAGCTAGGTAAGACTAGTGCGAACCAAGGGCTGAACTAACTCCAGATAATCTACTAAACCTGACTATCTGAAAAACCCAACTCTAGACTGCTCGTGTAGAAAATATAATGAGCATCCAGAGTTTTGGAAAGAAACAATAAACTCCGGATCAGTCGTGGGACTGGTGTGAGCAACAAAAACAGTTTATCTTTTAAAACATTCAACAAAAGATTTTTTAAAGTCAATTCGCAATGCTTTTTAAAAATGAGACTACCATAAGGCCTCCCGCACACACACACAATGCAAACGCAGAGTCGGAGGAGATTTCTCCTTATGATAGTCAAAGATGCTTGATACGCATTTAAAAGAACATTTTATATTATTACTTGTGCATAGTGTAAGAAAAATTCATTTCGAAAGTAGAATATAAATCTTAGCCAGCATACGACCATTATCGTATGCCAACTATAGCTAACCATGTTCAATAGCAGGTTACCGCCACATTCCATGGCAGGTTATACAACTAAAACCGTACAAGTCTCGTATTGTTTCTTTGGATTTCCAACGAATGATCAGGCCAAGGAACTTCCCATTGCCACATGAGAATGCCTCTGGATGGACATCCCCGAGAACCAAACCGGATCTCTACCAACACAAGGCCGGGTTACCCCTAACTGAGTAACAACTGACCGAATATGCCATCCCCCGGTCCTTTGGGATCTTTCAACCGAGCGCTCGCAATCAATTCACACAATCATAAAGTGTTTTCAACATGAGTAAGTATCTGGGCTCCATACCATGATACCACCCTTTTCCAGAAGGAAATGCACATATCCTAAAGGGCGCTACCCCTCATAACCTTGCTGCTTCTTTCCTGTTTTGACCATTCCCGAGGTGTGAGGCTCGACGAAGTCACGTCCACAAAAACATACTTTATACAAAAGCCATGCTTTGGATCAACAAACGATCATAGAAATGATCACCAGGATAGACGATCAAATAAATGATCCTATCACAAAAAATCAACACAATGATCATTTCACAGCAACACTCAGTATGTCACATTACCAAATTGGAAATATATCGCTGATAACCTTCAACTACATAACCTCTGAGCTCGTACGTCTCAGAGAAGGGTGTTAAGCTAAGAGAATAAATTCTCCGCCACCAACAGAAATATATTTGAAAGAAATCGGCTTTGTATCTCAATTTGTAATGTCAGACATACAATCCATACAAGTCTGTTCCGGGATCGAACATAACCGAAGGCACTTACAAAGAAGTCCTTGCAATCCGGATATTCACTAATCACGTTCGGACTTCCCATCACAGATGGAGTCTCTATACCGGGGACCAGTCGATGCAAAGACATTCGACGAGTTGTCCTTTCGCTTTCAAAAATATCCGGTCTTCAACACCGGTCTTCAAATGCTATCCATAACGACATATCACATATTCGGAATGGGATATATGACACAAAGGTCCTCTCCCGGCTAAACCGAACAGTGAGCGCAGTATTTCAAAAACATATGGACATTGGGATTTCAATTAAGTCATAACTTATTACCAAAACTTTTCTTCAAATGGCTTAACAAATCACCATTTCAAATCTTTTAAACAAAAGGATTCATTTTCACAACCTTTAACGGTTTAAACAATTTTCACATTTTAATCTTTTAAACAAAAGATTCATTCACAGATTTTCCAAATCAATTTTCATTTCAATTTGATTAACTCGTTAAATCTTTAAATCAAAGATTTAACTTATATCCTTCAAAACAATTTCATTTCAATTTGATTTAAACAAATCATCAATTTAAATCTGTTAAAAATAAACAGATTTAATTCATAGCTTTCAAAAAGAATTCATTCATAACTTAGGAAAATCATTTCTCTATTCAATCTTGAAATTCCCCTAATTAACTGGAATCTCAGTTCTTATCTAAAAGTGTTTATCATTTGAAAACAACAGTTTTCATTTTGGAAATCTGATTCATTTATACGAGTTGAAATCCCTGGGTTAAATTCAAATTCCCAAAAATAATACTTTAAAAATGATTTAACTCATAATGACTAGTATAATATCATTAATCCCTAGTTTCAAATTACAGAATTCAATTCCAAATATCGAATTCAAATTCAAATTGAATTATTTAAATTTCAAAACTTAATCAAGTAAATTAAAATAAATTTTAACTTGAAATTTCATTCCAAAAGCTTTTCACATTTATTCCGATTCCATTTCCAAAACATTTGAATTTAAATATTCAACTTTAAAAATCATTTTAAAATCTGTGACATAATCGATTTCCTCGTGAAATCCATAATTGTGTGTGTATGGTGTGGTTCAGGGGTTTAACACAATAGTGCAATCATCATTTAATCATCACAGATCAAACACAGAAATATAGTCGATAAGCGATATAAAGTATAACGCTTATCTTCCATTCACAATTCACAGATAATATGCAGATGTAAATAAATGAATAAATCATATACGGCACAAACCACATAACCAAATATCACAGTTCAGACAGGACAAACAATTTCAAGGCATCACATATAATGCAATCATTCATAAGTAAGACCAGGCATTTAACAATGATTTATAAGCAGGATTTCTTTTAATCCTAATCAATTCAATTTATTTTCAATTAAATTAATTACTTATGAATTTATTATCCAATTCTGATTTATTAATTACAAATTGTTTGATATAAATTTATTTATCAAACATTTTAATTAATTAAATTATTCTTAATCAATCATATTAATTAAATTGACTTTTGAACCAATTATATAATTAATTAACTTTTTAATTAATTATTTTAAGAAATTAAACCTTTATTACTTAGTTTATTAATTATTTATTCTTATTTAAATTACTTGAGTTAACTATTGATCACATATTAGTTAACTTTACATTAGTTACTTTAAAAATTCTTAGTTACAAATTAATTGAACTCTTCATTATCAATTAATTCATCTTCAATAAAAAATTTATAAATCTCAATTTACTTAGTAGATTCTTGTTGTCAAATTTATGAACATTCTTGATTACCTTGCAATATAATTCAATTAAATTATTTATCTTTTTATTTGAGAAACCTTTCTTTCATAACTATAAATAAATTTGTTACTAACTTACAACTAATATTAATTTAAAGAAAAAAAATCAAAATATTAATTAAGACTAATACTTAACTGTTCAAGGTGATTAACTAAAATTTTCAAATATTTAAACCAGTTGCAAACGGTTCACAGACTAAATTTAATTAGGCTTATCATTTTGAAACAATACTCGAGAAACCCTTTTGTTCACTCGAGTTGAAACTCGAGTTCTTTCACCATTCTCCTCGAGATTCCCTTCTTCTTCCTATTTCCTTTATCTTTTTTTTTCTTTCTCTGAAGCTAAGTTTTTTTAAGTTTAAATGAAAAACATCAGGAAATCAAAGTGCGTAACCCAACCCGAGTCTTCCCCTTGTTCACTCGAGTTACACTTCGGGTTTACCTCCATTTTCCCCGAGCCTTCTTCTCTCTCTCTCGCGTTCTTCTTCTGCTCTTTTTTTTTTCCGGACAAGTTTTAAGTTTACATGAAAAACATCAGGAAATCAACCCCCCCACACTCGAGCACTAACCCGAAGTAATCACCCTCCCTTCTCGAGTATTACTCACGTCGCTTCCCACCATCAACCTGACACCAACCATAACGTGCTCGTGCACGTGCACAGGTGATCGAATCACCTCTGATCAACTACGACGTCTTCCTCAAGTCAGCCATCACTCTCGAAACCCATTCTGATCATCAAATCGACGATGCAATCTCGAAAATCAAATTTGAGTCTTTAAACTCAAACCTGGAACGAAGAACACAACGGGAACCAACGACTCATCACCTAAACTTCCTCGTCCAGGCACTCTCGATCACCATCTCCCTCAAAATTCTGGCCACATCACCGCAACCTTCCCACGCAGCCATCCCCCTCGGTGCGATCGCCACAATTTCTTCGTCGACGTCGCAGTTATCAAATTCCGATCCTCTCTCTAAACTTATGGTTAAACCCTAATTTGAACTCGTTCGACCAACTCACGTAGTACAAAATTCTTTCGACAATTTTCCTGAATTCTACGAAGATCAAGCAAGCTCCAAAACGAATTACAAGATCTAAAATTTGTTAAATTATTAGGAATTGATAAAAATACATTTTTTGCTTCATCTCGAACTGCCCCTTAAACACGTAACTAAAAATCATCATACTTGTTCTAAAAATCCCATTTTCTAATGGTGATTCAAGTTATATAAATGAATTGACAATTCGTGACATTCGAATTTTCTAGAAATTAAAGTTTTTACTGTAAAAACTTGATTTTTCCATCCTATATGCATTTTTACTTCATGAGATTTTTATCTTATTGTAGTTCATACTTAAACACCACTGTTTTGTTTTGAAACCAAAGTCTAATATGGATTATAAAACAAGAAATTGAATTTTTTTCTTTTCTTTGTTGGGTTGTACTCTGTAAAGCAAGAAGAACAGATACATACACATATAGACATAGCACTTTCAAATATATATATATATATATATTCAAGTTAATATTTGCTAGTTGATACTCACATCCATCCATATTATCATCGCAGGCATAAACTTCAAAAGAACTTAGTTTAAACAATAAGTTTGCTCACAGATTCACAGGCAATGGAAGAAGAAAAAAAAAACTGATTTTAGAAAAATTTGAAGTTGCTCACCTTGCTTTTAAGAAAAAGAACAGGGCTTTCTTTATGTTGAAACAGGTTGTAGATTTACTTGCTGAAGCTTCCCTCTTTTTTTCACTTCTCTGGTTTGAGTTGTATTATTGTTTGTTGCTGTTTTGAAAACTATTTTGCTTGAACTTGCTTGATTGTTTCCAGATAATGTTTGCTTCCATTTTTTTTTTTTAAATTTTAAACAATGCTTGCTTCAGTCCTCTTAGCTTTGAATAAATGAGACTGAGGTGGTATAAGTCTTGATATATTTAAGAAAAGGAATGCACAGGGATATCACTTTGTTTGTACAATAGGCATGGGTGAATGTGCTTGCTTGTACTTATTTATACATATAAATGTATTCGTTTACTTCAGCCTACATCTTTTGCTGAGATGAAAAATGTGTGCTAGGATATTGTATGTGCTTAGGGATGATACTTTGTACTTGTTGTTTCTATACTTTGTCTACAGCCTCTACTTGTTTTGTACATGTACTTAATGTCTACAACCTTACCTTATTTATTTTATTTTATGTTTATTTACTTACTCTTTTATTGCCTGCACATTTGAATGCATTTAACTATCTACTTTTGTTCTATTGCCTTGTCTTGTTATTTTACTTTGTTTTTATAAGCTTATGCCTTAATTCTTTTATTTATACTTTTGTTTTGTTTATTTATTTTTATTTTTATTTTACACAAATCTGGTTTTGTTTAATTTATTTACTTTGTACTGTAGCTTCATAGATATGTTCACTTATTTTACTTTATTTATGTTTGATAGATTTCTATTTTATTTTACTTCATGTACATATTATAATAGTTGTTCTAATGATGTTTGTTTCTTAACTAATTCGTTTACATACTTATACTGCATTTGTTTTCATATTTTAAAGTTGTTATATTTATTTCCTTGCTTTGTACATCGCTTTACAATGTAAATAAATTTCTATAGTCCCTATGTTATTTGAAATTCGTCTAATTTTATTTACTTCATAATTTATAATTCATCATATATAAATATTCTCATTTCTATTTCTAGTTTAAATATTTTATAAACTCAAACCATTAATTTTACAATTCATATCTAATGTATATACATATATATCTCTATATTTATTTTTAAAACCATTTATTTAAATTTTTATTTCAAATCCAATGTATACATATATATTCACATATATACAAATATTTAAATCCATATGACTTTATATATATTTTCTATTTGAATCGGGGTAACTCGCTGCCATTTATAATCAATTTTACAATTTTAATTCAAAAATTCATTTAAATTATCAATTTAAATTAAATTAAAATCTATGGTCGTTACACTAAATCAAATCAAAATTAGTCTTCAAAATATAAATGGAAGTCGTTTGTTATTGTGTAAGGATGATTTTAAAAATGGAATTAGGATTTTTATTTGAGTAAATTATTTTTTTAAATGAAAATCTACAGTAAGAATCAGTTTCATGTCAAAATTAATACTCATAATTCTGTAATTTGGTTCCAAGAATAGTTTAATAATTGGAAATGATGAATTTAGGTACCTAAATCATAATTTTTAGTTAAGTGATTTCTGTGAAATCAGAGATGAAGAGTTTTTGGGTTTATCGCAAATTCATGGCTATCGATGAATTGGATGGAGTCGAGATTTTGATCGAAGCTTGCTTGTGAGTTGTTGATTAGGGGAAAAATATTTTTGAATTTTTTCAATGGCCACGGTTTTCGAATTCGAATGAAATAGGGTTTAAGCTTGATTTCGGCTGGGCATGACTGTCGCGACTTTTGCGACTTGGATAGGGGACCAAAGTCGTTCACGTTATGGGGAATGGTGGCGTGCAGGTCTAGTGGTGCTTTGGAGAGTCGCTGGAGTTTTTCGGTGGTGGCGATCGTCGGTGGTGTTTGGTTTTGGGGGTTGAATTTCTGGAGTAATTCGAGCATTTGGTCGAAATTTTGATTCGTGTGAGATTTGTTGGATCTGGATATGTAATCATGCTCGCGTGTGGTAGTGTGACCGTCGACGATGGTCGCGACGACCTAGGTTGGCCGGAGGTGATGGGGGCACGTGCACGTGTATTTGCTATGTGCACTGGAATGTTTGTGACTGGGGAAGACGAAAGAGACTCGGGTTTGTTATCGCGTTTTCATCGAGTACAACTCGAAGTTGTAGGAGCTGGAATTTACTCGGGGCAGGCTCGTGTATTTGTCGTGCTTAACTCGAGTTTTTAGGTGTTGCTTTTCTAGTTTGTTCTGGGTAATGTTAAAGTTGCTGATTTAAAACCTGTTAATGAAATAAGGTTGCAAAGTAAACCTGAGTTTGGATAAATGAAATTAGGCTTTAAATTTTAAACAAGTTTTATAAAGAAATAAACTTACAAGTTAAAACTTGTTCTTTGAAAATAAAAAGTTAATCAAACATTTAAAAATGTAAATTAAATTTATATTTCAAATTTAAAATGTTTTAAGATGATTGTTTTTGAAAATAATTATCTAATTAAATTTTGAAGTTCAATTTAAAAGAGTGTTTAGAATTTAAATATTGAATCAAAGTTTTAAGTAAATTTTAAAGTAATGTTTTGATAACTGATTTTCCAAATTTATATTGAAGATGAATTAAATAGATAATTACAGTATTTTAATTTTTA
This sequence comes from Allium cepa, assembly GCA_030765085.1. Classification (NCBI taxonomy): domain Eukaryota; kingdom Viridiplantae; phylum Streptophyta; class Magnoliopsida; order Asparagales; family Amaryllidaceae; genus Allium; species Allium cepa. Next base: position 696,455,811 of record CM060929.1, on the reverse strand, counting down.
AATTTGATTTCTAAATGCCTTATTTTCAAAATAAGGTTATTGTTATAATTTTGAAAACCAAATAGAACAATTTGTTTTTAAGTTATTAAAATTTGAAAACTTGTTTCAAATAATTTATTTATGAGGATAAATAAGGTTAAATTATTATTGAAATGAACTTAAGAATATTAATATGATTTGATAATAAGTAAGATTAATTAAGATAAATGTTTTTTCTTAATTAATTAAGGATTTTAGAAATATAAGAAGTTAATTAATTAATTATTTAATTAATTTTAAATGATTAGTTAATTGTTTATTTAATTTTAAATAATCACTTAATTATGAATTAATTAAGTGTAATTACTTAATAAAGTAATTAATGATTAATTATTGAATGTAATTAAGAAAGGTAATTACTTATGGAAGTAATTAAAATGGAAGTGATTAATGGATAATCACTTGATATTATTAATTAAGGAATTGATTAATATAATTGATTTGAAGTTAATTAATTATGGGGTAATTAATTAATTAAAGAATTAAGAATTTTTAATGATGGAATTAATTGCTTGTTATGATAATTAATTAAGAGAGTAATCAAGATTTATTAATAAAGCAATTAGAAGATAATTACTTATGTAAGTAATTAAGGGTTAATTACTTAGTTAATTTTAGTTAATTAACTAATGTGATTAATTAATTAATAAATGTGATTAATTTAAGATTAATTATCAAGGGTAATTAATTTAAATTGCAATTAATTAATAAAGTAATTAATTAAGGATTATTAATTAATTTAATTGATTAATAATTACTTAATGAAGTAATTAAAGACTAATTAATTAGATAATTTACCAAAAGGGTTAATATAATTAATTAAGATATTAATTAAGATAGGTAATTACAAGTTGTTAATTACTATTTATGATTAAGGAGATGATTAATTACAAATTAATTATTTAATAATTAAAGGGTTAATTAATTAATAAGGATCATAAGTTAATGTAATTAGTGTATTAATCAAGGTTGATTAATAAAGTGATTAATTTAAGTGTGATTAATTAATTGTAATTAATTGAAGATTAATGTAATTAATTATAGTTGATTAATTAATGGAAGTAAATGAAGGATCATTAATTATTGTAATTAATGATAGTAATTAAAGGTTAATTACTATATATGGTTAAGGATAATTACTTGAATGTAATTAAAGTATAATTAATCAAAGAAGATTAATTAAGGAAGATCATTAAGAGATGATTAATTTATTTATTTGGAACAAATTAATAAAGAAGGATTTAGGTAATCTAACTGATTTAGAGTTAATCAATTCTGCTTATGGATGATTGATTGATATTGGATGATTGATATTGAATGATGTTGGATGATTTGGATATCTAAGATATGTGATATGCTGCTTTGTGAGATGAATGATTGATATGAATTATCTATTGTGATAATGTGATTCATCTATCTGTTTATATCATCCTGAATATAAGTTTAATTGTTTAAACCCTTAAACAACTTGGACATTAAAATGGCGTTTGGTTTCGGTGAGACCAGGATCGGGTTTCCATATTTGAATATCTGAAAACCACATTGATCCATATTAAACGTTAGGTCGTGAATCCAAGTGGAGCTTAGTGAAGACTCGAAGTGTAAGAACTATTCGTCAATATAACTCTGAGGGTGATTCCGTGATGAGTTTGAAAGAGATAGACTTATAGGTCCGAGATGGTGGTTTAGAGTGCAAGGGCTATGGTCGTTGACTCTAAAGGTGATTCCAAAACGAGTGCAACTAGATAGTGCCTTCGGTTTCGTTCGAACCCGAAACGAACTTGTATGGATTGAATGCTTTCAAAACATCGTCAGGTGGACGATAAGCATTCTAAGATAGACGTGTTCTATAAAGGTAATCGCAACCTCAAGCCTCATCAACCGGGAATGGATAAAACAGGGAAGGTGCAGCAAGGCTAGGTGGGTAGCACCCATTTCAGGGTGAGGTCATTCCTGTCTAGATGTCCCTTTTATTTCGGCTTAGTGGGTGGTTGGTCGCGCCAATCACGGGGTGATCTTACTCGGGACTGTTCAGTAAGGAATGGTTCCGGCTTTGTGATGCAGGGGATTGGGAGTAATCCTCGGTACTGTGATCTAGGCCACGTACTGTGACGAGCGGTACCCCGGTAGCCCTTCCATTGATGGAAAACCATTCTTCCTACGAGGCGCTATGGTTTTGTTTGTATTACCCACTTTTGTGGCTAGTAGCTGGAATTTAATAATGTAACAATTTCGGCTATTTCTTATTTACTTGAAAACCCTAGACACTATTATAATATCACTGGATTTCCTATCAAATGTTTTGGTTAGCGTAAGGTAAAAACCTTTCCATATTTATGTGTGTGAAGTCTTACGTGATACCTTTTCTTTCAAAGGATTTTCTAAAGTTAAGCAATTTTAACCCGTTTACTCACACCAGACCCCTGTCTGACCCGAGTGTTTTTTTTCTGTTTTACTAAACTCTTGGGTACTCATATTATGTATGAGTAGTCGAGGGATTTGGGTTAGCTTGACGAATTCTTGAGGAGATATGGAGCAGGAGGCTTCCACGTGTAGATATATTATGGTTCCGCTGTGTTTGAATTGTATCTGTATCTTGTATACTTGAGTTGTATAGTTAGACAGATGTTTATAACTGTCTAACATGGTTGTTTAAGTTGTGTACTCTGATGTAATATGATACTTGTAATATTTTATGTGATATATTATATTTCATTCGTTCCGCTGTGAGTTCTCTGATGTTGTTGTGTTTTCTTCTTTCTTATCTTTTTCTTCTTTTATCCCTTTCTTTCTTAATTAGTGATGTGACTTTCTGGTGATAGAAAGTTGGGTCGCTATAGATCATAAGTCGCTGAAGTATTTATTCTCTCAAAAGAAGTTGAATATTAGACAATGGAGGTGGTTAGAGTTTTTAGCCGCTTATGATTTTGGAATTGAGTACACAATAGGAAAAGGCAACAAGGTTGCGAATGCACTTAGCAGAAAACATTAGAATGCAATGTTGGCAATGATAGCTGAGTGGAAAGGTATAGAAGTGTTGACGACATGTAGAGTACAGTGGAGATCTGAAGCTGGGTCTAGTAGGAAAACAGTTATGTTGTCATGTTTAGATGTTCAACCGATGATAATAAAAAAGATTGCTTTTAAGAAGAAAGAGGATCTAGTGTTAGCCGAGAGGATTAAAAGGCTTGAGGTTGGAACTGAGATCGATGATCTAAAGGATTTTAGTCTTGACTAGGATGGGTGGTTGAGGAGGAAAGGAAGGTTATGTGTTCCAAACGCAGGAAGCATTAGGAAGGGAGTTCTTGAAGAATTCCATCTTTCAAAGTTAAATATTCATCCATGAGGAATAAAGACTTATCAGGACATGAAGAGGAGCTTCTTCTACGAAGGTATGAAGAGGGATGTAGGCTTATGGGTAAAGCAATGTCTGAACTGTCAATATGTCAAAACTGAATATCAGAAACCAAGTTAGTTACTTCAATCTTTAAATATTCCAGTATGGAAGTGGGATTCAATCTCAATGGATTTTATAAACGGGTTGCCAATATCTAATAGAAGAAATGAAAGCATATGGGTCATAGTGAACAGGTTGACTAAGAGTGCTCATTTCATACCAATCAACTAGAACTGCACCTGTTTTAGCTAAGTCATTCATGAAGAATATCATTAAATTGCATGGAATTCCTAGTTGTATTGTAAGTGATAGAGATTTCTTATTCACTAGCAAGTTCTAGAAGAGTCCATAGGATACTTTAGGTACCAAGCTCAAGATGAGTACCGCTTATCATCCGTAGACAGACGGGCAAATGGAAAGAGTTAACAAAGTCTTGGAAGATTTGTTACGAGCTTGTTTGCTAAATTTTAGAGGATCATGGGAAGACCATCTACACTTATTCGTGTTTTCGTATAACAATAGTTATCAACTAGTATAGGGATGGCGCCTTTTGAAGCATTGTATGGAAAACCATGCAAATCCCTCGTTTGTTTGTTAGAGACCGGGGGTAAGTTGGTTCTTGGTCCGTTAGTTAGGGAACCTGCAGAGAAGATTGGGCTAATTAAAGCTAGAATTAAGGAAGCTCAATCTAGGCAGAAGAACTATGTTGATAGAAGATGGAAAGACTTAGAGTTGTCAGTAGGAGATCATGCTTTCGTTAAAGTACCACCGATGAAAGGTGTACTTTGATTCAGGAAATCGGGAAAATTGACATCGAGATTCATTGGACCATTTCCTATTATAGAAAGGATCGAGAAACTCACATATAGAGTAGAGTTGCTGAACAGTTTGGCAAGAGTCCACGATTTTTTCATATTTCTCTTCTAAGGAAGTGTATTCGAGATCCATAGAATGCTATAGCATCGACTGTGTTAGAGGACTTAGTAGTGGAACCGAACTTAACTATTATTAGGAAGCCAGCCTTATAGTCGCAAGAGATGAGAAGAGGCTAAGGAACAAGACAGTCAGATTAGTTAAGGTCCAATGGAGTGACGATGAAATAGACTATACTTAGGAAACTAAAAGCAGGATTAGAGATGCTTATCCTGATTTGTTTCATGTTATGCTTTACCGTTATGATTGATTTGTTGTGTACCTTATTACGATTTTGAGGATGAAATTCTTTAAGGAGGAGAGTCTGTAACGACCCTATTTTGGTTAACATTATTTAGGACATTTGGCTAGTTAAATTAAATGAAATAATGTAATGGTTAAAGGATTGAGGTTTATGTAAATAGAGGTAGCCGTGCCAATTTAAAACAATGAGCTAAGGGAAACTAGAATGAAATAGGTAAGGAAAATAGATAAGGGGCAAAGTAAAAATAAGACATGTTCTAATATCCTAAACCCTTCGTGCCCATTCATTTTACTTGTTCAAAAGAAAAACAAAACAAAAGAGAGGCCGGTCACCATTAAGAGAAAACAAGAAGAAGATAAGAGAAGAAGCTTAAGCAACTTAATCCAAGATCAAATCTTAACACCTTAACCACAAGTTAAAGGTGAATAATATGTTACATCTCATATTTTAGATGTTTTGGTTTCTAAATCAGATCCGATTTTTTTTGCAAAATATATTGCCATGCTTTTGATTGTTAAAATGGATATATATATATATATATATATATATATATATGTATATATATTATATATATATGTATATGCTTGTTGATGATTTATGCTATCTCATATGGATTTCATAATAAGTTTTAATGTGAAACCCCTATTAGATGACATCCAAATACCTTGCGATTTTAATATAAGGTCGGAAATGATATTTTAGTGATGGGTTTCAAATTTCAGAATTTTATGAATTAATGTAAATTTATTATAAATTTTCTAGTAAAGAAAGTAGTAAATTGGGTTTAAAATTAATTACATCTATTTTATATATGTTTTGGGTGAGAGAATTAAATATGATAGAAAACATACTAAAAACAATTTAAGCGAATTTTTGTAGAATTTCTCTATGTGTTATAATAAGTATATAAAATTATTCAAGGGACGGGACTTAAATGTTTTATATATTTATAAAAGAAGAAGGGGCATTTTGTAAATATATAAATTGTTTAACTATGAAATTCGACAGTACTTTAAGAAAAGATTTTAGAAAGAAATTAGAAACCAATTATATGTTGACAAACAAAGCAGGTTAGTTGGAAGGAAATTACATTTCCAAGTTAAAAAACAGTTTTATAAAATTTTGTTGTTATGCCACTTTCGGCACCTACCTTTCACTAGGTACTTTCGCCCTCATCTTAATCGAAACCAATACACATAGTATCAAAAGCCTTGGTACGTGGTGTTGGTGTAATGACCCGTAAATTTTGATAATTAAATTTATTAACTTAATAAGGTTTTGGTAATTAAATATTGAGAGAAATAGAAATTTGTAATTTGATAATGGAGTAATAACTAAAATGAATAGTAACAATGATAATTAAAGCTAATATTAACAATTTGGATGTAATTTATACTTAGTTATAAAATTGAATATATGGAAACAAATGTGAATATGGGATTTATTTAATGAAATAAAATTTAATGAATGGTAAGTGAATAAAACCATTGTTATGTAAGTAACTGTAACATTGGTCTGTAAACAATCATTATAAGTTACATATATATTAATCCGTTAAGTTGAATTCGAATTTATCGCAACAAATCTAAATTAAATATTATGTGATGTAAATTAAAATAATATTCAAAAATAATGTTAATTCTATTCATAAAATGATAATTCGTTGAATACAGAAAATGGAAATCAAGATTTATTAATTTACTGGAATTTAAAATTTCAGTAATTGGATTTATTGCAATTAAGTGAAATTAAATATTTAAACATTACGTTAATGGGAAATTAAGATGAGATTGAGACTATTAATGTAATAAATCATACCAATGTAAATTCATCCATCTGATAATAAAGGATTGAATAATAGGATGAAAGATCAATTAAATAGAATTATTGGACATTTGATTTATAATTTCTAGATTCATTGAAATTGGAAGTAAAGATGGAAATTTTTGAAATAATTAACATTGAATTAACCTATAAATTTGTTTGAAATTGTTATAAATGGTTAAGTTACCAATAGTGATAAAATTTGTTAACCTTAGAATCAGAGTTGAAAATTTGATTTAATTAATTTAATATTAATTTAATTAATTGAAAAGTAGTCATTTTTGGCCAATGACTTGAATTTCGACGAAACCAGTTTCATCGAACCCGTAACGGTGAATTATTATAGGATTTCAAGTTTCGTAATGATCAGACTTGTCATTTGATCGTACGGACTCGAAACGCCGAGAAATCAATTTAATTGAAATCAATTGAAATCAATTTGAAATTACTTGATTTTAGCATAACTTCTTCATACGATGGAAATTGGACTTGAAACATGTTCCATTGATTTTAAAATATTTTAAAACATCTATTTTGATATATGGGTTGATCTAATTTTGTTCCGGAGTCAGAACGGGCTTTTCGGGCTATTTGTCGTTCCACTTTCGATCCTAATCAATCCGGTCCATTCAATTCAGCTTGCCTATATATACCTCGTTATAAACCCTAGCCACCCCTTATTCTCCTTTGTCTTCACGTACAATTCTTTCTGTTTCCCCTCTTTCTCAATGGCAAACAAACCCTAAATTTTGCAATCCAATTTCAATTCAAAATTCAACTTCAAAATTCAAAACCCTCAAATAACATCAAATTATATATCAATCTGAAGCTGTCGACGAGCGCATCTCAGATTCGTAATCTGTTTTCCAATTCGAATCATCGTTTGTTCAGAAATCGATGGTTTCTTCTCGACCGTTCATCGCGCGACGATCACGTCGATGGATCGTCAAATTGATGATACCATCGTGTGTAGAGAGTCGCATGCTGTCCATCGGCATGCCTAGTTCTTCATTTCAGTGGTTGGATTGGTCGAATTTATGCAACTAGGATTCGAAATTCCTAACAGGTGGAGGCGGTGCACGGCGCTACAGGTGGTCGTTGGTCACGGGGTGGGGTCAGTGTGCTCGGTTTGTCGAGACGAGGAGGATGGTGGTGGTCGGCATCGCAATGGTGGTCAGTAGCGACCGTACGGCGTAGTCAAAGTTAGGTCAATGGCGGTAGAGATGGATTCAGTTCCGTGTGTTCGAACTTGCATGCGAACGTTGAAGCAAGGTGACGTGTTAATTTTTTTCTTTTCTTTTATTGATTTTATAATAAAGCATATAATATTCTAATTCAAATAACTTTTACATACGAGGTCCAATTCATGTGTGGTTTTCTCCACTGCGATCCTAGCAAAATTCCAGACATTTTAATGCTGGTTTGGTCAAATTCTGAGACTGTTCAAATTTTGAGTTTAAATTGGATTTGAATTCAATTTAAATTCAGAAAGTGAGTGTATTAACCCACTCACAACTTCTAAGATTTCTTATGTTTGCTAAATTGATTTATGATTTGATTATATTTATGATTGTTTGGCATATTTTTAATCAACATCTCAGTTTATTTGAATTTATTTGGATAAAATATTTAATTTATTATTGAATATAAACTGCCCGTAAATACCAATTATTTATTATTTGTTCTACATTGATGTTATTGATTGAATTGCATGATGATTGTGATAAATGTTTGATGATTGATATTGGATGAATGGATGTTGTATTTTATATTGTTATAAACTGCAAGTTGTTATGGATATTATTTCATTCGGGATTGCGGTTTGAAATGATATATAACCATAATTATATTTTAAATTATGGATTGAAATGATAAATATCCGTATCACTTGGCCATAGGATAGAAAATTATATACAAACACCATGGTCTATATATAAAAATATTTTGAAATGATTTCTATGGTTTTGTAAAGAAATATATGGTTTTAGATAAATATTGTTTTTAGATATTATATAAATGTTATTCTATCCTTGATCTTTGAGTTATATATAATTTGTTTTAATATAGAATAAGCTTGATAATAGGTTTGATTTTTATTGAAGATAATATGGTTACGTATTTAAATTATATTTTAATATAGAGATTGAATGATTTAAATCAAATTAAGGTTGGAAGATTAATTTGGGATTTATATGAAACTGAATTTATTAAGAATTAAACTCAAATAAGCTGATGTGAAATTTATTAAATTGAAGTTTAGAGGGTATGATTTTTATAACTTGATTTTGGTTTAAGGTGAATTAAATGAATATTTTAAGTATAAATAAATTGAAGGAAATATTAAGTTATTTGAAATTTAAGTTTACTTAAATGATAATGGATTTATTAAGAAGAATATTTTGAAACCAAATAATAAAAAATTGAATTGTTGAATCGTAATTACCAAACTTAGTTTTGAAATTGTTGAATACTTAAAGTTTTAAATATGTTGAATTTGTATGGATCAAATTTGTTTTGAAATCGATAAAATTTGGAATAATTTATTTGGAAACTGAATCGAATTGAAATTTATGATTTGGGATTTGGTTGAATATAAAATGTAGAAATTCAAGTTGTTTTGGAATTGATTTGTGAAATTGAAGAAGCTATTGTATTATATAAAGTATTTTAAAATTTTATACCATTTAAGTGGTGGAAGTTATGTCTCAAAGTCTGAGTTTCAAAGGATTATGATTTGAAAGTGTTATATTTCAAGTGTTTTGATTTCGAAGAGTTATAACGTTGAAAGTGCTATGACGTTTGGAAAGGATAGATTTGAAATAAAAATGATATTATATTGATTTGGATTTTAATAAAAATGATATCATATTGGTTTGTGTTTTGAAATGGAAATGATATCGTATCTATATGGTTTTGAAATGGATATTGTATTCTGGTTTTGAAGTATAAATTATTTTGAAATGACCGTGATGTTATAATAATGCTTGGTTGTTAAAGAGACCGGGATCGGAAGTTGTTATACTCTTTGCCAACTCCAAAAACCACTTTAACAATCGTGTACGGGGTGGAGATACCAAAATGAAGTAGGATGGCGGCGGCGTTCCTTTGTGGTATATACATGGACCCGACTCCCGTGAGTTGGCATAAGGTGGCTAAAATAGGAGCGATCTCGGGCCAAGGAGGTAGCCCCTCTTATCGGACACACTTCTTCGATATTATATTATGATTTTGAGATTGATTTGGTGGCCACTTTGGATTTTTGATTTGGTGGTGTGGCTCAAGGTGGGTGGTAGTAGATGCTACGCGTTACCACCAGCCCGTATGCGTAATTGGTATATCTACCCTGGAATTGCCTTGCGTGCCGTGTCACCTACCCTAGCACGCCTTATACGAGTTTGGTTTTCTCCCGTAGCCCGTGGAGTATCCTCTGGTGGCTTCCCGATCAGGAGGGACTATGATAGTGGATGAACTACTAGGACTATTATTGTGTTAAGGGGAGAGATTAGGTAACTCCTTAACACTATTTAAAAGTAAGTTTATTTTACTATAGACATTATTATAATAGCAAAATATTACCACATTGTAAATAATTTAACGGATCCTTAACAGACGTGAATCCCGAACATCTCTTAAGTTACTGCACTCACGTTTGACACTGGATAGGAGATGTCAAATCCTGTAAACATCTCTAACGTCGTTCCACTCATATTATTTACATTGATTTAACTTACATAAGATCTTTTAGTTATGACTTAAGTGTTTTGTCTTTTCAATTCGCTCGGGTCAGCCTGAGCATTTCAGGATTTGAAGACTTCATTTCTAGAGGACGAACGAAGATTTTATTACTATTATTTATTATATTATTCCACTACATTCGTACTGTTCCGCTGCATTGTTATTTATTATTCTCTGGTATGTGTAACTCTGATTCTATATTGTATTAGTATAATCAATTGTTTTGTAAACAGCTTCATGAACTGTTATTTGATTATTATATTTTGTCATTCCGCTGCAAGATACTGTTTTGTTTTCTTTCTTTTTCTTATTCACCCCAACAACAATCCGCCCTTTTGTGTTGTTTGAGTCTGACGTGTGTGGTTTATCGTTGATTTAAAACGTACAAAAAGGCGGGATGTTACATTTGGTATCAGAGCTTTGGTTTAGCGATAAACCTTAGCTTTGTGGGGTCTGACTCTTTGCTAATAGGGTAGTAATACCCTATGATGAGCCTCTGATGTGTTGAGTCACAAGTTTTATGAAGGTTTTGATTTCTGACAAATAAATAAAGGCGATCGACAAAACAAGGTCATTATGGCTATAAAGAGCTACATATGGTACTCTAGATTGTAGGTTGATTATTTGATATTATAATAGTGATAAACTTGTTAAAATCTATCCTCAAATAATCATGCATTTCAAGGAAATCAATATATATACGACTAAATTGTAGTTGCACATTCAGTGTGCAACTTTACAGGGACCGGTCGACCGGTCATAATATATGCGGTCGACCGTTCCTGCATAATTTGCACATTGAACGTGCACACATGCACATAACGTGTATATATTTGAATTCCTGTCTACTGGTCACTTTTTAACCTGTCGACCGTTTTTAAACAGAAAGCAATTTTTCCAAAAGACACTTCTTTTCTCCAAAGGTTGCATCTCTTACCTTTCATCAAAGTTCATATCTCTTAATGGCAACTGCTCACAAAGAGTTACAACCATTCTTCTCTATATAAACTCATCTAAATCGTTGATTAAAACAACATGATTGTATATGCTTTTTACTCTAATCTCTGATCTTACTTTCTACATACTTCTGCATTCTAAAAGCTCTCAATTATTTTAATTGCTTATTGAATCATTGAAATTATTTCATATCTTTTGATTCAATAAGTAATATACTTTCCTTAATCTTCACAAAACATCATTCGTATATTTTGAGGATAAGATTATAGGAAATTTGTACTACAAGTGACAAAACTGTGTTATCAAGAACACATACCGTCGACAAACAATTATATTCATTGTTGTTGAAGTCCTCTGTGTTGTAAGAGGCAAGTGTTGAAGTCCTCGGTGTTGTAAGAGGCAAGTGTTGAAGTCCTCAGTGTATTAGAGGCGTGAAATCCCGTTAGTTTGCTCGGGTATTGTAAACCTGTTCCTCCGGGTGAAGCGAGGTAGTTAATAGTGAAAATCCAGATAGAAGTCTGGGACTGGACGTAGGACGGTGCTCCGAACAAGTATAAAAATCTCTGGTGTGATTTTTCTATTTTTATTTTTACTTTGCTACTATCATCTATTTCCGCATTTATATTATAGTCCATATTACACGATCCGTGTGTACTATATTAGCACGTGCATTCGTATACACACCGCACTTTCATTTGGTATCAGAGCACGGTCATCATATAACCGTAACACAGTTATTTGATATATTATAGTAATATGGCAAATAACGTAAGTACTAGCACTCAAAACACCACTTACACGGAGGGTCAATCGACACAAAGACCTCCATTTTTCAATGGTCTTAACTATAGTTATCGGGCAACACGTATGTCATTCTTTATGCAATCAAATAGCTATGATGCTTGGAATGCCACTCAAAGAGAAATAGTGAATCCAACAACTGATTATTCAGAATGGACTGCAGCTGAGAAAACGGCAGCAGCCGTAAATGCAAGAGCAATAAATATGTTGTTCTGTGCATTAGACCAAAATGAATATAACCGTGTTAGTATCTGCACTACTGCATATCAAATTTGGCAAACACTAAAAATCACTCATGAAGGTACTAACAAGGTTAAACAAGCCAAAATAGCCATGCTGAAAAGTCAATTTCAAAATTTCAAAATGAAACCAAATGAGACAATCAATGACATGTATTCACGGTTTCAAACTATTCACCATGCACTTATTGGCTTAGGACAAAAGTATTCTGATTTCGATGTTGTTTCAACAGTCCTACATTCTCTGACTAGTGAATGGGAAGGAAAAGTATTAGCAATTGAAGAAGCTAATGACCTTTCCGTCATGAAGCTAGATGAATTGATAGGAAATTTAATGTCCTATGAAGCAAATTTGCAGGCTAGAAAAGAACAGAAAGAAGAAAAGAAAATTGTAGCATTTCATGTTGAGAAAGATGAAAATGAATCAGATTCTGAAGACAAAGATTTGGCATTCATTGCGAAAGGATTCAAAAAATTCCTAAAATATCGAAAAGCCGGTCGTTACAATAAAAGGAAACCTGGATCAAATAAACCATCTTCATCTGCTATGGAATGTTTCAACTGCCACAAAAAGAGACACATGCAGAAGGATTGTCCAGAACAAAAGAAGAAGTCAGAAAATGACAAATTCAAATATAAGAAGGACAAATCTAAGAAACGAGCCTTCTCAGTAACATGGGATGATTCAGAGTCATCTTCATCAGAAAGTGAAAGTGATTCAGAGAATGAACAAGCTAATGTTTGTTTTATGGCAACAGAAGATGAGGTACAAATTCCTACATTTGATGAATTACTTGATATTAATGCTGAATTGATAGTCAAATATAAAGACATAAAACGTCAATTAAAAGTAGTCAAAGAAGATTTAAGTAGAGCAGAGTTTAAACGAGATATGTTAAAAGATGAGAAGAAAATATTAGAAGAGGAACTTGAAAATATTCAAGAATCATCATCTAATGTTGACTCTCAAATATCTCTTTTGAGTCAAGAAATAGAAGCTCAAAAAGAGAAAAATAATGCTCTCACTACTGAAAATCATGAGCTTAAAGCAAAAGTCAAAATTCTAGACCTAGAAAAAGCTAGCTTACAAACAAAGTTTGATGACATTACTCAAAATGTTTCTAAATTTAACAAAGGTCTGGAAAATTTGACAAAAATCATTGAAAGTTCACAATCTATTTCAGACAAACAAGGATTGGGATATAACAAACAAGAAACCAAGAAACATCTTGGAAATAAAAGGAAGAAGAAAGTACAAAAAACTGAAGCTAAGAAAAATCTTAGTTTATTATATTCCAAACCAAAACCAGTTGTGAAATTTCAAAAGAAAAATGTCAAGACTATCAAAATATGGGTTCCTAAAACAAATAACAATTTGATTAGGAACAAATACATTCAGCAATTCATGAATACTGTGCATTTTAATAATAATAATATATATAAAGGGGATACCGGACCCATATGGGTTTGGACTCCTAAGACCTAACTCTTAGGACCCTATAAAAAGTGGGTACCATGGACTTAATTCTATTTTTTGCAGGTCCCACTTAAGAAAAGAGGAAAGTGGACAGTGGTTGCTCAAAGCACATGACGGGAGACAAGAGCTTATTAACAAATATTACATACTCAGATGGTGGCTCCGTCACTTTTGGAGACAATTCAAAAGGCTATATCATCGGCAAAGGCGATGTGAGCAATTGCGGTACATCTAACTTACCTCTTATTACTAATGTCATGCTAGTTAGAAATTTAAAACACAATTTTCTTAGTATTAGTCAGTTATGTGACAAGGGTTTTATAATTTTATTTTCGAATAATAAGTGTAGTATTTTAGATAAAGACCATAATTTGGTTTTCGAAGGTTATAGAGACAGAAATATATATATTCTGAATATGAATATTAATCATAATTCAGATATGTGTCTTGTGGCTAATGGCAATGATCCATGGCTATGGCACAAACGCTTCTGTCATATAAACTTCAGAACTATTGACAAGCTAGCCAAAAACAATCTAGTTAGAGGACTACCCAAAATGAGTTTTAAAGTTAACAACATTTGTGATGCATGTCAATTAGGAAAATTGACCAAATCATCTTTTAAATCCAAGAAAGTCATATCAACATTACAACCACTTGAGTTACTACACATGGATTTATTTGGACCTACTAGGGTTCAATCAATAAATCACAGTCAATATGTGCTTGTAATTGTTGATGATTTCTCTCGTTATACATGGACAATTTTCTTAAAAAATAAAAGTGACACTTTCGATCATTTCAAATCTTTCGTCAAAAGAATTCAAAAATCAAAAGGGATTAAAGTTAAAAATATAAGAAGTGATCATGGCGGAGAATTTGAAATAATGAATTTGAACATTTTTGTACAAAGAAAGGTATATATCATAATTTTTCGTTTCCCAGAACTCCACAACAGAACGGAGTTGTAGAACGGAAGAACCGAACTTTACAAGAATATGCAAGAACATTATTGAATGGAACCACCTTACCAAAACATTTTTGGGCGGAAGCTGTCGCAACTGCCTGTTATGTTTTAAATCGTGTGTCCATAAGACTTCTTACCAAGAATTCTCCTTATGAATTATTTAACAAAAGGAAGCCTAAAATCTCATACTTCAAAGTTTTTGGTTCCAAGTGCTTTATTTTAAATACGAAAGACCAGCTTGGCAAATTCGATCCAAAAGCCGATGAAGTAATATTTGTCGGTTATTCGGAACGAAGTAAGGCCTATCGGATATTTAATAAACGAACCAAAACTATTGAAGAATCACTTCATGTCTCTTTTGATGAAATCTTTCAGCATCCTCACACTATATCAGATGATGACGAATCAATAGTCACTGACAATCCAATCATCACAAATATTGATTCTGACTCGGAAATAATTATTGACAATATTCCTCAAATATGTGAGTTACAATCACCACCAAGAATATTAAGAGACCATCCGGCCCAAAATATAATCGGTGAAATAACATCACATGTCAGAACAAGGAGTCAACTCAATCAAATGGGTCATGTCGCTTTTCTCTCAAATATCGAACCTAAGAATCCAAAAGAAGCTGCTACAGATGATTACTGGATCATTGCCATGCAGGAAGAACTAAATCAGTTTGAGCGCAATGACGTTTGGGAACTTGTTCCAAGACCAACTGACCAGTCAGTTATTGGTACTAAATGGGTCTATAAAAATAAGGCTGACGAACAAGGAAATATCACCAAAAATAAAGCAAGATTAGTAGCACAAGGATATAATCAGGAAGAAGGTATCGATTATGAAGAAACTTTTGCACCAGTTGCTCGACTAGAAGCTATTAGAATCCTATTATCTTTTGCTTGTCACCATAATTTCAAACTTTATCGGATGGATGTCAAAAGTGCTTTTCTCAATAGATTTATCAAAGAGAATGTCTATGTCGAACAACCTCCTTTGTTCGTACATGAAAAATATCCTGACCATGTGTTCAAACTTAAGAAAGCTCTGTATGGTTTAAAACAAGCACCTCGTGCTTGGTACGAACGACTACGTAGCTATCTTATTAACTCAGGATTTCAAATAGGCAAAGTCGATCAAACTTTGTTTATTAAACATTCTCGAAAAGATATTCTAGTTATCCAGATATATGTAGACGATATCATCTTTGGTTCAACAAACGATAAACTCTGCAAGGAATTTGCAAGTATTATGACCAAAGAATTCGAAATGTCTCATATGGGAGAACTATCTTATTTTCTTGGACTTCAAATAAAGCAACTTTCAAACAGTATTTTTATCAATCAAGAAAAATACTGTGAAAACCTTATCAAACGCTTCGGATTAGAAAACACATCTGGTAAACCAACTCCTATGAGTACAACTACACATCTTGAAAAAGATGAAAGTGGTAAGAATGTTGACCAGAAATTATATCGAAGCATGATTGGTTCTCTTCTTTATCTTATAGCTAGTCGTCCAGATATAATAATGAGTGTTTGTTTATGTGCTCGTTTTCAAGCCGATCCAAAGGAATCACATCTACGAGCAGTGAAACGTATAATTCGTTATCTTAATAATACCAAAGATTTCGGTCTTTTTTATCCAAAAGAATGTCCATTTGAATTAGTATCATATAGTGATGCTGATTTCGGTGGCTCACGAACAGATAGAAAAAGTACAAGTAGTACGTGCCATTTTATTGGAAAATCACTTGTCTCTTGGTTTAGTAAGAAACAGAATTGTGTTTCACTATCAACATGTGAAGCTGAATATATATCAGCAGCTCTCGCTTGTACTCAAGTACTATATATGCAACAACCACTTCAAGATTTTGATATTCATTTATCAAATTCTATTATATACTGTGATAACACTAGTGCTATAAATCTCTCTAAAAATCCAGTAAATCACTCTAGAACCAAACACATTGATATCCATCATCATTTCCTTCGAGATAATATTGACAAAGGAAATATATGTCTTGAATACGTCCATACTGACAATCAATTAGCGGACATTTTTACTAAGCCTCTGCTCGAATCTAATTTTATTAGATTACGAAGAGAGCTTGGTTTAATTTCAAGAAAAAATCTTGACTAAGTAATTTCTAAAGAACGTCTTCTTTTTTAGTTATTCTTTAACCATAACTTTTGCATAAACTATTTTTTACATTAAATATAAGCCACTGCTTGATTTAATGGTTAATTCTCTTTACTCATTTTTCATTCTTTTCTTTTAGTGATCGTCCTTTCCTTTCTTATTTTATAATTTCAGTTTTAGAAGGAGAGCTATTTTTAGAGTTAACATAAAGTCTCTGCTTATGTTTTCTTGATCAAAATTTTCTATTAACTCACATCCATAGGTTTATACATAAGAAACTTGTATATAAGCTTGCAAAAATTTCATATTTTGTTCATCTTTTCTTATCTAACCATAATATTCTATACAACATTCCCTATGGCTCACATTTGTGATAAATGTGCTCAAGAATCACACATTTCTATTACGAGTTCTGAGTCGGAGGAATATTATTCTCCTACAACACCAAAACAAAAACCAAGTTGTCATCATCAATGCTCTTGTATTTCTGATAATACTCCAAATTCAAAACGAGTGAAGAGGACACTGTTTTGTTCTCCTCGTACCAAAGCACAAATCGATGAGATTCACCACTATCGGAAACATCAAATAGATCTTCAGAGACAGCTCCATTATGGGCAAAGTCAACTTTATCATGAGCAACAACGGACATCGGCACGATTATCCGTTTTAGAAAAGTTGGCAACATTTTTCTGTAGTTCCAACAAGCATGACGTGCATGAACCAATTCCGTCTAGGCCATCAACATCTAAAAGTCCTAACTCTTGGGATCGGAACTATGAGAAGAATGAAGGTGCTCAGAAACACTGGAGTCCATGGTCAAAACGTATTGAAGGAAACAACGATAATTCTAATGACGAACCTTCCACTTCTCATTAGATTTATATATAGTTATTATATCTTTATCTATCACTTGTGTAATAACGGTTATATTTTGTATTAAGAATGAAATATAATATATATAGCTTGATATATTATAAAAAAAACTTGCAAAATAAAACGTTCTTACTCAGCATGCAAAACCGGTCGACCGCCCCATTTATAGCCGGTCGACCGTTTGCTCTCTAGTTGAAAACGGTCGACCAGCCATAATTCATTGGTCGACCGGTTGACGTATTTTCAGTTTTTATATATATATCTATGCGTCATTTTCTTTCTACCCTCCTTCTCTTTTGACTCAAGCTGTTATTTTTTCCCAAAATCACAAATCCTAGTTTCCTATTTTCAATTCCCAAATCTCAAATCTTCCAACAATGGCTCCTCCTCAAAAGAAATCCAAGAAAGGAACATCCTCTGAAACTTCATCTCTGAGCATCTCCGCCAAAAAGTGGCTTGAAAGTCCAATTGCTGTAATAAGATGGAATCAGATGACAAATTACAAGTTTCATCCAGGCTCTTTCATCAAATTTGATGATTTCACGGCTTATGGAGTTCGGAGGTTAGCCAATAATTCCAACATTAATCCATTGATAGATTTTTCAGAAAATAATGTGGAGATAAATCATTTGATGATCAAATTGTTTTACGCCAACATGAATCTCGACGAGTATCAACCTGATAATCCAAACGGAGTCATCTGGTCTGTCGTCTGTGGCAAGCAAATTTTTCTTACTCATGCTAGAATTGCCTCTATACTTGGTATACCAAATCGAGGCGATGAGTTTTCATCTACTTTCTGCGAAGTCTTCACTCGCAATAGTACCAGTCATCAGTTCATAGAAGACAATAGTGATGGCACAAAGTCTATTGGACTTCGACCCACAGCCAGACTACTTCATCGTGTTTTGATGCATTCTCTTTTTCCTAGACTTGGAAATTATGATGCTGTATATAAAGAAAACTTCAAAGCTCTCTATGCTATTTATGGTGAAATCCAAATCAATTGGGTACACATGCTTTTTGATGAAATTCTCAAGGTAAATAACTCTACACGACCTCATTTCTTCTACAATGAATATATCATGCGACTTTTGTTAGCTTGTGGGGTAAAGCCTCCTGATTCTGCAACCTCAAAACCAAAATGCATTAATTCCATAACCATCAAACGAATGAAGCTTCCTCCACCTTATCTTGAGATTATGCCTTTTGAAGAATGGAAACAAAGAGGACCAAGAAAACAAAAAGCAACTTCCTCTCGTCCTCGTTCCGATGAAGTAAAACTATTAAAATCAAAATCATCCACAAAAGAATCACTTGAAACTATTGCGCGTAACCAATTTTTGCTTGAATCATGTCTCAAGCGCATGGACTCTAAAATTGATAAGCGCTTCAATAAGGTCAAGTCGTTCTTTGGTATGCTATGGGATGCTATATCATGTTCCACATCCACCTCTGTTCAAGCACAAGACCCAGGAAAACGTCCTGCTGCTCCTGTTTTCACCTGGACATCATCTGACGAGTCTACTGGTATGATTGGTCATGGACATGGAGAATCATCTAGATGGAACAATGATGAGGAAGAAGAAGAAGATGATGATGATAACGACGATGATGATGATGAAGAGGAGATACGATCTGCTTCATCTTAGATTCTATTATGGTTTAGCACTTTAAAAACATTCATCGACACTTGTACTAAATAGTGTCGTTATTCTTATTTTTCGTTTGACATTATGGTCTGTATTATACTCTGTTATGTTTTGGATGTGTTAATGTTTTATTTTGCTATGCATATTATATTAATTACACTTCTCTATTATTCTAGTATCTGTTACTCCTTTTTGTCGATGACAAAGGGAGAGAAAGGGCTAACAATTGTTTGCAGGAACGTACATATATAAGAATTCAAAGAGAGTGATCACATACTCAGGGGGAGATTCAGATTTGCAGATATATATTGTCATCAATCAAAAAGGGGGAGAATAAAAGGGCTAACAATTGTTTGCAGGAACGTACATATATAAGAATTCAAAGAGAGAGATCACATACTCAGGGGGAGATTCAGATTTGCAGATATATATTGTCATCAATCAAAAAGGGGGAGAATGTTGAGTCACAAGTTTTATGAAGGTTTTGATTTCTGACAAATAAATAAAGGCGATCGACAAAACAAGGTCATTATGGCTATAAAGAGCTACATATGGTACTCTAGATTGTAGGTTGATTATTTGATATTATAATAGTGATAAACTTGTTAAAATCTATCCTCAAATAATCATGCATTTCAAGGAAATCAATATATATACGACTAAATTGTAGTTGCACATTCAGTGTGCAACTTTACAGGGACCGGTCGACCGGTCATAATATATGCGGTCGACCGTTCCTGCATAATTTGCACACTGAACGTGCACACATGCACATAACGTATATATATTTGAATTCCTGTCTACTGATCACTTTTTAACCTGTCGACCGTTTTTAAACAGAAAGCAATTTTTCCAAAAGACACTTCTTTTCTCCAAAGGTTGCATCTCTTACCTTTCATCAAAGATCATATCTCTTAATGGCAACTGCTCACAAAGAGTTACAACCATTCTTCTCTATATAAACTCATCTAAATCGTTGATTAAAACAACATGATTGTATATGCTTTTTACTCTAATCTCTGATCTTACTTTCTACATACTCCTGCATTCTAAAAGCTCTCAATTATTTTAATTGCTTATTGAATCATTGAAATTATTTCATATCTTTTGATTCAATAAGTAATATACTTTCCTTAATCTTCACAAAACATCATTCGTATATTTTGAGGATAAGATTATAGGAAATTTGTACTACAAGTGACAAAACTGTGTTATCAAGAACACATACCGTCGACAAACAATTATATTCATTGTTGTTGAAGTCCTCTGTGTTGTAAGAGGCAAGTGTTGAAGTCCTCGGTGTTGTAAGAGGCAAGTGTTGAAGTCCTCAGTGTATTAGAGGCGTGAAATCCCGTTAGTTTGCTCGGGTATTGTAAACCTGTTCCTCCGGGTGAAGCGAGGTAGTTAATAGTGAAAATCCAGATAGAAGTCTGGGACTGGACGTAGGACGGTGCTCCGAACCAGTATAAAAATCTCTGGTGTGATTTTTCTATTTTTATTTTTACTTTGCTACTATCATCTATTTTCCGCATTTATATTATAGTCCATATTACACGATCCGTGTGTACTATATTAGCACGTGCATTCGTATACACACCGCACTTTCATGATATATATATATATATATGAGAGAGCGTATTTGTTAGTGTTATAAAAGGGTTTTGATATTGTGTTAATTTGTTCTGTTTTGTATTTATAAATTCTGGTTGGTGCATAGGACGCTATGACATCAATAGGGATTTCTAAACACTTAATAGGACAGGCCGACACAATATTTTTTTGAATATAGGTGAATGAAATAATTTTTCCTATTATATTTTCTATATATAAAAATAATTTTTTTTATAAATGATATATATTTGGTTGTAATATATTTGTTGGTAGGTAGTGAAATTTATAAATATTGGTTGTAAAATAAAATTTACAAATAAAATGAGAATAAATTGGAAATCTTAGAACTTAAGTTCCGAGGTTTTGAAATTTCTTTCGAATGATTTTTGGAATATGATAATAATACTATTTAGAAGTATTTTCTGATATAAATATTTCAATATGATTTGAAAGAATAGTTTTAAAGAAATTTTGAAAAGAAATAAGTTCTGTACTCCTCTCTCCGTCATTGGAAAATAATTTCGGTGATGAGTGCACGCATAAGGCCATTGTAGTAGTTGTACTATAGATTTATTTTGATAAACAAATATAAATTTCAAATTGTTTTAAATATAATTGGATATATAAATTGTAAGTGTATACATCTATCTATTATTTTTGAATGATTTGAAATTTAACCCGTTATTTAGTTCTTAAATTTCCGCTAATCAATAGTTTCGATTATTGTAGTGAAATGGAACGTAACTAATTAATAATTGGAACCTTTAATTAAAATAAGAGACTAAATACTAGGTTATAAATGAAATCACCAGAAAGTTGAAATTTGTAACCTATAAAACAAAGGAAATGAAATATAAAAAAGGTAACTATTGAATAATTATTTACCATAATGAAATGAAATAATCTTGTATAAATTTCAATTGCATTCTTAAAAAGCATATGTATAACTTACCAAAAGAATATTAAAATTTGTAATGTTTAACAAGAAAATGTAATGGAAATTGTACAAGTAAACTTATGAATGAAAGTGTTCAATGAATTTCTTTTGTAAATAAGAATTTGATGTTATAGTGGTTATAAGCTTAAGTTATAATTGAAATATTACTATAATAAAATGAAACAGAAAGTAAATATTGCAAGTAGACGACGATAAACTTAAGTTAATGAATTGAAATGCTAAGTTATTGAATTGAACATGAACACTATTAATAATTGAATGTAAATAAATGAAATTTAGTAGTGAATAAATGGATATAATGTAACTAAAAAGAAAATTTATATGATATGAATGTAAAGGAAATCAAACAACAAATGTTGTGAAATGAAATTAAAACGAATGTACTTGATTTATTGATTGGAATTTGATGTTTGTTTAGCTTTTGGGTTGTTTGGGCAAGGATACTTTAAAATTGTTTGGATGTATGAATAATGTATTTAGTTTCACCTAAGACTGTTGAGTGAATGGTACACTTAGTATTTTAATTTTCATTATGTACATTTTGAAGTTTTCAAACTCGAACAACTATTAGTTTTGCTTGATATGAATGAATAATTGATTGTGTTGATTTTCGATTGTATATTGGTTGCATGTGATTGTTGTTTATATTGGTTTGTTTGTTAGTGGGTGAAACAACTTAAATATTTCATTTATATAATCATTAACTCTTTTTGGATTATATAAGTGAAGTGCAGGTTATTGAAGCAATTGTTACTGCTTTTGGTTTCATAATTAAGCGTTAATTGCCTGACAAATAGGTACGTTCTCGGATTACGGTTTTCTAGCGATATTATATTGTTTTTCCCTTTGTTGGGATATATATTATTTTGAAAATTTTGATATATGTTGTTTTATTTATATTATAATTTCTCTCGAGCGTCCCCGTACAAAGGAGACTCTACTGAAATTTTTCGTAAATTTTAGACATAGAAAATTTTGAAAAATATTTCCTAAACTTTATTAATTTGAATATAGAAGGATCTAATAGTTATAA
This sequence comes from Allium cepa, assembly GCA_030765085.1. NCBI lineage: Eukaryota > Viridiplantae > Streptophyta > Magnoliopsida > Asparagales > Amaryllidaceae > Allium > Allium cepa. The sequence continues at coordinate 696,432,917 of CM060929.1, read as the reverse complement.
ATTGGTATATTTTATTCAAATTATTTTATTTGTAAATTTATTTGTTTATAAAGTTAATATTTTGAATAAGATATATTAACTACTTAATTCCTTCTTTTCCCCTTCTTTTTCCTTTTCGGGGACGAAAAGTTTTGAGTGGGGAAGAGTGTAACGACCCGTAAATTTCGATAATTAAATTTGTTAACTTAGTAAGGTTTTGGTAATTAAATATTGAAAGAAATAGAAATTGGTAATTGGATAATGGAGTAATAACTAAAATGAATGGTAACAATGATAATGCAAGCTAATATTTACAATTTGGATGTAATTTATACTTAGTTATAAAATTGAATATATGGAAACAAATGTGAATATGGGATTTATTTAACAAAATAAAATTTATTGAATGGTAAGCGAGTAAAACTATTGTTATGTAAGTAACTGTAACATTGGTCCGTAAACAGTTATTATAAGTTACCTATATATTTAATCCGTTAAGTTGAATTGGAATTTATCGCAATAAATCTAAATTAAATATTATGTGATGTAAATTAAAATAATATTCGGAAATAATGTTAATTCTATTCGTAAAATGATAATTGGTTGAATATAGAAAATGGAAATCAAGATTTATTAATTTACTGGAATTTAAAATTTCAGTAATTGGATTAATTATAATTAAGTGAAATTAAATATTTAAATATTACGTTAATGGTAAATTAAGATGAGATTGAGAATATTAATGTAATAAATTATGAACCAATGTAAATTTCATCCATCTGATAATAGTGGATTAAATAATAGGATAAGGGTCAGTTAAATGGAATTATTGGACATTTGATTTATAATTTCTGGATTTATTGAAATTGGAAGTAATGATGGAAATTTTTGAAATAATTAACATTGAATTAACCTAAAATTTTGTTTTAAATTGTTATAAATGGCTAAGTTACCAAAAGTGATAAAAAAAATTAATTATAGAATCAAAGTTAAAATTTTGATTTAATTAATTTAATATTAATTTATTTAATTAATGTAAAAATAGTCATTTTTGGCCACTGACTCGGATTTCGATGAAACTAGTTTCATCGAATCCGTAACGGTGAATTATTGTAGGATTTCAAGTTTCGTAACAATCAGACTTGTCATTTGATCGTACGGACTCGAAACGCCTAGAAATCAATTTAATTGAAATCAATTGAAATCAATTTGAAATAACTTGATTTTAGCATAGCTTCTTCATACGATGGAATTTGGACTTGAAATCTATTCCACTGATTTTAAAATATTTTAAAACATCTATTTTGATACATGGGTTGATCTAATTTTGCTCCGCGGTCAGAATGGGCTTTTCGGGCCATTTGTCATTCCACTATCAATCCTAACCAATCCGATCCATTCAAATTTCAGCTTGCCTATATATACCTCGTTATAAACCCTAGGGACTGCTTATTGTCATTTGTCTATATGTACAATTCTTTCTGTTGCTCCTCTTTCTCAATGGCAGACAAGCCCTAAATTTTGCAATCCAATTTCAATTCAAAATTCAACTTCAAAATTCAAACTCCTCAAATAACATCAAAATATATATATATATATATATATCAATCTGAAGCTCTCGGCGAGCACATCTCATATTCGTAATCTTTTTCCAATTCGAATCATCATTTGTTCAGAAATCGATGGTTTCTTCTCGGCCGTTCATCACGCGACAATCAACGTCGATGGATCGTCAAATTGATGATACCATCGTGTGAAGAGGGTCACGCGCTGTCCATCGGCATGGCTCGTTCTTCATTTCAGTGATTCGATCATTCAAATTTATGCAACTAGGGTTCGAAATTCCTAGCAGGTGGCGGTGGCGCAAGGTGCTATAGGCGGTCGTTCGTCATCGGGGTGGGGTCAGTGTGCTCGATTTGTCGAGACGAGGAGGATGGTGGTGGTCGACATCGCAACGGTGGTCAGTAGTGATCATACGACGTAGTCAAAGTTAGGTCAACTGATGTAGAGATGGGTTCAGTTCCGTGTATTCGAACTTGCTTACGAATGATGAAGCAAGGTGACGTGTTAATTTTTTTTCTTTTTTTTATTGATTTTATAATAAAGCGTATAATATTCTAATTCGAATAACTTTTACATACGAGGTCCAATTCACTTGTTGTTTTCTCCTCTGCGATCCTAGCAAAATTCCAGACATTTTGACGCCGGTTTGGTCAGATTCTGAGACTGTTCAAATTTTGGGTTTAAATTGGATTTGAATTCAATTTAAATTCAGAAAGTGAGTGTATTAACCCACTCACAACTTCTAAGATTTCTTATGCTTGCTAAATTGATTTATGATGTGATTAGAAATTTATTTATGACTGTTTGGCATATTTTGAATCATCATCTCAGTTTATTTGAATTTATGTGAATAAATAGTTATTTAATTTATTACTAAATATAAATTGCCAATAAATACCTATTATTTATTATCTGTTCTATATTGATGTTATTGATTGAATTGGATGATGATTGCAATAAATGTTTGACGATTGATATTGGATGAATGGATGTTGCATTTTATATTGTTATAAACTGCAAGTTGTTGTATATTTTATTTCATTCGGGATTGCGGTTTGAAATGATATATAACCGTATTGATATTTTAAATTACGGATTGAAATGATAAATATCCGTATCACTTGACCATAGGACAGAAAATTATATACAGACACCGTGGTCTATATATAAAAATATTTTGAAATGATTTCTATGGTTTTGTAAAGAAATATATGGTTTTAGATAAATAATGATTTTAGATATTATATAAATGTTATTCTATCCTTAATCTTTAAGCTATGTATAATTGTTTTAATATAGAATAAGCTTAATAATAAGCTTGATTTTTATTAAAGATAATATGATTAAGTAATTAAATTGTATTTTAATATAGAGTTTGAATGGTCTAAATCAAATTAAGGTTGGAAGATAAATTTGAGATATATTTGAAATTGAATTTATTTAAGAATTAAACTCAAATAAGCTGATGTGAAATTTATTAAATTGAAGATTAGAGGGTATGATTTTTATAACTTGATTTTGGTTTAAGGTTAATTAAATGAATATTTCAAGTACAAATAAATTGAAGGAAATATTTAGTTATTTGAAATTTGAGTTTTATTTAAATGACAGTGTATTTATTAAGTAAAATATTTCGAAACTAAATAATATAAAATTGAATTGTTGAATCGTAATTACCAAACTTAGTTTTGAAATTGTTGAGTACTTAAAGTTTGAAATATGTTGAATTTGAAATGGCTTATTTTGTGGATCAAATCTGTGTTGAAATCGATAAAATTTGGAATAGTTTATTTGGAAACTAAATCAAATTGAATTGTTTTGGATTTGGTTAAATATAAAATGTAGAAATTTGAGTTGTTTTGGAATTGATTTGTGAAATTAAAGAAGCCATTGTATTATATAAAGTATTTTAAACTTTTAAACCATTTAAGTGGTGGAAGTTACGTTTCAAAGTTTTAGTTTCAAAGGATTATGATTTGAAAGTGTTATATTTCAAATGTTTTGATTTCGAAGAGTTATAACGTTGAAAGTGCTATGATTTTTGGAAAGGATAGATTTGAAATAAAAATGATATTATATTGATTTGGGTTTTAATAAAAATGATATCATATTGGTTTGGGTTTTGAAATGGAAATGATATCGTATTCATATGGTTTTGAAATGGATATTATATTTTGGTTTTGAAGTATAAATTATTTTGAAATGACCGCGGTGTTATGATAACGTTTGGTTGTTAAAGAGACCGGGATCGGAAGTTGTCATACTCTCTGCCAACTCCGAAAACCACTTTAACAACCGTGTACGCGGTGGAGATTCCAGAATGAAGTAGGATGGTTGCGGCGTTCCTTTGAGGTATATACGTGGACCCGACTACCGTGAGTTGGCATAAGGTGGCTAAAACAGGAGCGATCTCGAGCCAAGGAGGTAGCCCCTCTTATCGGACACACTCCTTTGATATTATGTTATGATTTTTAAATTGATTTGGTGGCCACTTTTGATTTTTGATTTGGGGGTGTGGCTCAAGGTGGGCAGTAGTAGCTGCTACGCGTTACCATCATCCCGTCTACGTAATTGGTATATCTACCCTGGCATTGCCTTGTGTGTCGTCTCACCTACCCTAGCGCGCCTTGTATGAGTTTGGTTTTCTCCTGTAGCCCGTGAAGTATCCTTTGGTGGCTTCCTGATCAGGAGGGACTATGATACTGGATGGACTACTGGGGCTATTATTGTGTTAAGGGGGAGATTGGGTAACTCCTTAATGATATTTAAAGTAAGTTTATTTTACTATAGACATTATTATAATAGCGAAATATTACTACATAGTAAATAGTTTAACGGATCCTTTGGAAACGTGAATCCCGAACATCTCTTAAGTTACTGCACTTACGTTTGACACTGGATAGGAGATGTCAAATCCCATAAAAATCTCTGACGCCGTTCCACTCGTATTATTTACATTGATTTAACTTACATAAGATCTTTTAGTTCTGACTCGAGTGTTTTGTCTTTCCAATACGCTCGGGTCAGCCTGAGCATTTCAGGATTTGAAGACTTCATTTTTGGAGGACGAAGACAAAGATTTTATTACTATTATTTATTATATTATTCTACTACATTCGTACTGTTCCGCTGCATCGTTATTTATTATTCTCTAGTATGTATAATTCTGATTCTATATTGTATTAGTATAATCAATTGTTTTGTAAAAAGCTTCATGAACTGTTATTTGATTATTATATTTTGTCATTCCACTGTTGTTATCCCACCTTTTGGTCAAGGCTGGAATATCAACAAATTGGCAAGGAAGAATGGATATCAGGATTGGAAATCGATTGGAAACATGGCTGCAATCGATGTCGTTAAAATTTGACCATGATCCGATCAGGACGGAATCGATTGGAGATGATGATCAAGGCTAAGGGAAGCTACATTTCAAATTTCAGGTCAATCGGAGTTTGTATGCTCGAGATATGATGGATTAAGGTGCGCAAGGACTGTTTCGTATCGATGCATTTCGCATCGATCAGCAGATGGTGTGTCGAATCGATATGGTTTGTGTCGATCCACATGGATGCGAATAGTGCATTCGTATCGATCAGATGGGAAGGCCAGAGGGATTTCGACTCGATAGTAGTAGACCCGGATTGGTAACCATGCGTGTGGTGGTTTGTTCGAATCGATGACGTTCGTGTCAATCAGGTTGGAGGCAGCCGACACATTTTGAATCCATGCTCTCGTATCGAGCGCAGTTAAGTTTGGTTCGTATCCATCCACTCTACAGCCCTTCTTAGTATCCAAGCGGTTTGTGGTTGCTCGAATCGATTGCATTCGCAAATGATCATGGGATGAATGCTATTCGTATCCATATGAATATGGCCTTGTTCGTATCCACCTCAAAACAAATCACTTCGTATCGATCGTATTACAGCGATTGATACAGAAGACCTCATCAAGGCGAACATGGGCTGGGTCAAATAGGTATGAATAGAAGGTCACCGTTGGATTCGAAAGAAGGGTTGAAGCCTCGGTCAACACGGCGAACGATATGGATCTACTCCAATTCATCGCTCCATGTCACGAGCAAACACGTGCTTTTGATCGATGCAAAGAAGATGGATACGAAACCATGGACACGAACTCGGCAGCCTTCGAAGAACACCAGATTGCATCGATCATATCTCCTAAACCACAGATCCAAATGCAACGAAATTTTCACAGCGGCTTGCATACATGCTAAAGAACGTCTCTGCCAAGTTTCAGCTCGATTGGACAATTTCTTGATCGATGCGAAATCAATTCGCATCAATTACAGATCGAGTCGAAACTTGTTGGACCGGTCGCGTGGGCCACTCACGTGCCAGAAGGAGTCTCCTAAAGTGTGAGCACGATATCAGCCTCCTATGCCTATAAATATCCCCCTGAAGTCTACAGAAAAGGGGTCCTTTGGCTATTCAACGTTCAGATTCTGCCGGATTCAATTCTACACCTTACCATCGCTGTTGTTCTCAAATTACTTCTGTAATCACTGTAATCATCTGTTACCAGTAAGGTAATCAATAAAAGATAAAACTTTGAAGTGGACGTAGGCCGGAGATAGCCGAACAACTATAAATCTCGTTTTCCTGTTTGTTATTTCTGAATTGTTGTTTGTTGTTTGTTTAGATCTGAGATTTGTATTTGAATATTGCTGATTTGTATTCTACACTGGTGCTTTCACGATACTTGGGATTTGTGACCATTTTTGGCGCAAACACTTTGGTACTTTCATTGAGAAGGACTAGCACCCGCTACATTGAATTGAAGTTCAGATTTGAAAAGCGTGAAGAGTTCAGATTTGAAAGACAATGACTCGACAGACAAGCAGAAGACAAAGGGCTGAGAGAAGCCAGTAGGAAGGAACTCAAGAAGCATCCTCCAGAGCCGGGGAAGGATAAGCTTCTATCTACATCACCAGGGATGAAATGGAGGCTATGACCAATTCATTGCAAGAGAGATTGTTGAAAAGTCAACAGGACATGATGCAGACTTTTTTTGAATAGATGAGAGCTGCAGGAACACAAAACCTTAGACCGACTACAGTGACTGCGAATGTGGAACAAGGAACGAGGGTCGCGGAACCCAATGGAGGACAGAATACAGAACCAGAGGGCAATCAACAAAGTCTTAAGGACAGGCCCGCAGGATCTGACACTGGAAGGCCTATGGATGGAGCTCAACAGGCTAGAGCGTGCGCTAACATTAGTGAACGCATGAGGAGTATGCACCGGAATTCTCTCAGTGGCATGGGGGCAACCTTTGACAGATAATGCTGGATTAGCTGAGATTATTAGGAGAACTATGCGTGGAGGTCTGACCAATAGAGATTTGGAAGGGGCGAACAAGAGTCCGCTCACATGGGAAATCAGGATGGCTTGAAATCCGCCTGATTGCAAGCTACATAGTGTGGAAGTATACAATGGCAAGGTTGATCCAACAGATCATCTGATGAGATACACTAGACATATGGAAGTGTTGGGGGCATCGAAGGAAGTTATGGCCCGATGTTTCCCTCTGTACTTGACGGATATAGCCGCGATGTGGTTTAGGCAGTTGGAAGAAGGGTCTATAAGAACATGGACGGAGTTGGTGGATAGATTTCTGAGGTAATTTCGAGTTCATATTAAGAGGCCTAAGAATGTGATGACGCTAACGTCGGTAAAGCAAAGGATGGATGAATCACTCAGAGCTTTTCTAGCTCGACTCAATGCGGCGGTTGCTTCGGTGAATCGGCCGGATCCATCGATGGTCTTGATGGATGCAGTATCGGGAGTTAGAGAGGATCGGATTTCAAGGTATCTTTAATACGAGACCCACCACTGGATCTCGGGTAATTCTTTCACGAAGCTGAGGGATTCCTTCGACAAGAGAATGCATGCTCAGATTTAAAGTTGAAGGAAGTGAATGCGACTGAGGGTGGAGGACCATCCAGCGAAGGTTCGGATAAAGATAAAGGAAAAAGAAAGTTGGATGATGATTTTGGAAAAGCTAGGAAGCAATGGAAGGATCCAAAGTTTTCCGCATACACAGGATTAAACAAGACGTTGGAGCGGATATACCTGGAAACCCGGAATCGCCTTCCCTACCGAAGGCCGGCTAGGAGAGAACCTTCTGAACGTGAAAGGGCATTAGGAAGGCACTGCCTCTTCCATAATTTGGATGGGCACGATACCAACAGCTGCAGGCACTTGAAGGATATAATCGAGGAGCATGTAAGGAATGGACAGTTGCGAAAATATGTCAGAACTCGGAATGCAGCGGTGGAGCAGGAGCAACCACCGCCTACCTCGAGCAACGATGGTGTGAGGCCCAGGAATGATGGTCGATTGGTTATCAATTGACCGGGATAATATAAAATAAGTAGCAAGCTACTGGAAAACGACCAAGTCATTTACTCATGTACGGGGACAAAGGTAGCCCCTAGGCATGCTCTGAATGATGATAAACCGCGATGCTATGGTTTGTGAAATCTGCCTTTTGTTTTTGGATTAGACACTTGCTTTTCTGGTTTGGTTTTGGAGTTTGGTTTGAACTCCTGGTTTTGTTTGCTTTCTGGTTTGGATTTTCATTTGGATGATTTTTTTCTGTTTTGGATGTTGGTTCGGATTCCTGATTTCTGATTTGATTTGGATTTCGGATTGGATTTTAATTGGACTTTTTATCTGGTTTTTCAGAAAATGGTCGTCAGGTATGGATTATCCCTGGCAAGGGGTAAGTCTCTTCGTCCGCATGTGGAGAATTGGCTTATTCAGGTCGTTGAGTATGGACTATGCTCAACAAGGGTCCGGAGTGACCAGAATTCGTCCTAGGACTTAGGCCCCATATTATCGATTATTGTTTCAGGTCGCTGAGTATGGACTATGCTCAACAAGGGTCCTGAAAGACCAGGATTCGGCTTAGGACTTAAGCCATGGCATTGTACAACGTCCAGGGACACTGGACCACGGTCGTCAAGTGTGGATTGCGCTTGGCAAGAACCCAGAGAGGTTAGCTCAACGTCCAGGGACACTGGACAATGGTCGTCAAGTGTGGATTGCGCTTGGCAAGAACCCGGAGAGGTTATGGATTTGGATATCGACCCGGAGAGGTCCTTGATTCAGTTGTTGGCTATTGGATAAGGATGGATTAGGACTCGGTTGTCAAGTTCAGATGGATACGGAATTGATTAGAGGTTTGGTTACTGGATTTGGGGATTTGGCATCGACTCGGAGCAATCGAGAATGATGTACTCTGATGATATAGCTATGGACTTCGGATATCGCATTCGGAACTATTCAAAACACGCCTTCTTATCACAAGGCATGTTTTGGGGGGCAAATGTTATCCCATCTTTTGGTCAAGGCAGGAATATCAACAAATTGGCAAGGAAGAATGGATATCAGAATTGGAAATCGATTGGAAACAAGGCTGCAATCAATGTCGTTAAAATTTGTTCGAGCTCCGATCAGGACGGAATCGATTGGAGATGATGATCAAGGATAAGGGAAGCTACATTTCAAATTTCAGGTCAATCGGAGTTCGTATGCTCGAGATATGGATGGATTAAGGTGCGCAAGGACTGATTCGTATCGATGCATTTTGCATCGATCAGCAGATGGTGTGTCAAATCGATATGGTTCGTATCGATCCACATGGATGCGAACAGTGCGTTCATATCACTCATATGGGAAGGCCAAAGGGATTTCGACTCGATAGCAGTAGACCCGGATTAGTAAGCAAGCGTGTGGTGGTTTGTTCGAATCGATGACGTTCGTGTCAATCAGGTTGGAGGCAGGCGGCACATTTTGAATCCATGCTCTCGTATCGAGCGTAGGTAAGTTTGGTTTGTATCCATCCACTCTACAGCCCTCCTTAGTATCCAAGCGGTTCGTGGTTGCTCAAATCGATTGCATTCGCAAACGATCATGGGATAAATGCTATTCGTATCCATACGCATATGGCCCTTGTTCGTATCCACCTCAAAACAAAGCACTTCGTATTGCAGCGATCGATACGGAAGACCTCATCAAGGCGAACATGGGCTGGGTCAAATAGGTACGAATAGAAGGTTACCATTGGGTGCGAAAGAAGGGATGAAGCCTCGGTCAACACGGCGAACGATATGGATCTACCCTAGTTTATCGCTCCACGTCACGAGCAAACACGTGCTTTTGATCGATGCGAAGCAGATGGATACGAAACCATGGACACGAACTCGGCAGCCTTCGGAGAATACCAGATTGCATCGATCATATCTCCTAAACCACAGATCCAAATGCAAAGAAATTTTTGCAGCAGCTTGCGTACATGCTAAATAATGTCTCTGCCAAGTTTCAGCTCGATTGGAAAATTTCTTGATCGATACGAAATCAATTCGCATCGATCACAGATCGAGTCGAAACTTGGTGCGTCCTCGAAAAGGCATTAAGTAAAGAATTTAACATACAATGTATTTTATTCAAATAATCACTTATAACCTTAAAATCGTATTAGAAAATCTTTAATACGCTTCTACTACGCCACCCCGATATCGATTTTACAGATAATATAATTTATATATGAAAAAAGTCATAAAAATTTTAAAACTTCAAAAAAAATTCTAATTCCCGGATTTACGGAAAATTTCGACGGAGTCTCCTTTGCGCGGCTCGATGGAAATTTTTTACAATTTAATATATAACAAAAATATAACCAATATATATCAAATATACATCTCATCTCAATGATGAGGCATCCCGAAAGGCAAAAATATAATTTCGCGGTATATAATCTGAGATACGTACCTTATTATTTATAATACATGCGAGTTCGCTTGTATTAAGTAAGCAAAAGCATGTAAAACCCCGCATATATGCCCATACGGTCTTCAAATGTACCTATCTCAACTCAATTTAAGAAATAGTTGCATATAACATTATAGAAGTGTGTATAAGTCTAATATTACCATATAACATGGATTTTGAATCCCAACAATAAATACAAGCAGAAATACACAACATAAAACGATTAAACACAATCAAAAAAATAAAAACGATGGTTTGCAACAAAAGAAACCATCCGATCATCAATATCCATTCAATTAATCCAATTAATTCATAACCATGTGAATTTTTTACTATACAATGTCAATTTTAATTTATACCCTTCATTTCTTATTAACATTCATTTCATTACCTTTTAATTAATTCATTTTAATTTATTTGCATTCAATCAATTTTTATTCAATTAGATTCACATTCAATTGATTTTTCATTCAATTTATTTATTTCTAATTAATTTACATGCACTTAACAACATTAATTAATTCACATTCTATTATTTTACACTTTTTTATAGTTACATTCATTTTCTTTCTTCACTTCATTATTTCATTCTGATAATTCATATAATTAATTACATTTAAGAAGTAATTTAATTGCATACCATATTCCACATATATTTTTTATATCAATTCACATTCACTTATTAATATTCATTTCATAAATCACACAATGGATTTATATTCAATTCATTCGCTTTTAATTGATTTACATTCAACTAATTTGGTTTCAATTCAATCTTTTATTTCAATCAATATAAATTGCATTCACATATGATTTATTTCAATTCAATATACTTTTATTCAATCGATTTGTTTATATTTATATTTGTTTCATCCATATTTAATTGGTTTACATTCCATTGATTTCTTTCAATTTATTAACACTCGTTAGAAATTCAATATATTCATTTTTTTTCAATTCAGTTTGTGAAATTCCAATTTGTTTCACCTTTTTGTTTAACTTATTTCATATAAATTCATTGGTGAATCATTATACAATTATTCCACTTAACGTTGCTTATGTTGAATTTGTTTCCACTTAGTATATCCTTTTCTATTTACATACACTAATATCATTATAAATTAGCAAGATTTGTTATAAATATTTTATACAACTTAACTCACTTCTATTATTATCACTTCATATCTTATGTTATTATTAATTCATTGATTCACTTTATTTATTCAAATTCACATTATTAATTTACTAAAGTAAGTTTCATTTTATAACTCAATTCGTATTAATAACCTATTTTTTCTTCTTTTCACAATTAATTCATTCAGCTTCTCTTAAGTCCACTTTAGTTCATAATTTTTTTTTAATAACTTGTCCCATATTATATTAGTTAACATTCAAATTTTATTCAAACTACTCCTCTTGCAATTAAATTTTTTCAATAAAATTCCATTAACCATATTTTTTTTTACTTGCACTCATTAATTTTATTCAATTTCTACATGCTTAAGTTACATTACAAGTCCTTATTCATTTTTAGTTCATTTTATAACTCAAATGAAATTAATCCACTTTACCACTTCCATTTAATATCCAATTTAATTTATTAAGTTAAACTTCAATTTATTTTAGTCCATTACTCAATTTTATTTAATCTTATTGAAGTTATACTTTTTTTCTTCTCTTATCATTCAAATTCAAAAAAATTAGTATTTGTCTTAGCATAATATTCTCAAATCTACAATTTATTCATTCAAAATTCCATTTTATCATTTTATCTATTTCATTTCAAGTGCAATTCATTTTTTTTAAGCTTTCATGAGTTAAATATATTTTATTTACTTCATTTCATTAACTCGATTAATTTAACATCTCTTAAGTTAATTATTTTATTTCATTTCTCGGCTTTAAATTTATTTTATTTTCTTATTCCAATTAATAATTTACAAACTTATTTATCATCCATTTTTTTGAACTTTAAGCTCAAACTATTTCCATATATATATATATATATATATATATATATATATATATATAAAATCACATTTAGAATATATGTATATAATTTTTTTCAATCCAAAACTTGTTTTAATCGAAAATAAATTTCTTTTGGTAGCAATCTTCACTTAGAAACTCGAAAATGAACACCGACGATGCTGCAGTCATCCCTAGAATTATTTCCTAGCAACCAAGCGAGTTTAATGCTTTTATTTCTTTTAAAAATATTTTCAAAATATTTTTCTAGTTAAAACTCTTCCAGATAATACTATTATTAAAATTTTAAGGCATGAAAACAATTTTGATAACAAAAGGATTTTAAATTAAAAATTATCAAAATTTTAAAATCATTTCTATATATAAGCTATATTGCAAATATACTTAAACAAATTTCCTTAACTTATTTACCAAATAATCCATTAATTTACAACTTGGTCATTTTAATCAATTCTCATTTTAATTTTTTTTCTGTTTAATTTAAACCTCAAATTCTTCCTAAAATAAAATTTATTAAGTATTCGTTTTATTTTTAATTCAACAAATAATCGATGATAATTAAATGTTATCATTTCCAAACAACAATTTCATTAAAAATTATCATTTTATCATTTTATATATAATAAAATTTAGGTAAAACTATTTCATTTACCCGACTTTTTTTACATATTGTATCGACTTGCCTCATTTAAGTGTTTAGAAACCCTTATCGATGCCACGACGTCCCGCACAACAACCAAAATTCATAAACAACCCAACGGATAAGTGAACACAATATAAAACATTTTATATCACTAGCAAGTCCGCTCTCATACACACACACACACACACACTCACTCTTAAACGGACTCATTCTAGGGTATTAATACCCTATCTCTAATGATTCAAACCCCATAAAGCCAAGGTTATCGCTAAACCTTCGCTTGATACCAACTGTGGCGACCCACATTTCGTAAGGTTTAAATCGACAACAATCTACATATGTCCGACTTAAACAATCCAAAACGTAGATAATCAATGGGGTAAATAAGAAAAATAACAAGAGAAGAAGAAACAAACACAGAATCTCACGGCGGAAACGATAAAATATGATAATCAAATAAAAATTCAAAGGTTGTTTATTATACATATGATCGTAATCTACACGCATTTATCAGAGTTATATCTATACATCAGGGATAAATAATCAATACAACAGAATAGCATGATGTAGCGGATACAATAATAGTAATATACCAAAATTCCATCTACGTCCTCCAGAGAATAGTCTTCAATATACTGAAAAAACTCAGGACTGACCCGGCATAATAAAAAGACAAAACACTCGAGTCAGGTCTAAAATAATCTTATGTAAGTCAAATCAATATCATAAATATGAATGCAATAACTTAAGAGATGTTACGGGATTTTCTATCTCCTAAGGATCCGTTAAACTATTTATATATAATAGTATACTCTATAATAGATAATGTCTATCAGTAAAATAAATATCAAAATAGCATTAAGGCTTTACATTGATCCACCTTAACACATTTTTACAGTTTTAAACCAAAATCGTAATGGGCTCGTGTAACGACCCGTAAATTTCGACAATTTAATTTGTTTATTTAATAGGATTTTTGTAATTTATTTTAGTAGAAACAATAAAGGGGTTAAATAAATGTTAAAATGAAGGCTAAAATAAATTATGTAAATGGTGACTTAAAACCTATTTATAGAAATTTGAATAAAATCCAATTTGATTTAAGTAGAAAAAGGATTCTTACCTGGATATAAAATTTAATATGAGAAATTTATGAAAATATTAAATTGATTTAATGCAATAAAAGAGTGTGAACGGTAATTGGAATAAATTAAGGAATCATGTTATTGCAAGCTAATAATTTACGACTTGAATGAAATTCCAATTCATTAAAAGCATTTAAATGTTATGATTTGATTTTAAATGGAATATGAGAAAAACAAATGTAAGGATTTGATTAATATATATGTTATTTGTTCAGGGTATTGAAAAAAATTGGGAATCCAATTGTAATTAATGGTAATAATGTTGGTATTAGCTAATAAATATAATTTCAATGCAATACCCATAAACGAATGTAATGAAAAGAATGTATGAAAATGTATACTAGGTTATTTATCAAATAAAAGGAAAGAAAAGTAAATATCGAATTGATTGATGAATAAATATGCATTGAATAGTAATTGAATGTAAAGTTAATGGTAATTGTATAAAATAAATATAAGATAATGAATTGCAATAATTGTGGGTTGATAATAAGGTGTGAATGGAAAAGTGATTGTTATATTATTTGAATGGAATTCCAATTTGATGGGAAAGGTAAATGGGTATTTGGTAACAAAATTTAAAACGGACTTAAATAGTGAATTTATCTAATTAATATATAATAAATAATGACTGAATAAAAACCTATACCTGTAAATATCTATAATATTTGAGTGGAGATAACAAATTTATAAATGTTAGATTGAGAGTTTTACAACAATTATTATGAATTATATACTTAGTTCGTTCAATTAAATCAGAAACCATTGCAATAAATATAAATTTAATGTTATGCAATTGAGATAAACAATTGGAAAATGTTAAAGTATCTGGACATACATACTAAAATAAATGGTACCCACGATGGTATTATGATAAATAGTGAATTTAAGAATAGGAATCAGGATTTATTTATGTATATGGAAACTTAAAGTCTAATAATTGAATTTAATTGCAATTAAATGAGATTGAATATAGTTAAATAATTCATTATTTGAAATAAAGATAATGTGAGAAATTTGTGTGATAATTTGGAATCCAATATTTAAATCCATCTGTTGACAGGAATGAATGGAATGCTAATTTATTTATTTAACTAAACGGAATTTTGGGATATAATTTATAATTTGGGAATTTAATGAAATTAAGGATTTATATTGAAATTTATAATTTACCTTCTTTAAATTTGGCATCTAAACTTTTTGGAATTTTTTTAAATGATTAAGAATTTTAAAAGTGATAAAATGAGTTAACTTTAGAATTTAAATATAAAATTTGGATTTATTTACTAATTCTTAATTTATCTAATTAATATAAAAATAGCCATTTTGGTCACGGACTCGGATTTCGACGAAACCAGTTTCATCGGATCCGTAACAGCGAATTATTGTAGGGTTTCAAGTTTCGTAGCAATCGGACTTGTCGTTTGATCGTACGAATGCGAAACGCCTTGAAATCGATTTAATTGAAATCAATTTGAAATCAATTTGAAAATATTGATTTCAGCATAACTTCTTCATACGATCGAATTTGGACATGAAACGTTTTCCATCGCGTTCAGAATATTTTAAAACACCTATTTGGATATATGGGTTTAACAAATTTCGTTGCGGGGTCAGAACGGGCTTTATGGGCCACGTTAGCGGAAGCACGCATACCTATCCAACCTGATCCATCTATTCGAATCTATAACCTACCTATATAAACCAAATTATAAACCCTAGCCTCCATCTATCTTCATTTCTTTGTGCGTTCATTTCCCTCAAACTCCTCCTTTCCAATGGCTACAAACCCTAGATCCAGTTTCAATCAAATCAAAAGTCAAAATTCAATCTCCTCAAACCATAGCAAATTATATATGGATTTGAAGATCTCGACGAGCGCAACCTAAATCTACAATTCGTTTTTGAAATCGAATTAAATCTTTTCAAGAAAACCCAGTTTATTCTCGGCCATCCGTTGCGTCGAAAACATTTGTCGCCTGATCGGAAATTGGTTTCTAGGTGTAGAAGTTGACCAGGGGAGTTCATCGGCATAATTTGTTTGTCGATTCAACGGCCAGATCGACCACAAGAATTCGTTTAGGGTTTTAAGCATGGGTCGGCGGCTGTCGGATGGGTGGAAGATGGACCATCGTGAGGCCATGGGTGAGTTCAACTCGGGGAGAGGAGCGCAGGGCAGGTCTTCGATAGGGGTGTAGGTGGACGTGGCGACCGTGAGGCGAGGTCAAAGTACGGTCAACGCATGGAATTTGGGTTTCACGAGCTCGGGTTCTTTTGCGTACTGGGGAAGATGATTGTAGCGTGTAGGTGACGTGGACTTCTTTTTTTTATTTTATTTTCTATTTGTTTTGTTTTAATTTAAGTTTGATTTAAATTCGTTTAACTCGAATAATTTTTTCATACGAACTCCAATTCACACGCGATTTTTTTTTGTTAGGATCGTAATAAAATTCCGGATCTGTTGACGCTAGTTTGGACCAATTTGGAGACTGTCCAATTTTTGAGTTTAAATTGGATTTGAATTCAATTTAAATTCAAAAGGTGAGTGTTTTAACCCACTCACAACTTCTAAAATTTCTTATGTTTGTTAAATTGACTTAAGATAAGGGTAGAAGTTTTTTTATGGCATTTTGACATGTTTTATTCATCATCTCTGTTAAATCGCATTTATTTAATTTAACTGTTAATAAATATTATTATTGCTTATAAATTGACAGTTAAAATTTATTTAAATTGCTTATAAACTTCCAGTTTAACAGTTATTAATTTATTTATTGAATATAAATTGTTAGTTAATAACTGTCAATTATTCCCTGTTATATTTTATATGCTATATATTTTGATGTTTGTTTAAATTGATGATAATTGAATTAAATTGGTTGATGGTTGATATTGGGTGAATGGATGATGTGTTCTGTCTTATAAAATCTGCAAGTTATCATGCATATTCATTTCATTCGGGATTGCGGTTTGAAATGATATACAACCGCATTTTTATTTTAAATTGCGGATTGAAATGATAAATATCCGTATCACTTGACCATAGGATAGAAAATTATATACAGGCACCGCGTTATATATATAAAATTATTTTTGAAATGATTTTTATGGTTTGGATATGATACGGTTTAACAAATATTAAATTTGGATATGATATAGATATATTTTATATATATATACATAGTTAAATTGTTGAATTTAAGCTATGCATGAACCTGTTAAATAAAAATGAATAAGTTGAAAATGGCATTTGATAATTTATATCATACGATTAAGTACAGTTTAAGATCTTGTATATATATAGAGTTTTAAATGATTCAAATCAATTAAGATTGAAAGATAAATTGAAATTTAAATTTGAATTGAGCTTATTTAAAAATCTAACTGCATAAGTTAATGTTAATTGGTTAAATTGGACATTTTAAAAGTTATGATATTTATAACTGGATTTAATGAATAATTCTAGTATAAATAAATGGAAGGAAATATTTAGTGTTAATAAATTGAGTTTACTTTAATGGTTATGGATTTATATAAACCTTTCAAAACTAAATAATAAGAAATGAATTGTTGAATAGAAATTTCCAACCTTAGTTTTGAAATTCATTAAATACTCAAAGTTGAAAATATTGAAATCGAAGTGTTTTATTCAAACTGAAAGTGAATCTAAAAGTTATGGGTTTAGACTGAATTTAAAATGAATAAAGATTGTGAAGGTGTGGGAATTATATATTTTAAAGAAATTTTAAATTCAACTGTTTTATTTTATATACTGTTGAATATCCAAACCATTTAAGTTTTGAAGTTATGGTTTTAAACTATGGATTTCGAAGTATTGTGTTGAAAGAAAAAATTTCAAATATTTGGTTTCGAGGTATTATAAATTTTAGAAGTGGCATGATTTTTGAAAAAGAAATATATATGAAATAAAATGATATCATTTTATTTGGGTTTTTAAAAGGAAATGATATCGTATTTATGGGTATTGAAATGGATAATTATATTCTGGTTTTGAAAGTATAATTATTTTTAAAATGACCGCGGTGTTATAATAACATTTGGTTGTTGAAGAGACCGGGATCGGAAGTTGTCATACTCTCTGCCAACTCCGAAAACCACTTTAACAACCGTGTACGCGGTGGAGATTCCAGAATGAAGTAGGTTGGTGGCGGCGTTTCCTGTAAGGTAAATACGTGGACCCAACTCCCGTGAGTTGGCATAAGGTGGCTAAAACAGGAGCGATTGACGGGTTAATAAGGTAGCACCTTTGATCGGACACATCCCTTCGATATTATACTTTGACTTTTGGATTGATTCGGTGGCCACTTTTGATTTCTTTGATTTTGGGGTGTGGCTCGAGGTGGGCGGTAGCTGCGGCTATGCGTTACCATCGACCCGGAATCGTAATTGGTATATCTACCCTGGCATTTCCTAGTTGTGTCGTGTCACCTACCCTGGCACGCCTTATACGATTTTGGCTTTGTACCATACCTATGGAGTGCCCTCTGACGATGCCTAATACGGGGGAGATTACGGTGCTGTATAGACTATGGGAATATATTTTGTGTTAAGGGCTATATGGGTAACCCCTTAACGCAATTTAAAAGTAAGTTTATTTTATAAATAGACACTATTATAATAGCGCAATATACTACATAGTAAATAGTTTAACGGATCCTTAGGAGATGTAAATCCCGATCATCTCTTGAGTTACTGCACTCATATTTATTTCTGTTAGTTTAACTCACATAAGATCTTTTAGTTCTGACTCGAGTGTTTTTGTCTTTTCAAATTCGCTCGGGTCAGTCCGAGCGTTTCAGCATTTGAAGATTTAGCTCTGGAGGACGAAGACGAAGATTTATATTATTATTATTTATACTAATGCACTACACTCATATTGTTCCGTTGCATTGATATTATTGGTATGTGAACTCTGATATTTATTGTATAAAGAAGAATCAAATGTTTTGTAAACAGTTTTATGAACTGTATATTTATTATTATATTTTATCCTTCCGCTGTGAGATTCTGTTTTGTTTTATTTCTTTCTCGTCTTATTTACCCATAACAATCCGCCCTTCCGTATGGTTTGAATTGGCATGTGTGTCGATTTAAAATCGTGTGAGAAGGCGGGATGTTACAGTTGGTATCAGAGCTTTGGTTTAGCGATAAACCTTAGCTTTGTGGGGTTTGTCTCTTTATTAATATGGTAGTAATACCCTATGGGAGTCGCTGAGAGTATACATATGAGAGAGCGTATTTGTTAGTGTTATAAAAAGGTTTTGATATTGTGACAATCTGTTCCATTTTGTATTTATAAATTCTGGTTGATGCATGGGACGCTGTGACATCAATAAGGATTTCTAAACACTTAATAGGACAGACCGACATAATATTTGTTTTAATATAGGTGAATGAAATAATTTTGCCTATTATATTTTCTATATATAAAAATACTTTATAAAGACATATGTTTTGTTGCTATGGATTGGTTGTTAGGAAATAAAGTGTATAAATAATAATAGAAATAAGATTGAAAAATAAAATGAATGAAATTTTGAAATTTAGAACTTAAGTCCTGGGGTTTTGAAATTTCTTTCGAATAAATTTTGGAATATAATAATATTGTTTATAAGTATTTTCTGATATAAATATTTTAGTATAATTCTGAAGAACTGTTTTAAAGAAGATTTTGGAGAAAATAAGTTTTGTACTTTCCTCTCTGTCGCTAGAAAATAATTTCGGTGATGGCGGCCGCATCATCGACTTTCATTTTCGAGTTTCCAAGGGGGAAGGCCACTGTAGTGGTTTTACTACAGATTTATTTTGATAGAAAAATATATATTTTGAATTGTTTTAAATATAATTAGAGATGTATAAGTTGTAAGAATATATTTATTTATTGTTTAAAATAATTTGAAATTTAACCCAGTATTTAATTCTTAAATTTCCATTAATTAACTGTTTCAATTATTGTAGTGAAATGAAAAGTAGGTAATTAATAATTGAAACCCTAAATAAAATAAGAGATGTAAATGCTAAGTTATAAATGGGAATTAAAGGAAATTTGGAATTTGTAACATATGAAACAAAGAGTGATATTGTTGAACATTAAATTTAATTAAAGGATGATAAAACTTGTATAACTTCATTTGCATTTTCTTTAACATATATAACTTACCAAATATAAAAAGTTGAAATGTTTAATAAGAAATGCATTGGAATTTGTACAAGTGAAAGTAGGTAATGAAGTATCCAATGAGTTAGCTATTAAATGAGAATTTAATGTTATGAACTTAAGTTATAATTGAAATTTTACCAAATAAATATAATTAAAGGTAAGTATCATAAATAGATGACAATAAACTTTAGTAAATATTAAAGTAAATTATTTTAATAAACCGAACGATGAATACTGTAAATAAATAAGTTAAGCAGTGAATAAATGAATGTAAAATAATAAAAGGAAAATTCATGATATGAATGAGTGGAAATTTTGATAGAAATACGGTGAATTAATTGTAAGTAATAAATGAAAATTTTAAATAATCACTGAATAAATGAAAGAAAGAAAATCAAACAACTAAAGTATGAAATAATTTGATAATAAGTTAATTTGATTTGTTGGTTTGAATTGTTGTTGTTTAAATTATGGTTGTTTGGGTAAGATACTTTAAAATTGGGACTGGATGAAAGAATAATCTATTTAGTTTTATCTAAGGCTGTTGAGTAAATGATGCGCTAATAGTTTATTCTTAATTCAGTATAATTTTAAAAGTTTGAACCCGAACAACTACTTGATTGTTTGGTTGAACGGTTGCTTTGAATTTGTTGTGTATGCCATTTGTCGATTTGATGGTTGCTGTACTAATTTGTTGTTAGTAATTGAAACCACTTGAATATTTCACTTTATATAAATTGTTAACCCTTTAGATTTTATAAGTGTTTATAAGTGAAATGCAGGTTATGGAAGCAATTGCTACTGCTTTTGGTTCCATAAATTTAGCGTAAGTTGCCCGACAAATAGGTACGTTTTCGGATTACGGTTTATAGCGCTATTTTATATATTTTCCCATGTAGGGATATATATTATTTTGGAAAATATTTTTGTCTATTGTTATATTTATATTATATTTTCTTCCGAGCCTCTCCGTACAAAGGAGACTCTGCCAAAATTTTCTGTAAATTTTGGACTTAGAAAAATTTGAAAATGTTTACAAACTTTAACAATTTATGTATAAAGGATTTAAATAGGTATAAATTGGTATATTTTATGTTAAATTATTTTATTTTGTAAACTTATTTGTTTATAAATTTAATTAAGAAAGATATATTGTTTTCTTATTTCTTCTTTTCCCTTCTTTTCCTTTCCGGGGACGAAAAGTTTTGAGTGGGGGAGAGTGTAACGACCCGTAAATTTCGACAATTTAACAGGTTTTTGTAATTTATTTTAGTAGAAAGAATAAAGGGGTTAAATAAATGTTAAAATGAAGGCTAAAATAAATTATGTAAATGGTGACTTAAAACCAATTTATAGAAATTTGAATAAAATCAAATTTGATTTAAGTAGAAAAAGGATTCTTACCTGGATATAAAATTTAATATGAGAAATTTATCAAAATATTAAATTGATTTAATGCAATAAAAGAGTGTAAATGGTAATTGGAATAAATTAAGGAATCATGTTATTGCAAGTTAATAATTTACGACTTGAATGAAATTTTCATTAAAAGCATTTAAATGTTATGATTTGATTTTAAATGGAATGTAACAACCCAAAATTTTCTAACCCGAAAATTCCAGATAGTTATGAAAAAGAAGAAAGAGATAGAAGAAGAAGAACAGAAACACCAAACATCTCACATTCGCAGCGGATAAAATATAATAAATAATAACAGTTTACAAAAGAATATTATATCTATCGATTACATTTAATATACATCAGAGTTTCACATTATACATAGTCACTGAATATTTACAATTATCAAGTCTCAGATTAATAATAATATAAATACAACAGAATACTCTATACGATATTGCCATCCAGCTCGCCTCCTGAGCTGCAGAACGTCCTAACCTGGAAATCTGTAATACTCGGTCTGACCCGAGCATTACACCAAAGTAACACCCGGGTCAGGCTGGAAACCAGCGTGAGTAAACTAAACTAATATGGAATACCAAAGTAATCAATGTATATAAAACCCGGGGTAACTCAAACCAATTTTACAAGTGCTCAATATGTTATAGGCATAACTAATTTCACACATCCATTACCTAAGTGCCCAAGCTTAGATTTAAATAGTCCACTTCCCTTTAATCACTTCATTCCAATATAGGAATTTCACATACCAATCTATAGTCGAAGTGGTTTCGGGTATTGCCTAATACCCGATCCCACTTCGAGACTCATGTCATCCAAACTCAAATTATCAAAATCAAATACTCAACATTTCATATCAGGAATATCAATTCACTCAAAGCATCCAATAACATTCCATCATTCATAACAAATTTGATCACTTCCAAATTAATTCAATTGATTCTAATTGAATTTCTATCCTCAATCACTTAGATTTCTTTACTTGTTAATTAATTAATTTCAAATCAAATAATTCAATTTTCCCTTCAACATTCATCAGCATTAATCAACCTGGATTAATTATCTTTCTATTTCATTTAAACAACTATCTTTAAGTAACTTCACCATATTACTTATCCTTAACCAAACGACAAGTAATCCTAATTACCTCATGAACAAATTAACTATTTTAGTCACATTAATCCTTAATTACTTATATATTAACTTCTCATAAGTCGCTTATTTTTGACTTATCAATCTTAATTAATCGGTCTTTTATTACTTCATCGATTATATAAATTAATGATTTTTTTTACCATTTACATTTCAATTTACCCCGATCTAATTTAGTTATAGCGATTAAACCACAATATTAATCATTCTTGATTTATCTCAACCTGTAATTAACTATCCGTTTATTTAAATCAGTTTCTCCTTAATTAACCATCCTAGTTAATCCCTAGATTAATTACACTAGTAATTATATTTTATTAATTTCATTAAGTAATTATTTATCCAAATCATAAATTAATTGAATTAATTAATTATTCCTTTTAACATCCCTACTAATTTAATGAATCACAGATCCTTAAACTCTTATTAAATTTAAAATAAACATTTTCTTATTTATGATTTAGGTTTAAAACAACTTAAACCCCAATATTTCGAGTCAAGCTACAATTAACTCGAACATCAATCAAATCCAAGACACATCATCATCAGTGTACATCCAATCAACTCAATCATTCAACCAATTATTTAAATTTAACTATTCAAATTTAAATAAAAGAAAGCCCAACAGAGTGAGATTTACTCACCTTTGCCCCTTAAATTTGCAATCACTTCATTCCCGACTTTGTTTCTCGAGTTATAACCTTGTATAAACATTACACGTTTATTATTAAAATTTTAAATAACCGAACAACCCGTTACCATTTAAATTAAATTAATTAACATTCATGACTAGTTATATATATACATCCTCGTTTCTGAAATAAATGTACTGATCAACCTGAGTTAACTGTTTCATATATATATATGTCATTATTATTTATTTATATCATTATTTTTTTACTTTATTTTTTTCTACAATAAATAGTTAAAGTAAAATGTCACTTTGCTAAAATAAATCTTCCTATTATTATCAGTTTATAACCAAAATTTTATTATCATTATTGTTATTTAAATAAAAAAACAGAGTACCACTTTAAAAATACAACAAAAGGGAAAAATGAGAAACTGCTCACCATAACAAGCTGCGACCCCTAGTCGTGACCTCCACCTCGACAAAGCTGCAACACTCCCCACTTGAAGCCCCCACTGTCCAAGTCGTCACGTCCCCAGGTTGCCACGACCGAGCTTCGCATGCCTCCAGCCTCCTCGCGACCTCACAATGGCCGCCCTACCTCCACTGAACATCGTGATTTCCCCTTACTTCTCCTCAGATCGAAACCCTAGTCCAAACTCCCCTTCGATCGCGCTCGACCTATCATCGAGCTTGTGAATCCTTCTCCTCATCCCGAGCGACTTCGAACATGAATCTGAACCCCGTAGTGATTTCGATACAATCGATTTGAGGATGTGAACACCATTGACTTGCGACGGCCCCCCTCCCCCTTTTTCTCTTTTCGGTGACTTCAAATTAGGTTACACGAATTTGTTTAAGGGAGACTTGGAAATGGGATTCGCACTCTAATAGAAATCATGGGTTTTATTTGGATAGAAGGGAGAATACGATTTTTTTTTATGCGTTCGATTCTGGTCCAGGTTAGAGAGAGGGGGGGTGATAATGTAAAGGGGTGGAGAAGCTTCCTGAGAACGATTGCGAGAAAATGTCTTTGACTATTTAATATATTATATTATAAAATTCCCAAAACGTCTCGCTAATTTCCATTTAAAATTTCGAACTCCTCTTAAGGAATGCCGCGAGGCGATTATAAAGCTTTACCCGTATTCCGAACCCAATGGAACTTGTTTCGGAGACTAATTCGATCGTATGCACGAGTTACAAAAGAAAATGATCAGTTTTAAATTAAGTCGATTAAAATAGTTCTAAGCGTTTTGAGCTGCCAAGGTCAAACGACAACCCCGATTGCTACGAAAATTGAATCCCCATAATAACTAACTATTACGGATCCAATGGAACTAGTTTCGTTGAATTCTGAGACTGTGCCTCGAAAGGCTATTTTTAAATGTCAATTTAAACAATATATTATTAAAATTGAACAAAACACTTTCAAATTCAATTTCAGCACCTCCACTACCTTCAGTGTTATCAATATAAATTCTATAAGCCTTCAAATTATTTCTAACAGACTTAAAAATACCAGATTCAACAATTTACCCAACTTTCAATTATTAAAATCAATATTTAAACTATAAAATTCAATGATTTAATTATCAAGTAAATATTGATATCTGGAATTCAAGTTAAAATTAACCTTTAAATATTTTAAAATCAATTAATTATTCCATTTAAAAGTGTTAAAAACTCTGGGTCATCACATTCCTCCCCCGTTAAAAGAATTTCGTCCCCGAAATTACTAGTTATGGAGAATGGACCAATACCCGTTTACCTCTTTCTCGAAACTCTCAATTCAACACCCTACCAACTATCTTTTATTAAAGACTCACTATCACATCCACCAACTTTTCCAAACCTTCTATAGTTTTGAACAATACCCTTTTTGCTTAATCATCTAAATTTCCATTTAAAACCAAATTTTGAATTATCAAATTTTTCTCAAAATTTTTCTAAAGCTCTAAATTCCCGAATTTTTTTGCCAGCGTCTCCTTTGCGTGGCTAGCTCGTTACAACTACAAAAGACCTCTACGGGGTCCCAAATTCCAAAAGAAAACAAAAGGCAAGTGGCTACATCAAAAACCCAATCCAATTTCATTCAGAAATTTTAAATACATACCTTTGTCGGGCAATTTAAATTTATCTTTTGGAATCGAATCCAATTCCTTTTTCCCTTTAATACCTGCATATCTTGTTTAGCAACAATATTCAATCGAAACTTTACAAATCACTTTATACATTCTCTTATATAGGTTCTCATATTTACTTCTCTTCAAATTCGTTTTTCCCGTTTTAATATGAATTCAACTTATTTCAATTTTGAATATTAAATTTTATTTTCCATTTAACTGGGTCTTATTAGTTCCATCTACTAATCTATTTCAGTTTCATATTTAAAATCGTTTAATTGCTTAACAAAAATTTTCTCAAAAATTCTCAAAAATTTTCTAACTTCTAAAATTTTCGAAATTTTTTGGCAGAGTCCCCTTTGTACGGAGGAGCTTTTGCAATTTGACAAGAGATATAAATATGTATACATCGACCCACACGGTCGGAAAAAGCAAAAACAGTTCATATTTCCTATTTTTATTGCGTAGGCGTACCTTTATTTAGCTTTTAAGCAAGCAACTTATTTATTTTAGCAATTAGCATACCCCAAATCTAGCCAAACGGCTTCCCTGTACCTGTACTTACTCAATTTAAATATGTAAGTGCCATATATAGAAATTCTATTAGCATTTCACTTACTTTCAATAGCTAAACATATACATTACTAACCATCAAGCACCAAACATTTCATATAAACAATTTATATGCTTTAAAGCTAATTCATATGTCGTTTCATTTAAGTTTTAATGGTTCACAACTCAATTTCATTTTAAGAAAAACAAACTCATATTCACTTCAATTAACTCAAAAATCAATTATATTTGCTTCCACTAATCCATAGAATTTAATTAATCTAGTTTACGTTAAACGACAATTATTTCTACGCAATTTGATAATATCCATGTGAATAAATAATTACTTAAGTTTTATAACCTATTAAAATTGATTCCAACTCAATTTTATTTACTTCAATTCCATTTTAATTTATTCACAATCATTTTATTTAGCTCGACACATTCCATTCTTGTATACTACTAGCCATTCCCAAATTAATTCAATCCAAGCTTTATTTAATGGGCTTTCACTCTTATTCGAAGCCAAACTTCCATAAATTTTAAACTTAAGTGAATTTACTTTAGTTTATTCCAACATTAAACTTAAGTTTGCTTCTATTTGATTCTCATTTAAGCAACTTCCACTAAATTTAGTTAACTCATCCATTTTAAATTTTAATTTTAAATTCACCTTCACAATTTCCAAAATAATGTTCCAACCACATACTTATCTCATTTATACTTCAAATTAATATGCCACCGAACTTAAGTTCAGTCTGATAACCCAATTCCAATCACAACTTTGATTTAGTTTTTATTCAATCGGACTTCATCCAATTATTATTTAATTAAATTA
This sequence comes from Allium cepa, assembly GCA_030765085.1. Lineage (NCBI taxonomy): Eukaryota > Viridiplantae > Streptophyta > Magnoliopsida > Asparagales > Amaryllidaceae > Allium > Allium cepa. The sequence continues at coordinate 696,405,901 of CM060929.1, read as the reverse complement.
ACTCATTTAAATTTTTAATTTACTTACTTACTTCATTTTCGAATTTATTTTATTAATACAAAGTCATTTTCAATTTATTTCTATTCATTTGGGTTTTGTTTGCAACCCAACCATTTCTATTATTATTTACTTCCATATCATATGACAACACTTCTCTTATATCCAATTTACTTGCAAATTTCATTAAATATTATTCAAATCACACTTGAATTTTATTTGCAATTCAAACCATCACTTTTTCAATCTAACTCTATTTTATTTTTATTTTACAACATCAATTCATTATCAATCTAAGTCGAATTCTATTTAAAATTCGAATTCATTTTCAAACCCATTGTCACTTACAACCCATTTATTTACCCAAGTTAAATCTTATTAATATACACAACCAAATAATTATTTAGCCAATTAGTTTATTTTCGACTTCTAAATCAATGTTCGAGTTTAATTACAAATTCATTTCATTAAAATTCCAATTTGGATTTCCTTTTATTTTCCCAAAATTCCAACATCTTTATTTACAAAAAAATTTAGAAATGCTTTTAAATTCACATCATACTTAATAAAATAACTCTTTATAAAAATAGTCTTTTATAACTCGATGTCTCAACCATTCCATCCTTGTTCTCATAGAGATTTAGTCATACGTTGATCAGGCGTAGGACTGAAAATCTATGAGTACTTAGCAGACTCATTTTCAACATCCGGTGAAAATATTAGGAAAATAATTTTATTAAAAATATTGAAAGCATTTTGAAAGAGAGGAAATGTCTTTGGTGAGAATTCTCTGGAAATCATCACCCTCATCCATGGTCGCAGTCACATCCCAGGGTTACGTTGCCGTCACAGCAACAGTCCATGCAACTGCAGGCTCTACGCGGCCTCTCGATTACGCCATGGAACCCACACAACAGATCACAGTTACATCTAGGGTTACGTTGCCGTTGCAGCAAAAGTCCATGTAACTGCAGGCTCTCCGCGGCCTCTGATTTTGCTATCGAAATGAAACCTCTCCACTCCTACATAGGTCACAGTCTGCCGATATAAAATCAAACGCAGACTGTTGGCTCTCGGCGGCACACACGACTTTCGCTATGTTATACCATAGGTCGCAGTCTACCGATATAAAATCAAATGCAGACTGTTGGCTCTCAGCGGCACACGCGACTTTCGCTATGGTATACACTACTCAAAAGCCCCAGGAACTAGTTTTGTCCGGACTCCTCACAGGATCAACTTTAGAACCCCCCTTGGGCTCAAGGCAGCACCACCCGGTGGCACTCCTGAGAAGTTCATTTCAAGGGAGCGTCTTTTTCCCCAGAGCCATCATCAAAACACTTTATACTACACATATATAGTATCTTTCAAATCATACACCTAGTATGATCTCATACAAAGCTCCTTTACACAAAATCGATTATCCCACAATCGATAATTTTCAAGCTAGGCCTTTCAAATTTCAATATTGATTTTACCCAAAAATCAAAAGCCTTTCCAATCCAAAGGTTCCCAAAACCTTTTTCCAAAATCCTCATAAGATCCTTTATATATATATATATATATTCAAATATGTATAATTTTTAAAACCTTGGATCTTTTCAAACTTGTATAAAACTCTTTTTATACTTCAAATACCTTCAAAAATCCTTTTCTTCCGGCAATAGATTTAACAAGGAAAGATTTATCTTATATAACAAAGATATACATAACTTTGTTTATTCAAAATCAAATATTCAAATTTGATTACTCTTTCCAATATCAATTTTATTCAAATCCGTACGATGTACACCTAACATCCGTACACTATACCAATCTGATCGCTCACTCGATCACACAATTTCACTTCCGAACTAGTATCGTCCATCCGACTTCCTAGTGCGGACTCAGATCTGGTTTCTTGATTATAAACCGTCATTCTCCTTGCATAGCCATAACCATGATAGAGAACATCCAGAACCAATCAACAATCCATATCCAGGTTTGCCGTCGAAAATCGAGGGAAAAATCCCGACTCGGATCGATATAACTATCTCGAAATTCTATGCTCGAATCTGGATCAAATCACTATGCGAATAGAATAATATACGTACGTCCTACGTATTTAACTTCATTGATTATTAGCCAAATCAATTTCCTTTCCATTCCAATTCATATTAAACATTACCCTGAAATTTTCATCTTACTTTATTTTCAAATATTCTTTGAAAGTCTATTTCAAATTATAATCTCATTTATTTATGAAGTTTATTTCAATTTATAAATTACATTTTTTTTTCAAATTCAATTTTGTTATATAAATTTATCCTTCAACTTTGGTTATAAGTTTCAATTTGGTCGTGTTTTATATTACTTCTTAACTTAATTCCAATAATTTAACAACCAATCACCTAAATATTTATTAGAAGGAAATGTTACTATATATATCAAAATATATTTTTATATAAAATCATTAAAAATCTTTATAAGCAAATAACAAATACGATCTCATATACACACACACACACACACACTCAACTCATTATAGAGTACTACGGACTCTATTCAATGAGTAATCCCCACCAAAGCCAAGGTTCTCGCTTAACCTTCGGCTCTGATACCAAATGTAACAACCCGAAATTTTCTAACCCGAAAATTCCAGATAGTTATGAAAAAGAAGAAAGAGATAGAAGAAGAAGAACAGAAACACCAAACATCTCACATTCGCAGCGGATAAAATATAATAAATAATAACAGTTTACAAAAGAATATTATATCTATCGATTACATTTAATATACATCAGAGTTTCACATTATACATAGTCACTGAATATTTACAATTATCAAGTCTCAGATTAACAATAATATAAATACAGCGGAATACTTTATACGATATTGCCATCCAGCTCGCCTCCTGAGCTCCAGAACGTCCTAACCTGGAAATCTGTAATACTCGGTCTGACCCGAGCATTACACCAAAGTAACACCCGAGTCAGGCTGGAAACCAGCGTGAGTAAACTAAACTAATATGGAATACCAAAGTAATCAATGTATATAAAACCCGGGTTAACTCAAACCAATTTTACAAGTGCTCAATATGTTATAGGCATAACTAATTTCACACATCCATTATCTAAGTGCCCAAGCTTAGATTTAAATAGTCCACTTCCCTTTAATCACTTCATTCCAATATAGGAATTTCACATACCAATCTATAGTTGAAGTGGTTTCGGGTATTGCCTAATACCCGATCCCACTTCGAGACTCGTGTCATCCAAACCCAAATTATCAAAATCAAATACTCAACATTTCATATCAGGAATATCAATTCATTCAGAGCATCCAATAACATTCCATCATTCATAACAAATTTGATCACTTCCAAATTAATTCAATTGATTCTAATTGAATTTCTGTCCTCAATCACTTAGATTTCTTTACTTGTTAATTAATTAATTTCAAATCAAATAATTCAATTATCCCTTCAACATTCATCAGCATTAATCAACCTGGATTAATTATCTTTCTATTTCATTTAAACAACTATCTTTAAGTAACTTCACCATATTACTTATCCTTAACCAAACGATAAGTAATCCTAATTACCTCATGAACAAATTAACTGTTTTAGTCACATTAATCCTTAATTACTTATATATTAACTTCTCATAAGTCGCTTATTTTTGACTTATCAATCTTAATTAATCGGTCTTTTATTACTTCATCGATTATATAAATTAATGATTTTTTTACCATTTACATTTCAATTTACCCCAATCTAATTTAATTATAGCGATTAAACCACAATATTAATCATTCTTGATTTATCTCAACCTGTAATTAACTATCCATTTATTTAAATATGTTTCTCCTTAATTAACCATCCTAGTTAATCCCTAGATTAATTACACTAGTAATTATATTTTATTAATTTCATTAAGTAATTATTTATCCAAATCATAAATTAATTGAATTAATTAATTATTCCTTTTAACATCCCTACTAATATAATGAATCACAAATCCTTAAACTCTTATTAAATTTAAAATAAACATTTTCTTATTTATGATTTAGGTTTAAAACAACTTAAACCCCAATATTTCGAGTCAAGCAACAATTAACTCGAACATCAATCAAATCCAAGACACATCATCATCAGTGTACATCCAATCAACTCAATCATTCAACCAATTATTTAAATTTAACTATTCAAATTTAAATAAAAGAAAGCCCAACAGAGTGAGATTTACTCACATTTGCCCCTTAAATTTGCAATCCACTTCATTCCCGACTTGGTTTCTCGGGTTATAACCTTGTATAAACATTACACGTTTATTATTAAAATTTGAAATAACCGAACAACCCGTTACCATTTAAATTAATTTAATTAACATTCATGACTAATTATATATATACATCCTCGTTTCTCAAAAAAATGTACTGATCAACCTGAGTTAACTGTTTCATATATATATATATGTGTGTGTGTGTGTGTGTGTGTGTGTGTGTGTGTGTGTGTCATTATTATTTATTTATATCATTATTTTTTATTTTATTTTTTTCTACAATAAATAGTTAAAGTAAAATGTCACTTTACTGAAATAAATCTTCATGTTATTATCAGTTTATAACCAAAATTTTATTATCATTATTGTTATTTAAATTAAAAAAACAGAGTACCTCTTTAAAAATTCAAAAATACAACAAAAGGGAAAAACGAGAAACTGCTCACCATAACAAGCTGCGACCCCTAGCCGTGACCTCCACCTCGACAAAGCTACAACACTCCCCACTTGAAGCCCCCACTTTCCAAGTCGTCACGTCCCCAGGTTGCCACGACCGAGCTTCGCATGCCTCCAGCCTCCTCGCGACCTCACAATGGCCGCCCTACCTCCACTGAACATCGCGATTTCCCTTGCTTCTCCTCAGATCGAAACCCTAGTCCAAACTCCCCTTCGATCGCGCTCGGCCTATCATCGAGCTTGTGAATCCTTCTCCTCATCCCGAGCGACTTCGAACACGAATCTAAACCCCGCAGTGATTTCGATACAATCGATTTGAGGATGTGAACACCATCGACTTGCGACGGCCCCCCTCCCCCTTTTTCTCTTTTCGGTGACTTCAAATTAGGTTACACGAATTTGTTTAAGGGAGACTTGGAAATGGGATTTGCACTCTAATAGAAATCATGGGTTTTATTTGGATAGAAGGGAGAATACGATTTTTTTTATGCGTTCGATTCTGGTCCAGGTTAGAGAGAGAGGGGGTGATAATGTAAAGGGGTGGAGAAGCTTCCTGAGAATGATTGCGAGAAAATATCTTTGACTATTTAATATATTATATTATAAAATTCCCAAAACGTCTCGCTAATTGCCATTTAAAATTTCGAACTCCTCTTAAGGAATGCCGCGAGGCGATTATAAAGCTTTAGCCGTATTCCGAACCTAATGGAACATGTTTCGGAGACTAATTCGATCGTATGCACGAGTTACAGAAGAAAACGATCATTTTTAAGTTAAGTCGATTAAAATAGTTCTAAGCGTTTTGAGCTGCCAGGGTCAAACGACAACCCCGATTGCTATGAAAATTGAAACCCGATAATAACTAACTATTACGGATCCAATGGAACTAGTTTCGTCGAATTCCGAGACTGTGCCTCAGAAGGCTATTTTTAAATGTCAATTTAAACGATATATTATTAAAATTGAACAAAAAACTTCCAAACTCAATTTCAGCACCTCCACTACCTTCAGTGATATCAATATAAATTCTATAAGCCTTCAAATTATTTCTAAGAGACTTAAAAATACCAGATTCAACAATTTACCCAACTTTCAATTATTAAAATCAATATTTAAACTGTAAAATTCAATGATTTAGTTATCTAATAAATATTGATATCTGGAATTCAAGTAAAAATTAACCTTTAAATATTTTAAAATCAATTAATTATTCCATTTAAAAGTGTTAAAAACTCTGGGTCGTCACATGGAATATGAGAAAAACAAATGTAAGGATTTATTAATATATATGTTATTTGTTCAGCGTATTGAAAAAAATTGGGAATCCAATTGTAATTAATGGTAATAATGTCGGTATTAGCTAATAAATTAAATTTCAATGCAATACCCACAAATGAATGTAATGAAAAGAATGTATGAAAATGTATACTAGGTTATTTATCAAATAAAAGGAAAGAAAAGTAAATATCGAATTGATTGATGAATAAATATGCATTGAATAGTAATTGAATGTAAAGTTAATGGTAATTGTATAAAATCAATATAAGATAATGAATTGCAATAATTGTGGGTTGATAATAAGGTGTGAACGGGAAAGTGATTGTTATATTAATTGAAGGGAATTCAAATTTGATGGGAAAGGTAAATGGGTATTTGGTAATAAATTTAAAACGGACTTAAATAGTGAATTCATCTAATTAATATATAATAAATAATGACTGAATAAAAACCTATACCTGTAAATATCTATAATATTTGAGTGGAGATAACAAACTTATAAATGTGGGATTCAGAGTTTTACAACAATTATTATGAGTTATATACTTAGTTCGTTCAATTAAATCAGAAACCATTGCAATAAATATAAATTTAATGTTTTGCAATTGAGATAAACAATTGGAAAATGTTAAAATATCTGGATATATATGCTAAAATAAATGGTACCCAGGATGGTATTATGATAAATAGTGAATTTAAGAATAGGAATCAGGATTTATTTATGTAGATGGAAACTTAAAGTCTAATAATTGAATTTAATTGCAATTAAATGAGATTGAATATAGTTAAATAATTCATTATTTGAAATAAAGCTAATGTGAGAAATTTGTGTGATAATTTGGAATCCAATATTTAAATCCATCTGTTGACAGGAATGAATGGAATACTAATTTATTTATTTAACTAAACGGAATTTTGGGATATTGTTTATAATTTGGGAATTTAATGAAATTAAGGATTTATATTGAAAATTATAATTTACCTTCTTTAAATTTGACATCTAAACTTGTTGGAATTTTTTTTAAATGATTAAGAATTTTAAAAGTGATAAAATGAGTCAATTTTAGAATCTAAATATAAAATTTGGATTTATTTACTAATTCTTAATTTATTTAATTAATATATAAATAGCCATTTTGGTCACGGACTCGGATTTCGACGAAACCAGTTTCATCGGATCCGTAACAGTGAATTATTGTAGGGTTTCAAGTTTCGTAGCAATTGGACTTGTCGTTTGATCGTACGAACGCGAAACGCCTTGAAAACGATTTAATTGAAATCAATTTGAAAATATTGATTTCAGCATAACTTCTTCATACGATCGAATTTGGACATGAAACTTTTTCCATCGCGTTCAGAATATTTTAAAACACCTATAAGGATATATGGGTTTAACAAATTTCGTTCCGGGGTCAGAACGGGCTTTTTGGGCCACGTTAGCGGAAGCACGCATACATATCCAACCTGATCTATCTATTCGAATCTCTAACCTACCTATATAAACCAAATTATAAACCCTTCCCTCCATCTATCTTCATTTCTTTGTGCGTTCATTTCCCTCAACTTCTCCTTTCCAATGGCTGCAAACCCTAGATCCAGTTTCAATCAAATCAAAAGTCAAAATTCAATCTCCTCAAACCATAGCAAATTATATATGTATTTGAAGATCTCGACGAGCGCAACCTAAATCTACAATTCGTTTTTGAAATCGAATTAATTTTTTTCCAGAAAACCCTAGTTTATTCTAGGCCATCTGTTGCGTCGAAAACATTTGTCGCGTGATCGGAAATTGGTTTCTAGGTTTGGTAGAGGTTGACCAGGGGAGTTCATCGGGATAATTTGTTTGTCGATTCAACGGCCAGATCGACCACAAGAATTCATTTAGGGTTTTAAGCATAGGTCGGCGGCTGTGGGTTGGGTGGAAGGTGGACCATCGCGAGGCCATGGGTGAGTTCAACTTGGGGAGAGGAGCACAGGGCAGGTCTTCGATCGGGGTGTAGGTGGACGTGGCGATTGTGAGGCGAGGTCAAAGTACGGTCAACGCATGGAATTTGGGTTTCACGAGCTTGGGTTCTTTTGCGTACTGGGGAAGATGATTGTAGCGTGTAGGTGACGTGGACTTCTTTTTTTATTTTACTTTATATTTGTTTTGTTTTAATTTAAGTTTGATTTAAACTCGTTTAACTCGAATAACTTTTTCATACGAACTCCAATTCACATGCAATTTATTTCGTTAGGATCGTAATAAAATTCTGGATCTGTTGACGCTGGTTTGGACCAATTTGGAGACTGTCCAATTTTTGAGTTTAAATTGGATTTGAATTCAATTTAAATTCAATTTAAATTCAAAAGGTGAGTATTTTAACCCACTCACAACTTCTAAAATTTCTTATGTTTGTTAAATTAACTTAAGATATGGGTAGAAGTTTATTTATGGCTGTTTGACATGTTTTATTCATCATCTCTGTTACATCGCATTTATTTAATTTAACTGTTAATTAATATTGTTATTGCTTATAAATTGACAGTTAAAATTTATTTAAATTGCATATAAACTTCCATTTTAACAGTTATTAATTTATTTATTAAATATAATTTGTTAGTTAATAACTGTCAATTATTACCTATTATATTTTATATGCTATATATTTTGATGTTTGTTTAAATTGATGATAATTGGATTAAATTGGTTGATGATTGATATTGGGTGAATGGATGATGTGTCCTGTCTTATAAAATCTGCAAGTTATCATGCATATTCATTTAATTCGGGATTGCGGTTTGAAATGATATACAACCGCATTTTTATTTTAAATTGCGGATTGAAATGATAAATATCTGTATCACTTGACCATAGGATAGAAAATTATATACAGGCACCGCGGCATATATATAAAATTATTTTGAAATGATTTTTATGGTTTGGATATGATACAGTTTCACAAATATTAAATTTGGATATGATATAAATATATTTTATATATTCATACATAGTTAAATTGTTGAATTTAAGCTATGCATGAACCTGTTAAATAAAAATGAATAAGTTGAAAATGGCATTTGATAATTTATATCATACGATTAAGTACAGGTTTAAGATCTTGTGTATATATATAGAGTTTTAAATGATTCAAATCAATTAAGATTGAAAGATAAATTGAAATCTAAATTTGAATTAAGCTTATTTAAAAATCTAACTCCATAAGTTAATGTTAATTGGTTAAATTGGACATTTTAAAAGTTATGATATTTATAACTGGATTTAATGAATAATTCTAGTATAAATAAATGGAAGGAAATATTTAGTGTTAATAAATTGAGTTTACTTTAATGGTTATGGATTTATAATGTAAACCTTTCAAAACTAAATAATAAGAAATGAATTGTTGAATAGAAATTTCCAACCTTAGTTTTGAAATTCATTAAATACTCAAAGTTGAAAATATTGAAATTGAAGTGTTTTATTCAAACTGAAAGTGAATCTATAAGTTATGGGTTTAGACTGAATTTAAAATGAATAAAGATTGTGAAGGTGTGGGAATTATATATTTTAAGAAATTTTAAATTCAACTATTTTATTTTATATACTGTTGAATATCCAAACCATTTAAGTTTTGAAGTTATGGTTTTAAACTATGGATTTCGAAGTATTGTGTTGAAAGAAAAAATTTCAAATATTTGGTTTCGAGGTATTATAAATTTTAGAAGTGGCATGATTTTTGAAAAAGAAATATATATGAAATAAAATGATATCATTTTATTTGGGTTTTTAAAAGGAAATGATATCGTATTTATGGGTATTGAAATGGATAATTATATTCTGGTTTTGAAAGTATAATTATTTTTAAAATGACCGCGGTGTTATAGTAACGTTTGGTTGTTGAAGAGACCGGGATCAGAAGTTGTCATACTCTTTGCCAACTCCGAAAACCACTTTAACAACCGTGTACGCGGTGGAGATTGCAGAATGAAGTAGGTTGGTTGCGGCGTTTCCTGTAAGGTAAATACGTGGACCCAACTCCCGTGAGTTGACATAAGGTGGCTAAAACAGGAGTGATTGACGGGTTAATAAGGTAGCACCTTTGATCGGACACATCCCTTCGATATTATACTTTGACTTTTGGATTGATTCGGTGGCCACTTTTGATTTCTTTGATTTTGGGGTGTGGCTCGAGGTGGGTGGTAGCTGCGGCTATGCGTTACCACCGACCCGGAAGCGTAATTGGTATATCTACCCTAGCATTGCCTAGTTGTGTCGTGTCACCTACCCTAGCGCGCCTTATACGATTTTGGCTTTGTACCATACCTATGGAGTGCCCTCTAACGACGCCCAGTACGGGGGAGATTACGGTACTGTATAGACTATGGGAATATATTTTGTGTTAAGGGCTATATGGGTAACCCCTTAACGCTATTTAAAAGTAAGTTTATTTTATAAATAGACACTATTATAATAGCGCAATATACTACATAGTAAATAGTTTAACGGATCCTTAGGAGTTGTAAATCCTGAGCATCTCTTGAGTTACTGCACTCATATTTATTTCTATTAATTTAACTCACATAAGATCTTTTAGTTCTGACTCGAGTGTTTTTGTCTTTTCAAATTCGCTCGGGTCAGTCCGAGCATTTCAGGATTTGAAGATTTAGCTCTGGAGGACGAAGACGAAGATTTATATTATTATTATTTATACTAGTGCACTACACTCATATTGTTCCGCTGCATTGATATTATTGGTATATGAACTCTGGTATTTATTGTATAAAGAAGAATCAAATGTTTTGTAAACAGTTTTATGAACTGTATATTTATTATTATATTTTATCCTTCCGCTGTGAGATTCTGTTTTGTTTTATTTCTTTCTCGTTTTCTTATTTACCCCATAACAATCCGCCCTTCCGTATGGTTTGAATTGACACGTGTGTCGATTTAAAATCGTGTGAAAAGGCGGGATGTTATAGCTCGTATAGTGATAAATATGACAAGGCATGTGAGGCAATGCCCAAGGTCGGATTCTACCAGTCTACCCTTTCTGGCTGGTCATAACCCATCCGTGGCCGACTGCGACAATCAATCTAAATGACAAATAATGTGCACCCATCGAATCCGAAACCACAGTAGTAATACGAGGGATCAACGTCGCTAGAGGTAGCTAACCTTAATGGCCAGACATAGGCTCCTATTTTAGTCATTTTAATTATGTCATGAACGTCAAGGCTATCCATCATCATTCTCTTACTTCATTCCAGTAAACGTCGCCAATTCGACCGTTACAATCTGGATATCATCCACCTCGTACACAGTTGTTAAATTGGTTCTAATGTTGACAGAGAGTATGTCAATAAGAGGCCCCGATCTCTTTAACAACCAATCATTATTTTACACACCGGTTGGTTCTTTTACATTTCAAAACAATTTGTACTTGATATCAAAATATCATATTCGTTCAAAAATCAAAACCATTTTTGAAATCATCATATATTCACTCAGCATCAACTCCATTTCTATCAATTTTGTCCGATAAATCGATTTCACTTCCAAAATTTAATTCGAATTCATTTATGTTATATTCCTTCACATTAACCTAGTTAGTATTTAAATCCAAGATATAAATACAAACTATTTACCTTTTTACCAGTTTGAATTTTTTGAAAATAGTATAAATAGTTTAAAATAGTTAAATAGATTAATAGACAATGTTTTAAATAGTTTAATCGAAAATAAGTTGAATATAAAAATGGTTTATATAGTGAAATAGTTTGGAAAATTAAAATAATATGAATCCTTAATGAACATAGATTTTTAAATCACTTACACTAAAATATTCATTTTAAAAATAACTCCAAAGTCAAACCGGCCAACTTCTCAATTTCCTACCTAAATCAATTCCGAATTCCATTTCGATTTAATCGATTCAATTCCGATTCCAACCCAAATAAATTTTGATTCCGTATAAATTGCGATTTCAATTCACAAATTCCTTTCACTTTCCAATTTCCATTTCCAAATTAATTTAAATCCCAATTTCAAATTAATTTCCAATTCCAAATTAATTTAAATTCCAAATTAAAATTAATTTAAATTCCAATTTCAAATTAATTTAATTCCAATTTCAAATTAATTTCAAATTCAAATTCTAATTTCAAATTCGATTTCAAAATATCAATTTAAACATTTAAATAAAATTTACTTTCAATACCAAATTTTAAATCCAAATTTTCAATTATAATTCAATTTCAAACTCAAATTTGAAATATCATTTCATATTACATCTTTTAATAAATATTCAAAGTTCGAACAAAAGACCAATCCTTTAAAACGAACCAATTTCTGAAATTTAAAAGTATTTCGTTTATTACTTAAAAATTTAAACTTCGATTAATTAAAATAATCTCGTTTATCGAGTTAAAATTCTAACATTTCGAGCTCCAATTCAAAATAATTCAATTTCTGTAAATTTGATTTATTCTGAAATCAGTTCATTTAAATAATTGCAAACAATTTTTAAAATCATTTAATTTAACCAACGTGGTATTCGTATATAATTTTCTAACCTATGGCTAAGTGAATCAGTTATTCAAATTTAATTTCAGGGGATGGATATATATTATTTCAATCCAAAATAAATATCATAAGTATTTATCACTTCAACACATTTCTTAATTTATTGAAAAAAAATTCAATTTATTGTTTTTCACACTGTAACTAATATACAGGAAAATAATATGATATATCAAAAATTAAACAACATTCAAATATCAACCAATAGCATCTATCACAAACAAACATCCAACCAGTCAATAAAATTCACACCAATTTCTTAATTATCAGTATCGGGTGTTTTATGGACAGTTAAATTCTAATCCATTTTAACTATCAATTAAATTTCTATCAACTAATTCAGATTTCAAATAAATGTCGATTAAACTTATCGAACAACAACCAATAAATTTCAACCACTTCACAATATAAATTTAGCTACACAAATTTTTTAGTCAATTATGGGCGTAAAACACTCACCTTTGTTTGAACCCGAATAATTCAAACTAGCCAAATCAAGATGAAATCAGCTCCGTCTCGTAGAGCTTGTCGATACGGTTTCAACGCCAAAAAAACTGCATGCCTATCCGATATCGTGCGAAGAGATAAGAATCATCAAACATTAACATTTATAATTCAATTTAACCTATGCTCTAACAAGAAATTTTTTTTACCTAATCATCGATTCGTTCTGCTATCACCTCGTTCTAGATCGCGGCCTCCTACAATCGAATTTTTTTCCTCGAAGCAGCCTCCACTCACATCATCAGCACGCCCATCGTCGCTCGACCTCCAGCACAACGCCGGCCTCCAGATCGTCGTAACCCAAACCCTAATTGCAACTACTTGCGATACCCAAAACATCTCTACCTCGATCAGGCAACATGCCGAATCCATCACCCTCCAAGCGCCGCGAATCTCCCCAATTCTAGCATCACTCGAGTCGCAGGCGACAGAGGTCGCGTTTGATTTTCAAAATCGTGTTTGATATCACTATTCCTCATTTGTTTTTTTAAATAGATCTGCGTTTCCTTTTTCTTCTCGTTCGATTTTTTTTTTCTTCTGATGGAGGCTGCTATTTTACTATTGATTCAAAAAAAAGGGGGCAGGAACAAGTACTGGTTTGGGAAAAAGATAGTTGTGGGTAACGTAAAATTATGAGTGAAACAATATTCATTATTTAATATAAAAATATCCTATCCAATAGGCCCGCCAAATCCGAACTCCAAAAGAAGAGTGCCGCTATGCATTCATAATGTTTTAGCCCCATTCCGAATGCAATGTAACTAGTCCGAGGCCTAGTTCGATCGTATGCGAAAGATAGCTTTTAAATCGAATATTTTAATTAAATTTGAAATTGAGTTTCTACGCGTTTCAAGCTCGCACGACCAAACGACAAGTCTGATCGTTACGAAACTTGAATCCTACAATAATTCACCATTTCGGATCCGTTGAAACTAGTTTCATCGAAATCCGAAACAGTGACCAAAATGGCTAATTTTACTCGTCAATTAATATATAAAATTTCAAATATTTAATTAAATTATTTACATTTAACTCCAATTTTAAATGTTAACAATCTGAATCAATTTTATATACAGTTTTAATCATATTAAATCCATAATTCAATTATTCAAATAAACTCCTATATTAAATTTAAACAAATTAAATTATCCAATAAATTAATATTAACAAATCATTAAAAAAATTATTTTTAACCATTTTTATTCAATAATCATTTTAATTTCAAAATTTTAACTAGTTAAAAACATGGGTCGTTACATTACTTGTTTGAAAAGTAATGAACTATGTTTAATACTAAAAGCTGACGAAGTCAGACTTATTTATTTGTAAGAGCTAAGATTGATGCTCGAGTTGGAATGGAGTAATAGAATTCTAACTTACCGGCTTCCCTCTTGAACGAGGAATAGTAGGTCAAAAAATATCGAAAATGTGATAGTCATGTTGATTTCTTACTTGTTTATGGAAATCATTAATACTATACTTAACACAAAAAGCCGATGAGGTAGACTTATATACTTGTGAGATTCAAGAACAAAATGTCTATGTAAGACTTTGACACAACCAGTGCTCTAACTTACCGGGCTTCACTCTTGGATAAGGAATAGTTAAGTTGGAATGTCGAAAATAAGTTTTGTATATGAATATTGTTTTTCATAAGCAATTGTTTTTTATTAGATAGTCGGTTACTCGACTATTTAACTTGACAAATATGACTTAAGAATTTATCAAAAGGCTTCGCGATTTCATACCAATAAGAACCCTTGGGGAGAAGTATTAGTACGAAACGTCTCTAGCTTTCACTTACTTTTGAGAGAACCGGAAGTGAGTTAGCGAAAAATTCACAGATTGATTTTGGAGCGTCCGGTAAATCGAAAAAGTGGAATTATATGAGATGATTCGAACCCATAACCACTTCAAAACCATATATCTGACCTATGTTCTGAAAGCGATTATGAAGTAGAATATTATTAAGTTGAACAGTATATGCGAAAGTAAAGTCTAAAGGAGAGTTTAGTGTCAACATTTCAAAATGATGCTATCGTGTTAGACTATCTATCTTAAGGAGTATTCCAAGAGAGTGGATGGTGTCAGCATTCGTTAGAAGATTTATGTGGGAATTTACATAGAGATTTAAGATCTGATCGAGATGCTCGGATTAATGTAGCGATTTGTGATCTGTTCGAGATGGTGGAATCCATTTGGTAATTCGTTTTTTGTTCGAGCGATGAAGAATCATATAAAAGATGCCAAATGTGGCCTCGAAGTTGGGAAAATGATAGAAAACGTAGAAGGGACATGTCTAGGGCGTTTAGCTGACCTCAGGGAAATCAACTCCATATCTAGAGATGCATATCGATTATTTCCAGCGGGAGTTGATACAACTTGGATCACATACAGAGCATAATCTAGTTATGTTTACCTTAGAGTATATCCTATCTAGAGATATATGATGCTCCGAAAGTAGTTTATGATCCTTGTCATGGAGTTCGGATGCGGCCAGACCGATGAGATCTCTATAGAAAAAAACATATACAAACACACCCCTTAGCCGTATTAATTGTATACCTATTATTGTTATGTCATGTGCACAACATCTATTTTTGGATTTATGTTCTACATCCTAGACATTATCTATTATACCAATATGTTTACTCATCGGATGATTAGTTTCATATGAGGGGAAAACCGTTATGGTAATCCGTACGATCTCATTGGTTAATGTTACTTGTTACATATTTCTTGAGTTTCTCATGTTGGTTTAGCAAACTGATCCGGGTATTATTTTCATATAATGCTTGAGTCAGCTCGCGTATGTTTCCGTGTTTAGCTTTGGATGCTCCGAGGCTTATGGATAAGAGCTGGATGATCACTTCTATAGTTTTCTTATTTTCGCTGCATTTCTTTATTGTATATGTCAACATTATGAGGACAAACAGTTATAACTGTCTGGGCTGATGATAGTACTTAGGTCTTACTAACTTTGAGATTTCTATATTCAGAGTAACCCTTTGCACTAATCTTTGATATTATATATTACTGCTCCGTTATGAGATTTCGGTGCTGTGTTCTTCCTTTCTTGTTCTATTCTTTTTTACCCTACCTTTCTATCTTTTCGCCACTGGGTGCTTGGCACACGAATACAATGGATGTATTTAATGTAGACATTTGAGGGTCAAAAAAATAAGGTCTTTACAAGATCTCTCCTCTGCTACCTATATATTTGCTTATTTTCCCTTCTCAATTCCTAACTTCTGATGCTCTTGTCACGACCCGTAATTTTCGACAATTAAATTTATTAATTAAATAAGCCTTGGAATTTATAATTGTGAAAAAAATTTAAAAATTATGATTTATTTATGACAAAATAACAAGAATGAAATGTAATAATGTAATTTAAGGCAATTGATAACTATTTTGATTCAATTAATTGAAATGATTATAGAGTTAAAATTGGTTATAAATTGTAAATAAAAAATTAAAAAAAATATTGTATTTAAATGGTAGAATTATATGCAATCAATGGAATTGGTTAATGTAGAACAATTGATCAGTACGTGAATTTGTTAGTTTTGTTTGTTGGCAATACACATAGAATTGTGCTTGAAATTGTAAGTTTTAACAATGGTTTAATTACCATTGCATTTTTTAATCTGTTGAAACTTAATTGTAAATCAATTGCAATGAATGTAATTAAATATCGCGTTAATATGAATTAAGATGATAACGATAGAATATTAGTGTAATAAGATATAAACTAATTTTGATTATATCCGTAGGAAGATAGCTGAGTGAATAATAAGATGTAAATCAAAATAAAGGAATTTATTTGAAATTAAAATATAATGAATTGGACTTTTATTGCAATTGAAATGGAACGTCGTAATTGGTGCAATATTCATATTGAATTCGACTTGGAAATTTACTTTAAAAGATTATAAATCACTAGGTAATCAAGAATGATAGAGTTTGTTAACTATAAAATTTGAATTGAAAAGGCGATTTAATTAATTTAATAATAATATATTCAATTAACGTAAAAGTTGCCATTTTGTCCACTGTCTTGGATTTGACGAAACTAGTTGCATCAGAATTGTAACGGTGAATTGTTGTAGGATTTCAAGTTTCGTAACGATCGGACTTGTCCTTTGATCGTACGGGCTTGAAATGCGTAGAAATCAATTTAATTGAAATCAATTGAAATAAGCCAATTTTAAAAGCTAACTTCTTCATATAATCGAATTAGAACTTGAAATATGTTCCATTATGTTTAAAAATATCGAAAACATCTATTACGATATATTGGACCGCACGCTTTCGTTTCGGAAATAGAACTGGCTTTTCGAGTTGTCTTTGTCATTTCGAACCAATTCGGTATGTCGTTCTTTTTTATCGGGCCTCGTCCATATGTATAGATCTTTCTAAACCTTAGCAGTATTTTATTTCTTGTCTCAATACGTACTATTCTTCTATTTGTTTCTTTTTTCAATTGCAGAAACCAATTCAAACTCAAACCCTAAATTAAATTTCCAAATCAATTTCAAAAAAATCAAGCTCCTCAAAATTATATCGAATCATATATCGCTAGAAAGCTCTCGACGAGCGTAATTCACTGCTGCTGTTTGTTTTTCGATTTGAATCACCGTTTGACCAAAAATTGAGGATGATCCTTAGCTGTCCATATTAGGGTTTCGATTTTTTAACGGTGGATCTTCGTCCTTGGGTAGATCGGATGGTATGGGCATGTAAAGGGTGATGAGAGGGTTTGTTCTATATGGTCGCTTCATGCTGGAGGGGTCAAAAATCGCTTGGAATGTCGATGAACAGGGGCGGCGACGCTACTTGTTTGGCGAGTTTGGTAAGGCCGCGACTTCATGGTAGGGTCGCCTCTGTGTGGTGAAGCCTTCGGCGCTAGTTAATCAGGTTGTAGTGGGTCGTGGCGGCGCGTATTGGTGATCAAAGTTGGTGATTGTGGCGGCTCAATTTCTTTGAACATGAGAGTTAGGGTTCTACAGAAACACATGAACGTGGAACGATGCTGACATGGTAACGATTTAAATTTTATTTGTTTATTCTATTTATTAAACTATATAAATCGTCTAACTTCTAATTTTCATAACTTTTACGTACGAGGTCGGATTTACGTGTGGTTTATTCCGCTGCGATCGTATTGGAATTTCGGACATTTTGAATCTGATTTGGACAAGTTCTAAGACTGTTGAATTTTAGGCCTTTATTTGGATTTCAAATCAATTTTAAATCAAAGGTGAGTGTTTTAACCCACTCACAACTCCTAAGTTGTCTTATGTTAGTTAAAGTGAATTTATGATATGATTGGAAGTTGATCAACTACTATTTAATATTTAAATAGTCATTCTTGTTAAATCTGAGTTTATTGAATATAATTACCATTTAATTCAATATTGAATTTTAAATTTCCAGTTAAATACCTATTATTGACAACCAATTAATTGTTATTATTTATTGGTTCATTTGAATGATGATTGTGATGGATGTTCAATTGTTGCTATTGGATGATTGGATGTTTTATTTATATTGTTATAACACAGCAAGTTCCCTTAGTTTATTGTTAGAAAATCTCTATGGGTTGAAATGATACATATCCGAACGATCTGATAGATTAGGAAAAATCGTTATAGGTCTAAATGATAAACCCGAGTGATTTTGTGGATTTTGAATGTTAATTCGGGATAGTGGGTTGAAATGATATATACACGTAAATTAAAATTTTTACGGATTGAAATGATAAATATCTGTATCACTTGTCCATCGGGTAGAAAATTATATATGGACACCGGATTGGTTAAATGATTTTATAATCCTTAAACTTTGAATTCAATTAAATGATATTTCAAAATAAAATTGGATTTATACAAACTGAATTATTTTTGGAAATCCAAGCTTTAAATGTTGAAATTTGAATTAGTTTAAAGGAATTGTTTAGAGAAATAAAATTGAAATTTTAAGGTTGAATTTGAAGTATAAATGAAATTTATCTAAATTGAGTTATTGAAAACGTTTGAAAATGTAGCTTTGAAATCTACTAAATTTGAAATAGTTTGAATTTATTGTTCGAATTTGAATTTGAAATCAACATTGATTAAATGGTTTAAATGATAATTTTAGTTGAAAGACAAAATTTAGTTTGTTGATTTGAAAGCTGGACATGGTCCAGATGTGTTGGAATGAAAAAAATGGTTTAATTTGATATTAATTTCAAATTTATCATTTTACTATAAACAATTTAAAAATATATTATTTTTAAATCTTGATTATTAAGATTTTCATACTATTAAACTAATTTAATCTATTTTTAACTATTTATATAGATTTTAAACAATTTTAAACTATTTTAATTCATCCGCTATTATGCGGGGAGCAGGTGGTCTCATCCGCTAAAATATGCGGAAACAACAATCCAACTACTAATATATGTACTACTATATATATCATATCGCCATTCAACTGATAAAATTTTATCAATTCAACCAATTAATCAATAATTAATTTTAACTATTTAAAATTAATGTCAATCGTCTAAATGAGTGAGATTTGCTCACATTTATTTTCCTGTTGCTTTTGCGCTCCAGTTTCGATTTAATCCGGACGCGTTTGAATTTATCTGAAAATTCTGCAACCTCTAAACTCAACCCAGTTTACACCATAGCAAAGATCTCTCTATTACGAACCTAACGCGACTGACTGCGTTGAATTCCGATCTGAAACAAATAAGATATGCATTTATAAGTTTTTCTAACAATTTTATTTCAGACAATAAATTATACGTTTTTTTAATATTTGTAAAAGGAAGCCCAAACCCAATGATAGTTTTAGCCCACTAGCCCCACACCCGTATGACAATTTTCCCCCTTTTTTTTATAAACACTCCGCCCAAAGCCCACTCTGCAAAACCCAAACCCAAACCTTGCTTCTTCTTCCTCCTTTAACGCCTGCATACGAAAAAGTTTCCACCCAACAACCTATGCACGAGATATCACTGACAACACCATCGTCATGTAGAAAACAAAAACTAACCCCACCATCGAATCCTTTGCCCTGAGTGCTTCCCTCTCGACCCACCGTTGGCTCGTCCCGACTTCCCTAACGAAACGCGACAACTCGGCTCCACCTCGACTCTCCTCAAATCACGATTCCAATCATTGACCGAAGTCCACCTATTTTTGGCCACGTGCTCCATTACCCTCCATGAACCCACCTACCAACTCGTTTCCGCAATTCCATGAGCCAAGTTCAAGTAATCAGGATCCCTAGCTCGCTTAAACCCATGTCACTCACAATCGACCATCCCAGCTCACAGTCACATAACCCAAAATACCTACCAAAATGAAGCTTAGGCTAAAACAAGAATTTACAAATTAGTTTCGTGATTTTTAAGTGAGTATTTTGCATGAATTGGATTTTTGAAGTTTCATTGTTTTATTTTTCTTTGTTTTGTGATCTGAACTGTTGTGTGCACCTATTTAAAAGGGAGAAGACATGATGCTTGCATGTAGATGGCTATCTATAGTGTTTTTAAAGTGAAGGAAAACAAGCTCATGTGAATATGGTTAAAATCAACAAACATATATATTAATTTAAATTTTAATCGTCTCGATTACATAACTCAAAATTATGAATCTTATCAAGGCGTACCGCTAGACGTTCATAATGTTATACCCCTATTCTAAACAAAATGGAAAATGTTTCGAGTTCTAATTTGATCGTATGGAGTAGATAGCTTTTTGAACCAATTATTATATTGAATTCTCGATATTAATTTCAATGCGTTTATACCTCGTACGATCAAACAATAACTCCAAACGCTACGAAATTTGAAATGTGATAATAATACACTATTATAGATCCAGTGCAATTAGTTTCATCAAAATCTGAGACTATGCCCCGGAAGGCTATTTTTATATGTTAATTCAAATGAGATATTTTAAAAATCGCGTAAATGCTTTTATATCCAATCTATAAAATTTATAATCTTCATTCTTATAAATAAAATTTAGTAAGCTTTGAAATTATTTTTAACAAGTTTAAAACCCAATATTCAATTATTTAAGTAAATTCCAATTATTAAATTATCTAGTAAATCCTTATACTTGAAATTTAGATTATAAAATCTATAAAATTAACTTTTAGATATTAAAATCAATTTAATATTCCAATTTCAAATAACCAAAATTCTGGGTCGCTACATTCCTTCCCCTTTAAAAGATTCATCCCCGAAATTACCAAGGTTTGAAGGGTGGTCAAAGACCCATTAACTTTCCCAAAATAAATCAGTTGAAACAACTTCCCAAAATCAATCTATTGATACCACATTATCATTTTTATTAATTTCCAAATTCATCCATAGATTCCAATTCATAATATTTAATCAACCATTTCAAGTTATAATCCAAAATAAAGTTTCAGTTATTAAAATTTTCTTCAAATTTTTTTAATTCCTTGAATTTTCAAAAAAAAATTTGTCAGTGTCTGCTTTGCACGGCTAGATCGGAACAACTACAAATCACCTATACCGTCCCAAATCATCAGAAGAAAACAAAAGCCAAATAGCTCAATCTTAAAATCATCAATTTCAAACCCAATTTAAACACATACCTTTTTGTCGGGCAATCAAATTTTACTTCTAAAATCGAAGACATCAATTTAGCTTTTGCTTTTAAATACCTGCACCTTACTTACCAATAATACCCAATCATATAATCAAAAATCATTTTATTTATTCCTTTCTAATTTTTTCAATACTTGCTTTACTGAAGCCCGTACAAGGTACATGTATCATCTTTACGCAATATCAAATCTGATTGCTCGCCCGAGCAAACAATTTTGCTTTCGAACTAGCATCGCTCATACGACTCTCTAGTGTGAACTCATATTTGGTTCCTTGATTAGAAACCGTCATTCTCCTTGCATAGATGTATATTATGATAGAGAATCCTAGAATCAACCAAAAATCCATATCCAGGGTTCGCCGTCGAAAATCGAGCGAAAAATCCTAACTCGGATGGATATAAATTATTTTGAAATTCTATGCTCAAATTTAGATCAAACCGTCATGCGAATAAAATAATAAACGTACAACATATGTACTAATTTCCATTGCTTTTTATCTGTATCAATTTCTTTTATTAACATTTTTCATTTATATTCACTTATCCATAATTATCATTCACACTTATAATTCACATTCATTCCATCTGCCATTAGTTATTCTCAAACCATTATTCACATCGCTTATTTAATCTACATTCAAATATTTACTTAGAATATATTCCTTTAATATCGATTTCACTTAAGAATACCACCATTAATTTTCTAAAGTCTATTGTAACATTTTATACCAAAGTTCCTATGTTTATTGCCACTTCACAACTTAAGCTTTTATCCATTTCTATTCAAATTTAATTTCGATTCCATTTAACCCAATTTATCTCCAAATTTTAAATATTGAATTTTATCAACCATATCTCAAACCATATTTAATGCACTAAATTTTAATTAGTTCTATCCCCTAATTCATCCCAAATCTTAATAAATTTTATTTCCAAAATTTATTTTATTTAGTCCAACTTAGGCTTATTTTCAATTCCCACTTTATTTTACATAATTCAAATTAAATTCCATTTCAAAATCAAATTTCAAATTTTATAAGTTATCAAACTAATTCATATTCCATTCACTAATTTTCTTCCAATTCACTTCATCTAATTAGTTTACTTTACTAAATTATTTCATTATCACACTCACTTTCATTTAACTTTTCTTAATTAATTTTTATTATCCGTTTTCAACATTTGATTTTATCCACCCTATTTAACTTGCCTGAAGGTAAGATTCATTTCAATTTTGCTTTCCAGACTTTATAAGTTCAATCTTATTTTCTTATATTTCCAATTAAACATTTAAAATCAAAATCCCAAAGCTTAACAATTTGTTCTAAGTGTTTCAAATCATTTTTGAAATCATAAATATGTACATACTAAATTCCACTAATATATCAAATAATACCTTTGAATCCTAAAATCAAATCAGTTTTACCAAAAAAAACTTCAATTGGTAGCAATTCCTCTCTTGGAAACTCGAAAATGAACATCGATGATGTTGCAGTCATCACCGAAATTACTTTTAAGCGACCGAAGTGAGTTCAGTGCTTTTATTCTTTTAAAATTCCTTTTAAATATTTCCAATTCTAAAATATTGTCCAAATAATATCACTATTATTTTTCAAAGACTTTGAAAATCATTTTCAAAACCAACGGGATTTAAGTTCCCAAATTCCAACTTTTAAATCCTTTATAAATCATTTTTATAAACCACATCAATTTTTAAATCACACTTACAAAACCATATTTATAAAATCCCATTTTGTTATGTGAATTTATTCTTTAACCTCGAGTAGAATATCAATTTTTATTCAATCACCATAACAACAAATGATAATGGTTTAATATTATCATTTGCTAACAGCCAAGCACACCATATACAACTATAATAATTTATGAAAAAATATTTCTTTCATATGTAAAAATACTTTGGGTAAAATTATTTCATTTATCCTATTTCGAAACAATACCATTTCAAATTGCTCTGTACTAATGTTTAGAGATCCTTATCACTAATGTTAATTACTCATATTGACCAGAATCCATAAGCCACTCAATAGATCTATCAACACAATATCAAATAATTTTATATTCATTAACAAATACGCGCTCATATCTATTAATACACTCAAACTCATTCTAGGGTGCTACTGACCCTATCTCTAATGAGTTACCCCATCAAAGCCAAGGTTCTCACTTACCCTTCGACTCTGATACCACATGTAACGAACACGGATTTTCAACCCTCGAAATCGACACAATACGATCACTGTATAGCATGCCGAGCAATCTAGTGCCACAAATAACAGATTGTTTGAGGAAAAAAAGAAAGAGGTAGAAGAAAATAGAAACAACAACACAGAATCTTACAATCACAGCAGAACAATATATAATAACATGTCTTTATACAAACTGAACTATAACTGTTATTTATATATTATATCATCAGAGTACAACAAATCAATAACTCAATTCTGGACAGTTATAAGAAGTTAGGTTTGACCATACTCACTACCAGGACAACCTAACTGGTTATTCTGCCCTAAAATCTCAAAATGCAATGTTGGATCGTAATAATGTGAGCATGACAATGGTAAACATGTAAATTAACTGATCAAATATTAATATATACATATAATATCATTCATCAAAATATGTTCAATTAATAATCATTGGCATCAAAAAATACTTTACCTTAAGTAATAATTTCCATTTGCAAATTCATCTAATACTTTGGCTAACACCAGTTTATTTCCTTGAAAACATTTATCATAATAAATAATTAATCTCTTTAAATCATTCTTAAAAACAAGGAAAACCTAGCCCATTACTTAGCCAAAATCTTATGCCAATATACTAACTTCTATAAATTAGCTTTTTTTCCAATCGGTATCAAAATGAGGCTGCCACACCTATAAAATAATTGGTTATCGAACCACAAAATAAATCTATTCAAGTTGGAAAAATTACTACATCCCTTGCTGCTGAAACATGACGTCGAAATCTATACTGAGTTTTGAAAACAATCTTTTTGATTTTATATAGCATAAGGCTACAATACCGAAAATATGGGGATATCAACTTTTCAAAACACTTTGGTCATCACGCCCGTGAAACATAACTTTTGTTTTGCATAATATTTGGCTTACCAGCTTATAAAATGGGTGAAATCAAATGTTAAAGTTTTCAGGATAATTTCTACAAAATACAGCATCGAAAATATGGACTTACAACATCACTGCCCCAAAATGTTTGACATCGAAAATAAGGCTTACAACATCATTGCCTTAAAACCATGGTTACCGAAATTGAAACTATACGGCATCATTGTCGCTATATAATGAATGTTGAAACTACAAATTGTAGCATACATGCCACTTAGCATAAATGTCGAAAACAAAAGGATGACAAGGGCTGGGTTTAAAACATTTAAGGATATCGGCTTTATAAACTTTCGGCATCGCTGCTGAAGAAACAAGGATTTTAAAATTGTATACATGCAAGTTCATTACTTCAAAAAACATTGGTTTTTTCTTTAATATAAACACACGACATCAATGCCATAGAACATAAATGTCGATAGGAGAGGGTCGTCGAATATCACCAATGGCATTAAGTAAATAAGCTTAAAACTGATTATTTTACTTTTAAAGCTATTTCTTTTCCAACATATTTTGTCTCTTGTCAAAACATTATTGGCTAACAAAACTTTTCCATATCCTTTTCGAAAATCACCGGTAAGCACATTTTACCTTCCCCAAAATAAATTGCAAACCATTCAAATTATATTGTCATTCTAATATAATTTATTAGCCTTTCTAGGTCAATAAATTTATAGTAAATTATAATCACTTAGAAAAAATCCCAAAATATCATCAAAAATCAAATTTTTTATATTCTTTCACATATAAAAATTTTAGGTCCAAAATCCTTATTTAGTTTCTATAATAATTAAATACCGAAATAAACCATTATTTTCTCTTGGGGAATTCATAAAATAGTCATATAACCTTGGAAAATTATGAAACTGAATACCATCTCCAAAATAATGTTTTATACAACATATCCAATTTTCAATGTGACTGGAGATCAAAATTTTCAGTTTTACTTTTAAAACCCATTAAAACAATTTTATAAAAATTTAAACAAGTCATTGTTCAACCAAACAATGATATAATCAACCGTAGCAAGATATATTATCTCAAAACAATTTGAATGTCAACATAGATCATAAAATAGCAATAAAACTTGAGATGGATACTATTATTCACTTTGGATTGGATAAAAAGATTCAAATATATGGTTATTTAATTTTCTTAAGCTTTTCCTTTGAATTTCTTTAGATTTCCTCTTCCCTTTCTTCCTAATAATGCCTGACCTTGATTTATGTTTTACTTGATAATTTCAAAAGTGAGAATGAATGAGAGAGAGGAAGGGTTTATGGAATGAACTAAGGGATTATCCCCCTTTTGCCCCTCTCATAAATTATTTTCTATTCTTATGTTTATAACCATATTAATATTTGATTACTTAAGACATAACCTTGATTAATTAACAAATCTTATTCTCTTTATCACACCACACGGTTTTCTGTTTAATTTATCTAATTGAATATCCTGAATAATGTTAAACAAAAATTAAGGGTGCTACAGGCTCCCCTCCTTGAAGAGTTTCGTCCTTGAAATTGTAGTAAGGATAATAAGCATATCAATCATGCAAACATCTGTAATAAAAGAACTAGCCTATCCTGCTCGCAAAAATTCTATACATCAGATATAGAACATATAATCAAAACAACTCAAAAGTATCTCTAATCCTATCTTTTGTCTCCTAAGTATAGTTTTTTTCATTGTCACTTCACTGGACTTTCATTAACTTGACTGTCTTGTTTCTTAATCTTTTCTCATCTCTGCCAATACACGTACAAGTTGTCTAACAAAAGTCATATCAAGTTCCACTATTAAACCTTCCGATGCAGTCGAAGCAATAGTACCTTATGGATCTTGCACACACTTTCTGAGATGAGAAACATGAAAAACACTATGGACTTCTACCAAACTATTTTGTAACTCTATTCGATAAGCGAGTTTCTCAATCCTCTCTATGATAGGAAATAGTCCAACATATCTCAATGCCAATTTCCTAGACTTTCCAAATTATACCACACCCTTTATATGTGAAACTTTAACAAGAACATGGTCTTCAACTGAAAACTCTAAATCCTAACGCCTCTTATCCGTGTAACTTTTCTGCCTTGACTGAGCTTCCTTCATCCTAGCTAGTATTAACTCAATCTTTTCTATGGCTTCTCATACCATATCTAGACCCAAAACCAGTCTGCCCCAATTTCTAACCAACATGCTAGTGATTTGCATTGCTATCCATACAGAGCTTCGAAAGCACCATTTCTATACTAATTTGATGAGTATTATAATAGGAAAATTCAAATAAGTGCAAATGGTCTTCCCATGACCCTCCAAAGTCTAGTACACAAGCCCTTGGAAAATCTTCGAGAACTTTGTAACTCTTTCCATTTGCCTATCCGTTTTGGGATGGTAAGCGGTACTCAGTTTCAGCTTGGTACCTAAAACTTCTTACAAACTCTTATAGAATTCAGTAGTGAACAAATTATCCTGGTCACTGACTATACTGCTAAGAATCACATGCGGTCTTAAGTATTCTTTATAAACAACTTGACTAAGGTAGGTTCGTCCTTGTCGACGTAACGAGAATAAAGTATGCATTCTTGACCAATCTATATACCATGACCCATATGCTTTCATTTCCCTTATTTGACCTTGGCAACCCATCAATAATATCCATTGATATAAAATCTCATTTCCAAAGTGGCACTTCTAAAGGTCAAAGCAATCCATTTGGTTTCTGATGCTTAGCATTTACTTGCTGGCAATTCAAACCTTGTTTCACCCAGAAGCCTACATCTCTTTTCATTCCTACCCAGAAGAAACTCCTCTTCATATCCTGATACATTTTAGCTCCTTCAGGATAAATAGTAAACTTCAATCAATGACACTCCCCAAGAACTTCCTTCCTTAGGTTACCAACATTTGGAACACACGACTGTCCCTTCTTCCTAACCATCCGTTCTAGTCAAGACTAAAACATTTTAAATCATCAATCGAAGTTCCCTCTTTAAGCCTTCTAATATGTTCAATTATTAATTGATCATCTTTCTGCATAGAAGCAAGCCTTTAGATCATTACTGATCAAACTTTCGAACATGATAACATTGCGGTATTCCGCCTAGAACTAGCCTTTGATCTTAACCATACACCACAAGTAGCCAATGCCTCCAATTCTCTCTATTATGCTAGCATAGCTAACACCACACTCTGATGTTTTCTACTAAGAGCAATTGCAACTTTGTTTTCTTTCCTTGGTTTATACTCATATCAAAATCATAAACCGCCAAAAACTCTAGACACCTTTCCCGTCTCACATTTAATTCCTTCTGAGAGAATAAGTACTCCAAAGACTTAAGATCCATAAATATCTCAAATCTTTCTCCTAAAAGATAGCATTTCCATACATTCAAAGAAAAGGTCATCGTTGCCAACTCTAAATCATGAGTCGGACATCTAACTTCATGTGGTCGAAACTATCAAGAAGAATATGCAATCAGTTTACCACATTGCATTAACACAGCTCCTAACCTTGACCTACATGCATCAGTATACACAACTAAATCTTGATTCCATATCTGGAACAACTAACATGAACGCGTTGGTTAAAAATGTTTTAACTTTAAGAATACTTCTTCCAATTTATTGGTCCAAACATACTTTACACTCTTGTTCGTCAGTTTAATCATAGGTGCCACTCTACGAGAGAAATCTTTGATGGATCTCCGTTAATAGCCAATTAACCCAAAAAAATTCTTATCTCCGTGACACTCTTGGGTCTTTTATAATTATTTACTGCTTTAGTCTTTGCTGGATCTACAGAAAACCCTTTTTCTGAAAATACATGACCAAGAAAATTCACTTCTTTCTTCCAAAAATGACATGTCGAAAACTTTGCTTTTAGTTGATGGTGCCTTAACTTTCTAGGACTATTTTGGGATGAACTTCATGATCTTGTTCATTCTTAATATATATCAGAATGTCATTTATAAACACTAAAACAAATCTATCCAAATGCTCATGGAAGATCCAGTTCCTCAAATCCCCAAAGTAAGCAGGCGCATTGGTCAGTCCAAATGGCATGAGTAACTATTCATATGAACCATATCTTGTTCAAAATGCCATTAATGGAGTGCTTTCTTCTGCAATTCTCAATTGATGGAACCCCATTGCTAATTCTAAATGGAAAAATACTTTGGCTCCACTAACTAATCAAACAAATCATATATTCTCGGTAAAGGATACAGATTCCTTATCATCTTCTCATTCAACTTACGATAATAAATATATGTCCTTAATGACTCTTCTAGTTTCTTCACGAACACCCCGGCCACTCCCTAAGGCAAACCGATTGGTCTAATAAAATTCTTTCCTTCTAAGTCCACTGTCTGCACCTTTAACACTTCCATCTCAGTAGGTGTCATTCTGCTTTGTGGTCTACACACGGGTTTAGCTCCAAGTACAAGATCTATTATAAAATCAGTAGCTCGTTTCGACGGTAGTCCTGTAACTGGTTCAAAAACATCTGCATACTCTCTTACAACAAAAACTCAATTCACTTCATCCTCCACTTCCATTGCACCCAATAAAGCAAAAATATCTAAGCTCGAATTTTCTACCAAGTATATAATTTGATCAAGGGTATTAAGGCATCTTAGTGATATTTTCCTATCCTGAAAAAATATCATAGTATCATATCTACTTAACCAATCCATATATATAATAATCCCAAAACCCAAAAAGTCAAACATATACAAATTGCAGGTAAATGCATAGCCTAAAAGCTCAAATTCTAAATGGTCACATCTCATCTCAAGAGTTTCATAACTTCCTATCCTATTTGCAACCCTTAAGGACGTAATAAGGTATGATGGTTCCATCTTTAACTTATCTACCAAATATTATGAGATAAAGAATGTGATACGCCAGTATCAAATATTAATTCGATAGGAATGTCATAAATCAAAAGCATACCTTCCATCAAAGAATTTCTTTTCACTTCTGCAGTCGGTCCAAAAGCTGACAGTTCCGTAGTAATAACTTTCCCTTTTTTGCCTTGGCTGGTACAGGGCATTCATTCTTGCAACGCCCTACCCGGTTGTAGTTATAGCACTTCACGTCCTTCTTTCCTGCAGCCTTCTTTCCATTACCAGAGCGACACTCATTGGCGAAGTGCCCTTTCTTATTACAACTATAACAAACAATATTAGCCTACTTTTTCTTTGCAGCTCCACTCTTCCGAGCTCCCTTCTTCTTGAAGAATATTTCTCTTCTTACCCTAAGAACTTTGGGCCTCCACTAACTTCTCCTTCCCAAAATCGAAAGCATCTCCTCATTCCTTATTGCCATCTCTACCACTACATTACACGGATCTCTGAGATGCGACATTGTTGCTCTAGAAATCTCCAGCTTCAAACCCTAAAGGAACTTCTTATTCCTCTAGATCACAGTAACTATGGTAGCATATCTAAATCTGGATAGCACAACAAACTTAGTCGCATACTCCAGCACTAACATTTTTCCCTGCTCCAATCAGCCAACTTCCTAAGTAAGATTGACTTGGCGACCACAAACAAGAACCTCTCATCAAACCTTATTCTAAACTCAGCCCAAGTCAATTATTCCTCGGGTACATCTACGATATTACCGTTCTACTAGTACAGAGCAGCTTCTTGCAACTGCCTAGAAACCAACCTTCTCTTATGCTCATCATTCATATGTAAATCTGCGAAGATTCTTTCATAGTGCAGTAGTCAATTCTCAACTTCAACAGTATCCTCCATTCCTAGAAAAGGCTTTCCTCCAAGAGTAGTATAATCCCGACTCAACTTAGCATAATTGTTGCAAGCCAGTGCCTTAGGATTAGCTCCTCCCGCATTAGTGACATTTCCTACAGCCAAATCAGCTGCAGCTCCAACTACATCATATTCATGAAAAATTGATACATGGTCCCCATATCTACTGGTGGGGTTCCTGCACTCACATAAGCATTTGCATTTGGATTAGCATTTGCATGTCAACCTAGGTTCCTTCTAGTATTGGGCCAAGAATTTCCATTAGCTGTGATGCTTCCTCCATCTAGATTCACTCTTCCATTTCCTGCTTCCATACCTTGCTTTCTCATAATCTACATACGAACCTTAGTCAGATGCTGTAGAACAGTATAAGAGAGAGGTGAGTTTAGAGATAGAATACATGTGTAAGTGTGTATACATAGCAAATACAAGTACGTTACTGTAGCTTTATCCCATGCCCAATCTTAATTTTTGATATATTTGGATTATGTTTTCAAAATATTTTTATGTTTTACATAAACCTATGCTCTGATACCAAGTTATAACATTCCTCATTTTGAGGTCCGAAAATAAGTGCTACTAATGCTGTAACCATCAATAGTGTTATTCTTCGATGAAAAAACGCAGCCATGTTAATCATATTTGTTGCCGACATTCAGAGAAAATATAATAATTAATAATGCTCCAAAAGCGACATATGAAGATGCCCCCTTCATTAATCAGATTCTAATACTTGGTAGTTATAAATTCTATCATTACATCCACTCAACCACAACATAAGCTTAAAACAACACGGTGGAAATAAAAACTGGTAATGTTAGCTAGCTTGCCTCTTGCACATCTTTGAAAGCTTATTCGTCTAACCTAAAATTCTTGACTCTCGACCTACTCAAATGAGTACCCAAGAGTTTAGAAGGAAAACAAAAACTTTGGGTGAGATAAAAGTATGGTGTGAATAGCAATATACCATCTCGAACCAAAATAAAAATATAGTGAGACTATGTCGCTTAGCGTAATGGATTTTCCCCTCAATAATGTGTTATCCAAATATGTCAATCATAAATCATGCACTTGCTACCATAATGATTGGAATAATCATAACATGACAATATGCATGCATGCAATATGGATAAGTTTCAGTAATTTGTCCTCTTAGGGCTATACACACCCACGATTTGCTCTTCCTAAAATAAACTATCTGTCTCAAACCAAATAGACTATCAATCTCAACTCAAATGGATTATCTATCTTAAATCATAGTTTTTATGGGATCATTATGAACCAAATGATTTTGCACGTTAACCAATAACTTATCCGCTGATTCAGGCCGTAACTTAACTAAATATTCCAAAATCCCCAAATATGATTAGGAGCAACACAAATCTCCAAATACAGGTAGGAGTAAACAAAACAATCCCTAGATACAGTTAGGTGCAATCAATAATAATCTCTAGATATAGTTAAGAGAATCCCAAAATATGGTCAGGGGAAACAACTTAAGAAATATTGTGAGCATATAAGGCTACGAGTTCCCCTCTGTATGTACAAATCCTTCTAGTCTGACTCATGATAAAGCCCTACGCACTGGAATCGTAAACATATAACAATCGAGAGCGGCTGAAGCATAGGGCACGACCCTACACCAGTCGCACTTAAAGTCTTATCCCGTTTTAAATCTCTAATCATATTTTTATCAATTCAAGGCATCCTAACATATTAGATCTATCCAATCCCTTGGATGCAACTCTATTCACTCAGGAGTTAGGTTTGACCATACCCACAAATGGGAATAACTAACTAGTTATTCTTTCCTCAAATCCTAAAATGCAATGTTGGGTTATAATAATGTGAGCATAACAATGAAAAACATGTAAATAAACTGATTAAATATTAGTAGAGCATATAACTTTATTCATCAAAATATGTTCAATCAATTGTAACACCCCACATTTTGAGGCTCGAAACTAACTACTATAGATGTTGCTATTGTCTATATTATTAATTCCGGTGATAAAGTGCGACAATATTAATGGCATCCATATATTAGAAGCAAAAAAATATGAAATATTTCAAACACAACTTCAAAATGACTTTTCTCATTACATTTCAAATCAGCATTTCATGATATTTGCTTCTAAAACATTGGTCCTTTACTAATCTCAAAATGTGATAAAGTGCGGTAAAGGACTAATGACTTTTCTCATTACATTTCTTATTATATTACAAATCCATACTTTCTTAGAAAATTATGAAATTAAAAATCCACTTCAAAAATGATATTTCTAACGTCGTATCGAAATTTTAACTCATTTGGGTATCATATGATAGGTTTTCAACTCAAACATGTCATTAAATTTCATATATAAATTCTAGAAAATCACTAACAATCATATAATCATTCAAACTTCTAAAACATCGAATAATTGCAATATTAAATTCGGATTTCTTACTAAAACCCTAAATATGAGATGTATATGTATTATTCGCCTTTTATCGATTAAGAAAGATGAGATTTGAACTTGATTTAATTTCCCCTAAGCTTTTCTTTAAGCCTTTTCTCCCTTGAATGTTGTTAATGGCTGACCCTTACTCCTTCATTTGCTATGAATGAATGGTGGGAGGAAATGAGAGAATGAGGATTTATATTAAGGGTATGTATTCTCTTCCCATTTTCCCCTTGTCATAATTTCCTCCTTCCTATTACACTATAATTATTCTTATTAATTTATTAATTAGGCTCGACCGCTTAATTACTCAAATATCAATCCTCTTAGCCATTTACATTATTTTATTTTATTTGTCTAATTAAATATTCTATATAATGTTAGCCAAAATTAGGGTCATTGCATCAATAATCATTGGCATCAAAAAATTACTTAAGTAATAATTTCCATTAGCAAATTAATCTAAAACTTGGACTAGACATCAATTTATTTCCTTGAAAACATTTATCATAATAAATAATTAACCCCTTTAAATCATTCTTAAAATAAGGAAAACAAGAGCATTACTTAGCCAAAATCTTATGCCAATATATAAAATAGCCTTTTCCTTCGTACGGTATCAAAATGAGGCCGTCGCACCTCCAAAATAATTGGTTATCGAACCATAAAATAAAGCTATCCAATTTGGAAAACTTATGGCATCCCTTGTCGCTAAAACTCAACGTCGAAATCTATACTGAGTTTCAAAAACAATCTTTCTGATTTTATATAACAAAAGGCTACAATGCCGAAAATATGGGGATGTTGACTTTCCAAAACACTTTGGCCACCATGCTCTTGAAACTTAACTTTTGGTTTACATAATATTTGGCTTACCATCCTATAAAACATAAATCAAATATGCAAGTTTTCAACATCATTGCCACAAAATACTTAACACCAAAAATTTGGACTTACGGCATCACTGCCTCAGAATGTTTGACATCGAGAATAAGGCTTGTGGCATGAAATGCCTTAAAATCATAGTTACTGAAGTTGCAAATCTACGTCATCATTGCCACTATATAATAGATGTCCAAAGCTATAACTTATGGCAGCCATGTCACTTAGCATAAATGTCGAAAACATAAAGATGGTAGAGCTGGGTTTAAAACATTTAAGGATATCGGCTTTACAAACTTTCGCATCATTAACGCTCAAAAAGGATTCCGAAATTATATACATGTGACATCAATACTTCGAAAAACATAGGTTTTGGCTTTAATATAACACAAGACATCGTGTTCTAGAACATAAATATCGAAAGGAGGGGGTTGCCGAATATCACCAATGACATTTAAGTAAATAGGCTTAAAATAATATTTTTCTTTTAAAGCTATTTATTTTCCATAGGTGGCCACATTTTACGTTCCCTAAAACAATTTTCAAACCATTCAAATTATATTATCATTCTAATATAATTTATCGGCCTTTTTAGCTCAAAAATTCATCGAAAATCATAACCACTTAGGAAAATCCCCAAAAATACCAAAAATCAAAATTTATATGTTCTTTCACATATAAAAATTTCAAAACCAAATCATTATTTAATTATTTTAATAATTAAAACCCAAAATAAACCATCATTTTCTTTTGAAAATTTTATAAAATATTAATATAACCTTGGAAAATTATGAAATTGAAAAGACATCTCTAAAATAATGTTTTACATAACATATCCAATTTTCAATGTGATTGGTGATCAAAATTTTTGGTTCTACTCTTAAAACCCATTAAAACAATTCTATAACATATTATCTCAAAATAATTCGAAAATCAACACAGATATGAAAATAGCCATAAAAATTTGAGATGGTTTTTATAATTCGCCTTAGATTAGATAAAGAGATTAAGATTTGTGGTTGTTTGATTTCCTTAAGCTTTTCCTTTGAATTGCTTTAGATTTCCTCTTCCTTTTCTTCCTAATAATGGCCGACCTTGATTTTTGTTTTACTCGATAATTTTAAAAGTGAGAATGAATGAGAGGAAGGAAGGGTTTAGGGAATGAACTAAGTGATTATTCCCCTTTTGCTCCTCTCATAAATTCTTTTCTACTATTATGATTAAAACCATATCATTAATTGATTATTTAAGGCACGACCTAGATTAATTAACAAATCTTAGTCTTTTTATCACATCAAACAATATTCTATTTAATTTATCTAATTAAATCTCTAAATAATACTAAACAAAAATTAAGGGTGTTACATTAAATATATAATAAAATCTCATTCTAAATAAAAGGTGTTTTTTTGGTTATGTATTTGTCATAATGTGTTATGTTAGTTATTTGTTTAAATTAAGTATATTTAATAGTAATTCCATAAATGGTATGTTTTGTAATAGTAATAACAATGTGTTGTAATCATAAGCAATTTATCACAATATAATATATATATATATATATATATCATTTAAGATATTCCAAGTCAAGATGTATCATAACCGGATATCGATACATCTGTTGAGATTAGAGTAAGTAATGCTCTCCAAATGTTTGACGGTGTATTACTCATGGTTATTGGAGGCACCAGGGGTTACGTACCAATGGTTGTTAGATAACCAAGGAATGACTCACTTGATAGTTTTCTGTTGCTTAATATAACTAAAATCAAATAGAAAATATCGGAGTAACCATATCACAAGATTCTCTTAACTTAAGAAAACTATTGAATTTTAATGTGGACTCCACTTTGATTATAGTTAAATCATGGTACGATGTCCATCGAACGACTATAATTAGGACTGTGTTGAAGCATTGAAAGCGAAAAACTATTTAATTTAATAGAGAATTCATCTCCATAGTTATATAAGATCAGTATTACGGTGAACTTAAGTCAACTCAAAGTCAAAGTCTCTAGCCAAAGCAGTTCGATTAATAATAATAAGGAATAACTACTAACTCCTCATAATTGAAAGATAACAGAACATATGGAAAAAATTATGAAAATTAGGTCCTTATTTTTAGTATTTAGCCAATTTATGCTACTTTTCCCCCTGATTTTAATGTTGGGCAATTTCCTAGGAGGGGACGGTTTGGTAAAAAATAACAAAATGGGGACCTAATTTACAAGGGTTTATGAGTAGGAACTTTTTATGCATGGACTTTGAAAATAGAGACCTTTAGTCATCTACCCCTAATAATAATTGTTATCACCGAACCAAGGGCTTTGTATTGGGACTATATAAGTGGAATGTGGACGATATTGAAAGTTTTACCAATAACAAATTTATTAAGTCCTAGTGTGATATTTTTTTTACAAAGATAAATGGTGTAAATAATCGTCACCTCCGAGGATGCTTAAAATAGTAAAATTGGATTTTAATAAAACCGTGTAAGGAAAAAATTACTCAAACTGTCACACCATTAGCTAAGGAGATGTGTGAATGTTAATATCTAAATTGTTCTATATTAGTCACTGATCAAATTTACACCTTAGAATCACACTACCGTAATGTTCAATACTCCGAATACCACCTGATTTAATCAAATTATAATTGTTATAATGTTATATTGCTTTGTTACCAAGCCACATCTAGTCAAGTCAGAGAAATCGACAAAGAATTTACTAAGCAGGAATGCAGAGCAATAACTGCCAAACTAAGAGATTAAGTAGGTTCAACAAATGAAGCTTTAAACATGTCAGAGGATCTTGAAATAGCCCACAAAACCACCAACATGCCAAAGCTCAAAGATCAAGATTCATACAAAGGATGGATCGGTATCGACCCATGAGTAGGGATCGGTACTGATCCCTAACTTTCCCTAAAATCCACCAAAAACTTCCAACACGTGAAGCTAGAAAGCTTGTAGGCTAGTACATGTCATATGGAGTGATTTGCTGGCCATCTGTAACCCGAAAAATTAGCGGGCAAACAAGAAGCTATCAACCAACATTCAAGCAAGGAGTTCAACAAAAGTCTAGCTCGTATCAATGAAACTAGGTGCATAGGACAAAGGCACATGCCAAGCGAGCCGATATATCAACTCGAAGAAGGATTTGCCACCCATCTTATGGATCGGCACTGATTCCCAACTGTCGCTTACGAGGCCATGATCTTGTCCAAACAACTTCTTTTGGACATGGGAAACATGGGTACAAACATGGTCGAGAGATTTTAGGCATCCTGCAACCATAAATTAAGGAGAGGCATCATTTAGAGGATCTTTTTTAGTTTTTTGATGAATTTACATATTTTTCCTATAATCTCATCGATCATAACCAATCCATAAGAACATCTCTTATAAAAATCAATCAAATCGGAAATAAAGTTAAGTGGACGTAGGCAACGATTAGCCGAACCACTATAAAGTTTGTATGTCATGTTATTTCACATTTTCATTTACTTTCTTCACTTATTTCTCCACTATAATTCTTTGGGTGTTTGTTTCACCTTTTGGCATAAACATTTTGGTACTTGTACTAAGAGCCTCGGATTAATCGAATTTGAAATGTGAAATTGGAAAAGATGACGAGACCATCAATAAGGAGAACTACTAAAGATAGCCAACAAGGACGTGGGAGCAGCCAAGAGTTTTCCTCAGGATCTAACTCACATCTACATAACCAAAGATGAAATGAAGATGGTGATGATGACAGAGATGCAGAACAGAATGATAGCCAGCAAGAAAGATATGATGAAGGGATTCTTTAGAAGAATGAGATAACTTAGAATAGTAGGAGTTGTTGTGGATCAGGACCAGGGACCGAAGACCAGAACTAATGCCTATAGAAATGGAGTGGAACCAAGCATGATGATCCACAAAAAAGTGCCGTAGTTTGGCATCGATCCCCGAGAACTTGGTAACATGGCTGAATTGGACTTAGACAGAGACGACGCACGTCTAGGAAACAATGCTAAACATCAGAACATGAATCAAAATGCAAATGCAAAACCAGAGCAGTATGTACAAGAATTTCTCTATAGGAATGGGAGGCATAACAAGAATGTGGAACAAAGGCTTTCGTTAAGTGACGATGATATAATTTCTAAGATATTTAAACGAGTGATGAGAGGTGGGCCACTTGGCCAGAGTCTAGAGGATGTGAAGAGAAATCCATTCACTCCTAAAATTTGGTACGAGTGGAATCGCCCGATTTCAAGCTTCTGATGTTGTAAATGTACGATGGAAAGACTGATCTAACAGTTCATCAGATGAGGTACATACGATATATGGAGGAGTTGTATCGGAGGAGTAATGGGATGGTGTTTCCCTCTATATTTGATTGATTTAGCAGCGATGTGGTTTAGATAGCTGGAGAACGATTCCATTAGTACATTGACTGAGTTAGTGGATAGATTTATGGATTCAGAGTACATATTTCATGGCCAAAGAACGTGATTACTTTATCGAGTGTGAAGCGAAGGGCCAGAGAGACCCTAAATATTTATTTAACTGGGTTTAATGCAGTAGCCGTTGTGGTTCATAGGTCGGATCCATCGGTGGTTCTGATGGCGGCTGTTTCGAGAGTTGGCAATAAAACATATTTTAAGATACCTTTGGAAAAGGATCCATTGGTGGATCTCATGGAATTATACCATGAGGCTAGGAAATACATTCATCAAGAGGACATCGAAACTGGAAAGACAGAAGATAATGATGTGGATGATGGAGGACCATCTGGAGCAGGATTTCATAAAGGTAAAGGAAAGTGAAAGGCTGATACGGCTTCGGGGACCATAGCAACAGAGGAAGGAACATAAATTCTTTTCTTACATACATATTAAATGAAACCCAGAAGAGGATTTACCTTAACATCAGAGGGTATATCCCCTATCAAAAACAAGTAAGGTGAGAACCAACCGATCGAGAAAGAAGATCAATGAAGTATTTCCTATTCCATGAGCTGTATGGGCAAGAAACCAACGACTGTAGGTACCTTCATGACCTAATGGAGGAACTAGTTAGAAACAACTAGGTTCAATAATACATAAGAAGACGAACTGTAGTGGTGGAATAGGAGCATCCATCATCTGTAACAAACGAAAACGGCCTTAGATCTAGGTCGAGGATAGTTATCTCATGATCGTGATGGTAGAGAATCAGGGTTAACTCTCCCATGTGCCATTGCTTTCAATATATGGTCAAACATTGCAACCAAGTCACTTACCTATGTATGGTACCTCAATCGATCTCTAGGCATACTCTAAGTTGGATGCCAGACTATATTGCTTGTCAATATGAACGCTGTGTTCTTGTTTGATGTTCTGAATTTTAATTCTATGAATGAATACCTGACTTGGAAAACCACTCGAACATGATAAGAGATATTAATTTCAGAATTCCAATAGAAATTGATTACCTTCTGAAATTGATTAAGATTTTATGAACTGCTTAAGCACGATGACTGACATTAATCGTGGTAGTCCTATCTGGAGAGACAAGGCGATGACCATAAGGTGCAAGTCCCTTTGCTAGAGAGCAAGCAGATTGGACTTGTATGAGAGTGAGTACCTTCATCAAAGAATGAGTGGATGGACTTGCATGGATGTTGAATCCTATCATTGGAGAGCAAGCATACTGGGCCCAGAAAGGATTTGAAGAGATCGAACCCTAGATTGGATGTCAAATGATTCAGAGAGATCAATCCTCAGGTTGGACGTTAAATGATCCAAAGAGATCAAACCCTAGATCAGGTGTTAAACATTTTGGAGAGATTGTAGATCGAAATAATAATCTAGAGTGATCAAGATTCTGATTAACATCGAGATTTCAACCAATGGCCCAGAGAGGTCGAGGATTCGATCAATGATATGAAGGGATCAGAAATTGAATTGGTCATTGAGTATATAGCTCGAAGATC
This sequence comes from Allium cepa, assembly GCA_030765085.1. NCBI lineage: Eukaryota > Viridiplantae > Streptophyta > Magnoliopsida > Asparagales > Amaryllidaceae > Allium > Allium cepa. The sequence goes on along the minus strand of CM060929.1, from coordinate 696,365,976 downwards.
AAAAAACAAGACTTTGGTTTTGAACATCGATTGACCTTGAACAATACAATAGCAATTATAAAGTTGAGCCAATGATTTTGATATATGATTATTATCTCCTAGAAGAACACGGGACGATCCTGGTTTGCGATATGCTACGATATGATAGTTCCAGAGTAACACAAAATGATGCTTTTTTGTGATTTATCCCCAAGCAAGGACTCAAGTCCTTAGCTGTAACAGTATGTAACGATCTTTGACTCATAGGTGAATCCGATGGAACCAGAAGATTCCTCACGGTTTGATCAAGTTGATAGCCAAGAACTCGGTTACTTATGGATAATCGATTTTAATGTTTATTCTTGAGAAAAGCATGTCTTCTATTCACAAGGCATGCTTTGAGTGGGGGAAAATGTTATCCAACTTTGTGAATAATCCACATCTGAACAAGTCACAACAATCGAACAAAGAAGTTGCCAAGCAGGAATCCAAGGCAATAACTACTGAACCCGAAGATCGAGTAGCACTAACAAATGAAGCTATAAACATGTCAAAGGCTCCTGAATTGGCCAACACACCAAACCGTTAACATGCCGAAGCACAAGATCCATACAAAGGGATGGATCGGTATCGATCTATGAGTAGGAATCGGTACCGCCCAACTTTCTCTCAAATCCACTAACAACTTCCAGTATGTGAGCTAGAGTGCTTATAGGTTGGTACACGTCATATGGAGTGATTTACTGGCCATCTGCAACCCAAAAAATGATGGGAAAACCAAAAGCTATCAACCAATGTTGGAGCAAGGAGTTCGACCAAATTCAGGGTCGTATCAATGCAACTAGGTGCCAAGGACAAAGGCATAAGCCGATCGAGCTAATACATCAATTCGAAGGAGGAGTTGCCACCCATCTTATAGTTTAGTCACAATCTGTAGGCATGGATCGGTACCGATCCCTAAATATCGCTTAGGTGGCCACTATCTTCTCCAAGAAATTCCTTTGGATATGGGAAACGTAGGTACAAACATGGTGGAGAGATTTAAAGCGACCTACACCTATAAATAGAAGAGGAGAGACATCAATTGAAGGATTTCTTCAGTTGTTTAATGAATTTACATCATGTTCTTCTAATCTCGGGAATCACTATCGATCCATAAGAACAAATCTTGTAAACAACAACCAAATCAGCAACAATGTTAAGTGGACGTAGGCAACGATTAGCCAAACCACTATAAAGTTTGTATGTCTTGTTATTTCACATTTTCATATATTTTCTCTATTTATTTCTCTACTATAATTCTTTCGGTGTTTGTGCCACATTTTGGCATAATATTAATTAATTAGTATTTATGAAATATTAATTATAAAATTTTATTTAATTTATTTTGATCAGTATTGAAAATAGTGCGCATATAAAAGTTATACAGGCATGTATCGATATACGGTATTGATGTACATTATTTTTTCTTTTAAAATGTAAATAACTGATATGGTTTAAAGAAGCAAGCTAGCCCATTAGACCCAAGTCGGCTATGGAAAAGGAGGCCAAGTGGTGATATTTGTTGATATTTTTAGGTTTGAATTAGTGGAGAAAAGGAACGATCTTGATCCACTTTACCTCTCCCCTCCTTCCTTATATAAACCTACTAACCCTTTTCATTTTGAGATGGAACTCACTACTCATCATTTGCTCTATAGCCGTAAGCATCTAGCTTTCCCTTCCTCTGTGACGATCACCCTACACTATCAGCACCAAAGATAACGACTTAGTGCCCTACTTAGGTGCTCGGTCGATGTAAGATGATCATCAATAACTCTAAATGACACAAAACATCATAGAATCTATTGTATATTTAGCAATGCAAGGAAAAAAAATATAATATACATCACAGATATAAAGTAGAAGAGATAGAGATAACTAAGTGAACCAGATATCATAGTACAGATTAATAGATTTATACAGCATAGAAATAGTGTTTATATAAACGAAATGAACTCAAACAAATTGTAATGATCTTCCTTTCTTACACCTAAAGATGATACTTAATACATCCACAGTATTCATGTGCCGATCATTTAATTATCTGAAAGACAGTTCATTAGGGGTGAAAAGAAAGAAAAATAGAAAAAATAAGAAGAAACCAACAATCATAAAATCTCACAATGCAACCGAATAACATATATTAATCAACATAATTATTTACAAAATCATTTCCAAAATTATACATCAGAGTTATACTAATACAATTCTACCTTTGGACAGTTATATTAACCTGTCCATACCTAACTGATACAAGATACATATAATATAGCCGAAACAAGAAAATAACTAGCTATCGATGAAGCTTCCTGCTCCAAGCTCCTACAAAATGCATCCATAGGAAAACCTTAACTACTTGGTTGCCCATAAAAATTTGAGCACCCTATAGTTGAAGGAAAATAAAATAAAACTCGAGGTCAGACATGAGTCTGGTTTGAGTAAACTCAAACAACTGAATTATTATGTTTGAAATCCTTTTTAAATCAAAGCTATCTCATAAGACCACGCCGCAACACGGACGAGTTTTTACCTTACGATAACCAAAATATTTTACATTGAAAATCTAGTGATATTATAATAATGTCCAGAGTATAAGTACTTATTCATCACATTCGAAATTATTATATTAATTAAATTCCAGCATATTAGGTTCTGCAATCAAAACCGTAAAGGCTCGTATTGGAGAATGGATTTCATACAATGACTAGGCTACTAGGGTACCTCCTATCATGGTGCATCTCTAGATAAAATAACACCGAGGACCTCGCCAGGTTCCCCTGCCCACATAGGACAAGCCTACCACTTGACTAGTTGTACCAAATATGATCACCTCTCGGTTAGTGGGCCCCAGAGCATACAAATGAGAGGTAATTTTGACTCTAGATAGGGATGATCATACCCTACTTGGGAGCGAGCCACTTAGCCCTGCTGCATCTCCCCTATTATCATAATTCCTAGTTGATGAGGCTTGAGGCTATGTTTTACCTTTCATATAACACTTCCCACTTGGAATGCTAACATTGCTCTCCAAGCAAAAATGAAATGCCAGCATTCATCCATAGAAGTTCGTATTGGGATTGAACGAAACCGAAGGCACTACTTCCACTACACCCATTTTGGAATCACCCTTAGGATTAATAGCAAGCAACCCTTGCACTTCAAAACTCCGTCTTTGATTACATATTATTTAAGTCGAAATGCTTGAGTTGGATCGAAGTGGTTTTCAGCCCGATCTCTTCGAAACAATTTTCGATAATTTTCGCTAAACTCAAACCTGGTTCTTTAGAAAATAAATAGACAAAGATAAGAGCAGAGATCGTCTCATAATCGTTTATGGATGGATTTCCTTATCATTTATCCTAGAAGAACGAAATGAATTTATACATACAGTATAGCACCACAAATGTTTGTTGCACCATATAATTTTCATGTTTCTCTTAGATAATTCCAAAGTTACATTTTTGTCCAGATTCTAATAGTCGGTTATTTAAATATCAAATAAACAATCATTCGAACAATGATTAAATTTCACATGGGATCCACTAAGCCTTTACTAATCAATCTTTCAAAACACTTAGTAAAACTTGATCAAAAGATCTTTTCTAAACACCTTTTTTCCAAACCCTTTACATTCCTTTTATACTTGGAAAACGTTTTATATACTTATCTCAATGATATAAGTATATTTGTCACACAAAAGTTTCCTTCTTTCCAAATTTCTCTTTGAAAACATTACTTACCATAAAGCAATCCGCTTATCCTTTATAAAAGTTACCTTCTTAGAAGCTCACTTCGCATTTAAATACCTTTATATATTTCAAAAATCAATTTACAAAACATTTCTATAAGTTTACAAGTCAATTTACAAAACCTCTTTACAAACCTCTAAAATCATTAATAAAACATTTCCCCGTTTAAAACTCCTTTGATAAATCTTCTTAAAGAAAAATCGTTTACAAAATATCTTTTGCAACTCATCCTTTTAAATTACTTTAAATAAAACTTTTTACTTAGTAAAACCTATTTTTATAAACAATTTATTATTTATAAATAATTTTATAAAATAATAATATAACTTGAATAATCACTTATAAACCTTGACCCCAAGCTAATTAAAAATTTAGAGCAAATTTAAAACCATACTTTTTAATTTCAAAAAGAGTCTTAGCAAACCCAATAGTAGTAATTTAAGTTACCATTTAACACCGATTTCACTTTCAAGCCACTCGGCGATTTATTCACATAAGTCAACACATACGTAAATACAATTTATACCCAAACTAGGAAATAACATGCCAATACAACTCAACAAGCACATACGTGTCCAAATAACAGATAGCAGGATAGTTATTTGTCATGCTAAATAGATGTCGAAACACATTACTACTTATAGAAAAATGGGAATTTATTCTACTAAATATATGTCCATACAATAAATAATTACATTATAGCAGAACGGAGATTTATTCTGCTAACAGATGTCCAAACAATCAACTTTTGATAGAACAAGGATTTATTCTACTAACACGTGTCCATATGATCAAACCATTTACATAACTCATTCATAATTGTTTGCCTACTTAATGGTATCGATATTTGAATACCCTGTGTTCAAAACCATCTTTAGAAAAGTACCTTAAAAACAATTTGATTCTTGAAACAAAGTATTCAAAACTTAAAACTCCCTTTTAAAATTATTAATTACAAATTAAACCCTTTAATAAACAATAATTAAACTTTATTAAACTTGAACTTAATTTAATTATTAGTCAATGAATAATTATCCCTTTAATAAATAATTTATTTATAAATTAAACCTTTAATTAATCCTCTATTAATTATTAAATAATAATTTAAAAACTTTTATTAATAATTAACTATTAACTAATCTTAATTAATTAATTAATCAATCTTTTAGTTAAACTTAAATAATAAATTAAACCTTTAATAAATAATTATTTTAAATCAAAACCTTAACTAATTTATAATTAAAATAATTAAACACTTGACTAATAATTTATTTAATAATTAACATTATACTTAATTAATTATAATAAATCCTATATTTAACTCATAATTAATAAAAATTTATCTTGCCTAATCAAAAATTAATTAAAATTAATTTGACTTTTGAAACATAATTAATTGTTATTTAATCTTCACTTAATTATAATTAATAAACCCCGTTTAGTACTTATATAATTATCAAAACTTAATTAATTAAATATTAATTATTAAAATATTAATTATTAAAATATTAATTAACTTTCTAAAACACCATTATTAAGTTTATAAAACATTTTTAAGACACTTTTAAGTATGAAAACTAAGGTAGTCTTTGGTTTAAAAATGAATTTTGCATTTTCGATTTTTAATATGTATCTCAAATATAAGAACGAAGGGATGACAGAAGGGATTAAAGAAAGACGGATGAAAGGACGAAGGCGATAGAGTAATGGATTGTTTCACGTGCTTGTATTATTTCCTAAAACGCGAAAAATGAAGAAAAAAAATTGTTTTCTATTTTGTATGCTAACTTCGTTTTCTAAATTGGTCATTTTCGACAATATAAAAGCGTCGTGTGCATTTTTGTATGAACGAAAATCCAAAACCAAAAACAACAAAGCAAACACTACCAAAAATTTTCAAAAATCTAGTGCACTTATCGAAACTACAGCCATAGCGGCTATCGCTACAAATGCAGTAACTTGAGTTTGTTTTTCCAAGTTACTAACTTTTCGATTCTCCACTTCTAACTTTGTTACATTTCAATTCATAAGGAAAAGTTTAGAAACTAAAATAAATTTTAACTTTAAAGTTTTAAAAACTTAAATACATTAAAACCATTTCCTTCCTAGGAATCCAAATCTCCTTTTAACATCTCAATGTTAACATATAAACATACCACATCATAACCAAGTTCATATTCATATCATATCCAAACTTACAACCAATATCAAGTCCAAAGTTTATAAACTGTATCATAATCAAAGTTTACAAATTTACAACAATACTAAGGTAGACTTCATTCAAGTCCACTTTTTCCATCTCGAATCATCCATTTCCACAAATAACCAAACATATAACAAATCAAATATATTTCACAAACATCATAAAGAAATTTTTGCAACACATATCAAGTTAAAAACTTTTAAATTAAAATTAACATTGACTTACCGAAAGCTTGGAAATCACAAAAATCCACTCGAAAATAGGTCATTTTCTCATTGATTTTTGATTATGTTACTCTCAAAATTTGGACAAGCTACAAAAGAAAATTTTAGAAAATTATTTTCTCTACAATTTACATAAAGTATCACTTAATTTTGGGTGGTTTTGAGAGAGTTATGGTCAAAATAAGGAGTGGTATTTTCGGGATTCATAATATGGGTCCAAATGGGTCAGAAGGAAATGAAATTTTGACCCAAAAGTATCCGAAATTTGAAAAAGCCATTCAAATAAAAGTTGTAGCCAGTGGAATTCTATATGGTTAAAAAAAGAAAATCTTGATTTAGAGTAGTCAGGAGAAAGTTACGACCGAATGAAGTGGGAGGAAATTTGAGAAGTTTTTAAATTGAAAAGGAGGAGATTAAACAAGTTTGAAATTATTTTAAACAATAAAAAATTTGAAATTAAACTTTATAATTTTTAAAGAGAAGCGATTTAACTCAAGTGCTTTAGGAAAGAAGAAGGAAAGCGTTAGGAAAATTTTGGAAAATGAGACTAGAAACGAAATAGAAATGTGATGCCCCATTTTTGTCAATTAAAAATATTTAATTTAATAAAACTTTGGGAGTTAATATTGTGAGAAATAAAGTTTTATTTATTAATGGAAAAAAATTATTATAATATAATTTAATAATATTGATTGAATGTAATTGATAACCATTTTAATGTATTCAGTCGATTGTAATTCTAAAGTTTGATAAGAAATAAAATAAATGATGTATTAAAGGTGAAATTTAATATTATTTAATTGAAATTGGTTTTAGTATAGAATATGAAATCAATTTTTGCTACGTAAATTTATAATCCTTGTTTGTAACAATAAGTTAATTGATATGAATTATTAATGTATAACAATTGTTTTAATAATCATCTAATTAATGAATCCGTTGAAAGTAATTTGGTAATCACTGAATATAATTGAAATATTGCAGTTAATATAAGAAAAGACGTTAACTGTTGAGCGAAGAGTGTAATAAAATGGAAACTTGTGTTCAATTAACATATAAGGTATTTTTTTTTAATTTAAGAATAAGAATTTAATCAAAATAAAAGAATTTGTTTGAAATATAAATTATAATGAACGGATTTTATTACAGTTGTAAATTAATGTTGAAATTAATTTAATATTTAAATCTTGTTTAAATATGGAAAATTTAATTTTAAAAGATTATTAATTTTAGTTTAATCTAAATGATGATAGAAAACTTCTAATTTAGAATTTAAAGGTGATTAAATCAATTTAATAATAAGTTGGTTAATTAATGTGTAAAAATAAATATAATTTTATTTTAAAGATAACTTCTATGTACAATAGAATTAGGATTTGAAATTAGTTTCATTGAGTTTAAAAATATTGAAAACCTATATTTCAATATACATAATGACCTATTTTCGTTTTGGGAATGAAACGGGCTTTTCAGGCCTTTTGACCCATTCGATTTATATTCAAATGAAAAATGTTATTTTTAAAATGGTATTTTTAAAATGTAATTTCTCAAATTGATTCAAATGTGGAATAATAATAAAATCGAATTACTAATGAACGTCGTAGTTTGTAATAACGTATTTGTAAATTAGAAATATTGTAATTGTCCATAATTGTGAATTGAAAAATTATTTGTATATAATTTAATTTAAATTTATTGAACAATAGAATGTTAACTTTTGTATACGATGGAAGTAGGCCTTGAAACTAGTTCCATTGTGTTCGGAAGGCCTTTTTACATAGAGATTGCATGTTATTACGCATCGATTAGAGTTTGGGCTGTTTTGGGCCTTACGCTATAAATAGGCACGCAAATCGAGACGAAAATATTATTAAAATATTTCAGAAACCCTAATTTTCATGGCCTCCACTTTCAATGGTTGAAAACTTCCCGTCTTCTTTCCTTTAGATCTCTCTTATCTCTGAATGAAATCGCTCAACCTCAAACGGAAAGTTGTAGAGCTCAACCTCCTTTACTGTAACGACCCGAAAATTTTAACAGTTTTAATAACATAATTAACTGAGTTTTTTCTTAAAATTAAACAGTTGAATTGGGTAATAGAAATTTGATATTTGGTATGCGTCTATTTAAACATGGCAAATAGTAAATTTTTATTGGAAAACATGAAAATCAATTTTTTATGTAACTTATTTAAATCTTTATTACTTATATTTGATGAAAATAAAATATTTTTAAATTTGAATATTTTTATATAATAAATTTTTTTATCATTTTCTGAGTAAGACATCATATTTCGTTTCGTTAAATTTGTACTGCACCAGCTCCGTTTATTTTATTTTCGATGAATTTGCAGTAGTTTAACAGCGAATTATCGACTTCTGATAGGATGGTCATATCGTTGATATCTGTGTACCATTCTGAATGCCTCGTTGTGCTAATCACCGCAGTATATTCATTTATGCATTTCGGTATCCGGTAAAGGGCGAAACCATGAAACGGTCAGCCATATCGATACCCGTTCGAGTCCATTTGTTTTCCATGACCATTTAATTATCTACCGTACAAAATTAATAGCCACTAGCCTTTATTATTTACGGTGACTTTTGCTTTTCCAAACTAGTTCCAACATTTTTTGGTTCGCTCCTTTCCTATGCATTCCATCTTCTTCTCTGATATTACTTAAGTAATATATATATAATAATATATTATTATATTTGTATAGGAAGAGGCCAACTCGTCACTTCATTTCGTTAGCTACTCATTTCTCCACCACGGTTCCATCCGCCTTCAACCTCCACTTCCAAACCCGTGACCAAACCATGGTAGCTACCTACCCACGCCAAACACCACTACACACCAATCTCTACCTTTATAGCAGCAGCCACCGCCTTCGAACCGACCGTTCCCCCTCCATGCTTCACCCCACCACCTTCCCTCCATGCTCGACCTTTCATCGACCATAGGAACCCACGCCAGAACCCACCACCACCTGACACGCCGAACCCTCATACGTGGAAACGATCACCAAACAGCACTCAAACCATAGCCCGCCACGTCCATTCTCCACTTCCCTCCAACCAAGCGCCAACCTTCTTAGCCGCATCACCCCATAGCAGTGACCGGACCCGAGCTCCTCCACCATCGATCCAACGAGTCAGCACCCCATTGTCCCTGACCGAACCTCCTCCTTGCACCACTTCGTCAACCCTACCCCAACTTTCTATATCCCCTTGATCTGCCACCAGCTGTGCCATCAGGATTTATTTATTGCATGTGTACATAGGTCAGTATATATATGCTAGCCTATAGCCATATTATCACCACATTATATATTCAACCTAACCGTTAAACATAGTTTAATAGTGAAACAGACTCGGTGTATTAATGCCCGAATATGTTGATTAGTATAAATATATGTGTGTGACAATTATATATTTTGAACGAAATATATATGTTTCATGTATATGTTTGGTTCGGTAAAGAGTATATATTATAAGACATATACGTTTTCTTTTATATATATTGTTTTATATATAATATGTTGATACTGAGTTGAAAGAATGTGATATATATGCATATAATATGATAGGGTAGTATTTTGAATTGAAAATGTATCATATATGCACGTTATTATGTGTTGAATTAAATTTCGATTTTAATATCTATAGAGAGTTTATTTTGATAAGTGATTCAATTTAAATATTGATTTTAAAAGAAAATATATATTATAAAGATTTTGAAATAGCTTTAAAAATATGAAAAATATTTAAATGTTCAATTTAAATTTTTAAAAGAACATATAAAGAGATTTGACTTTATTTGATGTGTTTCAGAAATAATGATTTTAAAATATATGTGTATATGTATACATTTACTTTAAATACGCATTCCAAACTGAATGTTGATTTTAAAGTATAGTATATATATTTCACAAAATTTTATTTTGGTTGTTTCATTGATCTGTTGTCCATCTTGACTTACTTTCCCAATATCGAATTGGTCGCAGCAATTCCTAGCTTATCGCTCCGCTTGATTCGATCTATGTGCTTGTCCGTGTCCATTCGCTTTTATTCCGTTGATCTATAGCCTCGAAAGGTAAGCGATCACTCACGATTAATATTCTTATATTCAGTAAATTTGATTTCACTTGAAACGAAAATTGAAATATGCTATTAAATTTGAATTGTTAGTTATTTAGTTGTTAAATATGATATGCCATTTTGTGCAAGTGTTCAAATGTGATATATGACACAATATCCTGTTGTATATATTTTATTTTATTTGTTATTGATAATATATGCCTATTGTTGATATGTTATATTATTATCATATTTGTTCTCACTCTGCAAGTTCTCTGTTAATTTAGAATTCTTTATGGGTTGAAATGATACATACCCAAACGATTTTGTAAAATAGGGAAAAATTGTTATGGATTGAAATGATAAACCTAAGAGATTTTCATTGATTTTGATTTCTGGGATCGTGGATTGAAATGATATATACCCGTAGATATTTATATTGTGGATTGAAATGATAAAAATCCGTATCACTTGACCATAGGATAGAAAATTATATACGGACACCATTGGTCTATATTTTGAAAATGATTTCCAAAGTTTTGAAGGGAAATATATGGGTTTTAATAAATATTAATTTTTAAAATATAATATACATATATATATATATATATGTTATTTTTATATATGTCTAAACTTTAGATTTTTAAAATTATATATTGTATAATTTTAAATTTATAAGTTAGTTTTGAAAATATAAATTTAAGATTTTACTTATAATTTTGTTATTTTAAAATATATAAAATAAATTTAATAATAAGACTGAATTTAGTAAAATTAATCTAATTAGTATGTAATATGTTAGGTATTTATCTAAAATTATATTTTTAAAATAGATTTTGTAATCACTATAATAAATTAAGGTTGGGAATATAAATTAAAATTGATTTGAAATGGTATTTGTTTAAGAATTACACATAAATAAAATTAACATGAAACTTATTGGATTTGAGATTTTAAAGATATGAATTATAACTTGATTTGATAAAAGTGATTAAATGAATATTCTCTGTTTTAAATAAAGTTGAGATTAAATGTTTAATATTGATTTAAAATTTTAAACTAGATTTTAATAAATTGCAATTAAAATGATTTAATAAATACTTTCCAATTTGAATAAAATTAGAGTTAAATGTTGAAATATGAATAAAATTTATATTGTAAATGTTGGAATATTTAAACTTGAATCATTTTGGAATTGAAGCGATAGTTCAAACTTGGATTCGAAATCAATATAAATTGAAATGGTTTATTGAAAATTTGAATGTGATCTTTGACCTTTGAATTGAAATGTTAAACTGGAATTGATTATGATTTGAATTGACTTGCTAAATTGGAGGAAACTAATTTTATTATATAACGTATTTTAATATATATAACTATTTTAATTTATAACTATTTTAATATATATATATATATATATACTGTTTTCAATATCTAAACTATTTAAGTTGGAAGTGTTATGATTTCAAAAGTGTTATGATTTCGAAAGGGTTACAATTTTGAAAGTGTTACGAATTTGGAAATGAATATTATTTAAAGTGAATAATGTTATCAAATTGATATGGTTTTGAACGAATTTGATATGTCGATATGAAGCATGAACTATTTGAATGAAATGACTACGGTATGAAATAAGCATTTGGTTGTTAAAGAGACCGAGATCGGATATTGTCATACTCTCTGCCAACGCCGAAAATAACTTTAACAACTATGTACGTGGTGGAGATTCTAGAAATGAAGTAGGATGGTTTAGGGAACGAGTTCTGTATGAGGTATGATGAGACCGTGACTCCCGTGAGTCAGCTTAGATATGACTAAAATAGGAGCCACGCCGGGCCAAGTTAGGTCGCACCTCCAATCGAGCACATTTCTTCGATACCACTCTGTTGCTTTTGTGATTTGATCTAGTGGCTGCCCTTGATTTGATTTGGGAGTGTGTCCGAGGTGGACGGTAGTAGCTGCTATGCGTTACCACCAGTCCGGATGCGCAATTGGTATATCTACCCTGTCATTGCCTCTAGTGCCGTGTTCACATGCCCTAGAGCGCCTTCTATGAGTTTGTTTTGTATCATACCTATGGAGTACCCTCTAATAGCCTCCAGTTTACGGAGGAACTACGATATTGTATAGACTATGAGAATATATAAAATGTGTTAAGGAGGATATGGGTAACGCCTTAGCGCTATTTTAATAGTTTACTTTACTATAGACATATTATAATAGCGAATATTACTACATAGTAGATTGTTCCACGGATCCTTGGAGGGTGGAAATCCCAAACATCCTTTAAGTTACTTTTGTTTTAGTTGACTTTTCACTTGAGTTGAATTTACTGATATAAGAATGTTGATCCTGACTCGAGTATTTTGTGTTTTGCTTTATGCTGGGGTCAGACTGTGTGTCACAGCATTTGAGACTCACCTTTGGAGATTAAAGCTTTGCTTGAAGATCAGTCTTATCTATTCAGCTTTTCCTGTTAATTGTTTCAGAGATGTCATTTGTTTGTATTCGAGACTTCGTTGTATTTGAGATATTATGTAGTATTTTATTTCAAACTCTGATGTTTATATAATAGTTTCATGAATTACTATTTATCTATTCCGCTGCTTATTATTATATTACTCCGTGTTTTTTATTCTGTTATTGACTTATTTACTGCATATGCTGAGTTTTTTCGGATACAAATTAACAATCTGATATTTTGAGCAAATTCAAGTCCGACATGTGTGTCTGCGAATGGTTTGAAATACCGGGTTGTTACAAGTGGTATCAGAGCTCTGGTTTAGGCAAAACTTAGCATATGATGTACAAATTAATTATAGAATCACCTTCGTTCGAGCTTGAATTTCTCCTCTTTGATTTGAATTTCCTTTGAATTTCAGAGCATTCCCTTTTTTTTTCTGAAATCCATCCTTGTCTCTCCCTATTTGTGTTCTTCATGATACTGGAGCATCCCATAACTCCATTTCTGTTCCGACAACCCTAGTATGTTTTATAAAGGGGTGAAATCCTTTACAACAAGTGTCGATTCACCGGAGATTTCTATATCATTAGTTTCGATGCTTTTATCTCCTGCAACACCCGAACCACGTCTCTTGTAGATGAGCAGGGTAAATTCTCTTGTGATCACATTCGATTACCTCAGGATTTTGTAGGCAGATTTATCTTTTCAACCTATGATCTTGATTTCCCTGATAGTCAGGGATTATCCTGATGTTGTGGTAAAGTCACTTTTCTTCCTATCAAGTGGGAAATTTAATTTCCACATCGCTCTTATTCCTGGAATCTCAGTTGACCCTGTTAAGGTCGCCATGTTTATATAAGTCTATCCGTCTTTTTTCTGTTGTAATTTAATTACCTTATCTTCATGTCGAGCCTATCCTCCTAATAGAATTTTCTTTGACTAGGGTCGCCCTAAATTTGAATCTTTATCCTTGTTCTATAATCCATTCTTTAATCATCCTGTGAGGGAGTGTGGTTGTAATTAATATAAAATGTTTTATATTGTGTTGCTTGCATTATTAGGTTTTGATCTGGGGTTTCGATCGATTCATCTGGCCAATGCTACTGATAGAAATTTCAAAAAGTTTGAATAGAGAAAACTGACACAATATTGTTATCGCAATTGGTAAGTGAAATAGTTTCTATGTATGGTTATATTTTATATATATAAGTGTAACTTTCTGGAATTAGATAGTTAAATGAATTGGTTGTTAGAAATGATAATACTAGATTATCATTTATTGTTTGTCAACATTTCTAAACCATTAATTATTATTATAAGTTATAAGGAGACAAATGTTATAAATATAGTTTATAAATCTGATTTGCAAATGAAATAATTTTAAATTAAAAGAACTTGAGTATTTAATTTTTGGTGATTTTAAAATTTGGTTTTTCAAAGTCTTAAAATTTCATTAATTGAAAATATTTTCAAATGGGAATTGTTTCCAAAGAATTTTAAATGATGAAAATCAATACTTTTCTCTTTTGTCACTGGAAAATAATTTCGGTGATGATTGCAGCATCATCGACATCCATTTTCGAGTTTCAAAATGGAGAGACCACTTAGTAGCTTTGCTTGGAAAAATGTATTTGATTTTGAATTTCTTATGTATATTTTGAATTATAAAATATATATGTATATATTTATTTTAAAATGATTTGAAGTGAAATCGGGAATTTAACTCTTAAATTTTATGTTAAATGATAAATTTCAATTATTGAAATTTGCAAAATTTTGAAAAATTGGAAAATCAAAAGGAGAAATGGAAATTTAGCAACTTAAACAGTAGAAGTAGGATAAAAATTTATTTGTATAATAGTCAATTGCATTCTAATATATATAACTTACCTAAAATATTCAAAAAGTAAAAATGTTAGGGTGAATATTAAAACGAAGGTTATACAAGAGAAAACTTAAAACTAATAAATTATTCAAACTAAAAATCTTGCTTAATAAAATATTGCAAATAAAGGTAAATTTGTATAGTTTTAATTATAGCTCAGAAATATTAATATAACTTACCTAGAAAGGTTAAATGTTATTGAAAAAAAGAAATTGAATATTATACAATATAAATGTACGGGATAAAATGTTCAAAATGATGTTTTGTTAAAGGAATTAATAAATAGAATTTTTTTTGGGTGAGTATAATAAATGTTTATACACTAACCTATATTATGGAATTTGTTAAGTGAAAAAAAAGGAGAATGTTATTTACTAAATAAATATGGACTTAAGAATAGTTGAAATTGAAATTTTAGTGGAATCAACTCAACTGAAGATAAATAGATTAAATAAATGAGTTAAATCAAATAGATTTTGTTTTGAAAGATTTTTTGTAACAAATTTTCATAAATTGAAACAAGACATCGGATAAAATTGTCCTATCTTTGTTTCTATTCTCCTATCTCATTCCTTTTCGAGGACGAAAAGTTTTGAGGGGGGAGAGTGTAACGACCCGAAAATTTTAACAGTTTTTATAATGTAATTAACTGAATTTTTGCTTGAAATTAAACAATTAAACGGGTAATAAAAATTTGATATTGGGAATGCGTATATATAAACATAGCAAATGGTAAATTTTTATTGGAAAACATGAAAATCAATTTTGTGTGTAACATTATTCAAATCTTCATTAGTTATATTTGATGAAAATAAAATATTTTTGAAATCTGAATATTTTTATATAATAAATTTGTTTATCATTTTTTGAGTGAGACGTCATATTTCATTTCGCCAAATTTGGACTGCTCCAGCTCCGTTTATCTTATTTTCGATGAATTTGCAGTAGTTTAACAGCGAACTATCGACTTCTGATATGATGGTCGTATCACCGATATCTGTGTACCGTTATGATTGCTTCATCGTGCTGATCATCGCAGTATATTCTTTGTGCATTTCGGTATCCGGTACGGGGCAAAAACCGTGAAACGGTTAGCCATATCGGTACCCGTTCGAGTCCGTTTTTTTACATGTCCATTCAATTATCTACCGTACAAAATCAATAGCCACTAGCCTTTATTTATTATTTAAGGTGACTTTTATTTTTCCACACTGGTTTCAACGTTTTCTAGTTCGCTCCTTTCTGATGCGTTCCATCTTTTTCTCTGATATTGCTTAAGTAATACATACATACATACATATATATATATATATATATATATATATATATTATTTGCATAGGAAGAGGCCAACTCGTCATTTCATTTCTGTAGCTGCTCATCTCTCCACCATGGGTCCATCCGTCTTCAACCTCCGCTTCCGAACCCCTGACCATACCAAGGCAGCCACCTACCCACGCCGAACGCCACTACACATCAATCTCTGCCTTTATAACCACAACCACTGCCTTCGATCCGATCGTTCCCCCTCCATGCTTCACACCATCACCTTCCATCCATGCTCGACCTTCCACCGACCATAGGAACCCACACCAGAATCCGCCACCACTTGACACGTCAATCCCTCATACGTGCAGACGATCACCAAATAGCACTCGAACCACTACCCTCCACATCCATTCGCCACTTCCCTCCGACCAAACGCCAACCTTCTTAACCACATCAACCCTATAGCAGTGACCAGACCCGAGCTCCTCCACCACCGATGAAAGAGGCTATGCGGTAGGATCGTGTAATATGGAATAACAGAATAGTCTAGAGTAAGTAAAAGCAAGGAGACACCACGATTTTATACTGGTTCGGACCTCTAGTCCTATGTCCAGTCCCTAAGCTTCACTTAGGAATTTCACTAACTAACACCCTCACTTAACCCGGAGGAATAGGTTTACAACTTACTCGAACAACCGAACGGGATTTCTTGCCTCAAACACCGAAGAGGACTTTAACTCAATTATAAAAACAATATTCGACTTGTTGTGTTCTTATCAACACTAATGAGTCTAATGTAGTACAATATTCCTATAATCTTATCCTCAAGAGTATGCAATGTGTTTGTGAAGATTTAGGAAATGTGAATTGCTATGAATCAAAAGAATGTTAAAAACAAAGCAGTGATTCAAGCAATAGATTTGTGAGTGCTTTGAGAATTTCTAGATAATATGTTCAAGAAGATAGTAAGATTAAAGCAAGAGAATTCGGTGAATTGAAGATGTTAGAATTATGTATTTATACTTGTAAAAGAGGTGCATCTGTTGGCTAAGGTTGCAGACAAGAGATGCCTCCATTTCCATTGGTGAATGGTTGCAACTCTTGGGAGGAAGAAGGTGTCTGTTCATAGAAAATTCGCAGGTTCAAATTCAGTCGACTGAACAGAGAATTCAGTCAACTGAAAATATGAAGTAAAATTTTCAGGAACAAATTCAGTCGACTGAGCAGGGTGTTTCAGTCGACTGAAACAGTACATGTTTGTATATGTGTAACAGGTTCAGTCGACTGGTCATCCCTGTTCAGTCAACTGAACTATTAAGCTGTGCACAGTGAATGTGTATTAAGAAATGAAATTTATAAAATGTGTTCTAGTGTTTGTGCAAGCCTCTTGAGGATAGATTTTAACAATAAATCTAAACTAAGACCTATATAAAAATCATACTTATGTTTATTCTTGGTCTTCATCATTCTTTTTTTAGCTTTGCACATATCTCTTCTTTTTTGTTGAAGCACATTGTCATTGATCAAAATCTTATCGTATCAACAACCGATCCAACGAGTCAGCCACTCCATTGTCCCTGACCGAACCTCCTACTTGCACCACTTCGTCAGCCCTACCCTAACTTCCTCGACCCCTTTGATCTGCGATCAGCTGTGCCATCAAGATTTATTTATTGTATGCATACATAGGTCAGTATATATGTGCTAGCCTGTAGCTATATTATCACCAGATTATATGTTCAACCTAACAATTAAACATAGTTCGACAGTGAAACTGACTTCTGTGTATTAATGCCAAATACGTTGATTAGTATAAATATATGGGCGTGACAGTTATATATTTTGAACGAAATATATATGTTGCATGCTTATGTTTGGTTCGGCAAAGAGTATATATTATAAGACATATATATTTTCTTTTATATATATATATATATATTGTTTTATGTATAATATTTTGATACTGAATTGAAAGAATGTTATATATAAGCGTAAAATATGATAGGTTAGTATTTTGAAATGAAAATGTATCATATATGCACATTATTTATGTATTGAATTAAATTTCGATTTTAATATACATATAGAGAGAGAGTTCATTTTTATAAGTGATTCAATTTAAATATTGATTTTAAAAGAAAATATGTATTATAAAGATTTTGAAATAGTTTTAAATATATAATTATGTTTAAATGTTCAATTGGAATTTTTGAAAGAACATATGAAGAGATTTGACTTTATTTGATGTGTTTGAGAAATTATGATTTTAAAATATATTATATATATATGTGTGTGTGTGTGTATATTTATTTTAAATATGCATTCCAAATTGAATATTGATTTTAAAATATAGTATATATATTTCATAAAATTTTATATTGGTTGTTTCATCGATCTGTTTTCCATCTTGACTTACTTTCCCAATATCGAATTGGTTGCAGCAATTCCTAGCTTGTCGATGTCCCGCTTGATTCAATCTATGTGCTTGTCCATGTACGTTCGCTTTTATTCCCGTTGTTCTCTAGCCTCGAAAGGTGAGCGATCACCCACGATTAACATTCTTATATTTAGTAAATTTAGTTTCACTTGAAACGACAATTGAAATATGCTGTTAAATTTGAATTGTTAGTTATTTAATTGTTAAATATGATATTCCGTTTTGTGCAATTGTTCACCTATGATATATGACACCATATCTTGTTGTATATATTTTATTTAATTTGTTATTTATAATATATGCATGTTGTTGATATGTTATATTGTTAGCATATTTGTTCTCACTCTATAACTGCCCTGTTAATTTAGAATTCCCTATGGGTTGAAATGATACATGCCCGAACGATTTGGTTGAATAGGGGAAAATTGTTATGGGTTGAAATGATAAACCCAAGTGATTTTCATTAATTTTGAATTCCATGATTGAGGGTTGAAATGATATATACTCGTCGATATTTAAATTGCGGGTTGAAATGATAAAAATCTTTATCGTTTGACCATAGGATAGAAAATTATACTCGGACACCGTTGGTTTATATTTTTAAAATGATTTCCAAATTTTGAAGGGAAATATATGGGTTTTAATAAATATTTATTTTTAAAATATAATATATATAAACATTATTTTTATATATGTCTAAACTTTATATTTTTAAAATTATATGTATGGAAATTTTAAATTTATAAGATAGTTTTGAAAATAAAAATTTAAGATTTTACTTATAATTTTATTATTTTAAAATATATATAATAGATTTAATATAAAAAAATTTAATAATAAGATTTAATTTAGTAAATTTAATTTAATTAGTATATAACATGTTAAGTATTAATCTAAAATTATATTTTAAAAGTAGATTTGGTAATCACTATAATAAATTAAGGTTAGGAAGATAAATTGAAATTGATTCGAAATGGTATTTGTTTAAGAATTATACTTAAATAAAACTAACGTGAAACTTATTAGATTTGAGATTTTAAAGATATGAATTATAACTCGATTGGATAAAAGTGATTAAATGAATATTCTCAGTTTTAAAAAAAATTATATTAAATGTTTAATATTGATTTAAAATTTAAAATTAGGATTTTAATAAATTGTTATTAAAATGATTTAATGAATATTTTCCAATTTGAATAAAATTAGAGTTAATGTTGAAATATGAATAAAATTTATATTGTAAATGTTGGAATATTTAAACTTGAATCTTATTGGAATTGAAGTGATAGTTCAAACTTGGATTTAAAATCGATATAAATTGAAATGGTTTATTGAGAATTTAAATGGGACTTTGACCATTGAATTGAAGTGGTTAAATTGAAACTGATTTAAATTGAATTTTTGAATTTAAGATGATTTGAATTGACTTGCGAAAATGGAGGAAACTAATTTTATTATATAAAGTATTTAATATATATATATATATATAAACTATTTTAATTTATAACTATTTCAATATATATACTGTTTTCAATATCTAAACTGTTTAAGTTGGAAGTGTTATGATTTCAAAAGTGTTATGATTTTAAAAATGTTATGATTTCAAAAATATTATGATTTCAAAAGTCTTATGATTTCAAAAGTATTATGATTTCGAAAGGGTTACAATTGTGAAATTGTTACGATTTTGGAAATGAATGTTACTTAAAGTGAATATTGTTATCAAATTGATATGGTTTTGAACGAATATGATATGTTGATAAGAAGTATGAACTATTTGAAATGAAATGACCACGGTGTGAAATAAGCGTTTGATTGTCAAAAAGACCGGGATCGGATATTGTCATTATCTTGGCTAATGCCGAAAACCACTTTAACAACTGTGTACGTGGTGGAGATTCCAGAAATGAAGTAGGATTGTTTGACGAACGAGTTATGTATGAGGTATGACATGACCTTGACTCCCGTGTGTCAGCTTAGATGTAACTAAAACGGAGCCATGCCGGGCCAAGTGAGGTCGCACCTTCGATCGGGCACATTTCTTTGATACCATTCTATTGCTTTTGTAATTTGATTTGGTAGCCACCCTTGATTTGATTTGGGAGTATGTCTAAGGTGGACGGTAGTAGCTGCTATGCGTTACCATGAGTCCGGATCCGCAATTTGTATATCTACCTTGGCATTGCCTCGAGTGTCGTGTTCACATGCCCTAGAGCGCCTTCTACGAGTTTGTTTTGTACCATACCAATGGAGTGTACTATGATAGCCTCCAGTTTATGGAGGAGTTACGATACTATATAAACTATGGGAATATATAAAATGTATTAAGGGGGATATGAGTAACGCCTTAGCGCTATCTTAATAGTTTACTTTACTATAGACATATTATAGTAGCGTATATTACTACAAAGAAGATAGTTCCACGGATCCTTGGAGGATGGAAATCCCAAACATCCTTTAGGTTATTTGTATTTTAGTTGACTTTTCACTTGAGTTGAATTTACTGATATAAGAATGTTAATCCTAACTCGAGTGTTTTGTGTTTTACTTTATGCTCGAGTCAGACTGAGTGTTACAGCATTTGAGACTCGCCTTTGGAGATTGGAGCTTTGCTTGAAGATCGATCTTATCTATTCAGCTTTTCCAGTTGATTTGCTCAGAGATGTCATCTGTTTGTATTCTAGACTTTGTTGTATTTGAGATAATTTGTAGTATTTTACTTTAAATTCTGATGTTTATATAATAGCTTTATGAACTACTACTTATATTTTCTGATGCTTATTGTTATAATACTCTGTGCTTGTGATTTTGTGATTGATTTTTTTTATTGTATTTGCCGAGTTTTGCCAAATATAAATTAACAATCTGGTATTTTAAGCAAATTCAAGTCCGACATGTGTGTCTACGAATCGAAATACCGTGTTGTGACATCTATAATCACTATGGTTGGATTGAACTAATTGCGTATGGATTCACCGAAATCTGGCCATGAAGGTGCAAAGTTCGAGGACAAATCATGGCCAAGATAGGACGTCGCTGGAGGCAAAAATTTTGGTGAAGGTGGAGCTTGGCGAGGCGGTTCCAGTGGTGGGTTTCGATCATGGCGCGCTGGCCTGTGTTACGTGTGGCGGCATGTGGATGGGGCCGGCCTAATCGGTTACATTGATGGCAGGATTTTGGGGAAGGTGACAATATTTACTAATTTTCCTTTCTTTTTTTAATTAAAATTTTAAAATTCAAACTTTTAACATTCATAACTTCTGCTACGAACTTGGATTTGTATGCGGTTTCTTCCATTGGATTCGTATCGAAACTCCGAACAACATAAAACTGGTTTGGTTTGATTTGGAGACTGTTGTAATTTCGGGCTTTTATTGGATTTTTAATGGACTGTAGATCAAAGGTGAGTGATTTAACCCACTCACGCAATTAGTATTATGATGTTAGTTAAATTGAAGTTATGAACTGGTAAAATTTTGTTGGTTGTTTTTTGATAGTTTAAATTGATTTTTAAATTAATTTGAATTTTATACTGAATAAAATTGACATTTAAATTAATGCAAAAAATTTATTGCTAGTTAAACACCAACAATGGGTAATTAGTAACTATTGTGATATTGGATGTTTATTGATTGATGTTGGATGTACGGTTATTTTGATATATTCCTGTTATTACACCATTTATTACCTATAAATTGTTATCTAAATTATTTCGAAAATGCTAAGGTTTAGGTTGAAATGATATATCTGTTCGTGAAATTAAATTGAAATAAATAATCACTTGGCCATATGGTAGAAAATTATATATGGACACCAGACTGGTTAAATTAAATAGTTTCATAATCTTGAATTTAAATTGGTTTAAATGATATTGGTTAAAGAAAATAAAAAATGGATTCATATGAGTTAAATTATTTTCTAATTTAAACATTTGAAATGTTGAAGTTGAAATTGTTTAAATCTTTATTTAATGATTAAATTTGAAGCCTTAAAGTTGAATTGAGAAATGTTTTGAATTTATGGGAAGTGATTTATTTTAAGGTTTAAAATGTTAACTTAAACTTTGAATTTGCTGTAATTAAAATGGTTTAATTGGTATTTCCATATTTGGACATGAAAGAGATTTAAACTAAATTGTTTCAAAATGAGAAATTATATTGAAACTTTCAGCCATTTGAATAGAACCGTTTAAATTGAATTTGAAGTAAAGCTGAAATCGTTCTAAATTGAGGCTGATCTAAACAGAATTTTGAATATGAAGTTGACTTGTATTGTAAATCGAAAAATTGATTTCGTTGTGATTTGGAACAAGAGTTCAAATTGTTGCGAAAGAAAAACAGTTTTAATATAAATTATTTTAATATATAAATTATTTAATAATCAAATTATTTTAATATATAAACTATATTAACTCACTAAACTATTTTTAATTATTATCCCGCCTTTTGACAAGGTTGAGATATCAAGAAACTGATTGGGAACACTTGCCCCGGATATCAAGTATGCACAGGTTCGCTATAGATATCGACGAATTTTGTCCGAGTCCGGATCAGGCTACAATTGACAAGACATGACAAGAAAAGCTAACAAAGTTAACGTTCCAAATTTTAAGTCAATCCAAGTCCATATGCTTAAGTTATGATCGATGCAAGTTGGAGGAGATAACCCTGTTTTCGTATCCATCACTAAACCTCAGTTCGAATCGGTCGCGTTCGCATTGATCAGATGACACTACTTCGTATCCATCAGTAGGCCACAATTTGAATCGATCGGGTTCGTACCCATCCACAAGCCTTAGTTCGTATCGATCGATTTCATATCCATCAACAGGTAGTGCGCTTCGTATCAGTCGTTCAATGACTAATTCGTATCCATCGAGGAGGCACTTGATCGAATCCACCAGATAGCCTTGGTTCGTATCCATCAGTTGACCTCACTTTGTATCCATCACAAATATCGCTTGTTTGTATTGATCGAAAGGAGACAACTTCCATCGATACGAACTACGCCGCCTCCATCAATACGAAGTGGGCACGTTGCAAATCGATACGAAGCACACATTATTGGTGGATTCGAGCTATGCAACAACCTTCGATACGAATAAGGCGAAATTTAGGGGAAGGCTCGGTCAACTCGGAGTGAAAGGTGGATCGATGCGAGGAGTGTGTGCCACGTCACCGCATGATTACGTGAACCATCGATTCGAAGGGATCGATTCGAAACCATCGACTCGAACAAGGCTGCATGACAAAAAGCCCTAATTCATATCGATCATAACTTAGATCCACAAGTCCAAATGATATGAAATTTTTACAGGAGATTACGTACAAGCTAAAGAATGTTCCCACCAAGTTTTGACTCCATTGGACACATTCTTGATCTATACGAATTGAGTTCATATCGATCACAGTTCGAGTCGAAACTTCACGGGATCGATCGCGTGGGCCCACTCACGTGCCAGAAGTAGTCTTCTGATGTTTGAGCGAAATATCAGCCTCCTATGCTTATATATAGAACCCCAGGGCCTACAGAAGAAGGATCTTTTGATTCTCAAGTGCCCAGACTCTACCGGATTGAATTTTGCATCCTATTACTACTGTTGTACTCGAATTTCAAGTTGTAATTCACTGTTGTTCGCTGTAATCAAGTGTATTCATCGAGAAAGAATTAATAAAGTCATAAAAACTTCATAGTGGACGTAGGCAACACACCAAACCACTCTAAATCGCTTGTATCTATGCATTTGTTTATCAATTATTAGAGTTTTTATTAGATAAACCATCTTTAAAATTTATATTCTTCATTTTTATCTCTTTAAAAACTTTCGAAGAGTGTTATGCCCTTTTTTGGTACAAACACTTTGGTGCTTCCAATGAGAAAACCTAGATTTTCTCCTGCTCCTTGGATCTACCATCGATACCAAATTGCAAAAATCTAAGAGGAAGATCCAGATCTGTACTCCAGAATCCTTCCAAGCTATTCAGATTTGCAAAAAATCTAGGAAAGGACTTCATCTCTCATAATGGTGAGCATAAGGATCACCTCCAATACCGCTGATCAGGATGGCCGGGATAGACAGAATCCCGCGCAACTGCCTCCATCCAACCAAAACACTACCGGATGAAAGTGGGGTGTGTATACAATTATATGTGCTAATATAGTATACACGGATCGTGTAATATGGATTACAATACAAATGCGGAAATAGATGATAATAGCATTGTAAATAGAAAATAGAAAAATCACACCAGAGATTTTTATACTGGTTCGGAGCACCGTCCTACGTCCAGTCCCAGACTTCTATCTGGATTTTCACTATTAACAACCTCGCTTCACCCGGAGGAACAGGTTTACAACACCCGAACAGCCGAACGGGATTTCACGCCTCTAATACACTGAGGACTTCAACAGTTGCCTCTTACAACACGAGGACTTCAACACAAACAAATACAATTGTTGTTGATAACTTGTGTTCTTGAAAACACGGATTTGTCACTAGTAGTACAACCTTCCTATAATCTTATCCTCAAAGAATATGAATGATGTTTTGTGAAGATTAAAGAAGGTATATTGCTTATTGAATCAAAAGGTATAAAATAGTTTCAATGATTCAATAAGCTATTAATTAAATGAGTGCTTTTAGAATGCAAGAATGTTAGAAAGTAAGATCAGAGAAAGCATATAATAATCATATAAATTCTTGTTTTAATCAACGATTTTAGATGAGTATATATAAGAAGAAAATAGTTGTAACTCTTGGTGAAACAGTTGCCATTAAGAGTTGTGATTATTGGTGAAAGGTAGGAGATGCAACTCTTGGAGAAGAGAAGTGTCTTTTGGAAAACTTGCTTTCTGTTTAAAAACGGTCGACGGGTCAAAAAATAACCGGTAGACAGGATTTTAAATATATAGTCGTTATGTGCATGTGTGCACGTTTATTGTGCACATTTAACAGGAACGGTCAACCGTTCATTTTTGGACCGGTCGACCGGTTTCTGTTAAGTTGCACAATAAATGTGTATATCACTATAAATGTATATATATATTGATTATATTTTGTGCATGACTATTTGAGGATAGATTTTAACAAGTTTATTACTATTATAACATCAAATAATCAATCTATAATCTAGAGAACCATATGAAGGTCTTGATTTGTCGATTGCCTTTATATTGTTGTCAGCAATCAAAATCTTCATAGAAGCTTTGACTCAACATTCTCCCCCTTTTTGATTGATGACAATACATAGCTAAAGTATTGAATCTCCCCCTGAATATGTGATTTCCTGCAGACAAATATTAGCACCTTTCTCTCTGCAAACAATTATTAGCACCTTTCTCCCCCTTTGTCATCGACAAAAAGGAGTAAACAAAAAAGAATATGAACTAAAAAAGAACAATGCATAATACATATTAAACATAAGATGTTTTGAAAACTACCATACATGCCATAGTTCAATAAGATGGACACTAATTAGTACAAGTGTCACAGATGTTTTTAAAGAACTTAAAAAAATAAACAAACTAGCTTTAGTCCGACTGAATCTCCTCCTCATCATCTTCATCATCATCATCGTCATCATCGTCATCGTCATCATCGTCATCGTCATCACCTCTAGACGTCTCTCCATGACCTTGTCCGCTTGTACCAGCAGATTCCTCGGATGTTGACCAAGTGAAAGTGGGAGGAGCCGGACGCTTTCCGGGGTCTTGATGTTGGGTAGATACAGATGTGCTACATGATATAGCATCCCATATAGCACCGAAGAAAGACTTGACCTTGTTGCATCGTTTGTCAATTTTTGAATCCATACGTTTGAGTCTCGCTTCAAGTAAGAATTGATTACGAGCGATGGTTTCAAGAGATTCTCTTGTAGACGACTTAGATTTCAACAACCTAACTTCTCCGGAATGAGGTCGGGAAAAGATTTTATATAATTTATTGAAATGCTACTAAAATGTTGAAAACACAATTTTAGTGTTTTGATGATAACAACTATATGACAATGCTACTAAAATGTTTATTAAGTGATTTCAGGTTATTAATTGTCCGGAGAAAAATAAGCAAAATAAAATCGTTCAAAAATTCAGCCAAGCGGGATTCAAACCTGCATGCTTGCATTAGAATACACATGGAAACCAACTTTACTACAAGCTCTTCTATTATTAGGTGGTTAGAGGATTTTATTGTATGAAGTAAAAGTGAATGGAGAAATAAAAAAGAAATAGGATTCGAACCCAGCACACTCAACATGGAACGAGCAACCATTACCACTCCACCACAACAAGTTATGTTAGCCATTGCTACCAAACACTACTTAACAGAAGATATAAGAAATGAAAATTAAAAGCACGAAAGTGGGATTCGAACCCAGCACACTATGATGGTAGCCGCACATCTTACCAACTAAGCCATAGAACATTTTGAAGTTAGCATCAACGGCTACTTTACACAAGAATTCCAAAGCGAATAAGAAATGAAAATTAAAACAACAAACATGGGAATCGAACCCAGCACACAACAGAGACATGCGCATGTTGTAAACTGTGCTACACCGCGTTTTGAATTTGATCTCAACGGCTGCTTTATTCAAGCAATCCAAAGCGAATAGTCAAGTTGCTATTCATGTGTCTATTCAACCAATTCCAAACCTCCAACGGATGCATCTTTTCTAATGAGAATTTCTGAAGGATTGTGACTACTTATTGGCTTCCATTCACTTCTATATAAGCCTCCCACCATCCCAAAAACAAAAAGTATTATATTCTCTTAAATCATTCTCGTATTGATTTCAAACGCTCCGACTTCCATATTCATTCTAAAAGCAAATTTAGACCAGTGCTATTTCACTCCACAACATACAAATCTGGTTCTAATCCACTTCCTAACCTCTGCACGCTCATTCTACATCATTTTTACCGGTTATAGAAGTTGTACTCAAGTTCGACTACTCAGTGTATTGAAGACACAATATATAGTCAAGTTATTTCTTTG
This sequence comes from Allium cepa, assembly GCA_030765085.1. NCBI lineage: Eukaryota > Viridiplantae > Streptophyta > Magnoliopsida > Asparagales > Amaryllidaceae > Allium > Allium cepa. The sequence goes on along the minus strand of CM060929.1, from coordinate 696,338,652 downwards.
TAAAAGAAAATATTGAAGTCCCGTTCGGCTGCACGGGCAAGTGTACTGAAAATCCTGTTCTGCTGCTCAGGTGCCTATTCCTCCGGGCGAAGTGAGGGTGATAGTTAGTTGAAATTCCAAAAGGAGTCTGGGACTGGAAGTAGGACTGGAGGTCCGAACCAGTATAAAATTTTTGCTGTGATTGCTTCTTGCTTTACTTTTTATTCGCGCTACTATTATATTTATATTGCTGCTATTGTGATTACTGCACGTCAACTCTGTATCTATATATTTGGCCATCATTGATCCAGTGCATAGCGACTAACAATTGGTATCAGAGCCTGGTTTTCTAGAGATCGTGACAACATCCTAGAATAAATGGCTACAAAGAGATCTAGTCAAGGCAATAAGAAGAGGAAGAGCAATAAAGAAAAATCAAAGGAGCAAACAAACAAATGCTTCATGGCAAAAGATAATGAGGTTAGTGATCTAACTTTTGATGGTATGATAGAAATAAATTCAGAACTTCTAGACACTTTAAAAAGTATCAAAAGAAAATATAAGGAAGCTCTGGAAAATCAGAAGAAAGCAGAATTCGAAAGAGATATGCTTAAAGACGAGAAGAGAATATTAGAAGAAGAACTTGAGAAAATTCAAGATTCAGACAATTCTCAACTCGCTTTATTAAGTCAAGAAATAGAAGCTCAAAAAGAAAAGAATAATGCTCTAGCTTCTGAAAATCATGAGTTAAAAACAAAAATTAAAATTGTTGAGTTAGATAACACTAGTCTCAAAACTAAGATTGATGACATTACTAAAAATATTTCCAATTTTAATAAAGGGAGAGAAAATTTATCCAGGATTATTGAAAATTCTCAACCTACTTCAAATAAGAAGGGATTAGGTTATGTTAAGAATTCAAAAGCTCACAATGATAAAAGCGGTTTAGGCTATAAACAAGTTAAAAGTAAAAATAGTACTAGATATGCATTCATGTATACTAACTTTAGTGCTAGTATTAGTAATCAAGATAGTTTTAAAACCAGTTATAGTCATAATAGTACTTTGTTTAGAAATGATAGAAATTATTCTTCAAGTACTAAGCTAATGACGAATAGTATTAAGATATGGATTCCAGCTAATATGATTGATCATGATAAACAACTTTATATTAGCAACTATTATAAGAATGTAATTTGTAATGAAAATTATATTTATAAAGGTTCAACCACACCCATATGGGTATGGTTTCCAAAGACCTAACCCCCCGGACCCTAACATAGTAAGTGGGTACCGAAAATTATTATTATTTTTTGCAGGTACTCAGAGAAACAAAAGGAAAAGTATAGATTTTGGAATTTTAAAGAATGTTCCATACGTTTAATAGAATTACGTGCTTACAATGAAATATGGACTTCAGCAAATATGGTAAAATCTATTTTATTTATATATATTTAATTTTTTTCTCCATAATTAATATTGAATTTATCCCACTATTCACAAGATATTTTATATAATTTATTATATTCCCTCATTATTTTTGATAATGACAAAGGGGGAGAGATTCATATGCATATTGATAGATGGAGATATTATACTTAGGGGGAGATGTTAAATTTAGAGGGAGCAAATACTAAGGGGGAGCAATATAATATTATTTTAGAAAGTCATATAGTTGTCATTATCAAAAAGGGGGAGAATGTTGAAAACACAATTTTAGTGTTTTGATGATAACAACTATATGACAATGCTACTAAAATGTTTATTAAGTGATTTCAGGTTATTAATTGTCCGGAGAAAAATAAGAAAAATAAAATCGTTCAAAAATTCAGCCAAGCGGGATTCAAACCTGCATGCTTGCATTAGAATACACATGGAAACCAACTTTACTACAAGCTCTTCTATTATTAGGTGGTTAGAGGATTTTATTATATGAAGTAAAAGTGAATGGAGAAATAAAAAAGAAATAGGATTCGAACCCAGCACACTCAACATGGAACGAGCAACCATTACCACTCCACCACAACAAGTTATGTTAGCCATTGCTACCAAACACTACTTAACAGAAGATATAAGAAATGAAAATTAAAAGCACGAAAGTGGGATTCGAACCCAGCACACTATGATGGTAGCCGCACATCTTACCAACTAAGCCATAGAACATTTTGAAGTTAGCATCAACGGCTACTTTACACAAGAATTCCAAAGCGAATAAGAAATGAAAATTAAAACAACAAACGTGGGAATCGAACCCAGCACACAACAGAGACATGCGCATGTTGTACCAACTGTGCTACACCGCGTTTTGAATTTGATCTCAACGGCTGCTTTATTCAAGCATTCCAAAGCGAATAGTCAAGTTGCTATTCATGTGTCTATTCAACCAATTCCAAACCTCCAACGGATGCATCTTTTCTAATGAGAATTTCTGAAGGATTGTGACTACTTATTGGCTTCCATTCACTTCTATATAAGCCTCCCACCATCCCAAAAACAAAAAGTATTATATTCTCTTAAATCATTCTCGTATTGATTTCAAACGCTCCGACTTCCATATTCATTCTAAAAGCAAATTTAGACCAGTGCTATTTCACTCCACAACATACAAATCTGGTTCTAATCCACTTCCTAACCTCTGCACGCTCATTCTACATCATTTTTACCGGTTATAGAAGTTGTACTCAAGTTCGACTACTCAGTGTATTGAAGACACAATATATAGTCAAGTTATTTCTTTGTAAAAGAAAATATTGAAGTCCCGTTCGGCTGCTCGGGCAAGTGTACTGAAAATCCTGTTCTGCTGCTCAGGTGCCTATTCCTCCGGGCGAAGTGAGGGTGATAGTTAGTTGAAATTCCAGAAGGAGTCTGGGACTGGAAGTAGGACTGGAGGTCCGAACCAGTATAAAAATTTTGCTGTGATTGCTTCTTGCTTTACTTTTTATTCGCGCTACTATTATATTTATATTGCTGCTATTGTGATTACTGCACGTCAATTCTGTATCTATATATTTGGCCATCATTGATCCAGTGCATAGCGACTAACAATTGGTATCAGAGCCTGGTTTTCTAGAGATCGTGACAACATCCTAGAATAAATGGCTACAAAGAGATCTAGTCAAGGCAATAAGAAGAGGAAGAGCAATAAAGAAAAATCAAAGGAGCAAACAAACAAATGCTTCATGGCAAAAGATAATGAGGTTAGTGATCTAACTTTTGATGATATGATAGAAATAAATTCAGAACTTCTAGACACTTTAAAAAGTATCAAAAGAAAATATAAGGAAGCTCTGGAAAATCAGAAGAAAGCAGAATTCGAAAGAGATATGCTTAAAGACGAGAAGAGAATATTAGAAGAAGAACTTGAGAAAATTCAAGATTCAGACAATTCTCAACTCGCTTTATTAAGTCAAGAAATAGAAGCTCAAAAAGAAAAGAATAATGCTCTAGCTTCTGAAAATCATGAGTTAAAAACAAAAATTAAAATTGTTGAGTTAGATAACACTAGTCTCAAAACTAAGATTGATGACATTACTAAAAATATTTCCAATTTTAATAAAGGGAGAGAAAATTTATCCAGGATTATTGAAAATTCTCAACCTACTTCAAATAAGAAGGGATTAGGTTATGTTAAGAATTCAAAAGCTCACAATGATAAAAGCGGTTTAGGCTATAAACAAGTTAAAAGTAAAAATAGTACTAGATATGCATTCATGTATACTAACTTTAGTGCTAGTATTAGTAATCAAGATAGTTTTAAAACCAGTTATAGTCATAATAGTACTTTGTTTAGAAATGATAGAAATTATTCTTCAAGTACTAAGCTAATGACGAATAGTATTAAGATATGGATTCCAGCTAATATGATTGATCATGATAAACAACTTTATATTAGCAACTATTATAAGAATGTAATTTGTAATGAAAATTATATTTATAAAGGTTCAACCACACCCATATGGGTATGGTTTCCAAAGACCTAACCCCCCGGACCCTAACATAGTAAGTGGGTACCGAAAATTATTATTATTTTTTGCAGGTACTCAGAGAAACAAAAGGAAAAGTATAGATTTTGGAATTTTAAAGAATGTTCCATACGTTTAATAGAATTACGTGCTTACAATGAAATATGGACTTCAGCAAATATGGTAAAATCTATTTTATTTATATATATTTAATTTTTTTCTCCATAATTAATATTGAATTTATCCCACTATTCACAAGATATTTTATATAATTTATTATATTCCCTCATTATTTTTGATAATGACAAAGGGGGAGAGATTCATATGCATATTGATAGATGGAGATATTATACTTAGGGGAGATGTTAAATTTAGAGGGAGCAAATACTAAGGGGGAGCAATATAATATTATTTTAGAAAGTCATATAGTTGTCATTATCAAAAAGGGGGAGAATGTTGAAAACACAATTTTAGTGTTTTGATGATAACAACTATATGACAATGCTACTAAAATGTTTATTAAGTGATTTCAGGTTATTAATTGTCCGGAGAAAAATAAGAAAAATAAAATCGTTCAAAAATTCAGCCAAGCGGGATTCAAACCTGCATGCTTGCATTAGAATACACATGGAAACCAACTTTACTACAAGCTCTTCTATTATTAGGTGGTTAGAGGATTTTATTATATGAAGTAAAAGTGAATGGAGAAATAAAAAAGAAATAGGATTCGAACCCAGCACACTCAACATGGAACGAGCAACCATTACCACTCCACCACAACAAGTTATGTTAGCCATTGCTACCAAACACTACTTAACAGAAGATATAAGAAATGAAAATTAAAAGCACGAAAGTGGGATTCGAACCCAGCACACTATGATGGTAGCCGCACATCTTACCAACTAAGCCATAGAACATTTTGAAGTTAGCATCAACGGCTACTTTACACAAGAATTCCAAAGCGAATAAGAAATGAAAATTAAAACAACAAACGTGGGAATCAAACCCAGCACACAACAGAGACATGCGCATGTTGTACCAACTGTGCTACACCGCGTTTTGAATTTGATCTCAACGGCTGCTTTATTCAAGCATTCCAAAGCGAATAGTCAAGTTGCTATTCATGTGTCTATTCAACCAATTCCAAACCTCCAACGGATGCATCTTTTCTAATGAGAATTTCTGAAGGATTGTGACTACTTATTGGCTTCCATTCACTTCTATATAAGCCTCCCACCATCCCAAAAACAAAAAGTATTATATTCTCTTAAATCATTCTCGTATTGATTTCAAACGCTCCGACTTCCATATTCATTCTAAAAGCAAATTTAGACCAGTGCTATTTCACTCCACAACATACAAATCTGGTTCTAATCCACTTCCTAACCTCTGCACGCTCATTCTACATCATTTTTACCGGTTATAGAAGTTGTACTCAAGTTCGACTACTCAGTGTATTGAAGACACAATATATAGTCAAGTTATTTCTTTGTAAAAGAAAATATTGAAGTCCCGTTCGGCTGCTCGGGCAAGTGTACTGAAAATCCTGTTCTACTGCTCAGGTGCCTATTCCTCCGGGCGAAGTGAGGGTGATAGTTAGTTGAAATTCCAGAAGGAGTCTGGGACTGGAAGTAGGACTGGAGGTCCGAACCAGTATAAAAATTTTGCTGTGATTGCTTCTTGCTTTACTTTTTATTCGCGCTACTATTATATTTATATTGCTGCTATTGTGATTACTGCACGTCAACTCTGTATCTATATATTTGGCCATCATTGATCCAGTGCATAGCGACTAACACCGGACCCTCAGATCCGTCAGGCCCGGTCATGAGGCAAAAAATTTAGTTGCTACTCCAAGAATTGACCCAGAGTCGGCAGCAATTAACTGAGCAGCTGCGCGCTAATGCTGAGTTGACCAACCAGCTAAATCGGCAAAGGCGTAGAAGATCTAGAAGGGATCGTGCCTCCAATTCTTCCATAGAAAGCTCTGCCTCCTCCGATTACCATCACAGATCCACCCGTCCCCGGCTGGACGGGAGCTACACATAGGCAATCAGACATCAACCTACGATGACCGTTGGGCAACTGAGAGTTGGCCCATCGGCCAGTTTCCATACTTGATCCTCCTCTCGCGGAGGTACAGTTCCGCATTATACCACGAATAACCGCACCACAACCGCCGTTGCAGAACCAAATGTTGATGCCCGGAATCAACCCGATCCAAACCAACATCAGCATGGGTGTACTCCTGAACTGTACGACCCTGAAGACTATGAGCCAAGGAGGCGAGACGTGGACCGTCGACAGTTCCCGGTCCAGCCTCGCACTGTGGAGCCCGACCACACCTTGGCTCAACATGCACAGAATGTCCAGATGCCGGACATTCTGACTATGATATGGCAAATGATCCGTGAAAGTCAGGGTCTTACTAATGACGACTGGGGAATCTTCCAGAGTCATGCCCTTTTATGGATGACATACTTTATGCCGAACCTCCTCGGTGATTCAGAATGCCCACTCTGCCAGCATATGAAGGGAATTCAGATCCAAATTAGCACATCCTGAAGTATGAATGGCTGATGAATGCTCCAAGAGCCGATGACGCAGTGAAGTGTCGTAGCTTTCCCATCTCTTTGGGGGGCATTGCTACCATGTGGTTTGCATGATTGCCACCCCGATCCATTTCTTGCTTCGACCAAATGGCCACCAAGTTCGTGGAACAGTTCCGAATGCATGTGGTAAGGCCAAAAGATGTTAATACTCTCTCCAGCATCACTCAAGCTCCCGGAGAAACACTTAGACGCTACTTGGAGAGATTTCATGCTGCATGTGCAGAAATAAGTAATCCTATTGACAATTCTATTCTGATGGCATTAACAAAGGGTATTGATCCTGATTCTAAGTTCGGAAATTGGCTAGCTGGAAAAACCCCTGCGTCATTGGACCGTTTCTACTCCAAAGCTGCTCAATTCTTGAGGCTGGAGGATGCGAAATAGTCTAGGAAGCAGGATGATGCGAGACCCAGCATGGAAGGCATACAAAGTAATGTTGTAGTTAAACAGTCTGGTGAGAGTTCCGGAAAGGTTCAGTTGAACATACAGAACAAGCAAACTCAACCAAGAAGTAACGACGGTCTGAATAAGGAGCGAGACCAAAGTCGAAGCCCGTGACGTAGGGCTCCAATGTTTAATAATTAACCCTCCTGAATACGTGCTAGAGAACATGTATTTGCAGACCTGCAATGCCATGTAATACAAGAAGCCTGCTCCGAAGCCATCATCGGAGAGGCAGATTCAGATGGGAAAGTTCTATAGGTTTCATGAAAGCTTCGGCCATATTAAAAATGAGTGTCGTCATTTACTGGACCTCATTGAGAAATTGATCAGGGAGAGAAAGTTAGATCAGTTCGTGCGGGCGCCGTAGTCTGGAGGTGCGGGCCCGTCAAATCAAAATCATGTATAGAATCAGGAAAGGCTAGAGGAACCTGCTCGTATAGGCAGGAGATTGGTTATAAACATAGTAAGTGGCGGTCCTCATCCAAAAGACCGAAGCTGGAGGGAAATGGAGTCGTATGCCAGCTCTATCAGGCATGCGGACTTCAAGTGTTGTAGTAATTCTGATGAAGGGGCTCCGGCCAAGCAACAAAGAACGATGACCGATGACATCGTATTCAAAAACTGAGACGCTGATAAGGTCGAAGCCCCCACTACCGATCCACTAGTCATATCTGCCCAGGTAGGTCCTACTTGGATGAAGAGGATCCTGGTTGACAGTGGGAGCTCTGTAAATATTTTGTTTAAGCGAGCTTACAACTTGATGAAAATGGAAGCCAAGGATTTGAAACCTTGTCAATATCGAATCCATGGCTTCAATGGAAGTGCAACTATACCTACTAGAGTGGTGGAACTGCTAGTGGAGTTGGGGGTTGGAGAACACCGGAGAGTCTGGATTTACAGTTTGTTGTTCTAGACATTAATTCTCCATATAATGCCTTTTTGGACCGACTGGCCCTTGCTGAATTCAGGGCAGCCATGCCTTGTAGTGTTTGACTCTGAAATTCCACACCAATCGTGGGGTCGAAGTAGTTCAAGTAGACCAGGCTGTTGGGAGAGACTGTTATGTTGCTGAGCTGCGCGAGGCGCAGCGAAGGGAGAAAGGAAAGGGTGTAGAGGAATCTCTCTGCGTCCGTTTTGCAGACAATTGACAATTGGTGCCCAGGCCTAGGCCGGTCACCCCAACCAATTCTAGAGGGATCTTGACCCAGGAGACATTGAAAGCAAGGATGAATCTAAAGAGAGTCAAGCTTCTCCGGCCAAACTGACGATTGATGTTCCGATTGATGATGATGATGATTCAAGAATGCTAAAGATTGGGTCTCGGTTGAGCCAACAGACGCAACAGGAATTGGTTGAATTTCTTCAGGGGAATCTCGACGTGTTCGCCAGGACGCAATCTGATATGTATGGGATCTCGCAGGACATCACGAGCCACACCCTGAATATTGATCCACGATATATCCCGGTCAAACAGAAAAGGCGTGGTATGGATCCAGATGGATCTGCCTCCCTTAAAGAAGAAGTCGATAAGATGAAAACAAATGGATTCATTCGAGATGCATTATACCAGAGTGGATATCCAATCCCGTACTGGTTCGAAAGCCGAACGGGAAATGGAGGATGTGTGTAGATTATTCCGATCTGAACAAAGCTTGCCCGAAGGACAGTTTTCCACTTTCCCGAATTGATCAGCTTGTAGATTCAATGGCTGGACATGAATTTTTATCTTTTATGGATGCTTATTTTGGTTACAATCAAATACCCATGCATTTACCTAACCAAGAACATACCAGCTTCGTGACCGATCTGGGACTCTACTGCTACAAAGTCATGCCTTTTGGGCTCGAGAATGCCGTAGCACCGTATCAACGCCTAGTCAACCGGATGTTCGCCAACCATATCGAAAATACCATGGAAGTATATGTAGATGACATGCTGGCAAAGCCATGATTCTCCACTGATCATATCAGAGATTTGGAATCAATGTTCAACATTCTTTAGGAATACAGGATGAAGCTCAATCCGCTGAAGTGTCATTTTGGTGTCGCATTTGGAAAACTCCTTGGGTTCATCGTCAACGCTTGAGGAATAGAAGCAAATCCCGAAAGATCTGGGCAATTAGAAATCTAAAAACTCTGAGAACCATAAAGCAGGTCCAGAGTCTCAACGGGGAGGTAGCAGCGTTGAGCAGGTTCATTTCAAAGTCCATCGAAAAATGCATCCCCTTCTTCGATCTGATCCGAAAAGGAAAGCAAAACTTTGAATGGACCAATGAATTTGAAGACGCATTCAAAGCACTGGTTCAACATCTCTCCACTCCACCAATTTTTTTGAAGCCTATCGACCACAAGCAGTTATATCTTTACCTGGCGGTATCAGAGAACGCAATCAGTGCTCCCTTAGTTTAGGAGGAAGACCAAGTGCAGAAACCGGTCTACTATGTCAGCAAACGGATAACCGGAGATGAGAGAAATTATCCGAAGCTAGAGAAATTGGCTTACTGTGTAGTCATTTCCTCAAGGAAGCTCCATCCTAATTTCCAAGCTCACCCTATTATCGTTACACCGATCAGCCGTTACGACAGGTCCTTACGCGGCCTGTGACGTCTCGTAGGTTACTCAAGTGGAACATTGAATTGAGTCAGTTTGATATCACCTATAGTCCAAGGAGGGCCATTCAAGGACAAGTCCTAGTAGATTTCATAGCTGAATGTACCATTCCAGCGGGCTTGCCTGAAACCTGTAAATCCCCCGAGTACATCTGGAAGCTGCATACCGATGGTGCATCCAATGATCGGTGCTCGGGTGCTGGAGTAGTACTTGAAACCTGCGAAGGCCGATTCATATGCTATGCTTTGAAATTTGAATTTCGTGCGATCAACAATGAAGCTGAATATGAAGCCTTACTTGCTTTATTAAAGCTCGCCCGTGATCTGAGAATTATTGCTGTGGAAATTTATTGCGATTTCCGATTAGTCATTCCAATTTCGGGGTGAATATTAGGCCAAGGATCGAAGACTAGCTGCTTATCTATCTCGAGTCCACGAAGTACTTGATCAGTTTGATTATTATGCCATCTTCTACATACCCCATGAGCAAAACCAAAAGGCTGATTCATTGGTGAAGTTAGCGAGCACGGGCGAAGCACAACAAATGGGGCTTGTTCCTATGGAGACATTACCTTTTCTGTGTATTGACCAGATGGAGACAGACATCATATTCGAAACCGCTCCTGATAGGGAATCATGGATGACTCCATACCGAAATTACATCGAGCATGGAACACTGCCTGAGCGCAGGAGTAAAAGAAGATAGATTCTTCGAAAAGCCTCGCGGTTCACCATTCAGGATGGAGTGATGTATAGAAGAGGATATTTTGTTCCTCTCCTTCGGTGTATCGCGCATAATAAAATTAAATGAGTGTTACATGATGTACATGAAGGAGAATGTGGCAACCTCACCGGGTGGCAAGGCCTCGCTAAGAAAGTATTCCGATACGGGTATTACTGGCCCACTGTAAATCGTTATGCAGCAGACTATGCCAAGAAATGCGATAAATGCCAAAAACATGCTCGAATTCCTAGAGCCCCACTTACTAAGATGAGATAACCCAATGGTCAGCCCATGGTTGTTTGCAGTATGGGCATCGATATTATTGGCGCTCCACCTCTGGCCAAAGGTGGAGCGAAGTATGCCATCATCGTAGTTGATTACTTTACCAAATGGGCCGAAGTTGAACCCCTTGCAACAATCACGACGAAGAAAGTGATCAACTTCGTAGCCCGCAACATTATCTGCCGATTTGGTCTCCCGCATATCATTATCACTGATAATGGAGCCCAGTTCGACAGTGTTGAATTCAAGAATTTCTGTCAATGATTTCATATCCACAAGAAATTCTCTACAGTAGCACACCCTCATGCGAATGGCCAAGTTGAATCTATTAACAAGGTTACCAAATCTATTCCGAAGAAACGGCTGGAAAAAGCCGAGGGCAAGTGGGTTGATGAACTTCCTATGGTTTTATGGGCTTACCGAATGACCCACAAGTCCGCGACCGGACACACTCCATTTTCTTTATCTTATGGCTTTGAAGTTGTAATTCCAATCGAGATGGAAGTACCTTCTCATCGCATGACTTATCATGACCCGAAGACAAATGCCATATTACTTGCTGAATCTTTGGATTTACTGGATGAGAAGCGGGATGGGGCTGATTTGAGGGCGGCCGCGTATCGAAGTTGAGTCGCTCGATTGTACAATGCCAAGGTTCGGTCATGAACCTTTGAACTTGGCGATCTCGTTCTCGAAAGAATCTATCCGGTTCCTTCACACATGAAGCTAAATTGGGAAGGACCGTATGTGATTACACAAAAGCTCGAAGATGGCACATTCAAGTTATCGACCGTTGGCGATCTTACCTTGCCAAGAGCCTAGAACAGCGAGAGTCTCCGTCGCTACACACATGACAGGCTCTATTTACTTCAATCTGTTTTTCCATTTACAATTTGTTTTTGCATTTCAAAATTTGAATTTGGAATAAGGCAACAGATTTTTCCGTATTTTCTCATTTCAACAATAAAATGCGATCTTTTCGAGCCAGAGCTGTGATTTATTGAATACGACGTATAGCATCATGATTCACGGAGAGCTAAGTTCCATCATGCGGTGGAATTTATTCAAATAGAGAGTGACTGTGATACGACCGGTCACTCACTAAGTGAAACCCGAGCTCAGGGGCAAGTCACTAGACTAAAATTAAAAAGGATTGATATACGACAATCCTTTAACCAACTCCAAACTCCTAGAGTGTGAATTGAGCATAAAACTCATCGGTTCTGGAGAGGGCAGACCCGTCCACCTAACGACTCCAACCATATCCTGACCAAGTTTGAGGAGGATGCACCCGTCCATCTAACGACCTCACTTGTTAGCACGAGGTGGATGTGAATAGACCATCCGTGATCCCGATAACTCCCTCATTCCCAGAGTGCGAATGAACTCCTAAAAAAGCCTAAACAGATGTGGCTGACCATCTGTCGGCCAACTCCAAATTCCCAGAGCGTGAATTGGAGTATAAACATCAACTCTTGGTTCCCGGAGAGCGAACTGGAGCATAAACGTCAACTCCAAGTTCCCAGAGTGCGAATTGGAGTATAAGCATAAACTCTAGGTTCTCAGAGTGCGAACCGGAGCATACACCAACTCTACATTCCCAGAGTGCGAATCGGAGTATAAACGCTAAGTCCAAGTTCCCGGAATGCGAACTGTGTTACAAACATTGATTGTCTAAGGATTCCTAGAGCGCGAGCCAGATTATTGATCACAAATAACTCTGAGTCCCCATAGTGAGGTCAAAGTATAAACATAACTCGAGTGCGGACAATCTCTCATAAACTAACCTAAGTCCCCAAAGTGTGGACATGTGCTTAAAAATATCAACAGGCGTAACTGATCGTCGAAATACAAACGCAGATCCCTGGAGCATGGATTTGAGTACTATGAGTAAGTGAGTGTGATTCGACCGCTCGACTCTTACTTGTTTTAGCATCGATCCGACGATGTTGAACCGAAAATGATAAAGACAAACGGTGACCACTAGCTGATCGTCGTCACTTATTCCCGGAGGCGGGGGCAAAGATTAAGTGTTAGTCATTGACCGTAGCAGTGCAACGTCAAAAGTCCAACTCAATCTCCCATTATGATTTGTGTGCGTAACTTTCATACTTGAAAAATAAAGTGAACTCAGCTCAAAAGTTGAAACTATGCAAGTGCACTGAACTAAAGATTAAATGCTACACCACTTAAGCATAAGAGACGGGACTAACAGTTGAAACAAGAAAGCAAGATTTCATTTCAGCTAATTGAAAGTGGAGATTCACATATAAGTTCTTCCAAAAAATTCCTACTAGCAGGGGGCCGAACCCACATCTATACACGACCAACGAAAGAAAAACAAGTTCCTAACTGTCAAAAATTGCACTGGAGAGGCCTACTATTCCTTTTGCTTCTTCGGTTTCCTCTTTTATGTGGATCCGCTAGAGCCACTAGTGATTTTTTGCTTTGATCTTTTACCCTTTGGTGGATTACCTCCAGACGGAGGCATGATGTCGACATCCTCCTCCGAACTTGAGTCTAGAGGAATGCTCTCTGTAGGAGGAGTCGTAGGAACTGGATCTACAACCGATGGCGGAATGGACACACTAGTATCAACTTGTGTACCCCCAGGTGATATCATTCCAAGTGGAGTTGGGCCGAGTGCCATCATTCCACTCTCAGAACTACCACCATGTGCTGCTGCCTTTAACTCAGTGCTGATTTCAGCTAGTATTTCTTCTTCTCGAATAGATTGGGCATCACTAGGGCCGCAGTGGTCTGTGTTGAAGTGCTAAAGGCGGGCGCGAATTCACTAATAATGAATGGTAAGTCCACGAAGTGGTCACTCTGTCGGCCTAGAAGCTCGTTCATCATCTTCTCATCAAAAGAAAGTGAGCTCCCTTGCGTTACTTCAATGGGCACGGACGTTGTTGTAGTGTTCGCTTCGGATGATGGCCTCCTACGCTTGATGTGATTCTTGGATTGTAGGAGGCGCTGTCGATATAACTTCAGTCACTGGACAAAGAAGAAGAGAAATTGTTAATACACACTTCAAAATAAGTTCTTTATTTCGAACACACATGAGATTTGTTCAGAGTACCTTCCTCAGTTTGGCTCACAGTTGGCTGAACAGCTTCGGAAGTGTGCTCCTTTATAGGAGATAAATATGGCTACTCTGGGTCGTAAGCTAGGACAAGCTGGAGCTCAACCACTAAAGTAGGCTCAGATCGAGATGAAGTAATAATCTCGGAACTTGTTGTGTGATGCTCGATGCCTGAACCTTCCCCAATCTCTTGGTACTGGGTGCCAAGCTTCTCTCTTGCACGTGAAATCATGGAGTCGTGGAGAACCTTCTTTTCATCTCCGTTCAGTATACGGTTCTCCAGTTCGAACTCATCAAATGCTCCACCCAGATGCACCGCCTTCTCCTCATCGACCAGCAGATTCCAAGCACTGTAGAGATAAGTTGAGTAATCATAGAGCCAAGCCAGGTTTCTATGTCTCAGCACGTTGGCATTATAAGTAACGAGAAGTTCCTCTATGTCAGCCTCAAGCCTGGTTTCTGCCAGTCGAACCTTCTCATCAACCTCAGCCTCTATCATGTAGACTTTTCCATAGCCAAGTCTCTTTCCCTTTGAAGCACCACCGCCTGATCACATGCTTCTTGGGCGGAGATATTGGCAGCTCCTTCTCTTTAATAATTTTGGAAAATTTGGACTTAAGCTCGTTGAGCTCTTTTAGGGCCGCATTCCGCTCGGCTGTGATGGTGGTATTCCTATGGCCCATGTCTTCCATCATTGCATAGTGTTCTTGCCTCATTCTATCCATGGCCACATGAGCGTCGTCGGCCTTTTTAAGAGCTTCTATTTTGGATTTTCTGGAAGACTCGGCTTCGTTGTTAAGCACCTGAATAATATGGTCTTTCTGTGAAATCTCTTTCTCCAATTTTTCAATCGTAGCAGCCCGATCGAAAGCCACCTTTGATGCTTTTTTCGCAGCTTTCGACCATTCCTTGGACTGGAAGAAGATATCTGCAACATAATCGTGAACAGTGTTCTCTGCCTCCACCGGGATTCTATTTAGGTACGGGGGGAGATGTAACCATCAGAGAAAATATCGGAGAAATCCATTTTCAATTGAGCAAGTTTGATCGCTCCTTCCACGGTAGGCTCAGTAAGGACTTGTTCTATAGTTTGGGGGCCGCTATTTCAGTTCTGCAATGAGAGTCAGACCGTGAAGCTTGAGAAGACGGCTTATGCCGTGAAGTTTCAGGAGGCCGTGAAACATGAACTAGAGGCAGTGTAGGAGCTCTGGGTGGGGGTGAGCGAGATCGGCATACATATCCCCTTATCCATCTCATGCCATTCTTGACTAGAATACCTCTAGTCCTAATCCCTATCTCCCTCTGGTCTGCGCGACTCGTAATATGACGAAGATTGGCGAGTATTTCGTAGACTACCAAGCATAGAGCCACGGTCAGACATCGTATCTGCAAAGTAAAACAAGAATAGAGTTAGTGATCTTCCAATAGTGGAGAGCTTATGGTCAGAAATTGTCTGGTGCTATGAATCGTGTATGTGTGTGCAACCCCCCGACCAACCGAAAGTATCGACCATGCTAGTGGGAAGAGACTCGCTTAAATCTAAGGCATGCTGAAGTTCTTCCAATCCGGCATCATGTTGAAAGGACACGTAGTCTGGAATTGGGATATCGACGAGCCCTTCGAAGAGATTTTCCACTCGTGGGGGAGAAGCCTTCGAAATTCTAACTCCGGAAGCAGGTCGAGATGTAATCACAGATTTCCATCTCCTAGTTCTGGGACATTTAAAAGTAGCTGCCTTGCCTTTTCTTTTTCTTTTGGAATTCGGGACTACATCCGAAGGCTTAGCTAGAGGTTCATCGTCCGTATGTGTCCTCTCTGAATCAACTTCATCGATTATAATAAGATGGGGCATCATGTGCTTGGTCCGTTTTTTCAAGCTAGTTCAAAGCATCCCCTCGAGCCTTATACTTTGCTTTCACTCAATCATCTAGAGAATTCTCAGATTCCTATCCGTTAGAACCAAATCAATGTGTCTATCTTCACTCAGGATTTCTTGGAGAGTCCGAACTATCTCTCTACAATAAACGCATTCGGGTCGTTTAATTACCACTGTAAAGAAAAGGAGATATAAGTTGACTTCATTTATGACTGTCTTATCAGCTATTTGAGAAGACTAAAATTCTTACGTCGAAATAGCCATCGACTGGCAAATCCCGGGGGGGGGGGGGCATTGGACATAAAACCATTCCATCTTGAAGTAACTTAACCTCTTCCAGGATCCCATGACTACTTGGAAATTTCTTACTGCTTCCAGGAATGTGAAAGATGGGCTATCTCCCCGACTCTTGAAGTTGAATAGATATCTGATCTCAGTCGGGAGCGATGGTCGAAAGAGGTACTCCATGAATACGATGAACAGGCTGTTCAGCAGAGCATATCCATTCGGGTGCAACTGAGATGGAGTGATTCCAATGAAAGTTTCTTGGGTATATTGGTTAAATGGAGGAAGCGTCCCAGCTGCGCATGCATGACGATTGAATGCGGTATACCCTTCCGGAGGGCAGTGCGGTCTATCATCGGGTCCCGACAATAGCACATCATTAAGAGATAAGCCATGCCTCAAACAAATTCGTCCCAGCATGTCTGCGGAAACATTGGATGGAACAGAGTCTGCCGGATTAGCATGAAAGATGCACCAGGTGCCTCGTTTGGGGCCGGATCAATAACTTCATCCTCGATGGCCGGTATCTCGATTGTTGGAGGAATAAAACCTTGAGCTTCCTATTGCTGTGAGCTTGTAGGTTCCATAACTAGCTAACTCCTAAGAAATCATCATTAGACGATAATGAGCCCATGCGTCCCCCAGTGTAAAGGGTGTAAATGTGTTGTGCAGTGCTATATGATACGTGCAGAATTCAACAAAGCACAACTAACCAGATTTCGAAATTCAGTCGGAGTGACCGTCATCACTGACCGTCACCACCGTGCCATCCAAATGTAGGAGGTCGATCCAAATTAAAGTCTGTTATCATTTTGTTAAATTACAAATCCATCGACGTGCTTCGAAAGGCAGTCAAGTGTGCAGTTTAATAGTTAAGTCCAAATATGCAAAAATGAAGCTTGCCGGAATCATGCTACCGATTGTTCGAATTTTCGTATCCATCAGGGTTCGGGCTAGGATCGATCACCAGGAGTTTACTTCGAATCGATCGTCAGTGTCCGGTTTCGTATCAATCAAGATCAATGGCTTCAAATCGATCATCGATGTTTGGGTTCGTATCGATCAGGGGAACCTCGGCTTCATATCGATCATGTTCGAGTCGATACATTCATATCGATTGTAAAAGTATTTTTCGAATCGATCTAAAGATGAGGACTTCGCATCAATCATTGGCCTATTTTTCGCATCGATCGTTGGAGTAAGAATTCCGTATCGATCGTACATGACAAGTCCATGCATCGATCATTATAGAACGACACGATTTCCCACCATCCTCAGTCGATACGAACTATAGCATTCCACTTAACATTTCTGGGATCGATACGAACCCTAAGATAGAACCTTATCATCTGGATCGATTCAAACGCAAACACCCCAGATCGACACAATATGAGGATCAAGCCATTTATCTCCACACTCCTTCCCTAAATAGACTCAACTTCATTTCCATGCTCCATCCTCGACCTTACTCTGCTCCATCTCTGGCCTTGATTTCGTCGAAATCGATTTCAAGAGCAAATAGAATGGCAAGGAGTTCGAGTCTTATCGTTTATGCATTAAGATTTGATTAGTGAATTACCTAAATCTGACAGTTTGTTCAAGTAATTGATGGATTTGGTTCGATTCGAAAGGAAGCACTTCTTCTTTTTCAAGCTTTTGGATCGATACGAAAGAAGGAAGAAAAATGAAAGTAAAAAAGTGAAAGACGGCTAACTCCATAGTATTTATATGGACCCAAAGGAAGAAGAGGAACGATTCGCCTCCCAGTCAAAAGCGACTGGTAGCAACGGTTCCTCTGGATCGATTCAAACATGCTATTCGGATCTGTAAGCCTAAGCTTCCATCGATTCAAAATAGTCAATAGGGTCCATTGGTACAAAGTACATGATCAAGACAATTCTGAAGCCATTAAGCTCCCTCAATTCGAAACCTTTATTCGTATCGACGGTTCTGCGGCTCCATCCACGGTCCATCGATGCAAACTACGTTGTTCGAATCCATTGATTCACGATCCCCAAACACTTCATCGGTATGAACTGGCCAGTCGAATTCAACGGCTCGATGCTTCATCGATATGAAAGGCATCACGAAGACCTGCTGGAGCTACTGAAAACCATCGATATGAATGTTAAATTCGTATCCATCAGTGCAAAACATATCGATGCAAGAGCAGCCTTCCAAACTTCTACATCGATTCAGGAGAGGATCGATATGAAGGAGCGTCCAAAAACAACCATCAAGCGTTGTTGCAACTCGAATTTCACATCGGTTCAGGAGAGGATTGATATGGAACTCGATGCGAAAAAACTGACAACAACTCATGAACATGCAACGTTAACAAGAGTCGGATTAACATGTATGCATATATGTCAAACTAATATTTAATTTTCAACATTCACAGGAATTGGATACTCATCCAATAACTACTACGACAACAAACAGCCAATAACTATCATACAACAATCAGTTACAATAGTACAGGGTGCAACAGTTGACAATCAACAGCTCGCATTACTGAGAAAGTCAGTCAAAGGTTACTACCTTCAACGAAAAAGCAGTAAATGTTCAGAATGAAGACTACTGCTTTTCAAAGCACGTCATGTTTCCACAAGACATACTTTGGAGGGCAAATGTTATCCGCCTTTTGGCAAGGCCGAGATATCAAGGAACTGACTGGGAACCAAGGATCACTCTCCCTGGATATCGAGTACGCACAGGTTCACTATGGATATCGATGAATTTTTTCTGAGTCCGGATCCGGCTACAATTGATAAGACACGATAAGAAATGCTAACAAAGCTAATGTTCCAAATTTCAAGTCCACTGAGTCCGTATGCTAAAGTTATGATCGATGCAAGTTGGAGAGGATAACCATGTTTTTGTATCCATCACTAAACCTTAGTTTGAATCGGTTGCGTTCGCATCGATCAGACGACACTACTTCGTATCCATCAGTAGGCCACAATTCGAATCGATCAGGTTCGTATCCATCTACAAACCTTATTTCGTATCGATCGATTTCGTAACCATCAATAGGTAGTGCGCTTCGTATCGGTCATTCAATGACTAATTCATATCCATCGAGGAGGCACTTGATCGAATCCACCAGATAGCCTTGGTTCGTATCCATCAGTTGACCTCACTTCGTATCCATCACAAATATCGCTTTTTCGTATCGATCGAATAGAGTCAACTCCATCGATACGAACTATGCCGCCTCCATTGATACGAAGTAGGCATGCTGCAAATCGATATGAAGCACACATTATTGGTGGATTCGAGCTATGCAACGGCCTTCGATGTGAATAAGGCAAAATTTAAGGGAAGGCTCAGTCAACTTGGAGTGAAAGGTGGATCAGTGCGAGGAGTGCGTGCCATTGCATGATCATGTGAAACAATCGATTCGAAGGGATCGATTCGAAACCATCGACTCGTACAAGACTGCATGCCAAAAATCCCTAATTCGTATCAATCATAACTCGAGATCCATAAGTCCAAATGATATGAAATTTTTACATGAGATTACGTACGAGCTAAAGAATGTTCCCACCAAGTTTCGGCTCCATTGGACACAATCTTGATTGATACGAATTGAGTTTGTATCGATCACAGATCGAGTCGAAGCTTCACAGGATCGATCGCGTGGGCCCACTCATGTGCTTGAAGGAGTCTCCTGAAGTTTGAGCGAATTATCAGCCTCCTACGCCTATATATAGAGCCCCAGGGCCAAGAGAAGAAGGATGTTTTTGATTCTCAAGCGCCCAGACTCTACCGGATTGAATTTTGCATCCTATTACTGCTGTTGTACTCGAATTTCAAGTTGTAATTCACTGTTGTTTGATGTAATCAAGTCTATTCATCGAGAAAGGATTAATAAAGTCATAAAAACTTCATAGTGGACGTAAGCAACACGCAGAACCACTCTAAATCGCTTGTGTCTATGCATTTATTTATCAATTATTGGAGTTTTTGTTAAATAAACCACTTTTTAAATTTATATTCTTCATTTTTGTCTCTTCAAAAACTTTCGAAGAGTGTTATGCCCATTTTTGGTACAAACACTAATATTAAAACTATTATATTCAAAAACATTTCCGATATTTAAAACTATATTAATTATCCAAATTATTTTTCAATATTAAAACTATTTTAACTGTTCAAAAAAACCATTTTCAGTATTCAAACTGTTCGAAGGGAGAATTATTTAGATTACAAATGTTTTAGAGGTATAACCTATTTTGAATTCGAAATGATTTTGAAGTGAATCTGATATTTTGATATGAAACGTGACTTGTTCTTGAAATATAAAAGAACCAACCGGTGTGAAAAATGACGTCTGGTTGTTGAAGAGACCAGGACCGAATATTGGCATACTCTTTGTCAATACCGGAACCACTTTAACAACTATATACATGGTGGATGATCCAAAATGAAGTGGTTGGATTGGTGAACGATTAATGGATATGAAGAAAGAGGACGTTGATGGATGACCCCGGGATTGTGCCAATTTGAAATGACTAAAACATGATGGCTTGTCAAAACCAAATGGGCGAACTACCGCTAGAGGACACTTTTTCGTGTTACTATATTGATTTTGACTTAATCAGTACAACTTGATTTGATTTTGGAAGGGTTGGATGCGGTGGGCAGAAGTGGCTACGATGCCTTACCACCAGCCCTACGACCTGAACTGGTAATATCCTTCATTGGGCATTGCCTTACGTGCCTTGTCATACTTTTATCCTTATACATGACGACTACAATTTTGTTTTAGTATGGTACCTATAGGGGACTCGCTAGCTACCGACGTTACTGGTTGTGTTACAGGACCTACATAGACTACCTGCTCAAAAACGTGTTAAGGGAGATTAATGTAAAGCCTTAACGCTAATAAAAATATTTAGTTTATTGATAGACACTACATATATAGCATATCTTAGTACATATAGATAGTTTAATGGATCCTTAGGAGTTGGAAAATTCCGTAACATCTCTTAAGTTATTGCGCTCAAGTTGTACACTTGATAGGAGACATAAAATACCGTAAACATCTCTGAAGCTATTACACTCATATTTACTTGTTATTGATTTGACTTACATAAGAATTTTTAGTTTTGACTCGAGTGTTTTGTCATTTCATTACACTCGGGTCAGCCTGAGCTTTTCAGTGTTTTAAGACATTATTTCTGAAGGACGAAGACGGAGTTTGGTATATTATACTATTAGTATTATTTCATTGCATCATTTTGGTATGCTGTTGTGAGATGACCCGACTTTTTTCCACAAAAAGTCATATCATCCTTAAGAAAGAAAGGGATAGAAAAGAGAAAAGAAAGAAGAGAAAGAAGAACAAACACAAGAATCTCAACAGTGGAACGAATAAATTATATTAATAACATAAGTATTACATAGTATTCAACAATGATCAGAGTTACACAGACAATACATCACATACTAGACAGTTATAAACACCTGTCTAGTTATTACAACTCAATACATTACAGACAAACACTCAGAGATACCAACACAGCGGAAAACTATATAACTATACGCAGAAGCCTCCTGCTCCATTTTCTCCTCCACAATTCGTCAAAACTAACCTGAATTCCCTTGGCTACTCGTAAAAATTTGATTACCCAAGAGTTAAAGAAAAAACAGAAATAACTCCGGGTCAGACATGGGTCTGGTGTGAGTAACAGGTTAAAGTTGCTTAACTTTGAAAAACCTTTGAAAAGAAAAGGTATCACGTAAGACTTCCCACACATAAACATGGAAAAGTTTTTACCTTACGCTAACCAAAACATTTGATAGCAAATCCGATGATATTATAATAGTGTCTAGGGTTTTCAAGTAAATAAGAAATAGCCGAAATTATTACATGATTAAATTCCAGCTACTAGCCACAAAAGTGGGTAATACAATCAAAACCGTTGGCACTTATTGGATTGTGGATTCCATCAATGGCTGGGCTACTGGGGTACCGCCCGTCACAGTACGTGGCCTAGATCACCGTACCGAGGAGTACGCCCGCTCCCCTGCAATCACAAAGCCGGACCCATTCCTTACTGAATAGTTCCTAACAATACCACCCCGTAGTTGTGATCAGCAATCGCACCACTAAGCCGAAAAATAAAGGGACCTCTAGACAGGGATAAATCTTGCTCTCAGGTGGGGGCTACCCACGAAGCTTTGCTGCACCTCCCCTGTTTTAGCCATTCCCGGTTGATGAGGCTTGAGGCTACGATTACCTTTATAGGACATATCACTTAGAATGCTCATCGTCCACCTGACGATGTTCTGAAAGCATTCGATCCATACAAGTTCGTTCCGGGTTCGAACGAAACCGAAGGCATTATCTCGTTACACTCATTTTGGAATCACCCTCAGAGTTAACGACAATAACCCTTGCATTCTGAATCACCATCTCGAATCTATAAGTACTATTCCGTCAACTCATTATGGAATCACCCACAGAGTTATACTGACGTATAGCCCTTACACCTCGAGTCTTCACTCGCTCCACTTGGATTAACGACCTAACGTTAATTTGGAATCGATGTGGTTTCCGGATCCCAAATATGGAAACCCGATCCCGGTCTCATCGAAATCCAAAGCGTGTCTTTTAAGGCCAAGTTGTTTTAAGTTTAAAACAATTCAATTTAATTATCTATATACACACAGATAGATAATTCACAACACAATAGATAACCAACATTATCATTATCAACAGATAATTCATGTCATAATCAGATAATCCATATTATCATCCAAAAGCAACCAATGCATCCATATCACATACACTACTCATCTCATAACCGAGATTACAAACCATACCAGATAATCAATATCATCCATCAAACATAAGCAATGATCTAATGATCACACCGTTTATAATAAATTTAAAATGAATTAAATTAATTACTTAATCTTTAATCAATTTAAAATGAATTAAATTAATCATTAAAATTCTGCTTAACTTAATCACTAATTGATTACAAATCAATTTATAAATCATCATCTCAATATTCATTCCAATTAATCATTACTGATTAATAATTTCCTAATTACAATAAGTAATTAGCCTATAATATTAATTACACAAGTTAATTAGATTAAATCCTTTGCAAATAATTAACTTATAATTGCTTAATTAATTAATTAGCTAAAATTAATTACATTAATCATTTATTCATTATTAATTATACCTTAATTAATCAATTCCAAATTACATCATTAATTAATTAATTAATGATTTCTGATTACATTTAATTAATCTCTCAATATAAATTAATTACATAAGTAATTAATCTTCAATTTAAACCATATATATCAATCACCTTTGATTAATAACCATTCAGTAATTAACTACTTTAATTACTCATCCCATAAATTAATTACTCTTAATTAATTATTTTCATTAATCACTTGATTAATTTTCAAAGTAATTTAAATCCAAATTACTTCTATAATCAATATCTTTAATTATATTCAGTAATTATTAATTAATTACTTTCTTAAGTAATTACAAATCCATAAAATAATTATCAACAATCCACAAATATTTAAATTAATTAAACTTAATTAATCTAAACTAATCACATTAATCAAATTAATCACACTGAGTAATTAATTCATTAGTTACTTCCATTAAGTAATTAAACAATTGATTATTATTAATTAATTATCTAATTAATTATTAAAATTAATCACATTAATTAATTGTTAAATAATCTTAAGTTAATGACCTTCATTAACATCTCTTAATTACTAAATTAAGAATTAACTTAAATTAATCATTATTAATTATCAATTAATTAATATTTAATTACAATTTAATTAATCTCTAATTATAAATTAATTAAGTGTTAATTAAAATCTTAATTATCTTTAATCACTTGATTAAATAAATCTTAATCATCAATTAAAATTTAATTAACCATTCTTAATTATAGATTAATTAACCTTAATTAATTAATCTCAAATCTTAATTAATTAACCTAAAAATTATTATTTACTTAATTAAACATCCACATTATTCATTAATTAAATAATTAATATTCCATTTAAATTAATTTAATAATTTAAATGAAACCAATTTCTTAAGTTCTAAATTAAGAAACATTCTTCCTTATACAAAGTAGTTTAAACAATTTGGTCCAAACAAAATTCATTTTAAAATTTCTTTTTAAATTTCAAACTGAAACACGGTTTAAATTTATATTCCAAATTTAAACTTAAAGCTTTAAAACTTACTTACACTTCCATCTTCATTTTTAAATTCAAATTATTTAAACTTTTCTAAAATAGTTAAAACAAATTTAAATTTAAAAACTTATTTTATTTTTAAAACAGACTTTAAAGTCAAATCCCAGGTTTTAAAACTGAATTTTAAACTTATTTTAAATTCTTATTTCATAAATTAAAACCCATAGTTTAAAATTCAAAACAATGTTCTTTTATACTTTAAAAAGTTTAAAATCTAAATTTAAATTTCCATTTTAAATTAAATTCAAACTTAGATTCATTTGCCAAGTTTCAGTTTCCAGATTTAAATTTTGTTTAAATTTTCAGTTACATCTAAAAAATTTACTTTTAAAATTTAAAACTTAAACAGAAAACAGTTTTCTGTTTTGGTTTTACATCTTAAATTTTGAATTCAAACATGTTTCAAAATCCAAGATTCAAATTATTGAATTCATAATTAAGTTTCAGGTTTAAAAATTTCAGATTGAACTTCATTTTTAAATTTCTAAACTTTACTTTTAACTTTTCAAAACAGAAAGATAGTTCCTGTTTTGGTTTAAAACCAAACTTGAGTTTAAAAGCATTTCAAATTTATTTCAAAGATCTAAAATTTAAACTTATTGAATTCAAATTCAATTTTAGGTTCAAACTTATCTTCATATTTTGTTTGCAATTTACTCTTTACTTCAACTTTATAAAACCTGGAAAACAGGTTTCTGATTTTGCTTAAGACCAACTAAAATTTCAAAATTTAAATTATTTCAAACCCTAAGTTTTGAACTAATGGAATTCAAATTTAAATTCAGGTTTTAAAAATTTAGTTTTAAATATTTTTTTATAGCATCAAGACCTTTGTTTTGAATTTTAAAATCTGGGACACAGGTTCTGTTTCTAACTTGAAAACCTGAAATAATATAAACACTCGAGCCTCCCTATACTTTACTTCGGGTCGCATGATCCTCTGCTTCGAGTCACTCTTCAATATACCCGAGTCCATCCCGAGATAATTACCCTGCAACCAAAAATCTACACAACCATGCACAACACCTCCCTATGCACCCACTCCCCAACTCCGGCCATCACTGGCCATTATCGCCACCTTCCCATAGTTGCCGACCATCACCTCAGACCGACCGTACACCAATTCCATCAATTAGTACTCAAAATCAAAATCGAGCCCAAAATTCAAAACCTGGAACAGGCCGAACCACCTCCACCTAAAACCTGTCAACGCCTCAACCAATCACCTTCGACCACTGGCACCCTTGAAACTCCGTCAACAACTTCATCAGTACATCATCTAACAATACCCATAAGATCTTTGAACTCGATCCATTTTTGAAGCCGCAACACCCAATTTTCTTAAACCTAGTAAAACTAGGGTTCCTAACTGGAAATCCCAAATCTCATCATCAAAACTAAATGCAATCCTAATTTAAGAATTTTCCTATAATCTATGGTAGATACACTTCTCCAAAAACAATTTCAACCTAGTCAGTTGCAAGCATCAACTGTGCTTATCAATTATGTATAAAATTGTAAATTTGAAATTGTTCCATGTTTACAGCACTTTAAATTTTAATTTTTGATTTAAAATTCATGAATTCACTTGGTGTTTCTATTAATAAACCTGAAACAACAAATCATAAAGTTTGAATTTTCATCTTATACACTTGATTCCTCTGTTAACTTTACTTCCAGGCATACACAATATTGTTTATCTAATATGAAGTTTTTAAAACTTACTTTATCTTGAAATAAACAGATTTCATTCAAATATAAATCATAATAGCAACTGATCAGAGAATATTTTTTAAATCAACTTAATCTTGTACTGTAAATGGTCAGTAGCATAAGTAAACAACATGCATTCCATTCAAATATATACCCAAAAATGTTTTAACAGTAAGTATAAGCCTACTTATCTTCATGAATATCAAGCGACCATCCTTTATAAAAAATTTAAAAAAATATTTAGGTTACTCACCTGAAATTAAAATGCAGACAGAACCCTGATTCTTGAACATGCAGAGCACAGTCCAGGATTTTGAAAACCCGTTTTGAAATCTTTTTGAACTTCTTTTGCAAACTTTTAAACTTGAATGTTGTAGATGCCTTTATCCAGTTTTAAAATGCTATTGCTCATTGATTTACAACCTTACATGCATGCAGACATCTTGCGTTTTTCCAGATTCATTTGCATGTTTCAGATCAAATGCAGGTTGCTTGAATGCAGATGAAACTTGAAATTGCAGTTTCAAATCCCAGATTGTTTTTGAAAACATGCAGGCTTTGTTTTGAAGGATTCAGATTTTAGAAAAATGCAGGTCTTCGTTCTTGATTATTGTATGTAGATTTTAAAAATGGATAAGGGGTTTGAGATGTATTTCTAGTTTGAGGAGTTACAGGGTCTTCTTGTATCCAAATTTTGAAGATGAATGCATTTGGACAGAAAAAGTTTGCATGTAGAAAAAATGTTTCAGGGATATGTAATTTTTTTTTAGAATGAAAATGAAGAAAGGAAAAGAGAATGGGAAGATGCAACTTTTAAATAACATGTTTATGATAATTTAAAATTAAATGAAAATTTAAAAAAATGTCACTTGGCTTAAACTATCAACACATGTAAATTCTCTTGCTTAAATATTTAACACATGTTAACTCATATCCTAAATTACATACACATGTCTTTTAAATGTTTTGTTATTTTAATTAAGGTTAATGAATGTTTAAATTAAATTAATTAGCTCTTATACTTAGTTATGTATTTAAATAATTTCTAAAGAATAAGAAAAGTATTATAATAAATAAAACAATATACAAATTAATCATTTGAAAAAGAAACTTTTAAACAATTAAAATAAATTTATAAAAGAGTTTATAACTTACTTGAATACATGTTTCATAAATTAAATTATATTTTAAATTTTATATTAAACTTACAAATCACATTTTATAAATTAATATTTTAAAAAAGAAAAACACAAACATTTTTGTAACTTATTTCAATATACAAACTTAAGTTAAAATGAATTTTAAACCAATAAAACATTTATCTCACATATTTAAAATCATTTAGTATTTTATTAAATATTTTTGAAAAGCTTAAATCAAAAATAAATCACAATTTCCTATTTTCAAAATATTAAAATTATGCTATACTAATTTAATTAAAAACAACTTATCTATATAAATATACATAAATACATATTCATTATTAAATAGAAAATAGATTTATTAGTTTATTAAAAATAAATTCACAAATTCAATATTTAAATAAAGAAAATTATTAAATAAAATCAAATTTATTAACAAAAATTATCCATTCAATATAAATTTAAACACAGATTATTAAATTTATATTGTCCAAAATTCCGGGATATTACATGTTGACTGTACTCTGATTATGTTGTAAAAATTGTGTAATCAAATATATATATTGTAAAACAACTTCATGAACTGTTTATTTGATTATTATATTTTGTCATTCCGCTATAAGAGTCTGTGTTTCGTTTTCCTTCTTTTCTCTTTTTTTTATTAAATCACATTGACAATTCTCCCTTTTGAATGGTTTGAGTTAGACATGTATGTTTTATTGTCGACTTTAGTCATCCAAAAAGGTGGGTCGTCCCAAAAAAATTAGAACTTTGCATATATACAAAATGCATTAACTAAATTACCATAGTACCCTCTTACCTTACCCTCCATACATATGCATCCACATCACTATTCTTGCCTCCTTCCATTTACCTCACACCTTTGCTTGTCCCCTACCTCCTTCCTTGATTCCAACATAGCAGTTAATGCCTTAGTACTGAATGTTTTCTGAAGCATTTTTTTTAGGAAAAATGCTACATCGCCACTTTTATAAATGCATATATACACATGAATTTCTACGATAGTAGATATTAAGGAATTAGTACATGAAATTTTAATGAATTTGAACTAATTAACTCAATCACTTGCTGCCGCTACTCAATAGTTTTCTGTTGAGGTCTATCCCATAGAAGTACTCAAATTGGATCATTTTACCATACCATAAAAAAAGAGGGGAAAGAATCAACAAAAAGAAGTTGATTCAAGTCTCTATTTTCTCATCGGGCACCCAAGATGTATATAGTAATTCTAACAAATAAATATGTAAATGTGTGTGAATATATCTTCGTTAGAGTTCACAACGTTTGTGATAACTTTTAGCCGACGAAAAATCGAAGATTCGAAAAACGAATTCCGGTCATACTTTCAATCTTTCTTGGAACTAAATATTTTTTTAAACGAAATTTGAAAACTAATTCGCCATCATTATTTATTATTTAAAAGATTTATTTTTATTATAAAACCTATAAATTGAATATTTAAAAGAATTAAATATTCACAAATCAAAGCAGTGAAATTCATGGTCGTTAGATAAACTATCTCATAGTAGTAAGCAAATAATGTCTAGGCTCCATAGTGTTTCATTGTGGAATAATAAAAATACCCATATATAATATAAGAAGTTACATGCTGCTCATCTCTGCACTATAATTCATACACCAAAACTTACTATTTAGACTACACATTTAAGAGTACTCGAGATAATAAGAAGTAAACCATAAAACCTTGAGTCAAACAATGGTCTAGTGAGAGGGATAAATGAATCTTGAAATACCATACAAGTCAATATAGCACGGAACAAGGGTATAAGAACCATACTTAGCATGTCCCTTATCCAAAGAGTTAGCACATAACGAACATAATATGCTACTCCACAAATATAACAAAGGTATACTGCAAACTAAATATGATGACTGATGTCTAGATATCCCTATCCCCAATATCAATTTCCAGTGACATCCCTAGAGTTATAGACTATGGAAGAAAACAATCAAAGCAGCTATATAATCCATCAAACAATCCATACTATCACTCAATGTTCTTTAGATATATGAATCTGCTTTCTCTTCGTATTTCATTTCTTCTTGCCTCTACCTCCTTGTTGAGGTTTTGGCTCTTCCTTAATGACAACATTTGATTTGAACTTAGGGTATAAACTCTCCTGGCAAAGAGATTTCTCAACAAGTCTCTCGAATGGCTCATCGATATGATTCACCAACTTTTCTTATGAATAGTCGTTCAAACCCATCAGAATCTTCTCATTCTTTCTCAATAAAGTGTCGATGAAAGATATTCCTCATTTCGACAAAACATCTAACTCGGAAATTATAATAACCCGATATTTAGGAGAAATTAATAAAAGACAGTAATATTTATTTAATTGGCTAAATTTGATTTTTATAAATTAAATAAGAATAATTTTTTGATTTTAGAGATAATATTAAAAATTCATAATGAAGTAATTAATGCTGAAATTAAACTATTTTAAGAATAATTATTATTTTTAGGATATTGTTGAAAAAATTAATTAGAAAATTAATTAATGAATGGAATTAAAATATGAATTTTCGATATTTGAATTTAAATGAATTAAATACAGAAATAAATTACAGGAGATTTTTAATGTTTGTAAATAATAAGTATCACAAATATAAATTTTATTAGGAAATTTATTGCAATTTTAATTAAAACTAAAATTAGTACTATATGTAAAAGGAGAGGGAAAAGAAAAGAAATATATTTTTATTAACTTAACCTAAGCACGTATTTCCCAAGCCTAAACCCATTATCACCCGTCTTAATAATTCTATTCCTATATTATTCCAATTTTGGATTTCTCTCTCTCATTTATAAAATAAGTACATTCACTGACTTACACAACCTGACGCTCCTTCTCAAGTAATCCTCTTCTTTTGAATTATAAAACAAATCCAAAAACTATCATAATTCTTTCAAATTAATTATGTGCCTCTTGGCACTGATAAGCCCTTATAGTAAGAAGAAATTTGGGTTGCATCGATGGTATAAGATATTGGAAGTTAGAGTCGGAGAGGAAGATGATGTGCACAGCTTCAAGTGAGTTCCTTACTCATAAATTTATATCGATCACATTATTTGATATTTATTTGTTGTGTTTGGATTGACAATTGGGTGTATAATGTTTCAAGCAATGAGTCGAAGGAGATAACGACGTAGGAGAATATCACTTAAAATTGGCAATCATTTACACAAATTAGCGATCGACCGATCGACCGCCTAGTTACCGGTTGACCGCTTGTGGTCGACCGTTAGCAGCGACCGCTTGTGCACTATTTTATATGTGTGCCTGTGTGTTTTTGTGTATTTATTTTATTATATTATATAAATAGATTAATAAATTTTGTAATAAAATTGGTTATAACAAAACTTGTGTTTTATATAAACATATGAATATATTTTATTAGAAGTTATTTATATAATATTAATTATTATATTTTTAATTTTGATTGGTTATTTAAATTATAATTTAGCTTTTGATTTTTAATAAATCTATAAAAATCCTAAATAACTCTATCATATATATTGGTTATTTTACAATTTCTGAGGTATACTTATGGAATTTTGAAAATAATTATATTTGTGGAAAATATATTTTATGGATTTGGACTATTATAAATTGACTTAGACCTTATACAATTATTTAAAAATTATATGTAAATGTAGAAAAATACGAAAATGATTATTATGAATAATATTTAGTTATTAAACTATTTTATTATTTAAAATAAAGAAATACGAATTTTGGAAGAAAGTTATAATATTAAATGAAATTTGACTTATAAGAATAAGCTATTTATCTTTATAAAATTTATAAATATTTAGTTTACATGATATGTTGAATTAGAATTATTTGTGCATACATCATATGAATATCTAATTGAATGTTTTGCTTTATATTCATTATATCATTTTTTTTATGATTGATTTTGAATATATGAATGATTCGTCGTTGATATTGATTTGGATAGTTTTAATATGATATGGTGATGACATCCTTCTATATGGTTTTCTAATGATTTTTATTTTGTACGACGAGAAGTCTTAATAAACGGACTTATAATACCATTTAGGCTGGGATATTCATATTATTTCTTTGGTTATTCTTTGGACTTTTTATATAGGATATTATGGATATTAAGTGTAGTTTATAAGCAATGAATAAACGATTAAGCATCACACGGTAGTATGAGACGCCGATGTGATACTTATTCGATTATTCATTGTAAGTAGATGTCAATTAAGTAACACAAACTTGGATTATACTTACGTGAGGTGATGCTTAGAGTAGAGCAAGGTTTTATGCTTGGAGTAAAGTAAGTTTGCATGCTCATTGTAGAGAAAGTATATATTCTTAGGATATAGTATTATGGATGATTGAATTGTAGGGGTGTACTCATATGTATATTGTCTATCATGAAGTGCTCCGGAATATGATTAGGAGTTAATGGGTGTACTCATATGTATATTGTCTATCATGAAGTGCTCCGGAATATGATTAGGAGTTAATGGGAACCAAATGGCCAATGTCCACCTCAGTGACATGATTGTGGGGTCGTGCCCTTGATGTATGATACCTTTATTATATGTATTAGATGCGCAACATAGTTTTTTTTAGAGAAGGGAGGAGTAGCCTTAAGGTGGTGTATCCCTAGCCCCTTTAGTCATTAAGGCTAGTGGTCTGTTGCCTTAGGGGTATGATCCATTTCATGACTAAGAGTCCACGTGTTGATGAGCACATTAGGTGGATATAGTCATGATATTAGGGAGGTAATTGAAAACTATAGGAGTAGATCTAGGTGATGTAGTCCTAGGCTCCTGGATTAGGTGGTGTAGTTTTCAGTCTCCCTTTTTATTCTTCATGGATTGGTAAATAAGTACATATCGTCTACACAGCTTACCTAAGTATTAAAGCAGATCTGGGTAAATAACCCAGGTGCTCTTGGATATGGCGGATATCTATGTTGTGGTTTGACTAGGTGCCCTAATTAAGACATTATGAGATCATTGAGTGGTGTAACCCGTAATTACGTTTTGATTCCCTTTACCATATATTTCTTCATGAGGAGCTGAGATTATATCTAGATAGGTGACTAGAGTATAATGGATCCTTAAGTCTTTTATTATATATAGTTTTACTAATAGGCAGCCTATAATTTTATATTAAGGACGATATTTTATTCTTTGAGATTGAGGGATATATTTGGGCAATGTCGTGTGCCAGCCTAACTATACTTGGTGATATCTCACTGACTATTGATTTTAGAGTTTTGATTATGATTTCTAAATATGGATGTTTCACGCATTTGATGTTTATTCCGTGATTTTGGTTTGATAAGCTTTTCTATGGATGAGGACATCTTTATGCATAGTTTGGTGATGATTTTGGGAATTGTTTATGTTATCATAAATATAGTATGCATTTATTACTATATTCATATATGTTGACACACATATCTCAATAAATTGCCTTTTATACACATCAATTGTTCATGTCATAGCATTTCTCTACATGCGTCGCATATATATTTATATTCGTATAAGTAAACCCTATGATTTAGATATAGTCTGACCTGTGTATTATTTATATAGTACTCGGCGAAGTCGGAGACATTTAAGTTCAGAGACAGTAAGATCAGCTTGTGCTATAGGCTTAGAGGAGGCTAGTATGTAGTACTGTAGTTATTATCTTATATTGCATTATTTCTTGTATTTATGTTCATGTGATGTATATTAGACGTACTTTGTATATTTAGTATTATATTTTGACTCTGTGTTCTTTATTGTTTATTGTGTATTGTTCTATTTTAGAGGTACACAAATTTATTGCTTTGTGATAATATTATATACGCTATATGAGTTACTTATTCAATGTTTAAGTACAGTGTTAACCTAAAGGAACATTCACGTGTGTACCCCGTATACCCTCATTCTACGTATTATCTAACAATATTACCTAGTAATACTCTTGGATTTTATGGGTATAGAGGTGGGATTTTACAATTTGGTATCAGAGCAGGTTCAGAATAATACATCATATATAAGAGAAAAGAGTCAAGACCTTATATGAGACTTAGAGTCCCTGTCCTTTTGGTGTTGGGCAATTATCCTATAATTATAGTAGGAGTATATGATGATTACTAGGGGCAATCATCTGTGTACGTATTTGCTATTTTCTATATGTATAAGATATTTGGAATTTGATATTTTGTGTGTAAATATATAAAATGATTGAACGTAGATGGCTTAATATTGAATTGTTGTGTTTCGATTTGATTTTAGTCAGAGTGTGTAGGGGGAAGTCAATTTATCAGCTTTCACTGTACGCCTTGGTCGTTATTATTTATACATGCTTGGCTAGTGGTAATTATTTGTGTTGAATTAATTTTATTATTGTTGGTTGAACATCCGTATGTAATAGTAAAGTTATAAAACAAGTTTAATTTTTTTTCTTCGTTTGCTATCAATAAAGGTGTGAGGTTTATGTTTAATATTATGTATTGATTACTGGAATGAGTTATTGTTTGATACATATAACGGTTATTGAAATGGTATTTTGATTTAATATAGATATTCAAAGTGAGTTTGAAAAATGTTTGGACATTATTAAGTATTTGTTAAGAATAAAGACTTTTGATATATGTATATATAAATATGGTTTTTTATTAAATCTTTTGAAAACTAAATAAATATCGTGATTAGGAATTTCTTGAGTGTGTGTGTGTGTATATAGTACATATATAGTAATTTAGCACATGCGATGCACGTGCATAACAGAAAATGGTACTAAAAAAAATACTATTGTAAGTTTTTTGGATCTTACAATATGATTTTGAAGCTAAGTAGTTAATATCGATATCAGGTATATATCAGTCAAGTATCGATGTGAGATATTTTAAAATATCATGATAATATAGGTAAAACATCAGAAATGTGTGGAACAAGTTATAAATGATATTGTACTATGTTATTAAGTTACATTGATGTTGATTTTTAAAATTTGGAAAAATAATGCCAAGTACTATCAAAGACTAATTACATATAGTTTAAACATTATAGTCTGTTTACTGAGGTATCCTATTAATTACAAATCATAATATACGTTCGTAAAAATTGAAAAATTGTATATTGTGCATCCTTATTATTTTCTTTATATTTATAGTATATTCATTGTTTCTTCACTTATTAAACCATCTATATTGGTCTCCCAAAAATTACAAATTTATAGTTTCGTCGTTTTCATCTTCGCTTAATTTATCAAATAAGCAATGTTGATTTGATATCAATAACTAATTTAGCTCATTTCTTATCGATATGTCAAATGTATAACTTTACTCCTAAACTTTCAATTCTTGATGCATGATAATAATTAATAAAATGAATCTCATAAGCTAGCTTAAGTAGAAATAGTGAACAAAAAAATAAATAAAAAGAGAAGTAGTTCTTTTATGGTCTTGTTTTTAGTGGTAATGTCTTCACAAAAAATAAAACGTATAATATAATGGAATAAGTGGAGTTTTCTTTTTTGAAAGACTATAGAAGAAGACTGTAACTGTATGGTTAAAACAAAAAATTAGTGCATTAGGATTTCAATATGGTCAAGATATTGTCATTCACCATATACAAAAAACAAATGCTGAGAATGTGAAGATATTCATTTATAAATACATTTTCTCCAACACATATAATAATGAACGATATTCTTAAAAAATATCATGTATTTTACACTAAACATCAAATAGATATATTGTAACGAACGGGGGTTTTCGACCCTCTGAAAAATTGACATTAATACGTCCATTGTATAAAATGCCAAGTAGTCGAGTGCCAGAAATACCAGTTCATTAGAGGTGAAGAAGAAAAAGGTAGAAGAAAATAAAGAAATAACACATAATCTCACAATCGTAGCAGAACAAAATATAATCTATAAAAACAGATTTTAGATACAAGAACTATACTATTAATACACATAATATTATCAGAGTACAACAATCAATACCTCAATCTAGACAGTTTAATAATTCGTCCTGATATACATAATTCACACAGTGGAAATAACCAAGTACGTGATATACGTCTGAACTCCTTCTGCTCGTCTCCTGAGCTCCATAGCATTTTAATCTGAATCTGTAATACTTGGTCTAACCCGAACATTATAATAAAATAACACCCGAGTCAGCTAGGAAAACCAGCATGAGAAAACACACTCAATTTGAGTTATTAACGTTACCAAAATCCTTTGAAAACAAAGGTATCTCGTAAGACCGTGTCACAAATAAACACGACGGGTTTTACCTTACGATAACCAAAATGATTTTTATCAAAATCATCTGATATTATAATAGTGTCTGTAGAAAGTAAATAGAAAATAGCTGAAATACTTACGCCTCACATTTCAGCATAGTAGGGCACAATCAAAACCGTACGGCGCTGTTGGAGAATGGATTCCATCGAATGATTGGACCACTTGGGTACCTCCCATCATAGTACACCTCTAGAATAATGTACCGAGGACCATTTTCAGGATCTCCTGCTACACAAGACCGGCCTACTCCTAACCTGGATAGACCGAATATGTTATCACCTCGGGTGTTCCTACCCTTACCAACGAGCGCTCCTTCTTTCATGCACAACCATATTCATAATATATTGGTTTTCGAGGACATCTATAAAAGTGATAACATACCCTAATTGGGTGCGACACACTGCATCTCCCCTGTTTTAGTCATTCTCGGCTGGTGAGGCTCGAGGCTAAGCGTTACCTTTCAAGAACAAAGTTCTACTTAAAATACTCATCGTACTCCAATGATGATGTTTTGATTCCATTCGTCTATACAAGTTGTATTGGGTCTGGAAAAACCGAATCACCGTCTTCGTCATCTTCACGGTATTCATTCGTTACGATCAAAACCGGATCTAAGTGGTTTTTGGATAATTAAATCTGATCCCGGTCTCTTTCAAACGATTAATGAAATTGGCCAAATTGATAGTTGGTTATTTATATATCAATACACATCAAAGAGCAGACATCATGCCTTATTTCAAACTTTTCCAAAGTTTATTTCAAAATACCTTTATAAGATACTACTCCCAGTTCTTCAATATTTGAAAATAGTTTCAATCCTTATATTCTCAACGGAATATTTTCACCCATTCCAATATTTAGAATATTTTTTCCACTTCATTTATGTTCACACTTAGGAAGTATTTCATCCATTTCCTTACTTCCTATTTCTTGAAATCATTTACAGTTTAATTTGTAAATACCTTAACTAGTTTATAACGAATCCTATAAATTTCAAAATTCATTAATTCACGCCCTTTAATATTTCAAAAGCCAATTATACTCGCTTAAAATTTCAAATTTCCTTTGTATTCCTTATGAATTCTATTTCATTTTTTCGAAGTTCACTTTTATTTAACGACTTCGGAAATTTCCTTACCTTTCTTCCCGATTCCATTTTAAGAATTTTCTTATAAATCTCATATACAGAATAACCCCATTTCTAGACTTCCAAGAAGGTTTATACATAAATTTAAAACATTTCAAAACTCTCTCTATATATATAATAAGTATTTAAAAGAATAATAATAATATATATATATATATTTAAGACATGTTCAAATAATTATCTGAAATATTAAAATACTCTTTATATATCACCTTTCAAAGCAGGTTTATAAATTTGAGATTTATTAAAATATATATTAAGTATTTGAATAAAATTCCTTCTAAAGTATTCAATACTAACTAACTTAAAAAGGTCATACTTTAATACGTAAATCTTTCCCTTTTAAAATAAAATTTAACTTATCAAAACAAAATATATTTTAAATCTCAGTAACCAAATTTCAATTTATAAATTCCTCTCGGTTTCCCTCACATCACTTCCATTTCGGTCTCCTTAACCATTTTCACCTAAAATAGTATCTACTTTTTTTCGCTCACCTTAATTCCATATAAAAATATAAATTCTTTCCATAAATTTATATTCCAAATCTATCATCCCATATCACTTCCCTTTATTTTTAAACATCATTTATAATTTTTATAACTCCTTTGAGTTCCACTAAAAATAATCTCATTTTTAAAATTCCATTTTTATAAATTCGATTTCTTATAAATTCCATTTATATTTTTTTGCCAGTCTATTTTTAATATCATTTTCAACTTCTTTCTATATTATTCTTCGAATATCATTTTAAAATCCTATCTTAAAAATTCCTTATATAATTCATTTAAAATCACTTTTTAAAATATTTTTCCCGTGCTATTTAATACGATCAAAAATCCATTATTGCTTATTCAAACCAATCTTTTTGATTAATCCAAATTTCGATATACATATTTTTATATTAAAAATCTCTTTTAATTCTTTTAAATAATTTTTATGGTATTTATTATACCAAAGTTAATTTCCATGCTATTATAACATTTAAAACACATAAAAATCCAGCAGATTATTCAATCACATCATATATTTTATATCTATGAAAAAACAAAATATATTTGAGAAATCCAGTTAGATCCCTCCAACCTGTTTCCTTGCATCCATAGATGTTAGACAATATAAAATACCAATCCCACTTCGAGGGGGATATCGCGGTATATAGGGTCATCCGCTATAATGCGGGGCGCATAAGGTCTCATCCGCTATAATGTGCGGGAATATCACTCCAATTACTAATATATGCTGCTATATATATAATCATCCAATAGATAATTATAATTTATCAATCCAACCAAGCATCAAATAATTTGAATTTAAACATCTAAATTTAAAAGTGGTAATCCAAATGAGTGAGAATTTCTTCCATGATTTTTGTTTGTAGTCCATTCCAATTTTAAATTAATAGCTACCCCAAAAAAACTCCAATTAATTCCAGATTAAAATTCACGATTTTTTTACCTTGTATAAATTAAATATGGATTAGTGAACGTCAATATAAATTGACTGATAATTAACTTAGATTAAAAATTGTTTTCTAAATTAAAAACACCATACTGCACTCACTAAAATCTCTTCCATTCGTGACTAACATCAACCGCCACCCCACACGATTCTTCCCTTGGCTGTCAATTTCCACGCACGACTGCGTTTTCCCAAAACCCACCACATTCAACCAAAGCGAGTCCCACCATACTTCTACTGCACTTAACCGCAATGCCCAACTACCGTGCCAGCCACCACCACTCTATCGATGCCCACACATCATGCAATCCATAACCCTAGCACAAAAAGAACCCTCGTCATCGCGCCTACGAGGAGACACTCAACACCCTCACTCGATCGCGATGGCTCGATCGTGCTCCTCCCCTCGTGCATGCGCCGCCTGAGCATCAAGTCGCGTCCCCATCGTCACGCCATTCGCGATTTCGATCACGAAACCCCCCTTCTCTTTCGTGCTCGATTGCCAACCACTGCCGACACTGCTTACTTTTGAAAATGCGACAAACTCCTCAGATCTCCTTGCGACCTTCCTCCCTATGCATGCACACGCGACTATAGGTAATCGCGATCGGCTGCAATGCAATTTTTTTATTCTAGTCCGTATATTTGATGAGTGGATTGCTATTTTAATGAATCTCGGTTTTCCCTTCTTTTTTCCTTTTGATTTCAGTTTGAAGGGGAAAGAGTGATGATATACGTGATTTTGAATTGAGGGGATGAAAAGGGGGGCGTGATTTGAATTAAAAGAAATGAAAGGCCGCGTGTATGAGAAGGTGACATGTTTGGCTTTCCAACCCTTTTTTTATTTACAAATCAAAATATCTCGTTTGCATACCTCGAAATTCTGAACCCCTATTGAGGCATGTCACTAGGTGTTTACAATGTTATACCCCTACTCCGATTGCAATGGAAAAGGTTTCGAGTCCTAATTCGATTGTATGGAGAAGATAGCTTTTCTGGACCCAATTATTAATTGAGTTTCGATATTAAATTCAACGCATTTTTATCCCATACGATCAAATGATAACTCCAAACACTACGAAATTTAGAATTCGATAATAATACACTATTAACCCAATGGAACTGGTTTCATCCAATTCCAAGACTATGTAATGGATCTCTATTCTAACGCGTCAATTAAATTGACGATTTCAAAAATTTGTGAAATTGCTTTAAATTCTAGTTTTAAATCTTACTAACTAAATTATAAATCCAAAATTCAATATTTAAAACCATTTAAATATTTAAAATTAATCGTTGAAAAATCCGGGTCGTTACATTCCTCTCCCCTTAAAAGAATTTCGTCTCTGAAATTTCTAAGGCTGGAAAAATGCTCGAAACCAATTACTTATCACAACCCACTTGTTAAAACTTGACATTCACTATTCTAAAACCTTTCGTCCTACTCAAAACATTTAGTTTCCATTTCCGAGCCAGAATCTCTTATTTTAATTTGAACATCAACTTTTTAGTTAACAAAATTTTTTTTCAAAATTTTTCTAACAATCTAAATTTCCAAATTTTTTTGGTAGAGTCTCCCTTATACAGAGAGCCTTTTGCAATATGAAAAGAGAGATAAAAATGTATACATCGACCCACATGGTCGAAAAACAAAATATAAATACATATTTTATATTTCTGCTGTATTTAATTCGAAAACGTACCTTACTTTAGCGTTTTTTAAGCAAGCAGCTCATTTAATATGCAATTACGCTGCCCAACTCTAGCCCAATAGCCTCAGGGTACCTGTACTTACTCAATTTAACTACGTAAATACAAAAATATAAAAGTTCCGTAACATTTCATTCATTTAACTAACTAAACACATGAATTTCATATACAACATGCAAAACAAAGATTTATAAGCAATTACAAGGTTCCGTTACTAATTCAATTTCTTTCAATCAATTCATATATCATTTCATTCAATTCGAAATGATTTACAACCAAATTCATTATATTCAATTCATGTTTAACAACCAAATCCAAATCCATTTCAAATTGATTAAAAATCAATTTATTCACTCTCTGTCACTATAAAGAATTTCATTTACTTCTGTTTATGACAAACGCCAACTTTTCTATGCAAATTCGATGATACTTATTGAATAAAATAACCATTCCGGTGTATAGCTATTTTAAATTGATTCCAAATCAATTTATATTTAATTCTATTCCATTTCAAATTCACTCCATTCATTTGCAACCCATTCATACCCACATCAAATTTCAATTTCATACTCAAATTCATTCTCAAATAATATTCAAGGTCATATTCCATTTTATTTGATCACAATCAACATATATTTAATCGGCTTATATATCTAAGTCTAATTTTATTTATTACTCAAGTTCTATATTCAACTTCAGTTTTAGCCCACAATCCATTCTATTTAATCAAGTTAAATCCATTCTCATATTCGATTTTCTAATTAATTTATCCATTTTGTTCACTTCTATTTTACAACTCAATATCTGATTTTTATTTCATAAATCACTTCGCTTGATTTACTTGTGTTCAAACCCATCTTAAAATTAGAGTTTGGATTTTTATTTCTTTACTAGAACATCACCCCATTTTAAAATTAGAGTTTGGATTTTTATTTCTTTACTAGAACATCACTCCATTTTATTTTTGTTTTTCTATTTCACCTTCCAAATATATTTTTTATAAGTTACGTACAACTTATTTTTTTTTACATTCCCCTCAATTTTATACTCGAATATGTCCATATTTTATTTTTAACTTAATATTATATATCACTCATAGCTTAAGTTTTATTCCATAAATTTCAAATTTTGTAAGCTATTCAAATTTATTTATTCGCAAATCCTAATTTTCACTTAAATTTTTATTTCCTTCAGAATTCATATCCTTATGGTTATAAAATTGCTTTACCGTTCAAGTTCTATTCACAATTCCATTCGATTTCATTTAATTTCAATTTCAACTCCCGTTAACTAATATTCTGAACCATATTCGAATTTGTTCATACTTGGATTAATTTCATTCCAGCAAATTTATTTTTAATTCATTCAATTTAATCAAGTGAGAATTTAATTCCAATTTGAATTTTTCCATACTCCTTACTTACATTTAATTGTTTTATTCACTTATACGCATTCATCATTCACTTATATTTAGTTAACTTCATCACCTTCTACTCATTTCATTTTATTTATTTTCCTTCACTTTTTCCTTATTTAGATTCCAATTCCTCTAAATTCTCTTTTACGAATTCAATTTGTTTAGCTTACACAAGTAGAATTTCAATTTCATATTGAAATTTCCAAACTTATTTAACTTAGCATGAGTAATTTTCAATCTGCTCAATCCATTTAAACCTACTCATTTTTTTTTAATTTTAAAATTCAAATTCCAAAATTTTTTAAGTACCCGGTATATATAACTCTATTTTAATAAACCAATTCCTTCAACTCTTAAAAATCAATTCGATTTTTTTCCACAACAATTCCCTCGAAATTTCTAAAATAGCATTTGTTTTTTTACAAAAATCTCCATATAAGATTACTACGATAGCAATCCGTTACCTAAAAAGTCGAAAATGAATACAGGTGATGCTGCAGTCATCACTAGAGTTATTTTCCAACGATTGAAGTGAGTTCAGTGCTATCCCTTCCAAATTCATTTTAAAACATTTTTCTCCCAAAAATATTTTCAAAAATAATACCCTTATTATTATTTTTTCACACCACTTTGAAAAACATTTTTCCAAAGTTCCCGGGATTTAAATTTCCAGATTCTGTTTTGAATCCAATTTCAATTATAATCCATTTGTATAACTTATACAAATTTTCAACTGGTTATATAAACCATTTCCAATTTGAATATCTTATTAGATTATAATATTATCATCCAAACACTCCTACTATGTATAATAATTTTAGAAAATTATTTCTTTTATATCAATATATATCTTTTGGTAAAATTATTTCATTTACCCCTATTCCAAACAATACTGTGTCGAATTACTCTATTCAAGTGTTTGGAAACCTCTATCGATACAGTTGTACGGACTGTGCCAACCAGAGTTCGTAAGCCACTCAATAAATCAACCTATACAATATAAAACAATTTATATTCGCTAACAGATACACTCTCATATCTATTAATACACTTAAACTCATTCTAGGGTACTACCGACCCTATCTCTAATGAGTTACTCCTTTCAGAGCCAAGGTCCTTGCTTAACCTTCAGCTCTGATACCAACTCTAACGAATGGGGGTTTTTGACCCCTCGAAAAATTGACATAATACGTCCACTATAAAAAATATCAAGCAGTCGAGTGCCGAAAATACCAGTTCATCCGAGGTGAAGAAGAAAAAGGTAGAAGAAAATGAAGAAACTACAACATAGAATCTCACAATCGCAGCGGGACAAAAATATAATATATAAAAACATATTTTAGATAAAAGAACTGTACTATTAATATACATAACATTCTTAGAGTACAACAATCAATACCTCAATCTAGAAAGTTTAATAAATTGTCCTCATATACTAACTCACATAGTGGAAATAACCAAGTACGTGATATACGTGTGAACTCCTCCTGCTCGTCTCCTAAGCTCCATAGCATTTTAACCTTAATCGTAATACTCGGTCTGACCTGAGCATTATAATAAAATAACACCTGAGTCAGCCAGGAAAACCAGCATGAGAAAACACACTCAATTTGAATTATCAATGTTACAAAAATCCTTTGAAAACAAAGGTATCTCGTAAGACTGCGTCACATACATGACGGGATTTTACCTTACGATAACCAAAACGATTTTTATCAAAATTATCTGATATTATAATAGTGTTTATAGAAAGTAAATAGAAAATACCGAAAATGCTTGCATGTTACGTTGCAGCATAGTTGGGCATAATCAAAACCGTACGACGCTTATTGGAAATGGATTCCATCGAATGACTGGGCCACTGGGTTACCGTCCATCACAGTACACCTCAAGAACAATGTACCGAGGGCCAACGTCACGATCCCCTGCTACACAAGACCGGCCTATCCCTAACCTGGATAGACAGAATATGTTATCACCCCGGGTGTTCCAACCCTTACCACCGAGCGCTCCTTTCATGCACAAACATATTCTTAATATATAGTTTTTCGAGGATCTCTAGAAAAGTGATAACATACCCTAATTGGGTGCGACCCACTTAGCCTTGCTGCACCTTCCCTATTTTAGTCATTCCCGATTGACGAGGCTCAAGGCCGAGCATTACCTTTCAAGAACAAAATTCTACTTAAAATGCTCATCGTCCTCCAATGACGTTGTTCTCATAGCATTCGTCAATACAAGCTGAGCTGGGTTTGGACAAACAGAATCACCATCTTCGTACTCTTCACGATATTCATTCGTTACATTTAAAATCGGATCGAAGTGGTTTTCGGATGATTAAATCTGATCCCGATCTCTTCGAAATGATTAATGAAATTGGCCAAAATTGATAGTCGGTTATTTAACTATCAATACACATCCAAGAGCAAACATCAGGCCTTATATCAAACTTTTCCAAAATTTATTTCAAAATACCTTTAAAGATACTACTCTCAGTTCTTCAATATTTGAAAATAGTTTCAATCCTTATATTCTTAAAAGAATATTTTCACCCATTTCAATACTTAGAATATTTTTTCCCACTTCATTTATATTCACACTTAGGAAGTATTTCATCCATTTCCTTACTTCCTATTTCTCAAAATCATCTACGGTTTTATTTGTAAATCCCTTGACTAGTTTATAAGGAATCCTATAAAATTCGAAATTCTTCAATTAATTCCCATTAATATTTCCAAAGCCAATTATACTCGCTTAAAATTTCAATCTCCCTTTGTACTTCTTTATGAATTCTATTTCACTTTTCTGAAGTTCACTTTTATTTAACGACTTTCGAAATATCCTTACCTTTCTTCCCAATTCCATTTTAAGAATTTTCTTATAAACCCCATACACTGAATAGCACCATTTCCAGACTTTTGAGAAGGTTTATACATAAATTTAAAACATTTCAAAACTCTATATATATATATATATAATAAGTATTTAAAAGAATAATAATAATATATTTTTAAGA
The DNA here is from genome assembly GCA_030765085.1 of Allium cepa. Taxonomy (NCBI): domain Eukaryota; kingdom Viridiplantae; phylum Streptophyta; class Magnoliopsida; order Asparagales; family Amaryllidaceae; genus Allium; species Allium cepa. Next base: position 696,294,582 of record CM060929.1, on the reverse strand, counting down.
CATGTTCAAATAATTCTAAAATATTGAAGTACACTTTATACATCACTTTTCAAAGCTGGTTTAAAATTTTAAGATTTATTAAAACATATATTAAGTATTTGAAAAAAATCACTTCTGAAGTATTCAATACTAACTAACTTAGAAGGTCATAGTTTAATAATTAAATTTTTCCCCTTTGAAATAAAACTTAACTTACCAAAATAAAATATACTTTAAATCTCAGTAACCAAATTTCAATTTATAAATTCCTCTCGATTTCCCTTACATCACTTCCATTTTGGTCTCCTTAACCATTTTCATCAAAAGTAGTACCCATTATTTTTCGCTCACCCTAATTCTATATTCAAATATAAATTATTTCCAAAATTTATATTCCAAATTTATCATCTGATATCACTTCCCATTATTTTAAAAATAATCTCATTTATAAAATTCCATTTTTCTAAATTCGATTTCTTATAAATTCCATTTATATTTTTTTGTCAGTCTATTTTTAATATTGTTTTTAACTTATTTCTACATTATTCTTCTAATATCATTTTAAAATCCAGTCTCAAAAATTCCTTTGTACAATATATTTAAAATAACCTTTTAAAATATCTTTCCTATATTATTTAGTACGATCAAAAATCCATTATTGCTTATTCAAATCAATCTTTTTGAATAATCTAAATTTTGATGTACATATTTTTATATTAAAAATCACCTTTTAATTCTTTTAAATAATTTTTATGGTATTTAATATACCAAAGTAAATTTTCATGCTATTATAACACCTAAAAACACACAAAATCCAGCAGATTATTCAATCACATCATATATTTTATATATATGAAAAAAACTAAATATATTTGAGGAATCCAGCTGGATCCCTCCAACCTGTTTTCCTACATCCATAGATGTGGACAATATAAAATACCAATCCCACTTCGAGGGGGATATCGCGGTATATAGAGTCATCTGCTATTATATGAGGCGCACATGGTCTCTTCCGCTATTATGTGCGGGAATATCACTCAATTACTAATATATATATACTACTATACATATATACAATCATCCAGTAGATAATTATAAATTATCAATCCAACTAAGCATCAAATAATTTAAATTTAAATATTTAATTTAAAAGTGGTAATCCAAATGAGTGAGAAATTCTCACCTTGATTTTTATTTGCAGTCCATTCCAATTTTAAATTAATAGCCGCACCAAAAAATCTCCAATTAATTCCAGATTAAAATTCATGATTTTCGTACCTTGTATAAACTAAATATGGTTTAGCGAACGTCAACATAAATTGATTGAAAATTAACTTAGATTAAAATTTGTCTTTTTAATTAAAAACACCTTACTACACTCACCAAAATCTCTTCCATTCGCGACTAACATCAGCCGCCACCTCCACACGATTCTTCCTTTGGTTGCCAATTCTCCACACACGATTGCGTTCGCCCAAAATCCACCAGTTCAACCAAAGCGTAGTCCACCCTACTTCCACTGCACCAAGCCGTAATGCCTGATCACCATGCCAGCCACCACCACTATGTCGATGCCCACACGTCACACAATCCATAACCCTAGCACAATAAGAACCCTTGTCATCGCGCCTATGGGGTGACACTCAACACCCTCACTCGATCGCGATCGTTCGATTGCGCTTCTCCCTTCGTGCATGCGCCGCCTGTGTGCCGGATCGCACCTCCATCGCCACACCATTCGTGATTTCGATTGCGAAACCCTCATTTTTTTTCATGTGCTCGATTGCCAACCACCGTCAACGATGCCAGCTCCAACCGCCCACTTTTAAAAACGCGACACCCAAAACTCCTCAGCTCACCTCATGACTTTCCTCCCTATACGTGCACACAGGACTACAAGTAATCATGAATGGTTGCGATGCCATTTTTATTTTTTTATTTTTTTATTCTAGTCTGAATATTTTAAGAGGGGATTGCTATTTTAATGAATCTCGGTTTTCCATTCTTTTTTTTCTCTTTTGGTTTCGGTTTGAAGGGAAAAAGTGATAATATACGTGATTTTGAATTGCGGGGTTGAAAAGGGGGTCATGATTTCAATTGAAAGAAATGAAAGGTCGTGTGTATGAGAAGGTGGCGTGTTTGGCTTTCCAACCTTTTTTTATCTACAAATCAAAATATCTCGTTTTCATAACTCGAAATTTCAAACCCTTATTAAGGTGAACCACTAGACATCATAATGTTATACCTCTATTCCGAATGCAATGGAAAAGGTTCGAGTCCTAATTTGATCTTATGGAGATGATAGCTTTTGGACCCAATTATTGAATTGAACTTTGATATTAAATTCAACACGTTTATATCCCGTAGATCAAACGATAGCTCCAAGCACAACGAAATTTGAAACCCAATAATAATACACTATTATGGACCTAATGAAACTAGTTCCATCGAATTCCGATACTATGCTGCGGATCGCTATTTTAACGCGTCAACTAAATTGACAAAAATTTGCGAAATCGCTTTCAATTCTAGTTTTAAATCTTATTAACTAAATTATAAATCCCAAATTCAATATTGAAAACCATTTAAATATTTAACATTAATCGTTGAAAAATATGGATCGTTACATATATCGGCAAATATCGAGCGATATATCAGTAACGATATGTTAAGCGATATTTTGAACAAGTATCGGCTTAGGAGCAATGCGAGATATATTGGCTATATATCAATGATATATACTACATAGTTTTAAAGTATACATAATGTTGTATGTTCTTAAGTATATACATGCACTTATTTAATCTACATAGCCATTTAAACCAAATGGTTGTAGATTAAAACTATGTTTGGTAGTACGTATGTATTTATGTAATGAAGAAAAGTAGGAAGGGAGAATAAAAAATTGAAATTAGTACATGCATAGGGGTGAAAGGTTTTCCAAAATAAATAGAGGTTAAAGGAAAAAATATATACTATCTTTTGTATATATATTTCTATCCTTATCTATATCTTTGGTTACTAATGTGAATCCAATTTTTATGTCTGCCAAAATGCTAAGACTAATGTCAACAACTTGGACTTGAACATATAAATGTTACATGTTTACTTGAATACAAAATGATACATTTATGTTGGCTTGCCAACTGTTCATAAATCTAAAGAAACCTATGGAAAGTCTTGTATTTCTCTAGCTTCCTTAACTAAAAAGAGTATGACAATAAAGCGTCATTAAAAAGAATATTGACTTTGAGTTAGCTAGACAGGGCATAATAGATTGAAAATGTAGATACGACTTGGACCTCTAGCTCGTCCCTTGAACTCCAAGCATTCAAAGCTAATATGAAAACATGCTGTGTCTGACCCGATAAATACACAGTGAGATCAAAAACCTTTCATCTCCACTAACATAGGACCTACTTACCCCTTATATATAGAATCAATATGATCACCCCTTGGCTGTTATCAATAACGAAAAATGGGCCTCGAAGAGTACATAAGGATATGAACACTGGATTTTGGGATGATCTCACTCTAATGGGTGCGACCCATATAGCACTGCTGCATCTATCCAATTTTGTCATTCCCAGGGTGTGAGGCTTTAAGACGCCATGATTACCTTTTGCTGTAGTAGACCATCTTGTAATTATATCATTGCCCTTCAAGTAGAAATGCAATGTCAGCATTTATCCATATAGTTTGTTGCGGGATCAAACAAACATTTAAATTTTAGTATCTTCCATTTCGGAATCACCCATAAGAAGAATAGTATAGCTCCATAGCATACTTCATAATGATCCACCATAACATTATTAGTTTGGACTACTTCGAAAAAATCATACTTATTCAAAACTGGTGTCTCCCAACTACGCGGTAATTTTCAACAAACCCAATTTCGGTTATTTAAAAGTATGCAACAAATATTTGAGTCCTTACTAGGGAACTCGAATATACATAACATACTTCATGAGTTAAACAGATCAAGATTTGTCAATCGGTTATTTAATTATCAAATAAACAAACAAGCAATAATCCAGAGATTTAATTACCCATAATAACACTAAGCGTCAAAATAAGTTTTCATTTATTTAAATCTCCTTTGAAAATGTTTATCAAAACATTCATATACTTATCTCACTGACATAAATATATTCATAAAAAATTTGTGAAATCTTTCTTATTTCAAATCATATTAAAAGGATTAAACAAACATTATTTAAATTAGAGATAAGAACAACCCCAAAAACTATTCCTTCGAGGTTAAGCATGGAACGAAAGTTCCACATCACCATAATTAAGAAGGTCCTTCGAGGGAAATCCCAATCTCAAATTCTTTTTATTTATAAAATTCTTCAATAAATCCTTTTTATAAATCATTTCCATTTCTAATTTCTCCTTTTTCTTAAATTCTAAATTCATTTATAAAGTCCTTTTATAAATATCCTAAAATCATTTATAAATCTCCTATTACAAATAGCTGAAGTCATTTATAAAACTCTTTTATAAAACTCTAAAATCAATTAAAAAAACTCTTTTTAAATCACCACTTATAAATTCCCATTTTTTAAAAATATACCATTTACAAGTATCGTTCGTAGATCTCCTTTAAATAAACCCTTTACAAAATATGATCTGCAAAATATCATTTTGTAAATCCCTTTATTAAAATAATTGAACAACTTACAAGATTATTTAAACACTTATCCTTAAATTGATATAGAATAAAGTCAATTCAAAAACCATAATTTTTCAAATATAAAAGGAGTCTTAGTGACCACAATGGTACTAAATCAAGCTTCCATTTATTTAATTTTGTCTTTGAAGTCGCATAACAATCATTTACATAAGCCAACATATATGTAAATACAATCCAAAACCAAATCAGGAAATAACATGTCAGCACAAACCAAGTAGCAAATAAATATCCAAACAACATAATAGTAGGATGGTAATTTGTCCTGCTAAAAATATGTCCAAACAATCTAATAAGTTCAATTTTAGCAGAATGGAGATTTATTCTACTAACAGATGTCCACATAATTAAATAATTGAGTTATAGCAGAATGATGATTGATTATGCTAAAAAATGTCAAAATTTAGTATAACCTAATCGCATTTGTATGGTTACTTAATGGCACTGACAATCGAATCCCTTGTGGTCAAACTACTCTATGGAACAAATGTTGCATTTAAATAAATTTTTCTTTGGAAAACAAAGTAAATAAGAACATAAACCACTTTTTAAATAATTAATTGCAAGTTAAATCATTTTTAAAAATATAACTAAATCTTAATTAATTCTTAAATTAACTTTGTTAATAATCAAGAAATAATTAAAATTTAGTAAATAATTTGTTTATAAATTAAACCCTTAATTAATTTATAATTAAAATAATTATTACCAACTTAATAATTAATTAATAATTAACCCCGTACTTAATTAATAATTAATTAAAATAAATCATATACTGAATTCATATTTAATTAAAACTAAATTTTTCTTAAATGAAGATTAATTAAAATTAATCTCACTATTAAAAGATAATTAATTAGTAATTAATCTTCCTTTGATTATAATCAATAAACCTTGTTTAATATTAAATTAATTATCAATAATCGAAATTAATTAAGTAATAAACAAACAATAATTAATTAATAAACCTTAAATTAACTTCTTAATCATTATTAGCGAGTTTTATAAAACATTTTCAAAGTGTTTTAAGTACAAAAACTTAATTTGGAAAAAAAGGTTTTTGGTTACGAAATTACATCCATAGCCTGTATGAACCATAACTAAAAAACTCGCCTTTGGCTTTCCATTTTGAATCATGGATGCTTACTGAATTTTTCAAACATAAAATAAGAGTTTTGTAAAACTAAACTAAATTTGAAACTTGAAAACTCTTTTGATTTTTTTTAAAACAAATAACCAAATTGTTTACACAAGGATTTCAAGTCGTCAAACCATGCAAAGGTGCTAACTTTTCTTAGCGTATAACCATACAACAATGTCCATAACATACATAATCATATTTTAATCACAAACACATATACAGATTCGGATTGTATCACATAAAGATCATAACTTGCACCTTTACTATTTTTTTGACGTCATTTCAAGTCAATAACCAATACCGCATACGAGCACATATAAACACATGTATAATCACATTAAATAACAGTGAATTACAACCAATCATCCAACACAACACAATAACAAATAAAGAAAAATGAAAAATTTAAAACATGTTAAAGATATAAGGTTACTCCCTAAAATCTTTTCAAATCTTTTTCAAACTTTGAAACAACCTAGAACTTCGAAATCCTTTAGAAAAAATTGATTTTTGGACCTAAATAAAGAAAAGTTGGCTTGACCATGGTGCTATAGGCTCAGCCTTGTTGAGTATAGGCTCGGCCTATGGTAAAAGATGAAAATGGAAGAAAGAGAGATGGACTTTGTTTTTATAAAATGGATGAAGTGAAATTACCATATTTCCCCCTTAGTACACTACCCTTCATCGAAATCATGTCACATCATCACCCCACCACCTCCACCTCTCCTTTACATGTCACCACCCCAAGCTTCCCCTTTTAACCACCATGTAACTGCCAAATGTGTACTTATGATTTGAAATGAAGTGATATGGCATTATTTTCTTTTTAATTTAAATTTTTTAAAGTTAGAAATTTGTCACATCTTTCTTACATAAGTGCACTTATATATTTACATCTTTAAGAACCTTAATTAAGCCCTTATCAATTATATAAATGTGTTTTTAAATATATTAAGGAATTTGCAGCCTTTTTAATAACTTTTAAATAGTGAAAATTGAATTTTTGGAAAAAACATTTTGGTCACATTTTCTATTTTCCTTTGAAACGAATATTTTTGTAAACATATCTTGAAATAATTTCACCATTATTAGTTATAAATTAAAAAGGCATATTTTTAATTTTTAACCATTATTTTGAATATTTAAAATTAATTAAATATTCACAAATCGAAGCGATAAAATTCTAGGTCGTTACATTCTTCCACCTAAAAGAATTTCATCCCTGAAGTTTCACCCCATGTACACCCAATATCATAAGACCGCATGATGTTCAAAGATCATCCATATGAAAAATCGGATTATATCTCCACCTGATAACATAACTTCACTTCCATGCTAGTATCGCTTACCCAATTCACTAGTACAGACTTCGATCAGGCTCCTTGACTAGGTACCTCGATTCTCCTTACATAGCGATATACTATGACTTTCCTTTCAAGAACCCTTACCAAGTGCTCATCGTTAAGAGTCAAGTGATAAATGCTTATTCGAAATGATGTAAAACACCTCAAGTCATGTACTTGACTCTTGGATCGAGAACTACATAAGAAAGCGAAATGATCTACATACACCTATATCTAAAGGTTCTTATTTACCCATTTACCATCTTACCCTTCCACAAATATATAAGAAATCATTTCATAACAATTCCAAATTAGGTTCAAACATTTTTAAAATATACAGCTTTTTATGAAATCTTTCATCAACTCATAAAAAACAATTTAACTTGGATAATAACTTCCTACATCCTAAGAGTATATATATAGAAAACATCCGATTTTTTAATTTTATTCACTTTTAACTATTTAGATGTAGGCATCAAATAATTTTGGGTCTTTATAACTGAGTCGACCAATTCAACCTCTTTATCTATTTGGTGTGGTAGGTGGCTAAGAAGAGTAGGATGCTGGTATCCAAACTCAGTCCTAGAGTCTACTTTTACCTTGGACACCTCTAAGGTAAAGGTGTTTATTGGCTAGCCTAATAACATTAAATACTATTTAACCTCCTAAGTGTTAAAATTCAAAAGTCTTTGTGTAATAAAACCAAGTTTGTTAAATCTTCTTATTGAATTAGTTCAATTTTAAAACTTCCTTTATTAACCATTTTAAATTAATGTACCTTTATAACCTAAAAACTTAGGAACCAAATACCCGCATTTTATATCAAAAAAATCTTTTGAAATAATACTATATATTTTATGCATAGAAAATATACATATAGCTCGAGTAACCCAAAAACGATACTAAGGAATTGGGTACCACTAAACAGCATCATACATTCCCTTACCTGGAAGGGTAATACTCAAGAGGAGTATTTACCATCCGAACACATCTCTTTCCCTTTTTAAGTTATTTTCGGGCCACTCGAACTTAAAAATGCTTCTTTTATTCCAAAACTCTCTTTTTGTAGTATATATTTCTAACAAGTATTTATTACCAATTTGCTTCGGGTTTGTTCAGATTTGAATTTATTTCGATCATATAATGAAAAAGAGAATAATTTACTAAGTGCACTGCAAAGTTTGCCTAACCAAACATCCTATCATCACTTAAAAGATTACTCAAATTGTCATAAAACGAATCAAAACTCAATACCCGAGCTAATCCATAGAAAATACTTCTTACTCAAAATTTCCATACCCAAAAATTTCTCTTTTCTTAACAAAAATACTTCCATATAATACTTTTATGACTTTTCAAAACCTTGAAAAGCATTTTTCGAAAGCACTGGGATTTAAGCACTGGCATTTTTCGAAAGCACTGGGATTTTACGAAAGCACTGGGATATTAAATATTTTCCTAGGTAAAATTATTTCATTAACCGATTTCAAAACAATACTATGTCGGTTGGCCTTGTTCAAGTATTTAGGAACCCCTATCGATAACGTTGGCCAGATGCATCGGCTAGAATCCACGAGCCACTTAATAGATCAATTAACATAATATACAACACTTTTATACCACTAACAAATACACGCTCTTATATAATACACTCAAACTTGGAATGCTAATCTTGGACCTCTAGCTCGTCTCCTACTAAGCATCCAAAGCTAATCTGAAAACATAAGGAAACAACACTTGGGTCAGTTTGGTAAAACCAGCATGAGAAACTCAAATCGCAAGGAATTTTATTATAACTTACAAATTCCTTTTAAATCAAAGGTATCTCGTAGGACCATGCCACATATAAACACAGATGAGTTTTTACCTTATGATCATCAAACCATTTTTATTATAAAATCCAGTTATATGATCGTAACGTCTAAGGGTTTAAAGTAAATATATCAAGTAGTTGTGATGTGTGTACATAAAAACAATAATAGGTATACAATCAAAAACCAAAGGTGCTTATTGGATAATGGATTTCCAACAAAAGGCAAGGTAAGGGACTACCTTTCGAAAATTTATACGCTTTTAGATAAAATATAAAGTAAGATCGAAAACCTTTAAACCTCTACCAACATAGGACCGCCTAATTCTTACTAGATAGTACTGAATACGATAACCCCTTGGCTATGATCAATAACCAAAATGGGCCCCGAAGCATATATAGAGATATTGATACTAGATCTTAGGTGATCATACCCTAATAGGTGCGACCCACGTAGCCTAGCCGCATCTACCCTCTTTTTTCCATTCCCGAGATATGAGGCGTTGAGAGGTCATGACTACCTTTCCTCATAACAGACCATCTTGGAATGCTATCATTACCCTCCGAGCAGAAATGCAATATCAGCATTCATCCATACAATTGTTTCGGGATCGAAAAAACATTCAACAGTTACTATCTTCCATTTTGGAATCACCTTTAGGAAGAATAGTATAGCTCCATAGCATATCATAACATTCATCACGAACTTTGTAAGTTTGGAGTGGTTTGAATAAATCATACTTATCCATAAACGTTGTCTCCTAATTAAGTGGTAATTTTTGGCAAATCAATTCCGATTATTTTAGAAGTATGCAACAAGTATTCAAGTCCTCACTGGGAAATCGAATATACACAATATACTTCCAGAGATAAACAGGTCAAGATTTGATAGTCGGTTATTTAACTATTAAATTAAAAACAATCAACAATTCAGAGATTTAATTACCCATAGCAACCACTAAGCCTCAAAATTTATTTAAATCTCCTTTCAAAATGTTTATCAAAACATTTATATTCTTATCTCACTAATATAAGTATATTCACAAAGCTTTTGTGAAAGCTTTCTTTCAAAATCATAATAAAAGGATCAAACAAACATTATTTAAATTAGAGATAAGAATAACCCCAAACACTATTTCTTCGGTGTTAAGCATGGAACAAAATTTCCGCACCACCATAATTAAGAAGGCCAATTAAAGGAAATCGCAATCTCAAATTCTTTTTATTTATAAAATTCTTCAATAAATCGTCTTCATAAATCATTTCCATTAATGAAATTTCCTTTTGCTTAGATTCTAAATCCATTTATAAAACCCTTTTATAAATATCCAAAAATCATTTATAAAACTCTTCTTAAAATATCCAAAGTCATTTATAAAACTCATTTATAAATCTACAAAATCATTTTAAATCTCCATTTATTAATTCCCTTTATTTAAAAATATATCATTTACAAATATCATTCATAAATCTCCTTTAAATAAACCCCCTATAAAATATTGCTTACAAAATATCATTTTCTAAATCTCTGTATTAAAATAGTTGAATAACTTACAAAATTATTTAAACACTTATCCTTAAATTGATATAGAATTAAAATCAATTTAAAAACCATAATTTTACAAATTTGAAAGGAGGCTTGGTGATCACAATGGTAGTAAAATAGGTTACCGTTTATTATTATTTGTCTTCTAAGTCACATAACAATTATTTACATAAGCTAACATATATACAAATATAATCCATAACAGTGACGACCCTCAAATCCGTCTCATTTAGAGCTGACAATAAACCACACATTCCCAATCCAAACTGAATGGAAAGATGGATAATCACGAGAAAGAAAGAAAGAGAGAATAAGGGAAGAGAAGAGGAAGAAAAGGAAACTAAAATAATTATAGAATCTGACAATCGCAGTGGAATAACATATAATATAGTATCAACGATCTTTACAAAATAGAAAATATAATATACATACATCCGTTAGAGTACAACAATCAATCAGTAATTATCAACCTGGATAGTTATAATAACACAGATGAAGATAATTTAAACAAGGAAATGGAAAATAAACATATACATGAATATGACCAGAAGACTTCCATCTCACGTGTTGAAGCTCCGAAGCATCCAAATGTACATCTATAAATATACCCGGTCTGACCCGAGCATTGAAAGGGAAGGACACCACGATCAGTCTGGTAAACCAGTGTGAGAAAACAAATCTCAACAGAATTTATTTAAAGGTTATAAAAAAATTTCCTTTATCAAAACAAAGGTATCTCTTAAGACCATGCCCACACATAAATACCGATGGGTTTTTACCTTACGCTAACCAAAATATTTTATATCAAATCTTGTTATATTATCATAGTGTCTAGTATACAAATAATATTAATCATAGCCGAAATTATTAGATTATTAAATTCCAGTATACTAGCCACAGCCATGGGTTCTACAAATAAAATGGCAAGCACGTAGTGGATAACGGATTTCCATACAAATGACCAGGTGAAGGGACTACCTTCCGGCAGTAAATCTCTAGAGGAATGTACCGAGGCACAGAACATCTACCCTCTACCAACACAAGATCGGGGTACCTTTCTCACTTGATAGTACCGAATATGTCATCACCCCGATCGTTACCGACTTATTCGAGGTCCCTCACAACATACATCCACAATAATTTAAGTCCTGAACATCATAGCGGGAATAAATATATCTAGAAGAGGATGATCATATCCTAATGGTTGCGAACCACATAGCCTTGCTTCATCTACCCTATTTCGGTAATTTGCGAGTGAGGCCAAAGGTCACGATTACCTTTTACAGAGCACGTCATCCTTGAATGCTACACTGCCATTCCATTGATCACTATTGACTTTCACAAACATACAACCTCTGAGCTCGCATTTCCTAAAGAAGGGTGTTAAGCTAAGAGCGGTTGCCTTCTCCACCACCAAACATATGTACATTTATAAAAGTCACTGATGCAATCTCAAGAACGCACTAGCAGACATCCATCCATACAAGTTGTCCAGGAACCGACAAACTAATGGCGCTTCTCCTACCACATCCTGTTAGGAATTGCCCCTAGGATTCAGTAGCGTTTAGTCCTTGCATTGGATCTTTCATATTGAAGAGACCACTAATATTGTATGTATATTGGGAGTTTATCCCCAAATGATTAACAAGTAATCCTTTATTACGAAAATTCCAACAATGTCTTCCAAACCTGCACATTCGAATGCATATATGTTGGTCCGAAGTGGTTCTCGGATAAATCCGACCTCGATCTCTTTGGGTCAACAACAATAAAGAGGCTAAATATTTGATAGCCGGTTATTTAACCTTTAAAGAAAATAATAATATCCAGCATCAAAAGCAATCACTTGGCCCATTTAATCTTTTGTAACTTAAATCACTTTCCAAATATTTACTTTAAATTATCTTTAAAAAGATATATTCATAAAACCAATTCAATCTTATCGATATTGGAAAATATTTCCATATTATATGTGAAGACCCGCAAATCCGTACTCCTTGAATATACACTAATCTCCATAGATTAAGTCAAGATGAACAGAAATACGAATTCTCAATGTTTAAGAAAAAGAAAAAGATAGAAGAAGAGAGAAAGATATAGAAAATAGAGAGAAGAGAAAATAGAAAATAAAACGGAAAGAAAACAACATAACAACATCAGAATCTCACAATTCGCAGCGGAACAACATATAATAGATAAATGAATAATCTTTAAACAAAGAACTATATCAGTTATTACATTTTATACATTGCATTTCATTACATCATCAGAGTGTACAACAACAAACAACATCAAACAGCGGAAAAGAAATACTATCTACTAGTAATACGACATGCCATCCAGCTTGCCTCCAACAACTCCAGAATATCCTGATAAACCTTAACTCTTGACTGCCCGTGTGGAAATTGGTGGGTACACAGAGTTTAGGAAGGAAAACAATAAACTCCGAGTCAGTCATGTGACTGGTGTGAGAACTCAAAATAGTTTATTTATCTTTAAAATCAAAATAGAGGAATATTTTTAAGGTCAATTCGCAATGCTTTTAAAAATGAGACTACCATAAGACCTCCCACCACACACACAATGCAAACGCAGACTTGGAGGAGATTTCTCCTTATGATAGTCAAAGATGCTTGATACGTATTAAAAAGAAACATTTGATATTATTACTAGTACATAGTGTATAAAGCAATTTCGAAAGTAAAATATAAATCTTAGCCAGCATAGGTACCATTATATTATGCTTACTATAGCTACCATATTAGATGGCAGGTTCTACAAATAAAACCGTACAAGATCGTATTGTTTCTTTGGATTTCCAATGAATGATCAGGCCAAGGAACTTCCCATTGCCACATGAGAACGCCTTTGGAAGGACGTCCCCGAGAACCAAACCGGATATCTGCCAACACAAGGCCGGGTTACCCCTAACTGGGTAACTACTAACACGAGTATGCCATCCCCCGGTCCTTTGGGACCTTTAACCGAGCGCTCGTCATCAACATCACACAATCATAAATAAAGTGTTTCAAAATGAGTAAGTATCTGGGCTCCATACCATGATACCACCCTTTTCCAGAAGGAAATGCACATACCCTAAAGGGAGCTACCCCTCATAACCTTGTTGCATCTTTCCTGTTTTGACCATTCTGGGGTGTGAGGCTCGACGAAGTCACGTCCACAAAGACATACTTTATACAAAAGCCATGCTTTGGGTCAACAAATGATCATAGAAATGATCACCAAGATAAACGATCAAATAAATGATCCTATCACAAATGATCAACACAATGATCATTTCACAGCAACACTCAGCATGTCACATTACCAAATTGGGAATATATCGCTGATAACCATCAACTACATAACCTCTGAGCTTGTACGTCTTAGAGAAGGGTGTTAAGCTAAGAGAATAAATTCTCCGCCACCAACAGAAATATATTTGAAAGAAATCAGCTTTACATCTCAATTTGTGATGTCAGACATACAATCCATACAAGTCTGTTCCGGGCTCGAACAGAACCGAAGGCACTTATAAAGAAGTCCTTGCAATCCGAATAATCTCTAATCACGTCCGGACTTCCCATCACATAGGGAGTCTCTATACCGTAGCTACTCGGTGCAAAGACAATCGACGAGTTTTCCTTTCGCTTTCAAAAATATCCGGTCTTCAACACCGGTCATCAATGCAATCCATTACGTCGTATCACTATTCGGAATGGGTAATCCGAATAACGGGCGCAATAATTTAAAAATAAGTGTGGCATTCAAATCCAAGCAAATCCAACAAATGCCTTTCATAGGTAAATATTGATAGTCGGTTATTGAACTATCAATGGATATGCACACATCACCAGATTCCAAATAATTTTCCAAATAATTTATTTCCCAAAAATATCTTTACAAGATATATAATTTCAATATGTCAAAATTAAATCAATATTTATTTTTAAAAGAATTCCACTTCCTTTTATAAATTCCATAGTGAATTTATATTCCAAAATATCTATGAATATACGATTTCAATTATTCATTTCAATTTATCTTCAAAAAGATAAATTCTCAAAATATTCACTTTATATTGGAAAACATTTCCATACTTACTTATTAAGTAATTCTCATATTTTATTTATTTTCTACACTTGGAAAATATTCAATATACTTAAATCGAAATTAAGCATATATTTCATTCTTTAAGGAAATCATTCACTTAAACGTATTTATTTGGGCCAAAACGAATGTTGCGTAAAACATCGTTACGACAACCCAAAATCACTAGTATAGGGATTTGAAATTAAAATAGATATATAAATCCCAATACTATATAAAATATTTCCTTTCGAAAATCATTTACTATAACAACAGTGTTATAGTCCACCATTTCCTTCTATTTCTTGAAAACGTCTATTTCAACAATAAATGTTGAAATCTACGGTTTCGAATCTTAACGCATTTAAAACATCGTTAGATCGTTTTAATTCTATTTAAAATATCAAATCCAAAACATTTTCTTTAACATATTATTCACTATTCAAAAACGTGTATATGCTTGTTAACAAATTTCATCACTTCTATTCATTTTATTTCAAAGGATTATTCACAGTCAAAAACGTGAATATACCTCCATTAATAGGTTTCAACAATTTATTTATCAAAATAAGTCGTTGGCGAATTTATAAAACAACGTTTATAAATTCCATTTCTATTTATTTTATAACTACTTCCTTTTTATAAATCTCCTTTATTAACCTATTCACTTTATAACTCAATTATAAACCAAAGGTTCGTATTATAAGTTAAATGCTTAAAAACGATTATTTTACAAAATCGTTCTTTTAAACTTCCCAAATTATAAATCTTATAACTTATAAGATTCATTAATTTACCCAAATCTATTCTTCAAATAACTGTACAAATTTTATAAACCTACTGCTTATAAAATTTCATTTATAACTTCACCGTTTATAATTCTATACATTTCATTCATTTATGAAATTCATTCACAATTCATTCTAACACTTATAAAACTCATTTTATAATTCCAATACTTTTAAATTTTACAAATATCAGTTTTATAAACCTTTTATATAAATCAATTTATATATTTCTTTTAAAACGTCTTTTGAACTCCTTTATAATTTCACCATTTTCTTTGATTTATAAAATAATCAAATTTTATAAATCCTATATTTAACCTTTTATAATAAATTCAGAAATCCCGATTAAACTATTTTACAAAATCATTAGCCTATATTTTCAAAAATCAACTTTTAACTATATTTCTCAAAAATCATAATTTTTATAACATTAAAATTTATAACGTTTATTTATCTATAATGGATCAATTCCAAAAATATAGTATATTTTCAAAAATCACTTTAAAAATCATTTTAAAATTCCAAAATTTGTCCAATGATGCTACATACCAAATAGTCAATCAAGACTACAACGATATCATATATCGATATGATAATCCATCAAATATCAAAATATCTGAAATCAAATAAATACTGTTGAGGAATCCAGTTGGATCCCTCCAACCTGTTTTCCTGCATCCAAAGATGTTAGCACAATGCCAATTCTGTTCCAGTACGAAATTATCGCGGTATATGCGATTTAAAATATTATCCGCTTAATAGACGGCGCAATAGGGTCTCATCCGCTATACAATGCAGGAAATCAATAACTGCAATATATACATATGCCAATATATATATATATATTGCTATTATATATAATACCAATTTCACTGTTTATGAAATATTCGCGGTATATGTTTTTAATAAATAACATCCGCTTGCTAACGGCGCATAATGTCTATTTTAACAATCAATAGATAACAATCATCATTCAAACATGCATTCAAAATTTTTAAATATAACCATTTAAAATTAAAATCGAAACTGATTCGAATGAGTAAGAAGTTCTCACCTTGATTTCAATTTCGTTTTAGCGATTTATTTCGAATAAAATTAAACGGACGTTTAATTTTACCCGAAATTCTCACTAACTCCAAACGACACCAATCCAATTCCATAGCGTAGTGCTCGTCCATACGATTCTAACGCTTCCTGTTTCGCGCGTTTTCGACCTCGTATGAAAAAGATATGCATTTTACAAGTTTTCACGATTTTTATATAAACTAATTACAACATAATTTTTATTTTTAACCTAAACTGCCTATCCACCGTCCATATCCAGATCCAACGCCCCCCTCCCATCTTCCCAAACTCACGCAAATACCCTACAGGCCGACCACGTTGAAACCCATAACATAAATTAGGGTTAGAGATCGCGACCTCCACGAACACCGATAAGTTGATCAACCACCGCCGTTTGAAAGGCCATCGACCGCTCCATGCTCGTCCAGAAAGGCCTCGAGCTCGGCCTCATCTAGCCTGAGAAAAACGCCTACAAACCCGCGACCTTTAGGTGCAAATTCCCATCGATTGGTAGCTTAGAAAACGATCATAGCCGTTGGTTTTAAAGATCTCGAGGAGATCTATAACTTTTCAGTTGAACACGAAGCTTGAAAGTGAATGGATCGAGAGATAATCGAGAAAGAAAACAGGAAGTGTCTGGCCGTTCATATGAGGGGTGGCGGCTGCATTAGGTTTAGGGTTTTATTATTATTTTTTTATTTGTGTGAAGAGAGGGGGCTATTTATAGAAGTTTGAACGACACTATTCATCCCGGAAATTCCAAACTCCGATTTACGCGCGGTGACCAGCGTTTCTAGGGTTTACCCCGCGTTCCGGACACAATGGAACATGTTTCGAAAGTTAATTCGGTCATCTGTGCGAGTTATGGCTATAAACGTTCAATTTAAATTAAACCGATTTAAACGATTTTATAGGCGTTTTAGCTTGCACCGGACAAATGGTAAATCCGATTGACACAAAATTTGGAACCTTACAATAATATCACATTATGGATCCGATGAAACTGGTTTCGTCGAAATCCGAGATTTCTGAAAAATGGCTATTTTAACTCGCCAAATTATTATTAAAAACAATTTCGATGCGTTTCAAGCTGCCACGATCAAACGATAACTTCGATTGCTACGAAAATTGAAATCCGGTAATAACTAACTATTACGGATCCAATGGAACTTGTCTCGTCCAATTCTGAGACTGTTCAAAAATTGGCTATTTTCACTAGTCGATTAAATATTAAAATATTCAATTTTCACAAATAAACTTTTAATTCGATTTTAAAAGTTCTAAAATATCATTCTAACTTCAATATGATATAATAAAATTTTACAAATCATTTCCAATCATATTTCACCCAATTTTTAATTATTTCCATAATTTAACATATTAAATTATCGATTTAATTATTCAATTAAATCCAATTATTCGAAATAAAATTTATTCGACTTATAAATTCACTTATTAATATTTAAAATTAATTAAATATTCAAATTTTAATAAATTAAAATTCTGGGTCGTTACATTATATCAGCGGTACAAGTATATTTCAGAACACTCCATTTAGAGACGCGCCAAATAGATTTCTATAACCGTACAACTCAAATGTTCGTACGCCTAAGGATGGGTGTTTAAGTATAGGAAGCAAAGCTCCTATATCACCAAGCCTTTAGTATGATCAAAAGAACCTATTCGTGCATTTCACAGTGGAAGGTCAAATAATAATTTATTGGGTCAAAATTAACGTTGCTAAAACATCACTACGACAACCCAAAAATATTAGAATAAGGATTCGATCAAATAATATATATATATATATATATCTTGTATACTATATAAAATATTTCCTTTCGAAAATCATTTACATAACAACAGTGTTATAGTCCATTACTTCTCCGAAAATGTCTATTACAATAATGAATGTTGAAATCTACGTTTCCGTTACTTATCACATTTCAAACCATTTAATCACATTTAAAACCATTACTTCCCAAAACATGCCTTTTAAAAAGATAAATTATTTATAAAACCACTACTTCATCAAAATATTTCTTTTAAACATTCTATTAAATAAAAATCCATATTTATAAAACTAAATTTTATCTCCTTCCGATTTTAAAAAACTTTTATTTATAAAATTCCTTTATTTAAAAAATTCTATTTATAAATCCATTCTTTTATAAAAATAATTTTACTATCAAAGTCCATTTATAGATCCATTTCTTTTATAAACCAAATTTATTTATAAAATTCATTTATAAGTCCATTTACCAAATCAACTTCAAAATCATTTACACAATATTTATAAATTTCGATTATAAATCTATCTCTTTATATATAAAAATATCACCTTTATAAATCCTTTTTATAGCTTCTTCAAAAATATATTTTTAAAGTATTTCTCAAAACAATATTTTTTTATAACATCAAAAATCATAACTTTTTATTTCTTTTAAAAACGAATTCCTTTCTTCTAATAAATTAAAAATAATAAAACATGTTTATACTTCCAAAATCACTTCGAAATCCTTTTCAAATCAAAATCATCATTTCCATATTTCAAAATATCAAAAATAAGGCTCGGTGCTATCATCGCATTAAATAAGTGTAACGACCCAGAATTTTCGATCCCGAAAATTCCAGATAATAAGAGCAAAGAAGAAACGAGATAGAAGAAGAAGAAGAATAGAAACACCAAAGCACAATCTCACATTCGCGGCGGATAAAATATAATATCAATAATATCGGTTTACAAAGAAAAACTGTACTTGTCAAATTACACATTAGTACATCAGAGTTACAACATACACAAACACTGGACAGATACAATCCATATGTCCCAGATAAACTACAATATATACAGCGGGATACGCTCCATACGTTCATGCCATCCAGCTCGCCTTCTGAGCTCCAAAACGTCCTTACATGAAAATCGGTAATACTCAGTCTAACCCGAGCATTACATCAAAGTAACACCTGGGTCAGGCTGGAAACCAGCGTGAGTAAACTCATCTAACATGGAACTAAACCGCATAAGTCTTACATAAAACCCGGGTAACTAGTATCAATTTACAAATTCACAATTTGTTATAGACATCACTATTGTTCACACATCAATTTCTAAGTACCAAAACTTAGATTAAATGGTCCAATTCACTTAAATCATTCCATTTCAGCCTATTGATTCCACCTATAAATTTATAAAGAATCGAAGTGGTTTTGGGTATTTACTAATACCCGACTCCGGTCTCTTCGAATTCAATGCCATCTTAAAAACAAAGTTGTTACGATTTAAACAATTCCATTTATATTCAAAAATTTCATATTTACATAGCCATTCATTACAGGTAGACAAACCGTATTTTCCACAGTTCACCTCAAACATATCATACCACAAAGCATCATCAATCAACTATCAGAAATATCAAATAATCCAATTCATTCAATATCATTCAATCATTCTTAAGCAAGATTAATTAGTCACCATTTCTAATTAATTTAATAAATTAAATTAAATTTTTTCCAATCACCCTTTAAATCCTGCTTTCATAACATTAATTAATTTACAAACAAATTAATTAATCATCCTTTATTTATTATCCAAATTAATCATCCTTGATTAATTAAGTAATAATTAGCCCTTAATTAATTCCTCCAATTAATTAACCTCAACCAGTTTCATTAATTACCCTTTAAATACCATCTTAATTAATCATTTAAAGTTAATTTCTTTAACCCTCAATAATTTACATTAATTATCCCATAATCACTTTCTCTGATTAATTATTCCTTAATCTCATTCATTAATCAACTAACCTTTTAATTAATTATCTTAATTAATATATCCTTTAATTAATTACGCTAAGTAATTAATCCTTAATTACTTCCATTTAGTAATTTACCTTTAATTACCTTCATCAAATAATTATCCCATTGGTTAATTATCCTCACTGAATTAACCTTTAATTATTAATCAAATTAACCCTTGACAAATTTATCCTTTACATTAAGTAATTATTATTAAAGTAATTAATCACTAATTACTTACATTAATTTATCCTTAATTATGAATAAATTAATATCTAATTAAATTAACTCATAATTAGTTAAATTAAGTATCTTCCCTTTTCCTTAATAACTTCATTAAATTTAATCAATTCATAATCATCCAAGATCTTTATTAACCTTAAGATAAACTATTTATCTTTATTCAATTTCTTAACAATCAAAATCATAATCATGTTTTAAAACATTTATCCTTAAATTTTACTTACCTAATTAAAGTATTTAATTTAAGTTTAAATGACTTACGCATTTAACTTAATAATTTAAGTTAAACAAATTTCATAACTTCCTTAAATCAAATATTTAACTCTTATCATATAACAGTTAAAACCGAATTCATTTAAAATTTTAACTTGTTTATATTTAGCTTAAAGTTGTTCAAAGATTTTGCTTCAGGTCCAACCCGTATAGTACTCGAGATTTGACTCGAGAAATCACCTTCCTTTTCTTTCTTTCTTTCCTTTTCAAAAGCAAAACTTAGTTTAGTTGAAAGCTTTAAATCTGGAAACGTCCCACCAGAAAACCCGAAGTCCTACACGAGCAAATCATCCGAATCCCTAAGCAAAACTCACAACCAGATTCAGATACTCCAGATATACATGCACGTGCACGCACCACGGCCGCCACTCCGATCATCGTCACCCCTGTCGGCGAGTCAAACCTGACCTTTCCACTCGATTATGACCACCAGAGCCTCCATTCAAACGCGAAAACGAGAACGAGCTATACAGAAACCCATCTGGAACAGTTCATTCATCCTCAACCACCTCTAACTACCATCACCGATCATCAGAATTCACGCATCTACCCCTGAAAGCTCGCTAGCCCATCCTTCCCCTAATTCCCTTGGTCTGATCCACTCGGATTCACAAACGTCGACGAAACTTCCAGTCAACTAATCGACGTTCAACCCGACCTTAAACCATAATGTCACCTCGCCGTGCCACCACGGTGAGAGGTAACCCATCCAATCATTTTTCCAATACGCTTCGGCACCCAAACCTGCTTCAGCCAAGGACTCGGCTATTCTACGATCGTCGATCGCCTGGATTTGACCCAAATCCAAAATTCGATCAACCCAAAATTTCAAGATGTCCATTAGCTTAAAATTTTCCATTCTAGTTTTAAAATTCATCCTTTTTGATAACAATTTTGGTTACATAATCAAACCTTGAAGATTTAATAATCGAATTTCTGCCATTGATTGATTTTCTCTGTTATTTTAAATTTTCGAATGAATCACCTAATATATATAGTAGAAATTATTTTTAAAAATGAATTCATATCTATATACACACTTTATCTTCAAGGATCACAACCTAAAATTAAGTACAGGAGGTGAATTTGATTTTTATATGTTTGAACATGATATTGTTGTTAAACAGAGACATGGGTATATATTGAACAGACATGCACAGGTTCCTTTCAACTTAATACTCATTAACCTTGATAATTCATTCTTGCAAACCTTAAATCATTCATTACTATAAGAGTTATGCCTCAGATTTAGGTTTAAGGATGTAGATTACTCAACTGTAAATTGTAAATAGAGAAGGCTGAGATGATTAAAACTTGAATTTTGTTTGAGATGATCCTGTTGGTTGATTCCTTGAATTGTTAAGTTGAATTTGCATCCCTGCCAAGTTGATCTTGCAAGATGTATAAGAGTTGAATCTTTACTAAGCTTGATTCAGTTTTGATTCCCTCAAATCTGTTTCCAGTCTTGACTTGTTTTGGTATTATTATTTTTATCTTCTCTAGTTTGTAATGCAAGCTTAAGCCTTTGATCAGTTTTTTTTAGTTTTTTTTTAGGAAATGGACCGCTAAAAGAAATGATAGAGAATATTGAAGAGGACTACATAATTTTGTTTTACCCTTTTTTTATTAAAAAGAATATACAAATTTTAGGCACTTGTTAATTGTATAATAAAGCTTGCTTACACTTGTAATTAGGTTAAATCCTTGGCTTACACTTGTAATGCTTGCATATATTCTTATATTTGTAATTTCCAAGCTTAAATATGTTATTATATTTATTTTTATAATATTTTAGATTTAGTTTATATATATATTTATAAATGTCTTAAGTATTAATATGTTTTAAATGTGTCAAATTTCTTTTAATCTATTTACATGTAACTTTTTAAAATCAAATGATAAAAATCCAATTTATCCCTAAGATGTTTGCATTTGAATTCCAATCCGAATTCTTTTTAGAATCTACCTATTTATATAATCAAATTAATACTCATTCTTTTTGTTTTAGAAATAGAATGAATTTTAGATTATAAGAAATTATTTCATATCTATTTGCTTAAATCCAGGAATATTCAGACATTTATCAGAATTTTATTTGTTCAATCTAAAATCCAGTATTTTTATTAATTAACCCAATTATTTCAGATGTCCAGAAATCTGAGTTATTACATTCCTCCCCTCTTAGAATCTTTTCGGCCTCGAAAAGGAACGAAGCCAGAATTTATTTAAAATACTATTTATCAGAAAATTATTCTTTGATCACTTTTCTAAAACACTTTAAAATCTATATAATATTGCTATAATAGTTTTATTTTTATAAAATATTTTTATAACTCGATGTCTCAACAAGCTCTTCCTCGTTCTCACAGAAATTCGGTCATACGTTGATCAGGCGTAGGACTGAAAACCTATAAGTACTTGGTAAACCCGCTTTCAACACCTAGTGAAAATACTGAGAAAACATTTAATTGAAAATATAAAAAACATTTTTGAAAATAGAGGAAATATCTTTAGTGAGAATGCTTTGGAAATCATCACCCTCATCTATGGTCGCAGTTACATCCTGGGCTACGTTGCCATCGCAGCAAAAGTCCATGTAACAGTAGGCACTTCGCGCCCCTCGATTACGCCATGGAACCCTCAACAGATCGCAGTTACATTCCAGGGTTACGTTGCCATCACAGCAAAAGTCCATGTAACTATAGGCATCAGCGCCCTCGATTTTCGCTGCCAAAAATGAAACTTCTCCACTCTCACATAGGTCGTAGTCTACCGATGTAAAATCAAACGCAGACTGTTGGCTCTCAGCAGCACAGACGACTTTCGCTATGTTACCATAGGTCGCAGTCTACCGATGTAAAATCAAACGTAGACTGTTGGCTCTCAGCAGCACATACGACTTCCGCTATGGTCTGCAGTAGATTGTAGTGACATTGAGTTGCACTGTCGTCACAGCATACCCAAATGCCTCTGTAGGCCTCAACGCCCTCGACTTTCGCTACACACTACAAAAAATCCTTAGGAACTAGTTTTGTCCGGACTCCTTACAGAATCAACTTTAGAACCCCCCCAGGGTTCAAGGAAGTACCACCCTGTGGCACTCCTGAGAAGTTCATTCCAAAGGAGCGCCTTTTTCTCCAGAGCCGTTTTCAAAACACTTTATACTATACACATATAGTATCTTCCAAATCATACACCTAATATAAATCTCATATAAATCTCATTTCTCAAAATCGATTATCCCAAAATCGATAATTCTCAAAATAGGCTTTTCAAATTCCAATATTGATTTTTCCCAAAAATCAAAAGCCTTTCCAATGTCCATAGGTTCCAAAAACCTTTTTCAAAATTATTCTTACAAGATCCTTTATATATATATATATATATATATATATATATATATATATATATATATATAACCTTGAAAAATCTTAGGATCATTTCAAATTTGTATAAAACCCTTTTTATACTTCAAATATTTTCAAAAACCCTTTAATTCTTGCTAGATTCAACAAGGAGAGATTTGTCTTATCTAACAGATATATATATATATATATATATATATATAACTTTACCAAATCAAATATTCAAATTTAATTATTCTTTTATAAAGTTATTAAGCATATTCTCTTTCTACCATAGAAATCCTTATTTCATCATATATTTCACAAAATATACTTTTCATTTCAAAAATCATTTTCCAGTTCTTATCCAAAAATTTCAATATCAATTTCATTCAAACCCGTACGATGTACACATATTATCCTTACGCTATATTAATCTGATCGCTCACTCGATCATAAAATTTCACTTCCGAACTAGTATCGTCCACCCGACTTCCTAGTGCGGAATCAGATCTGGTTTTTTGATTAGAAACTGTCATTCTCCTTACATAACCATAACAATGATAGAGAATATACTGAACCAATCAACAATCCATATCCAGGTTCACCGTCGAAAATTGAGTGAAAAATCCCAACTCGGATCGATAAACTATTTCGAAATTCTGTGTTCGAATCTGAATCAAATCACTATGCGAATAGAACAATATACGTACATCCTACGTATTTATCTTTATTTATTATTAGCCAAATCAATCTCCTTTTCTATTCACATTCACTTTAATTTCTATCCACTCATTCACAATTATTTCAATCCCATTTGGATTATCACCTCAATTCTTATTTCAGTTTGGGAATTTAATCCTAAATAGTTTGCACTCTGACCAGCTTATATTTAGAAAATAGCTTGAAGAGTTTAAAATAGATAAATAGTAGAAAAATACTTATTAGTTTGTAAAATAACTGTAAAATAGTTAAGTAATTGTAAAATAGTTGGAAAATAGTCAAATAGTTATAGAAATTTTAAATAATTGCAAAATAGTTGTAAAGTAGTGATTAGTTATAAAGTAGTTGAAAAACAGTAATTAGTTTATAAAACAGTTGAAAAATTGTTAAATAGTTCCAAAAATAATTGTAAAACAAGTATAAGATAGTTTTAGGTTTGAAAAGAAAAGTTGTATAGCAAATAATTTGGAAAAATAGATTATACTAAAACAATTTATTTTGAAAATTGTCCAGAGTCAAAACTGTTCAATTCCCAACCTCCATTTCCAATCAATTCAATTTAAATTTCCACTTTCATTTAAATTGACTCAATTCCAATTTAGATAACTTCAATTTCCATTGAAATTGATTTAATCCCCAATTCAAGTTGAATTAACCTCAACTTCTTCCCAAATTTAAATCAAATTCCATTTTGAATTTTAAACCTATTCAACTTTAATCACAATTCCAAATTATTCAAATCAATTTGTAATTTCAAATTGAACTAGCTTCAATTTCAAATCATTTCAATTCTAGTTTAAATTAATCCCAATTCCCATTTGAATTTGAACTCATACATCTTCAATTTCATTTCAAAACAATCCAATTCAAATTTTCCATTTGAATTTTTAAACTTATCCATCTTCAATCACAATTCCAATTAATTCAAATCAAATTCAATTTTGAACTAATTAAATTCAAATTTCAAATTTAAACCATCCTGAATTATATAAATTCGAGTTAAATTTTTAAATGTTTATTTGACCCTTTAAATCAAATCAACTTATATCTTTAAATCATTTAATTCTGAATCCAAATTCCATTATTAACCTATTTCAAAGTTCAAATAATATTATCCTTTTTAAACAACTAAATCTTTGGAATTCAATTTATCATCAAATTTCAATTTTGAAACCCAACCTTTGAACTTTTATCTTAAGCATTCAAAATTTTAAGTCCAAAATGATTCCATCTTTTCTTAATAATGGATATATTACCACACCCCATATCTTTATTTATTTAAACAAATCCAGTTTCAGCTTAAAGATTATTAATAACATAGGATAGTATCATTCAAATTATTTTAAAACAACCATCCATTTTCAATTTCTAGATCTCAAACCCATTTTGAGATCACACAAACTCCCAATTCAAATTAACCATTTAACTTTCCAAGTTAAATCCCGATTTCATCTTGAAATTTCCAAATCAGGTTGTTCATTAACTTATTTAACTTCCCCCAAGTTAAATTCAATTTACTTAATCCAATCAATCTTACTCAATTTGAATTCCCAATTCAAATTTTACACTTCACATTAATAATCTTCCCGCTTATTAAGTTCAAAAACTTATCACTTTGGGTATCACATCTCATTCCAAATTTAAAACTCAACATTTAGAGTTTATTTCAAATCATCTTTGATACTTAAGTATATCCACACATATATACATATTTTATTTCTTAGCCCACCAGGCCATACTTTAAATTTTAAACCACCTTTGGTTAACTCAAAACAAATTCCTTTAAAGTTTCCAAACAACTCTTATTTTAAATTAAAATCACATCCAAAATAATCTGAATAATATCATTTATTCTTTCTTTTAATATTTTGAAACAATTCAAATGTTTCTAGACTTAGGTTTTAAAACTTCACAATTTAAAACCTACTTCAATTTAGAAGTTATACCCAACTAAGTTTAATTCCTTAAAACTTCTTTTCATTTTAGGATAATAACCAAGGTTATTACAACTGGAAACTAATTCACTATCATCTTATTCTGAAAATTCTTCTCCAAATTCAAGTTTTTAATTTTAGTTTGAGTCCATTTCAAACTTATCTTTATTTAATTTCAATTTGGTTGTATTTCTATTACCACTTAATTTAATTTCAATAATTTAACAACCAATTACCTTAATATTTATGAGAAAGAAATATTGCTTTATATATCAAGATATAATCTTATATAAAATCATTTAAAATCTTTATATAAGATTATAATAAGTATGCTCTCATTATATACTCAACTTATTCTAGGGTACCATTGACCCTATCCTCAATGAGTAATCCCACCAGAGCCAAGGTTCTCGCTTAACCTGGCTCTGATACCAAATGTAACGACCCAGAATTTTCGATCCCGAAAATTCCAGATAGTAAGAGAAAAGAAGGAAAGAGACAGAAGAAGAAGAAGAATGGAAACACCAAAGCACAATCTCACATTCGCAGCGGATAAAATATAATGTCAATAATATCAGTTTACAAAGGAAAACCGTACTTGTCAAATTACACTTTAGTACATTAGAGTTGCAACATACACAAACACTGGACAGATACAATCCATATGTCCCAAATAAACTTCAATATATACAGCGAGATACGCTCCATACGTTCCTGCCATCCAGCTCGCCTTCTGAGCTCCAAAACGTCCTTACCTGAAAATCAGTAATATTCGGTCTGACCCGAGCATTACATCAAAGTAACACCCGGGTCAAGCTGGAAACCAGCATGAGTAAACTCATCTAACATGGAACTAAATAGCAAAAGTCCTACATAAAACCCGGTAACTCGTATCAATTTACAAATTCACAATTTGTTGTAGACATCACTTTTTTTCACACATCAATTTCTAAGTACCAAAATTAGATTAAATGGTCCAATTCACTTAAATCATTCCATTTCAGCCTATTGATTCCACCTATCAAGTTATAAAGAATCGAAATGGTTTCGGGTATTTACCAATACCCGACTCCAGTCTCTTCGAATTCAATACCATCTTAAAAGCAAAGCTGTTACGATTTAAACAATTCCATTTATATTCAAAAATTTCATATTTACATAGCCATTCATTACAGATAGACACGTATTTTCCACAGTTCAACTCAAACATATCATATCACAAAGCATCATCAATCAACTACCAGAAATATCAAATAATCCAATGCATTCAATATCATTCAATCATTCTTAAGCAAGATTAACTAGTCACCATTTCTAATTAATTTAATAAATTAAATTAATTTTTTTCCAATCACCCTTTAAATCCTGCTTTCATAACATTAATTAATTTACAAACAAATTAATTAATCATCCTTTATTTATTATCCAAATTAATCATCCTTGATTAATTAAGTAATAATTAGCCCTTAATTAATTCCTCCAATTAATTAACCTCAACCAGTTTCATTAATTAACCTTTAAATACCATCTCAATTAATCATTTAAAGTTAATTTCTTTAACCTCAATAATTTATATTAATTATTCCATAATCACTTTCTCTGATTAATTATTCTATACTTAATCTCATTCATTAATCAACTAACCTTTTAATTAATTATCTTAATTAATAAATCCTTTAATTAATTACGCAAAGTAATTAATCCTTAGTTACTTCCATTTAATAATTTACCTTTAATTACCTTCATCAAGTAACTATCCCATTGGTTAATTATCCTCACTGAATTAACCTTTAATTATTAATCAAATTAACCCTTGACAAATTTATTCTTTACATTAAGTAATTATTATTAAAGTAATTAATCACTAATTACTTACATTAATTTATCCTTAATTATGAATAAATTAATATCTAATTAAATTAACTCATAGGTAGTTATATTAAGTATCTTCCCTTTTCCTTAATAACTTCATTAAATTTGATCAATTCATAATCATCCAAGGTCTTTATTAACCTTAAGATAAACTATTTATCTTTATTCAATTTCTTAACTATCAAAATCATAATTATGTTTTAAAACATTTATCCTTAAATTTTACTTACCTAATTAAAGTATTTAATTTAAGTTTAAATAACTTACGCATTTAACTTAATAATTTAAGTTAAACAAATTTCATAACTTCCTTAAATCAAATATTTAACTCTTATCATATAACAGTTAAAACCGAATTCATTTAAAATTTTAACTTGTTTATATTTAGCTTAAAGTTGTTCCAAGATTTTGCTTCGGTCCAACCCGTATAATACTCAAGATTTGACTCGAGAAATCACCTTCCATTTTTTGTTTCTTTCCTTTTCAAAAGCAAAACTTAGTTTAGTTGAAAGCTTTAAATCTGGAAACATCCTACCAGAAAACCCGAAGTCCTACACGAGCAAATCATCTGAATCCCGAGCAAAACTCACAACCAAATTTAGATACTCCGGATATACGTGCACATGCACGCACCACGACCGCCACTCCGATCATCGTCACCCTTGCTGGCGAGTCAAACAGGACCTTTCCACTCGATTATGACCACCAGAGCCTCCATTCAAACGCGAAAACGAGAACGAGCAATACAGAAACCCATCTGGAACAGTTCGTTCATCCTCAACCACCTCTAACTGCCATCACCGATCACCAGAATTCGCGCATCTACCCCTGAAAGCCGCTAGCCCATCCCTCCCCTAATTCCCTTGGTTCGATCCACTCAGATTCACAAATGTCGACGAAATTTCCACTCAACTTATCGACGTTTAACCCGACCTTAAACCCTAATGTCACCTCGCCCCATCCAATCATTTTCCCTATACGCCTCGATACCCAAACCTACTTCAGCCAAGGACTCGGCTATTCTACGATCGTCGATCGCCTGGATTTGACCCAAATCCAAAATTCGATCAACCAAAAATTTCAAGATGTCCATTAGCTTAAAATTTTCCATACTAGTTCTAAAATCCATTCTTTTTTATAACAATTCTGGTTACATAATCAAATCTTGAAGATTTAACAATCGAATTTCTGCCATTGATTGATTTTCTCTGTTATTCTAAATTTTCGAATGAATCACCTAATATATATAGTAGAAATTATTTTTACAAATGAAATCATATCCATATACACACTTTATCTTCAAGGATCACAACCTAAAATTAAGTATAGGAAGGAAATTGATTTTTATATGTTTGAACATGATATTGCTGTTAAACAAAGACATGGGTATATATTGAACAGACATGCACAGGTTCCTTTCAACTTTATACTCATTAACCTTAATAATTTATTCCTGCAAACCTTAAATCATTCATTACTACAAGAGTTATGGCTCAGATTTAGGTTTAAGGATGTAGATTACTCATCTGTAAACTGTAAATAGAGAAGGCTGAGATGATCCTATTCGTTGATTCCTTGAATTGTTAAGTTGAATTTGCATCCTTGTCGAGTTGATCTTGCAAGATGTATAAGAGTTGAATCTTTACTAAGCTTTATTTAGTTTTGATTTCCTCATATCTGTTTCAAGTCTTGACTTTTTTTTATTTTTTATTTTATCTTCTCTGGTTTGTAATGCAAGCTTAAGCCTTTGATCAGTTTTTTTAAAGTTTTGTTTCAGGAAATGGACTGCTAAAAGAAATGATAGAGAATAATGAAAAGGATTATATAATTTAGTTTTACCCTTTTTTTATTAAAAAGAATATACAAATTTTAGACACTTGTTAATTGTATAATAAAGCTTGCTTACACTTGTAATTAGGTTAAATCCTTGGCTTACACTTGTAATGCTTGCATAAATTCTTATATTTGTAATTTCCAAGCTTAAATATGTTATTATATTTATTTTTATAATATTTTAGATTTGTTTTTATATATATTTATAAATGTATAAAGTATTAATATGTTTTAAATGTTTAAAATTTCTTTTAATTTATTTACATGTAACTTTTTAAAATCAAATGATAAAAATCCAATTTATCCCTAAGATGTTTAAATTTGAATTTCAATTCCAAATTCTTTTTAAAATCTATGTATTTATATAATCAAATTAATACTCATTCTATTTTTTTTAGAAATAGAATGATTTTTAGATTATAAGAATTTATTTCATATCTACGTGCCTAAAATCCCGGAATATTCAGACATTTATCATAATTTTATTTGTTCAATCTAAAATCCAGTACTTTTAGTAATTAACCCAATTATTTCAGATGTCCAGAAATCCAAGTTTTTACAATAAGTCAAATCATATCAATGACAGCAACATGATATCCAAAACATCATATATCAGCATATATATGAAAATAAAATCAACAGTGGTAAAGAATCCTCTTGGATCCCTCCAACCTGTCCCCTATATCACAACAGCATATAATCGTATAAATATAAATCAACTACTTCGAGTTGGGATTCATATACAAAAGGTCATCCGCTCTTACATAAGAACATAACAGGGCCTCATCCGCTCCAATAGGTGGGAATATATCCAAACCAACTAATATATATAGTATATCATCTAAAAAGGCATCAACCAACATATATAAATTTATTCCCACTTAAATAAAAATATAAGCAGGCGGAGAGGTAAGTTAACTCACAAAATGCCAGAAACCGCCTAGGCGCTCCGGTTTGAATTAAAATTGAACGGTCGTTCAATTTAACTCAAAATACCTCCTAGCTTTGAATTCATCCAACTCCATAGCATAGTGGTCGCTGATCCGAATGCAATGCAATTTGTCACACTTGAAACGGATATCGTACGAATAAGTTACGAATTTGTTTAACATTCGATAAATAAATTATTTAATTAACTTAATAAAAATAAATTTAAAATTTTATCCTCCCCCTTCCTTCCCTCCTGGCCCTACGCTACTTTCAAGCACGCTCGTGTAATATATATTTTTGCGAATGCGAACTGCGCTAGCCACCAGAATGACGGTCATCGTCGACCCCCTATATGCACGCCACCGGCGCCGCCTGCCTGCACACCTCAACCACCCAGTGCCACACGTATGCTTAAGAATCTCGCTCATCGACTCCATGACCTACAGATGAACGTGGATCGATTTTGGCCGCCTCGGCTCATCATTCGATGGTCCGACCGTTGGTTAGCTTCATATAGTCATGCTCTATATTTTTCTAGTTGAAGTCATTGGCTAATTCGTCACCGATCATTATCGATCATTGGACGGATTTACTTTAATGGTAGTTGAGAACAAAACTAGGGTTTGGTTTGCAAATGAAAGGAGTTGAGGGCTATTTGTAGAAAATTTCGCATGGCACTATTTATCCCTGAAAATTCCGAACTCCAAATAAATCGTGCCGCCAGGCATTTTATATGTGATACCCCTATTTCGAACACAATGGAATATAAATTGGGAGCGAATTCCATCATATACAAAAGATAGCTTTTCAAAATCAAATTATTTAATTAAATTCCTTTAATTATTTTCTACGCATTTTAAACTCGAAAATCAAACGATAAGTCCAATCGCCATGAAATTCGACAGCATATAATAATACACTATTATGTATCCAATGAAACAGGTTTCGTCCAAATCCGAGATAATGTCCAAAAAGAATATTTTTACTTGTTATTAAAAACTAGTAATTTCTAATTTCTATTTATTCATTTTTAATTCAAATTAAAATTTTCTATCTTTCTTCTAATTCAAATAGAATTCAAAATCAACTTTAGAAATCATTTTCATTCAAATTAAATTCAAATTTGTAATGACCTGCATTTTTGGACAGTTTAAATCGATGATAAATCACACATGTCAGACTCAAACCATTCAAAAGGACAGATTGTTATGGGGTAAATAAGAAAAAGCAGAGAAAGAAAGAAATAATACAGAATCTCATAGTGGAATGAAAAAATATAATAATCAAATAAATAGTTCATGAAGCTGTTTTACAAATAACATTTGACTACACTTTTACAATACAAAATCAGAGTTACCTGTATCAGAAATAAATAACAATATGGAATAACATGATGTAGTGGTATGGATATAATAAATAGTAATACTACTAAATCTTTGTCTTCGTCCTCCAGAAAAGTAGTCTTCGATACACTGAAAAGCTCAGACTGACCCAAGTATAATAAAAAGACAAAACACTCGAATCAGAACTAAATGATCTTATGTAGATTGAATCAACAGGAAATAAATACGAGTGTAATGGCGTCGAAGATATTTATGGGGTTTGACATCTCCTATCCAGTGCATGAGTGAAGTAACTTAAGAGATGTTCGGGATTTCCATCTCCTAAGGATCTGTTACACTATTTACATACATAGTACAATACACTGCCAAAATAGTGTCTACAGTAAAGTAAAGCATTAAATTAGTGTTAAGGAGTTAATCATATCCCCCTTAATAAATTTTATATATTCTCATTAAAGTATTAAATTAGCGTTAAGTAAAGTAAAGTAAAGTAGGACTCTACCGTTTGACAAAACCAGGCTGGTGGTAACGCATAGCAGTTACAACCGCCCACCTCGGAACACACTCCCGTAATCAAATCAAGGGGTGGCTACCAAATCAATCACAAAGTCATAATATGGTATCGAAGAAGCAAGTCCGATAAGGTGCGACGTCTCTTGGCCCATGTATAGCTCCTGTTTTAATAACATCTAAGCTGACTCACGGGAGTCAGGGCTGTGTAAATACCTCATGCAGAATCGAACACCAAACCATCCTACTTCATTCTAAAATCTCCACCATGTACATAGTTGTTAAAGAGGGTTTTGGTATTGGCGAGAGTATGACAATATTAGATACGGGTCTCTTTAACAACCAAATGCTTATTTAATACTGGATGGTTCTTTTAAATTACCAAAACCGTTTCACATATCAAAATACCATATTCTCAAAATTATATCATTTTCGAAATCATATTTACTTTCGAAATTATATTACATTTGAAATCATATCACTTTCGAATTCATATTTTCAAAAAAGATTAAATCCTCATTTAAAACCATCATATTCCTCAAATATGTCATTTAAATCCCTACTTATGTTACAACATTATTTAATCGTATTCTATATTAAAATCAAGGATTTAAACATAAAACTTCCACTTTACAAAACCTGAAATTCAGAAAATAATTTAGATAGTTTAAAATAGTTTTAAAAAATAACTTAAGATAGTTTAAAATAGATTAAAACTGATTAATATAGTTTAAAATAGATTAATATAGTTTTAATAGATTAAAATAGATTAATATAATTTAAAATAGATTAAATTAGTTTAATATAGTTTAACATAGTTTAAAATAGATTAAATAGACTTAAAATAGATTAGAATGGGTTAAAATACTTTAAATATATTTAAAAGATTAAAATACTTTAGAATTTCGATTTAAACCAATTTCCAATTCCAACCTTCAAACTTTGATTTTCAAAGTAGTTCAATTTGTATAAATCAGTTTCCTTCAAAATATTATTTAATCCAATTCAAGATTTAAGGATTTGAAAATCATTAAATTTAACCAATCAGGTGTCTGTACATAATTTTCTACCCTATGGTCAAGTGATGCGGATATTTATCATATTAATCCGCAAAATTTAAATTTACGGGTATATAGTACTTCAACCTACAATCCCAATTCCAAATCAATGAAAATCACTTGGGTTTATCATTTCAACCCATAATGATTTTCTCCTATTCTATATGATCGTTCAGTTATGTATCATTTCAACCCATAGGGATTTTCTAACAATAACTAAGGGAACTTGCAGTGTTATAACAATATAAGCATAACATCAAATCATCCAATATCAGCAATTAGATATACCTCACAATCATAACCCCAATCAACAAATAAACATCAATAGATAACTGATTATCACTAATAGGTATTAAATTGACGATTAAATTCAATACTAAATTAAACTATGGTTAAATGCAACAAAATTATAATTTAACTAGAACGACAATTTAAATATACCAAACATCAACCAATCAATTCCAAATCACATCATAAATTCAATTTTAACTAACATAGGATAATTTAGTAGTTGTGAGTAGGTTAAAACACTCACCTTATGGATTTCCCTTTTCTAGTTGGATTTGGATTCGCTACTTCTTCCTCCTTTTGATTTGTTTCCTTTCTATCTTAATCTTTTATTTTTTTTAAAGAAAGATTCGAAAGAGACGGAGCAGTTTTTATAGATTTGGATTTGAAGAAAAGGATTTGGAAAAAGAAGAATGTTTGGAAAACAAGAAGAAAATTTAAAGAAGATGAAAAATTGAAAAAGAAAACGAAGCTTTGGAAAAGAAGAAGACGATTTGAAGAATAAGAATAAGAAAAGGGAAGCTTTGAAAAAAAACGGAGATTTGAGAAATAAAAAAAATGAAAAAGGAGGAAAATGAAGAGGGGGAGGAAAAAATGAGATGAAGTTTGTTTGGAGGAATGAAGCTACAAAAGATGAGATTTGAAAAATGAAATGAGGCTACAGGGATGAAGATGGAAACAAATGAAAAGCTAATAAAGTATATGTAAATAAGCTAGTAATTGAAATAAAGTAAGAACATGAAAAGCCTTAAAATGGTAGTATTGAAAAAGGTAAAGTAAAGGAATAAATATATGAATAAAGATAAAAATAAATCTTTCGTTCTTTATTATGAAGCTTCAGAAGAAAAATTTTGTAATGAAAGGAAACTACAAGAACTAATAATGCATGAACAAAATAAACTTCAGAAATGGAGAATAGTAAATGCTAATTAGATGGCATGAAAATTAATTTGGATGTTCACATTAAAAATGAAAAAGAAAAAGGAAAAAAACTTCAGGTAAAGCATTTGAAAGGAGAAAACGAACAAATGAGAAATAGATGAAAAGAATGAGGCAATTATTAATTAATGAGAAACAAATGAGTAGTCTAATAATTAAATGGATGCTCAAACGAAACCTAACGGAGAACATGAAAATGAAAAGGTAGAGAATGTGGATGTGATAATAAATCAAAGTAAATGAAGGGGCCACTTGTATACTATAAACAAACCTTTGGGATCCAAATTCCAAAACTTACTCCTATTAACTCGCTTCAACAAACCCAAATATACACATATTTATCATTTAATTCTTTATTAAAACATTCATTTTACGTTACTATATGTGCACACTCCATTAGCACAATCAATCAATTAGCAATTAATCAATCAATTAATCTATTCATTTATTTATGTTATTCAAGCCAATTTTATTAATTAATGGATATATATCTATCTATTCATTATAAAATGATTTACTTTGCTTTTTTAATTACTGTAACGATCACATTAATGTTACAAATTTAAAAGTTTTAACCATATGTGAAATGGAAAAATAAATATATGTGAACATGTGTAACTAATGTACAATTGTTAACTAAAGGTAACTCTAATTGATTCCACAACCATGAACCCTCTGATATATCTAGAAATTCGGATATTGATGTGTGCGTGTGTGTATTATCCTAAAATTCAATTGTTTTTCCAAAATCAAACTTATTCAAAATGAAAGTTTTATTTTTATACATCTAAAAACATGCAATTATCTTAATTAAATTGTTCATTCCATATTGACACAAAATACAAGTTTCTATATTAACTCATTTATTACAATTTCATTTACCTTTTAATTGAAACGTTTCAATTAATCTAATTCCAATTCATTTTATCACTAATTTCAACAAATTCTAATTATTAACACTATATTCTTTTAATCTATACCAATTCAAACATGTTTTATAAAATATCATGTACAACAAAATTTATACACTATTTACAAAGTAAATGTTTTTATCTTATTGAAAATCAACTTCTCCAAGATGCATTTCAAATAAAAAATTATGTTATTCTTTCATTAAAACATTCACTCCATCCTTTATTCAAATTGAACATTTGTTATTTCGGTTAGAAGAAAACATACAATTTATTCTTTTTAAGTCAAAGCTTTAATTTCATTAAAATCTTTATCGTAATTTAATTCAAAATGTAAGTTCTTATGTTGAACTTGTTAATTACAATGCACTTGTCTTTCCTTTTCAATTAAAGGATTCCAACAACTATTATTGCAGCTTATATTCAATATTAGATTTCAAATGAATTCTCATTATACTACAACTATTTACTATTCATTTCATATTCCAATATTTATTTATTAAATGATTCCATTCTTTTATTAACACTATTATTAGAACCAATCATTACCCTATGGGCATATTTAGCATTGGTTTATATCTTATTACATTAATATTCTCCAATTTTATCTTAATTTACATTAACGTAATATTTAATTACATTTAGTCGCAATTTATTCCAAACTAAATTCAACAGATTGATTAAATAGGTAACATATAACAATTATCAGCTTTTCTTACTTTAATCACACTTATAAGTTTATTGTCTTCAAATAAATGTTATAACTACTTACACCACCCTAATTTTTCCCAATTACAATGAAATACATATTATTTCACCAATTAATTATAACATTTAATTTACTCACTTATTTACCATTTATAACTAATTAAATTTCAATGGATTAATTAACCATTGTTACAATTTGTCAATTCAAACACATTTCCAAGTTTATTGTTCACTAACAAATCAAATAACTTCACATTGATTTTATCTTCTTATTTACAATTTCTAACCAATGTAACTTTACAATTTATTGCAATTATTTGAGATTTCATTCAATTAGTCATTTATTATACTAAATTTACATTATTAAACCCTATTTCTTTATTTACAATATATAACCAATTTTAATTTTACAATCGTTTCGATTAAGTGGACATACATTAAAGTAGTTATCAATTGTCTTGAATTAACATTTTTAACATTACATTCTAGTTATTTCTTATTAATAAACAAAAATTTTAATTTCTTGCAATATTAAATTACAAAATCTTACTGAATTCAATATTTTAATTATCGAAAATTACGGGTCATTACACTCTCCTTCACTTAAAACTTTTCATCCACGAAAAGGAAAAGAAGGAAAAGCAGGAAATAAGTGACCAATATACCTTATTCAAAATATTAAATTTATAAACAATTAATTTACATAATTAAATAATTTAAATAAAATATATCAATTCATAAACAATTAAATCCTTTTATGTTTAAGTTGAATAAAAGTTGGGAAACGACCTTACTTTCACAAAAAAATTCTAAGTCCTAAATTCATAGAAAATTTTGGCAGAGTCACCTTTGTACGGAGAGGTCTGGGAGAAATAATAATATCATTAATAACAATATATAGCACATATTTCAAAATAATATATCCCAAACCAAGGGAAAATAATATAGTATCACTAGAAAACTGTAATCCGAGAACGTGCCTATTTGTCGGGCAAACAACGCTTATTTATGAAATCAAAAGCAGTAGCAATTGTTTCCATAAACCTGTATTTCACTTATATAATCTTAAAAAGTTAGAATTGTGCAAAGAGAAATATTTTCGTTGTTTCACACAATAACAAAAAATCAACACAACATATTAACAATCACTTACAAACAAATCATACAATCATCACATGCAGTCAAAGAGATCAATTATACATCTGTTATCATGCCTTTTGGCAAGGCCGTGACACCAAGGAATTGACTAGAAACTAAGGACAGTTCGTCTCGAAGATCGGTTATACACAGGTTCGCTATGGATGTCAATAAATTTTGTCCAAGTCTAGATCAAGCTACAATTGATATGACATGACAAGCAAATCTATGAAAGCCAACATTCCAAGTTTCAAGTCAATTGGAGTTCATGTGCTCAAGATACAATCGATGCAATCTAAGGGAATCAACTCACACGCATCCGTCTGTTCATATCCATCATTTCGCATCCATCTGTTCGTATCCATCACATTATCTGTTGTTCGTATTCATCATCTTATCTGTTATTCGTATCCATCAGGTTATCTGTCATTCGTATCCATCACGTACACTCAACTACATGTCCATTCGGCCTGGTTCTACTTCGTATCCATCAAATTGGTTCAACTTCGTATCGATCAATTGGAGTCAATTCACATCGATCCCAGTCGCACAGTTCGTATCGATCGATTAACGATCGATACGAACAAAACATCAAACGACTGATATGAAAACAACCTCCAACTATTGATATGAAATATCCCTCAGTTATCGATACGAGGTATCGTATGAGTATCGATACGAACAAGGCCATGGCAATCAATACAAATTGGACAACTTTGATCGATACGAACAAGACTCAACTGGATCGATACGAACAAGGTACACCCCTTTGAAAGACTTGTTCACTCGACATGAAAAGTGGATCGATCGGAGGAGTTAGCGCCACGTCAACTTGCAAGCACATGCCTAAAAAGCGATACGAACAGCAACGATACGAAGGAGATGGCCTTCGAAAACACAAACTTGCATCGATCATAACTCAGAATCTGCAAGTTCAAATGCCACCAAATTTTCACAGGAGTTCACGTACAACCTAAAGAATGTCCATGCTTAATTTTGACTCGATTGGGCCAAATCTTGATCGATACGAAATTCGTTCGTATCGATCATGGATCGAGTGCAAACAACATGAGATCGATCGTATGGGCCCACCCACGTGCTAGATGAGGTCTTTCGAGATCTGAGTGAGATATTTGCATCCCACGCCTATAAATAGCATCCCATAGTCTATAGAAAAGGGACCCTTTTAGCTCTCCAATGTCCACACTCTACCGAAACCATTTTTGTACTCAAAGATCATTGTTGTACTCAAAATCTGCTGCTGTAATCCACTGTAACTAGTTGTAATCAGCAAGCAAACACCAATAAAATAATAAATTTCATAGTGGACATAGGCCATACATCGAACCACTCTAAATCTCTATGTTTCTGCATGTTTTTATTATCTGTTTTTGAAGTGTTTGTTAGATAATTCTCTTTTTACATTTACTTTCTTCATATACTTCTGAAGAGTGTTGTGCCCAATTTTGGTACGAACACTTTGGTGCTTTCATTAAGAGAACACAGTTTTTCTCCTGCTCATTGGATCTACTATCGATATCGGATTGCACAAATCTAAGAAGAAGATCCAGATCTCAAGTTCAAAGTTCTTCCATCCTACTCATATTTTCATCAAGTCTAGGAAAGAGCTTTCCTATTCATCATGGTAAACATAAGGACCACTTCTACTGCTACAGTTCCAAATGGACGGGATTGACAGAATCCCGTACAACCACCTCCCACTGATTAGAATGCTGCTACACCATCTGAAATATAAGGCCCTGTCACCAGAGAAGAGTTTCAGATGCTAATGCAGGAGCTGACATAGAGCCGTCAACAACTTACTCAACAACTGTGTGCCAACGCAGAGTTGACCGATTAGCTGAATCGCTAAAGGCGTAGGAGATCCAGGAGGGATCAGGCTTCCTATTCATCTATTGAGAGTTCAGCTTCTTCAGACGATCATCAAAGATCCACGCGCCTACAGTTAGATGGGAGCTATACCCAAGCTACTAGACATCGACACGCACTGAGCCTTGGGCAACCAAGAGTTGGCCTATCCACCAGTCATCAGACTGGACCCTCCTCCCGAGGAGGTACTATTTCATATCATGTTGCAAACAACCGCACTACCTCCATTGCTACTGAGCCTGAAGTTGATGCCCGAAACCTGACAGATCCGATCCAACGTTCAACATACTCCCAAACCTTACATCCCTGAAGACTTAGAACCAAGGAGGCAAGACCTGGACTGTTGACCACGTCCGGCCCAGCCTCGCATTGTGGAACCCACCACACCTTGGCCCAGCACGCTTAAAATGTGCAGATGCCAGATATACCGACGATGATACCTCAAATGATCCGTGAAAGTCAGGGTCTTACTAATGATGACTGGGGAATCTCCCGGAGTCATACCCCTTTCACTGATGACATACTCTATGATGAACCACCTTGACGATTCAGGATGCCAACTCCACCCGTCTAAGAAGGGAGTTCAGATCCCAATCAGCATATTTTGAAGTACGAATGGTTGATGAATGCTACATGAGCTAACGATGTAGTTAAATGCCAAGTTTCCAATCTCTCTTAGGGGCATAACTACCATGTGGTTTACCTACCTTCCACCTCGATCTATCTCATGTTTTAATCAGTTGGAGACAAAGTTTGTTGAGCAGTTCCGTATGCATGTAATGAGACCAAAGGATGTTAACACTTTGTCTAGAGTCAATCAAGATCCTGGAGACATACTCAGGCGTTATCTGGAAAGATTTCATGCTGCATATGCTGAGATTAGAAATCCCAATGATAACTCTATTCAGATGGCACTAACTAAGGGAATTGATCCTAATTCTAAATTTGGCAACTGGCTGGTCGGAAAGCCTCATGCATCGTTGGACCGTTTCTATTCCAAGGCAGCCTAATTCTTGAGAATGGAGGATGCAAAAGAGTCTAGGAAAAAGGACGACGCAGGGCCCGGTGTTGAAAGAATCCAGAGCAATGTAGCTGTTAAATAATCCGGGAAGAGTTCCAAAAAAGTGCAATTGAATATTCAATATAAACAAAATCAGCGGAGAGGTAATGGAGATCGAAATAAGAAGTGGGATCAGAATCGTGGTCCACGATGTAGGGCTCCTATGATTGATAATTACACTCCTTTGAATACGTCGCTGGAGAATGTGTACTTACAGACTTGTAATACCATTCAATATAAGATACATGCCCTAAGACCATCATCAAAGAAACAAATCCAAATGGGAAAGTTCTTCAGATTCCACGATAGCTACGGCCATAACACGAATGAGTGCCATCACTTGTAGGATCTCATTGAAAAGTTGATAAGAGAGAGGAAGTTAGAGCAGTTTGTGAAGGCACCGTAGTTTGAAGGTGCAGGCCCATCAAATCAGAATCGTGTACCTAACCAAGCAAGATCGGAGGAACCCGCTCGTACTGGCGGGAGGTTAGTGATAAGTACTTGTAACAGCCCGCAAATCCGTACCCCTTGAATCAACATTATTCTACCCTAATTGACTCAAGTGGAACAGAAATACGAACCATTGAGGTTAAAGAAAAAGAGATAGAAGAAGAAGAAACTAAACAATATCAGAATCTCACAGTCGCAGCGGAATAAAATATAATAGTAACTATAGAATTTTACACAAAATGAAATCTATATCTGTTTATATACAACATATCATCAGAGTAACTCATACATCAATCAACACATAACAGACATACCATACAACATAGCAGCGGATATATATAGGTACATATAATACGTCTCGGACTCCAGCTCCTCTCCTGCTCCATAGCAACCTATCCTGAACAAATAATACTCGGTCTG
This sequence comes from Allium cepa, assembly GCA_030765085.1. Lineage (NCBI taxonomy): Eukaryota > Viridiplantae > Streptophyta > Magnoliopsida > Asparagales > Amaryllidaceae > Allium > Allium cepa. The sequence goes on along the minus strand of CM060929.1, from coordinate 696,252,464 downwards.
ACCCGAGCATCATAATGAAATAACACCCGAGTCAGTCTGGAATACCAGCTGATAATAATGCACACAATTGATTATTAAAGTTTCAAAAATCCTTTGAAAACAAAAGCATCTCGTAAGACCACGCCACAAATAAACATGTCGGGTTTTTACCTTACGATAGCTAAAACTCTTTTCATAGAAATCCTCTGATATTATAATAGGGTCTATTTACAAATACTTATAAAATAGCCGAAATTGTTACATTATTAAATTCCAGCTACTAGCCACCGAAGTGGGTAATACAAACAAAACTCGTAAAAGGCACGTAGGGAAAATGGATTTCCAACAATGACTAGGCACTGGGGTACCACCTGTCACAGTACGTGGTCTAGATCACAGTACCGAGGACTACTCCCTTCGTCCCCTGCAACACAAGGCCGGAATCACCTATGGGCAATTCCGAATAAGATCACCCCGCGGTTGGGATCAGCAACCGCACCACTAAGCCGAAATAAAAAGGAACCTCTAGACAGGGATGACCTTACTCTCCAGTGGGGGCTACCCACGAAGCCTTGCTGCATATCCCCTGATTTTCAGTCATTCCCGGTTGATGAGGCTCGAGGCTAAACGATACCTTTAGCACATATCCCTTAAAATGCCCATCGTCCGTTGACGATGTCACGAAAGCATTCGTCCATACAAGTCCGTCCCGGGTTCGAACGGAACCGAAGGCACTATTCCTACTACATCCATTTTGGAAATATCCTCAGGATTAGTAGCGACTAGCCCTTGCACTTCACTGCTCCATCTTCGACTCCGAAACGTTTTATCGCACGAAAACGTACAAACCGGATCGAAGTGGTTTTCGAGAAATAAATCTCGATCCCGGTCTCTTCGAAACGATCAACGAAATTTGTCCAATATTGATAGTCGGTGATTTAACTATCAATTTATATTCATAAACATCCATAGCATCCATCACACAATAAATAATATTCCATACTATTTATTTACCTCAAATATCTTTAAAAGATATATTACCAAATTTCCAAATCTCATTTGAAAACATTCCCCAAAATTCCTCCTTTATAAGGTAAATCATTTACCATATATTCCCATTGGAAATATCCAAGTTCAAAACAGTTTAGATTTAAAACAGTTAAAAACATTTAAATTTAAAGTATACTTTAAATAGATAAATTTACTACTAATTATTTAATCAAAATATAATTCCAAAATATTTAAAGCAAAACTGTTTAAAAGATATAGCTTAATTTAAATTAAGGTTAAGTTATACTATATATTAAAATAAAGTGGTAAAAAGATTAACTCTTATTTCAATATACTTAGGTCAAAACTAGCTTTTAAAACAAATCCATTTGTAAACATAATTATTAAAATATTTATAAAATTTTACTATTGCTAATTTATAAAAAATCACTTTAAAATAATAATTTTTAAAACATTCTTTAAGACCAGTTTAAGATTTTAAAACTTCTTTTTATAAAATCAATTTAAAACTCGAACTTGGATTTTCCTTAGGAAATCTCATTTCTACTAAATCATCACAGAAATCCTTCTCACGATTTCTGTCCATTTATTAAATTAAGTTTTAAGGTTTTATAACATAAATTTATTTCCCAAAACTTCAACTAATAACATTTAAATTAATTATCATTCCAAATTTTAAAACTTCCAATTTACATTTTAAAATAGATTTCAGATTTTAATCCCTTTTAAATCCATTATTTAACAATACCTTTATTTCTCTAAATTCAATTTATCAAATATAATTAATTTTGGATTTATAATTTATCCAGTAATATTTCTATAGAAATTTATTTCAGTTTTCCATCCAAATAAGGTTTCAAATATTTATATTCTTTTAATTTCTTATTTAACCATTTCTCAATTTCTTTGAAACCCAATTTAATTTCTTTATAATTTAAACTACAATTTCTTTTATAATTAATATTCTGGGTTTATAGTTTAAACCACAATATCACAATGCAATTCAACTCCAAATTATCAATCACAATATATAAACAGGCATAATCATCCATATAAAAATATTACTACTTTGTGAGGAATCCCGTTGGATCCCTCCAACCTGTTTTCCCTGCATCCACAAATATTAGCACAACAGTATATATATCAATTCAATTTGATAATAACTAACATATTCAGCTAAACATCCAAACAAACAATCAATACTAGCTATCTACTTTACTAGTATCCAGATGTGAGTGAGAATAACTCACCCTGAGTTTCGGCGAGCGTTCGAAATTTAAATTAAACCGGACAGTGTCCGATTTAACCCAAATTTCTACTTGCCCGGATTGGTTTCGGATCTGTACCATCTCGTAATACTCGTTCCTGCGATTCCGACGCTACCAAATTCGTCCGAATCTGATTTCGTATGAAACAGTTATGATTTTATAAAGTTTCAATTTGAATTTAAAACAAAATTTTCATTTTAAATAAAAATTTTTTCCAATACCAGACGCACACGAAAACAGCCCGCCTCCTCCTCTAATCCATCGTCTCCCACGCAAGTTCCAGAACTTCAAACCCATCGTAAGAACTAGGGCTCAACATTGCCTCGACGAAACCCAACTAGAACACGATCAAACCCCGCTACCTCGAAGAGCAAGACGACTCTCACCCACGCCCAGATCGCGGCTACACTCGGCCGTCCCCAGGCGGCGCAGCAGCCCTTCAAACATGCGACGAACGCGAGGGGATAACGACCCCCTCGGAGCACAAAATACGATCACAACCGGTCGGTATATAGAGCTTAGCAAGCTCTTCAATTTTGTTGTTGAAGATATTGGACATTAATGCGTGAATTAGGAGATTTTAGGGAAACATAAGGTTCGTTTTCGGCCATTGAAAGAATAATAGCGGCGGCCTGATGAGGAGACTAGGGTTTGAACGTTATTAAGTTAATATATATATTTTAATATTATTTTATTCACAAATATCTCAATTTAATAACTATGCAAACGAACTCCACCTCTCACGTTCCGACAGGGTATCCTAGGGTTTTTCCGCGTTCCGGACACAATGGAACAGGTTTCGTAAGCTAATACGATCATATGCACGAGTTACGAAATTAAACGATCAATTTGAAACTAAATCGATTAAAACGATTTCGGTGCGTTTCGAGCTTCCGGGGTCAAACTACAACTCCGATTGCTACAAAAATTGAAATCCGGTAATAACTAACTATTACGGATCCAATGAAACTAGTTTCGTCGAATTCCGAGACTGTGCCCCGGAAGGCTATTTCAACTCGTCTATTAAATTAAGCGATTTTCGAAATTATCGAAATCACTCCAAATCTCTACCTTTAAAATTTTATTAATTTAACAATAATTCATATTGAATTTATAATCACATTAGAAATCATTCTGGCTCATTCTGGACTTAAATCGAATTAATTGCAATATTTAATAATATTAAATTCATTCCTAAATCAATATAAAATTCCAGTTAATAACTTATTACCTTTTAAATTCATCCAAAAATCCGATAATATCCATTATGTCCAATTGAACTTAAAAATACATTGGAAAACCATTTGTATAATTATTCACATCCAAATTCACCACTTATCTCAGATTTTGAATATTTTATTATTATTCTTTATTATTCAAAATCGAATGGAATCACTATATTTTAAAATTATAGTTATTTTATTGATTGCATCCGATTTCTCCCATTTCAAAATCAATCAAGAACCCACATTAAACATTTAAAACGAATTAAATGTTCAAATTTAATAGCTTAAAAATACGGGATGTTACATTCCTCCCCCCTTATAAAAATTTCGTCCCCGAAATTTGTATAAGGTAGAACATACCCTCAAACTCATCTACTTATCCCATTAGCTTAGTTAAAAGCTTATATACATTTCACAAAATCCTTTTTGCTCAATTCCAAACCCAATTGCTTTATTAACTCTAAAGCTTCAATTTTTAACTTATAACTTTCCAAGTTATTTAACTTTTCCCAAAAACTCAAAAATTTTCTAACTCCAAAATTTTCGAAAATTTTTGGCAGAGTCTCCCCTGTACGGAGGAGCTTCTGCGATATCGCAGGATACACAAATATATATACATCGGCCCACACGGCCGGAAACCAAAATATAACACAATATATATATCATTTCCCCAATTTTATTTGCGTAGGCGTACCTTTTAGCAATTTTAATAGCAAGTAGCTAATATATAATGCATATACGCGCTTCAAACCCTCTCGAACGCCTCGCATTCCTGCACTTACTCAACATACTCATTAGTTTACAAAGATATGAGTATTTTAACAACATTTTCAATGTAAATGCAAATCAAACACATCCATTTACATTCCAAACAAATATTTGCATAATATCATAAGTAAATCATACTTTAAAGTATGTTCCACACTTATTTTCTAATGCTAAACTCCATTTTATTTCACATAAATGATTTACATACAAGTTCGGCCATTCCAATTCACAATTACTACTACAAATTCATATTCACTTCAATATAATGAATATATGCATTTAATTCATTTACCTTACCTTTATACTCAAATCCCTTTATTAAGATTTAGCCCATTCTATTTCATCCAAACTAACTTCGTTTTATTATACTTGAAATGGTTTACATTCAAGTTCATTATATACCATTTATTAATCTCAACTAATTCATTTCCCAATTTGATTTACAATCAAATTTTATTTTAAGCATGAAACATGAGTATTTCTTTTATAATTCATTTCTCATTCATATGCAAACATCACTTATCCAAAAGTCAATTCATTCCAATTGATTTAAAAACCCATTCCATATGCTATTTTAAATCAATTCACTTGCATTCTTTCACAAACTCCTTAAATTAGATTCCAATCCATATCAATTTATTCAAACATCAATTCAATTGCATAACACCTCAATTCTTTCTTGCATACCAAATTTAGTTTCATTTTAATTGGACTCCACTTAATCAAATTCCAATTTATCCAAAACCAATTTAGTTGTTGTTTAAACAACTCAATTCTGAATATATTCAAATATTCATGTCATTCAAGCAAAACAATTGCCACTTAAGCTTAACCATTTAAAATTAATTTCAACTTAGATTTATATTAGTTTTACTCCATTACAAGGTTCACAAATCAAACATTTTCTCTTTCCAATGCAATTGTTAAATTACATTTCCTTACATCTTTATTTCTTTAACCAATCCAAGTTTATTTTTATTATTTTATTATTCTTATTATTATTTTTTTAAAATCATGCCTTGATTTTCATATTTTCAAATCCATTACTTAACTTAAGTTTACACTTATCATTCCACTTGCAATTCAATGCCTATCACCCATCAAAATTTATGCAAGACTACATTATAAAGCTTAATCACATTTATTTAATTTACTTAAGCTTTCTTCTCAATATTACCATTATCTTCTTATAAATCAAATTTTATTTCCATTTGATTCCCATTCCAATCAAATTTCAATCTATTTATAAATTTGAATGCTCCTTGTTTATTAATTCAATCCATTTACAAATTTATTTTATTAACAAAGAGTCCATATAAATTTATTTCACTCATTTGAATTTTATTCACAATTCAAATCATCATTAATATATTCAAATCCCATTATTCATTTGCCCTTCCCATATTTATTACCAACATTAAATCCCAATCCAAATTGGATTTTTATTTACCTTCAAATTTTGACTGATTATCAAATTCTATCCATTACAATACAAATTCCATTAATTTGTAATTTAATTCAGTCAATAACTTAATCCATATTAGGTTTTAATTCACTTTCCCAATTTACTCTGAATCCATTTATAATATCACCATTTTCCCATTATTTCATTTAACAATTTAAATTCCTACCTTCCCGTATACTTCTTTAAATAGAATTTAAATTTCTTTCAATATTATTTGTTACACAATTGAAATTCAATTTCAATTTCATTATCAAACAAATTCCATTTTTCCATACATAAGTCCAAAACTTATTTGCCACTTAAGAACATTCACATTTATATTCCCGCTTTGCTTCATTAGACTTTGCTTTTCATTTATGGTTAAGTTTTGAATTTTTCCACACCATTCAACCCTTTCCATTTCATAATCACATATTCAAATTATAACACTTAATAACTTAAAAATATGAATTCCTTTATGCAATTATAAACAATTTACATTTCACCTTCATAACTATTTTCTTTAATTCCAATTCATCAAGATTGAATTAAATCCCAATTCCTCAATTTTAATTTTCCATTTCATCTAGGTTTATTTCATTTCAAATTCACAATTTTAATTTTCCAAATACAAGTTCAAAACTTGTTTACTAAGTGAAGTTTATTCACTCCTTTTATATTCCCCTTATCTTATCTCAATTCACATTCATTTGAGATTAGATTTTTAAATTCACCATTCCATTTCATTATTTCTCATGGTGATTATAATTTCTATTTCTATTTTATAAGTTCACCAACTTATTTATTTTAAAAACTTATATTGCTCATTTTACTCCACCAACATTTTATAATCACAATTCTAAATTCCATATGTATATATATATATATATCTGAATTCTTAAGGATAAAAATTCCCTTAATTTATTTCTTTGCAAACTTCAAATCCACAACCTCAAACTATAAGTATAATACTTAATAGCTTATGGGTATAATCCAATACTCAATGACCCACAATCTCAAAATCAACTTACCTTTCAATTTAATCCAAATCAATTTTATTTTAAGTCCAACTTATTTACTTATCCAAGTAAAATTCAAATTTCAATTTACTTCAATATATTTTATTCACCTTTAATTACTCAAATTAAATTTTAATTCCAAGATTTGAAATTTCTCATTTCCTTCTTATTAGCATTAGCTTCACTTAACAAATTCAATAGTTGATTCATTTCAACTTTACACATTATTTAATAAGAACTTTCCTAGAATTCAATTTAACCGGTTTTATCTCAAAACTATTTTGAAATATATCAAATATATATATACCCATTTGGTATATCAAATCAAATCTCCATGTTTTCCAAACCAATTTGGTTGTACCCAAAACAATTTGTTCATATCCCAAAACAAATTCTCATTTTTGAAATATCCAAAACAACTGTTATCCCCAACAAATCCAAACAATACCATAACCAATTACTAGGGAAGCAATCCATCACTTTAGAAACTCGAAAATGAATTCTAATGATGTGGCCAGCATCATCAGGATTATTTTCCAGCGACTGCAGTGAGTTCAATGCTTCTTACTTTCCCAAATTTATTTCAAAACAGTTGCCATTCAAAAATATTACCCAAAACAACATTCCATTATTGCCTTCAATACATTGGAAAACATTTCAAACTTCCCAGGATTTCAAATTTCCAAACTTTTATTTTCAATACATTTAAAATCCTTTCCAAAACTTCCGGGTTAAAATTCTGGTTTAACTCAAATTTTACTTTCACTTCTTTTTTACAACATATCTAATTAATTCTATTTGGTTATATCCATTTTAATATCTTATATCCTTATTAGCTTATCATTTCAAATTTTATCCAAATCCAAGATTCTTACTTAATTATGGTATTAACAACCAACAAACACCCAATATATAATAAGCTAGAAATCATTTCTTTTATATCAAAATAAATTTTTGGGTAAAATTATTTCATTTACCCACTTTTAAAATCAATACTATGTCGGTTTATCTTGTTTAAGAGTTTAGAAACCCCTATCGATACGGTTGTACTTCCCGCACCGACCAGAATTCATAAACACTCAACCGATAAGTCAACACAGTATAAAAACAATTTTATAAGCACTAACAAGTACGCTCTCATAGCTATTAATACACTCAACTCATTATAGAGTACTATCGACTCTATTAAATGAGTAATTACCCCACCAAAGCCTAGGTTGTCGCCAACCTAAGCTCTGATACCAAGTGTAACAGCCCGCAAATCCGTACCCCTTGAATCAACATTATTCTACCCTAATTGACTCAAGTGGAACAGAAATACGAACCATTGAGGTTAAAGAAAAAGAGATAGAAGAAGAAGAAACTAAACAATATCAGAATCTCACAGTCGCAGCGGAATAAAATATAATAGTAACTATAGAATTTTACACAAAATGAAATCTATATCTGTTTATATACAACATATCATCAGAGTAACTCATACATCAATCAACACATAACAGACATACCATACAACATAGCAGCGGATATATATAGGTACATATAATACGTCTCGGACTCCAGCTCCTCTCCTGCTCCATAGCAACCTATCCTGAACAAATAATACTCGGTCTGACCCGAGCATCATAATGAAATAACACCCGAGTCAGTCTGGAATACCAGCTGATAATAATGCACACAATTGATTATTAAAGTTTCAAAAATCCTTTGAAAACAAAAGCATCTCGTAAGACCACGCCACAAATAAACATGTCGGGTTTTTACCTTACGATAGCTAAAACTCTTTTCATAGAAATCCTCTGATATTATAATAGGGTCTATTTACAAATACTTATAAAATAGCCGAAATTGTTACATTATTAAATTCCAGCTACTAGCCACCGAAGTGGGTAATACAAACAAAACTCGTAAAAGGCACGTAGGGAAAATGGATTTCCAACAATGACTAGGCACTGGGGTACCACCTGTCACAGTACGTGGTCTAGATCACAGTACCGAGGACTACTCCCTTCGTCCCCTGCAACACAAGGCCGGAATCACCTATGGGCAATTCCGAATAAGATCACCCCGCGGTTGGGATCAGCAACCGCACCACTAAGCCGAAATAAAAAGGAACCTCTAGACAGGGATGACCTTACTCTCCAGTGGGGGCTACCCACGAAGCCTTGCTGCATATCCCCTGATTTTCAGTCATTCCCGGTTGATGAGGCTCGAGGCTAAACGATACCTTTAGCACATATCCCTTAAAATGCCCATCGTCCGTTGACGATGTCACGAAAGCATTCGTCCATACAAGTCCGTCCCGGGTTCGAACGGAACCGAAGGCACTATTCCTACTACATCCATTTTGGAAATATCCTCAGGATTAGTAGCGACTAGCCCTTGCACTTCACTGCTCCATCTTCGACTCCGAAACGTTTTATCGCACGAAAACGTACAAACCGGATCGAAGTGGTTTTCGAGAAATAAATCTCGATCCCGGTCTCTTCGAAACGATCAACGAAATTTGTCCAATATTGATAGTCGGTGATTTAACTATCAATTTATATTCATAAACATCCATAGCATCCATCACACAATAAATAATATTCCATACTATTTATTTACCTCAAATATCTTTAAAAGATATATTACCAAATTTCCAAATCTCATTTGAAAACATTCCCCAAAATTCCTCCTTTATAAGGTAAATCATTTACCATATATTCCCATTGGAAATATCCAAGTTCAAAACAGTTTAGATTTAAAACAGTTAAAAACATTTAAATTTAAAGTATACTTTAAATAGATAAATTTACTACTAATTATTTAATCAAAATATAATTCCAAAATATTTAAAGCAAAACTGTTTAAAAGATATAGCTTAATTTAAATTAAGGTTAAGTTATACTATATATTAAAATAAAGTGGTAAAAAGATTAACTCTTATTTCAATATACTTAGGTCAAAACTAGCTTTTAAAACAAATCCATTTGTAAACATAATTATTAAAATATTTATAAAATTTTACTATTGCTAATTTATAAAAAATCACTTTAAAATAATAATTTTTAAAACATTCTTTAAGACCAGTTTAAGATTTTAAAACTTCTTTTTATAAAATCAATTTAAAACTCGAACTTGGATTTTCCTTAGGAAATCTCATTTCTACTAAATCATCACAGAAATCCTTCTCACGATTTCTGTCCATTTATTAAATTAAGTTTTAAGGTTTTATAACATAAATTTATTTCCCAAAACTTCAACTAATAACATTTAAATTAATTATCATTCCAAATTTTAAAACTTCCAATTTACATTTTAAAATAGATTTCAGATTTTAATCCCTTTTAAATCCATTATTTAACAATACCTTTATTTCTCTAAATTCAATTTATCAAATATAATTAATTTTGGATTTATAATTTATCCAGTAATATTTCTATAGAAATTTATTTCAGTTTTCCATCCAAATAAGGTTTCAAATATTTATATTCTTTTAATTTCTTATTTAACCATTTCTCAATTTCTTTGAAACCCAATTTAATTTCTTTATAATTTAAACTACAATTTCTTTTATAATTAATATTCTGGGTTTATAGTTTAAACCACAATATCACAATGCAATTCAACTCCAAATTATCAATCACAATATATAAACAGGCATAATCATCCATATAAAAATATTACTACTTTGTGAGGAATCCCGTTGGATCCCTCCAACCTGTTTTCCCTGCATCCACAAATATTAGCACAACAGTATATATATCAATTCAATTTGATAATAACTAACATATTCAGCTAAACATCCAAACAAACAATCAATACTAGCTATCTACTTTACTAGTATCCAGATGTGAGTGAGAATAACTCACCCTGAGTTTCGGCGAGCGTTCGAAATTTAAATTAAACCGGACAGTGTCCGATTTAACCCAAATTTCTACTTGCCCGGATTGGTTTCGGATCTGTACCATCTCGTAATACTCGTTCCTGCGATTCCGACGCTACCAAATTCGTCCGAATCTGATTTCGTATGAAACAGTTATGATTTTATAAAGTTTCAATTTGAATTTAAAACAAAATTTTCATTTTAAATAAAAATTTTTTCCAATACCAGACGCACACGAAAACAGCCCGCCTCCTCCTCTAATCCATCGTCTCCCACGCAAGTTCCAGAACTTCAAACCCATCGTAAGAACTAGGGCTCAACATTGCCTCGACGAAACCCAACTAGAACACGATCAAACCCCGCTACCTCGAAGAGCAAGACGACTCTCACCCACGCCCAGATCGCGGCTACACTCGGCCGTCCCCAGGCGGCGCAGCAGCCCTTCAAACATGCGACGAACGCGAGGGGATAACGACCCCCTCGGAGCACAAAATACGATCACAACCGGTCGGTATATAGAGCTTAGCAAGCTCTTCAATTTTGTTGTTGAAGATATTGGACATTAATGCGTGAATTAGGAGATTTTAGGGAAACATAAGGTTCGTTTTCGGCCATTGAAAGAATAATAGCGGCGGCCTGATGAGGAGACTAGGGTTTGAACGTTATTAAGTTAATATATATATTTTAATATTATTTTATTCACAAATATCTCAATTTAATAACTATGCAAACGAACTCCACCTCTCACGTTCCGACAGGGTATCCTAGGGTTTTTCCGCGTTCCGGACACAATGGAACAGGTTTCGTAAGCTAATACGATCATATGCACGAGTTACGAAATTAAACGATCAATTTGAAACTAAATCGATTAAAACGATTTCGGTGCGTTTCGAGCTTCCGGGGTCAAACTACAACTCCGATTGCTACAAAAATTGAAATCCGGTAATAACTAACTATTACGGATCCAATGAAACTAGTTTCGTCGAATTCCGAGACTGTGCCCCGGAAGGCTATTTCAACTCGTCTATTAAATTAAGCGATTTTCGAAATTATCGAAATCACTCCAAATCTCTACCTTTAAAATTTTATTAATTTAACAATAATTCATATTGAATTTATAATCACATTAGAAATCATTCTGGCTCATTCTGGACTTAAATCGAATTAATTGCAATATTTAATAATATTAAATTCATTCCTAAATCAATATAAAATTCCAGTTAATAACTTATTACCTTTTAAATTCATCCAAAAATCCGATAATATCCATTATGTCCAATTGAACTTAAAAATACATTGGAAAACCATTTGTATAATTATTCACATCCAAATTCACCACTTATCTCAGATTTTGAATATTTTATTATTATTCTTTATTATTCAAAATCGAATGGAATCACTATATTTTAAAATTATAGTTATTTTATTGATTGCATCCGATTTCTCCCATTTCAAAATCAATCAAGAACCCACATTAAACATTTAAAACGAATTAAATGTTCAAATTTAATAGCTTAAAAATACGGGATGTTACAGTACTGTTAGTGGTGGTCCTCATCCAACAGAACAAAGATGGAAGGAAATGGAGTCGTATGTAAGTTCTATTAGACATACGGACTTCGAGTGTTGTTGTAGTTTGGAAGATAGGGCTCCGTCCAAACAACAGAAGACGATGACTGATGACATCGTGTTCCGAGATAAAGATGTTGACAGGGTCGAAGCCCCTACTATTGATCCACTTGTCATATTAGCTCAAGTAGATCCCGCTTGGATGAAGAGGATCTTAGTCAATAGTGGAAGTTCTATGAATATATTGTTTAAGTGGGCCTATGACCAAATGAAGATGGAGGCTAAAGATTTAAAGCCTTGTCAGTCCCGCATTCATGGCTTTAATGGGAGGGCAACCATACCCACTGGAGTGGTGGAATGTCCAGCGGATTTAGGAATCAGAGAATGCCGAAGAGTCTGGATATTACAATTTGTTGTGTTGGACATCGACTTGTCATACAATGCTTTCTTGGGCCGACCGGCCCTAGCTGAGTTCAGGGCCGCCATTGCCCCGTGGTGTTTAACTTTAAAGTTCCCCACCGATTGTGGAATTAGAGTCCTTTAAGGATATTAGGCTGCTTGACGAGCCTGTTATGTTGCTGAGCTGCACGAGGCGTAGCGTAAGAAGAAAGGAAAGGGCATAGAGGAATCTCTCTGCGTCCACTTTGTTGGAAATTGACAATTGGTGCCTGAGTCCAAGCCCGGGCACCCTAACCAATTCCAAAGAGATCTTGACCCGAGAGATAACGAAAGCGAAGATGAAAGTAATGACAGTCAGGCTTCTCTAACCGAACTGACGATCGATGTCCCGATTGACAATGGAGACAATTCTAGAATGATAAAGATTGAATCTTAGTTAAGCCAACAAATGCAAGAGGAATTGGTTGAATTTCTCCGAGCAAATCTTGACGTGTTTTCTTGGACACATTCTGATATGTGTGGAATCTCTTCAGACATCACAAGCCACACAATGAACATTGACCTGCGGTACATCGGTCAAACAATAAAGCATGGTATGGATCTAGAGAGATCTGATGCCCTTAAGGAAGAGGTAGATAAGCTTAAATCAAATGGATTTATTCAAGATGCATTATACCTGGAATGGGTATCTAACCTTGTACTCATCCGAAAGCCAAATGGGAAATGGAGAACGTGTGTCGACTATTTAGACTTGAATAAAGCTTGCCCCAAAGGCAGTTTTCCACTTCCTCGAATTGATCAGCTTGTAGATTCAACGGCTGGACATGAACTCCTATCCTTCATGGATGTGTATTCAGGCTACAACCAGATACCCTTGCACTTACCCGACTAGGAGCTTACCAGCTTAATGACCGATCTGGGACTCTATTGCTGCAAAGTTATGCACTTTGGACTCAAGAACGCCGGAGCAACTTACCAACCATTGGTTAATCGGATGTTCGCCAACCAGATTGGGAAAACGATGGAGGTATACGTGGATGACAAGCTAGCGAAATCGCAATTCTCCACTAATCATATTAAAGACCTAGAGTCAGTGTTTAATATCCTCCGAGATTACAAAATGAAGCTCAATCCGTTGAAATGTCACTTTGGGGTCGCATCCGGAAAATTCCTTGTGTTTATCATCAACGGTCGAGATATTGAAGCTAATCCCGAAAAGATCTGGGCGATCAGAAACCTTGAGACTCCAAGAACTATAAAGCAGGTTCAAAGCCTCAATGGGAAAGTAGCATCACTGAGCAGGTTCATTTCAATATGCACTAACAAATGCATTCCAATCTTCGATTTGATCTAAAAAGGGAAGCAGAACTTTGAATGGACCACGGAATGTGAGGGCACATTCCGAGCACTAATTCAGCGCCTCTCCACACCGCCTATTTTGTCAATGCCTATCGATCATGAGAAATTGTACCTTTACTTGGCGGTATCAGAAAACGTAATCGGTGCTGCCCTAATTTGGAAGGGAGACCGAGTGCAAAAACTGGCCTACTGTATTAGTAAACGACTAACTAGAGTTGAGAGAAATTATCCGAAGCTAGAAAAATTAGCTTATTGTCTTGTTATTGCCTTAAGTAAGCTCCGTTCATATTTCCAGGCTCATCCTATCACCATTTACATCGACCAACCGTTATGATAGGTCCTTACGCGGCCTGAGATATCTAGTAGGTTACTCAAGTCGAATATCGAACTATGTCAGTTTGATATTACCTATACTCCAAGGCGAGCCATTTAAGGACAAGTCCTAGAAGATTTCATAGCTGAATTTACCATCCTAGAGGACTTGCCTAAAACCAGTGAATTTCCAAATATATCTGGAAGCTGCATACGTATGGTGTATCAAATGACCATTGCTCTAGTGTCGGGGTTGTACTTGAAACTCCCGAAGGTCGATCTATATTCTACGCTTTGAAGTTTGATTTTCGCACGACCAATAATGAAGCTGAGTATGAAGCCTTAATTATCGGATTGAGGCTTGCCTGCGATTTTAGAATCATTTCTGTGGAGATTTATTGTCATTCGCAATTAGTTGTGTGTCAAGTTTGAGGGGAGTATTAGGCCAAAGATCGAAGATTGGCTGCTTACCTAGCTCGAGTCCATGAGATACGGAATCAATTCGACTATTATGCTATCTACTGCATCCCCCGAGAGTGTAATCAAAAAGCGGATTCATTAGAAAAAATAGCCAGTACAGGTGAAGCACAACATATGGGACTCGTTCCTATGGAGACACTGTCTTCCCAAGCATCGATTGAATGAAGATAGATTGGGTATTTGAGGTCGTTCCTGAGAAGGAGTCATGGATGATTCTGTTCAGAAATTATCTCGAACATGGAACACTACCAAAGCGTAGGAGTGAAAAAAGACAGATTCTTCGAAAAGCTTCACGGTTCATTATTTAGAAGGGAGTCGTGTATAGAAGAGGATACTCTGTTCCTCTACTCCGGTGTATTGCTCACCGTGAAATTAAACGAGTGTTATATGATGTACACAAAAGAGAATGTGGCGATCACACCGGGGGGAAAGCTCTAGCCAAGAAAATACTATGATATGGATACCATTGGCCGACCGTGAATCATGATGCATCGGATTATGCCAAAAATGTGACAAATGTCGAAAACACGCTGGGATTTCTAGAGCCCCTCCTAGTGAAATAACCCAGGTGGTCAGTCCATGGCTGTTTGCAGTCCAAGGCATTGATATCATTGGCTCTCTTCCTCTAGCCAAAGGTGGTGCAAAGTACGCCATCATCGTAGTTGATTATTTTACCAAGTGGGATGAAGCTGAACCCCTTGCTACAATCACGATGAAGAAGGTGATCAACTTTGTAGTCCACAACATTATCTGCCGATTTGGTCTCTCGCATACCATCATCACCAATAACGGAACCCAATTCGACAGTGTTGAATTTAAGAATTTCTGTCAGCGATTCCATATTTAGAAAAAATTCTCTGCAGTTGCACACCCTCAAGAGAATGGACAGGTTGAAGATGTGAACATGGTTATAAATTATATTCTATGGCTCTATAGGCTTACTGAACAAACCACAAGTCCATGACCGGACACACTTCATTCTCTCTTTCCTACGTTCAGAAGCCATTATTCCAATCGAGATGGAAATACCTTCTCATTGTGTGACTTACTATGATCCAAAGACAAATGCCATATTACTTCCTGAATCCTTGGATTTATTGGATGAGAAGCGCGAAGAGGCTGGTTTGAGGGAAGCCGCATACCGAAGTCAAGTCGCCCGATTATACAATGCCAAGGTCCGACCCCGAACCTTCGAATTCGATGATTTCATCCTCAAAATAATCTATCTGGTTCCATCGCACATGAAACCAACATGGGAAGGGACATATGTGATTGAACGAAAGCTCGGAGTTGGCATATTTAAATTATCGACCGTTGACAGTCTCACTTTGCCAAGAGCCTGGAACAGCGAGAGTCTTCATTGCTACTACACATGACAGGCTTTATTTATTTAGTCTACTTTTCATTAGTAATTTTTTTCTGCATTTCGAAATTTGAATTTGTAATAAGGCAACTGACTTTGCCGTATTTTCTTATTTCAGCAACAAAATGCAATCTCTTCGAGCCAAAGTTGTGATTTATTGAATGTGTCATACAACTATCATGATGCATGAAGAGTTAAGTTCCATCATACGGTGGGATTTATTCAAATAGGGAGTAAATCTAATACGACCGGTTACTCGCTTAGTGAAACCCGAGCTCAGGGGAAAGTCACCACATTGAAGCCAAAAAAGGATTGATAAACAACAATCCTTTAACTAACTCCAGTCTCCCAGAGTGCAAGATGGAGTATAAACTTATAAATGCGGTTTCGAAGAGGGTGGATCCATCCACCTAACAACTTCGCTCATATTTTGACCAATTTTGAGGAGGATGGACCCATCCATCTAACGAACTCGCTTGTTAACTTAGGGTGGATTTGAATCCACCATCCGCGATCCTGATTGAGTCGTCATTCCAGGAGTGCGAACGAAATCCTAAAGCCTAAACAGACGTGACTGACCGTCTATCGGCCAACTCCAAGTTTCCAGAGTGTGAATTGGAGTATATACATTAACTTCAAATTTCCAGAGTGCGAACTAGAGTATAAACACTAACTTCAAATTCCCAGAGTGCGAATTGGAGTATAAACACTAACCCCAAATTCCCAGAGTGTGAATTGGAGTATAAACACCAACTCCAACTTCCCAGAGTGTGAACTAGAGTATAAACGTCAACTAACTCCGGATTTCCAAAGTTTGAACCGGAGTGTCAACATCAACCAACTTCAGGTTCACGGAGTGCGAACAGGAATACAGTCGTCGACTAACTCTAGATTCCTAGAGTGTGAACCGGAGTATCGACCGCCATTAACTCTAAGTCCCTAGAGCGTGGATTGGAGAATAAACATCGACTAACTCTAAATCCCCAGAGAGTGGATTAGAACGTAAACACAAATCATATACAAATCTATCATCCGTGACCCAACTTTGAGACCCCAGAGTGCGGTCAGAGTAGGTTTCAGCATCAATTCAACAATGTTAAGTTTAATGTATTGGAGGCGAGATGCAATTGCTAACCGATCTTGACAACTCCTCCCAGGAATGGGAGCAGAACTTAAATGTCAATCAATGACTGAAGCAGTGCAGGATCGGAGTTCAGCTTAGTGTCCGGGCATGACTCGCAGCCGTGATTCCAGGACTTAACGCATAAACTCAAAACCGGATCCAAAGTTCGAAACTACACAAGTTTACTAAACAAGAATTCGAATGCTAGAACATTTAAGAAAATAAACGATAATTGAGTTGAAGACAAAGTAGAATTTCATTTCAACTATTTGTGGAAAGAATTTATGTACAAGTTATTTCCAAAAATCCTACTAGCAGGGGTCGTACCCGCATCTATACACAGCCAACAAAAGCTAAAGAAATTCCTATCTACTCAAAAATGAGCCGAAGAAGCATATCTACTCTTTCTTCTTTCTCGGCTTCTTCTTCGGCGTAGACCCACTAGAGCTGCCATTGATTTTCCTATTTAAGCTTTTCCTTTCGACAGCTGATCTCCTTCGAGGGGCATTATATCAATTTCCTCCTCTGAAATCAAATGTATGGGAATACTTCCAATAGGCGGAGTCGAAGGGGTCGGGTCCACTACAGGAGGCGGAATAAGCAGGCTAGTGTCGACAACAGTGCCACCAGGAGATATCATTTGTAACGAGGCCGGACCAGGGCTTGCCATTCCACCTCCAAAGCCGTTGGCTCGAGCAGCTGCTTCCATTTCAGCAGTAATCTCGGCTACAATTTCTTCCTCATGAAGTGTTTGTGCTTCTTCGGAAACGCTTGCGGTTGGGCCAGAGAAGCTGGTTGCAGGTGTGCTTCCACTCATGACAAACGGCAAATTCAAAAAAGGGCCACTACGATGACTGAGAAGTTCCTCCATCGTCTGTTCATCAAATGAAAGTGTGCTCCCTTATACATCATCTACAGGTGCAATGGCCGATGTTGTGGTCGCTTCCATAATTATTGCCTCCTACGCACGTTGAGACTCTTGAGTAATAGGAGGCGCGACTGGTGTGGCTCCGATCACTTGAAAGAGACAAAGAAATTTTTTTATTAAATGTTTCAAGTGAAGATTCCAATCATGAACAAGCATACAAAATGTTTAGAGTACCTTTCTCAATTCCACTCGTTGGCGGTTGAACAGCCTCAGGAATTTTCTCGCTAACTTGAGATAATTACAGCTGATCCGCATTGTAAGCTGCAACAAAATGAGAGTCAACCGTAGAAGTCGGTAAAGGTTGAATCGGCACAAGAGTATCGGGACTTATGTCACGGTGCTCGACACCAGAACCTTCTCCGACCTCCGAGTGCTGAGCGCCAAGCTTCTTTTTTTCATATGAAATCATGGCATCCTGGAGAACTTCCCGCTCGTCTTCATTCAGTACTCGGTTCTCAAGCTCGAATTCATCAACCGATTCATCCTGATGGGCTGCCTTTTCATCTTCTACTAGTCGGCCCCAGGCGTTGTATAGATGTGTCGGATAATTATCAAGCCAGGCTAGGTTCCTATGCCTCAAGATGTTAGCATTATAGGTAATGAGGAGATCCTCAATGTCAGCCTCTAGCCTGGACTCTACCATTTGGACTTTTTCCTCGACCTCAATCTCCACCTCCCGGACCTTAGCCGTAGCCGCATTCCATTTTCCCCAAAGCACTATGGCCTGTTCACATGCCTCCTGGGTTGCGCTATTTGCATCATCCCTCTCCTTGACGATTTCGAAAAATTTGGCTTTGAGCTTGTTAAGCTCTTTAAGGGCAGCATTTCGTTCAGCTGTGACAATGGTGTTTTGGTAGCCCATCTCCTCCACCAAGATAAAATGTGTCTGTCGCATCCTCTCCATTACTAAGTTTGCCTCATCGGCCTTTTGGGTGGCCTCTATTTCTGATATCCAAGAGGATTCGGTTTCGTCGTTAAGCACTTGAATAATCCAGCCCTTTTAAGCGAGCTCGGATTCTAATTTCTCAATGGTATTCATCCACTCAAAGGCCACCTTCGATGTTTTTTCTACAGCTATACCCTACTCCTTGTACTGGGTATAGATATCATGAATATAATCATGTATTGTATTCTCTGCCTCTGATGGAATTCTCTTTAAGTGGGGGGGGGGGGGGAAGACGAAGCCATCAAAGCATAAATTTTGAAAATCTTTCTTCAACTAAGAAATTCTAATAGCCCCTTCCCCAGTTGGCTCAGTAATAGCTTGTTCAGCAACAATGGGAGTTTCAGGATCATGTCTACGATGTTACGATTCAGGCCTAGAGGTTTGAGAAGATGATTTTTGGCGTGGAGGCTCTACCGGTTGTTTTCCATGGCTCGATGGTTGTGTGCGGGCTCGAGGAGGAGAACGCGATCAGGATCAATGTTTATAATCCATATCCCTCTCTCTCACGTGACGTTCTAGGTTCGAATAACCGTGATCGCAGTTTCCATCGTCCTCCCTCTTACGGGACTCGTAATACGAGATGGATGATTGTCTTACAGAGCGGAGACTTCTCAACATAGAATCTCTTTTGGTCGTTGAATCTGTAAAGAAGAAAGAAGAACAGAGTTAGAAATCTCCTAAAGTAAACAGCTTGTGATCCAAAATCATGTAGTGTCGTGATGTGTATATGTACGTGCCACCCCCGACCAATCGAAAATGCTGGCCACGTTCGTGGGAAGAGACTCGCTTAAGTCTAAAGTACTCTGAAGCTCCTCTAATCCGGCATCATGTTAAAGTGGCACATAATCCAAAATTGGGATATCGACAAACCCTTCGAAAAGGTTCTCCACTTGCAAGAAAGGTGCCTTCGAAATTCTAATACCAGGAACAGGCAAAAGACACGATTATGGATTTCCATCTCAAAGATTTGTGGCACTTATGTGCTGCAGTCTTGCCTTTTCTTCTTCCCTCAAGACTTTGAAATGTGTTAGAAAGCCCGATGACGGGTTCATCATTGGTGGGCATATTTTCTTCCTCACCCTCTTCGATTGTTACGATCCCGGGTGCTCTATGTTTAGCCCATTTCACCGGAGCCACCCTCAGCGTTCCTTCAAGCCTAATGCTCTGATTTTGCTTGATTAGCCCGACGGTCCTCAAGTTTCTGTCTGTTAGCACCGAGTCTATGTCCCTCATTTCACCCGGCACTTCTTGAAGGACCCGTACTATTTTTGTAAAACGTGAGCCTTCAGGTCATGGAATTACAATTGTAAAAGGAAAGAAGATATGAGATTCAGCATCGGTTACGGCAAATTCATGAATTACCCAAGAAAATTGTGACACTTACGTTTGGCTAATCATCGATTGGCGAATCCTAGGGGGGCATTAGACATAGAACCATTCTGTCTTGAAATAGTTGAGCCTGGTCCAAGAGCCCATCACCACTTGACTGTTCCTAACTGCCTCTAGGAATGTGAACGAAGGACTATCTCCCCGACTCTTAACATTAAATAGTTATCTCATTTCGATCGAAGTCAGGGGTCAGAAAAGATACTCTATGAATACAATGAATAGCCTATTCGGCAGTGCATATCCATTGGAGTGTAGTTGTGAAGGGGAAATTCTGAAAAAATACAACACTTCCCGAATGTATTGGTTGAATGGGAGAAGTGTTCCAACTGTGAATGAATGCCTGTTGAAAGCAGTAAACCTCTCTGAGGAAGCATGTGGTCTATCACTTAGCCCAGGCAACAAAAAATCGGCTAATGATAAACCATGCCTTAAGCATATTCGTCCCAATATGTCTTTAGAGACATTGGACGGCATAGAGTCTTGTGGATTCATTATAAAAGTTGCTCCTGGCAACTCGTCCGAAGCAGGATCGATGACCTCGGCCGCGATGGCCGGCAACTCTGTTATTGGAAGAGATGAACTTCGGGTTTCCTGGTGTTGAGAACTTGTGGATTCCATAGCTATCAACTTATCAAAAATCATCATTAGACGATAATAAGCCCATGTGTTCCTAGTGTGAAGTGTGTGGATGTGCAGTGCAGTGCTACATGTTACTTGAGAAATTCTACAAAGTTTGAAAGAATATTAAAATGACAAGACTTCGACATTCAACTGGAGTGACCAGCATCGCTGACCGTCACAACCATGCCATCTAGGCTATAGAGACCGGTCCAAGTTAAAGTTCATTAAAATTTTGTTAAGTAACAGTTCCGTCTACGAGCTTCGAAGGCCAGTTAAATATGCAGTTTAACAGTTAAGTCCAGATATGCAAGAATGAAGCTCTTTGGAGTTAGATGCTCGATTGTAAAAGATTTCGTATCCACCACGGTGTGTACTTGGATCGATCACTAGGGATGAGTTCGTATCGGTCATGATAGGCAGCAGTTCGTATCGATCTTAGAACGACATTTCGTATCGGTCACCTAAAACTCGGTTCGTATCAATCAAAGTCCTCTTATTCGTAACAATCACTAGGTCCAACATTCACATCAATCACTTCGCATCGATATGAATGACCATCATCAAATGATCGACGCGAATACCCACCATCCAGCGGTACTAAGCGATTCACTCTTTCGTTATGAAGTATTGTCGTGTCCGGATCGACACGAACTCGCCTACCATCCATCATCGATGTAGATCTCTTCTTCGTATCCCTCTACACTTCATCTTCTCCATCAGCACGAACGCCACCTCGACCTTTCTCTGGCCCATCTTCGGCCTCCATTTCACCAGAATCGATCACGAAGGCAAACAGAATGGCAAAGATTTCGAGTCTCATCATTTACACGTTGGATTCGTTCGATGGATTACCTAGCTTTAACAGTTTATTTAAGAGATTGAAAGGTTGATTCGGTTCGAAGGCGAAAGTAGTTCCAATTTCCCCTAATCCAGAGCGATGTCGAAGCAGAGAGTTAAAAAATGAGTAAGTGGAAAAATTCTAAGTAAAAAATGTATTTATATGGTTAGAATCCAAGCAAGAGACGATGCGTCTCCCAGTAGCCTAGTGCCGATTCGAATGGTCACAACTACCATCGATATGAAGAAGCTTATTCGTATCCATCGATCCAGAGCGATCCAAAGTGTAGCTGTTCTTATCCATTAACCATCGGTTCGAGACGACACTGTTCGAACCCATCGACAACGTATCACACAGAGTGCCAATTTCGTATCCATCTGCTCAAAGACCTTGAAGTTCGTATCCATCGATATGAATGAGGTAGCAGAGACTTACTAGGAAAATTTTGACCCACCAGCAATCCGTCGATGCGACATGACAACTTCGTATCCATTACTCTGAGGTCATTTGTATTTCTATTCATCGATGGGAGACACATAAAGAATAATGATCAAATCAACAAACTCATATCGATCCCTATCGATGCAAAGATATTTTTTTCCAACTTTTGAAATCGATCCCAGAGAGGATCGATACGAAGGAATACACTAAAACAACCATCAAATGTTGTTACAAATCAAATTTCACATTGATTCGGGAGAAGGTCAATACGGAATTCGATACAAAAAAACCTGAGAACGACGTGTGAACGTGCAAACGTTAACGGGAGTCAGGTAAACATATGTACATATATATCAGAATAACATCCAATTTTTTAAGATTCACAGGAACTGAATATTCGTATGGTAATGATTACAATAACAAACAATGGATCACTATCATACAACACTCAGCTACAATAGTGCACAGTACAATAATTGGCTGTCAATAGTTCATATTATTGTAGATCAATCAAGGGTTACATCTTTCAACAAAAAGAAACAACCATTCAGATAAGTCAGATAAAACTATTCAGGATGAAGATTGCAACTTTTCAAAGAACGTCATGTTCTTACAAGACATACTTTGGGGGGCAAATGTTATCCCTCTTTTTGGCAAGGCCGTGACACCAAGGAATTGATTAGAAACAAAGGGCAATTCGTCACGAAGATCGATTATACACAGGTTCGCTATGGTTGTCGATAAAATTTTTCCGAGTCCAGATCAAGCAACAATTAATATGATATGACAAGCAAAGCTATGAAAGCCAACGTTCTAAGTTTAAGTTAATTGGAGTTCGTGTGCCCAAGATACGATCGATGCAATCAAGGAAATCAACTCACACGCATCCGTCTATTCGTATCAATCATTTCGCATCCATATGTTCGTATCCATCACGTTATCTATTGTTCGTATCCATCACGTTATCTTTTGTTCGTATACATCACGTTATATGGTGTTTGTATCCATCACGTACACTCAACTGCTAGTCCACTAAGCCTGGTTCTAATTCATATCCATCAAATTGGTTCAACTTCATATCGATCAATTGGAGTCAATTCGCATTGATCAGTCGCACATTTCGTATCGATCGATCGACGATCGATACAAATAAAACGTCAATGAAAACAACCTCCAGCTATCAACACGAAATGGTCCTCAACTATCGACACGAAGTAGCCTATGAGTATCGATATGAACAAGGCCATGGAAATCGATACGAACATGACAACTTCGATCGACACGAACAAGACTCAACTAGACCGATATGAACAAGGTACAACCCTTTGAAAGACTCGGTCACTCGGGATGAAAAGTGGATCGATCCGAGGAGTTAGTGCCACGTCAACTTGCAAGCACGTGCCTAAAAAACGATACGAACAGCATCGATACAAAGGAGGCAGCATTTTAAAAACACAGACTTGCATCGATCATAACTCACAATCTACAAGTCCAAATGCCACCAAATTTTTACAGGAGCTTACGTATAACCTAAAAAAATGTTCATGCTCAATTTCAACTTGATTGGGCCAAATCTTGATCGATACGAAATTCATTCGTATCGATCATGGATCAAGTGTGAACCACATGAGATCGATCACGTGGGAGGACCAACGTGCCAGAAGAGGTCTTCCGAGATCTGAGCGAGATATTTTCATCCTACGCTTATAAATAGAATTTCCAAGTCTACATAAATGAACCCTTTTAGCTCTCCTATGTCCAGACTCTGCCGAAATCATTTTTGTGCTCAAAGATCACTGTTGTACTCGAAATCTACTGCTGTAGTCTGCTGTAACCAGTTGAAATCAGCAAGAAAACATCAATAAAATCATCAATTTCACAGTGGACGTCGGTCATACGCCGAACCACTCTAAATCTCTGTGTTTCTGCGTGTTTTTCTTATCTGTTTTTGAAGTGTTTGTTAGATAACTCTTTTTACATTTACTTTCTTCATTTTATCTCTTCAAATACTTCCTTAGATTGTTGTGCCCAATTTTGGTACAAACAGCATCCATAGCAACCAACAAATTGTTTGTTCGGGTTTAGAAACCTCTAATCGTATAAAAGGATAAATAAACTACTAAGTATACCATATATTCAACAGTCCTAGATAAGACTTACCGGATTCTTTATACATCTTAAACAATTTGAAGTATCACCTCCCCGACATCCTATAAATGAAACAACAAAGAATTTAACACATAATTTAAGTTTACTCTTATTAATTTCCATTCACGTCATTTACTGTTCATTTTTTTCTTCATTCATACAATGCTTATTTTTATTAATTTATATTCATTACTTACAAAATTCATTTCCTATTTATTTATGCGATGCCATTTTCTCTTTTCATTACTTTATATTCATTGCTTGCATAAGTTATTTCCATTTCAATTATTGGATTATCCTTATTAGGTAAGTTTTTTTACAATTTAATTAACCATTAATAGATATTCCCCTTTCACATTCATTTCTTTTATATATACAGTGTTCACTTTTCTATTACATCTAATTAGAAGCACTTCAAACTATTAGCTTAAGTTTGTAACATTTTATAACATCAAAATTCTTATTTATTGAAATAATTCTATTAAACATTGTAACGACCCGGTATTTTGAACCATTCGTACCCATGCATGTCAGACTTGAATTGCTCAAAAAAATAGATTATTAATTTATATTTGGCAAAACTCATCATATACGGCAAATAAATCAATCGCAAAATCACAGACATAGAGTATTACAACCAGTGGAATAGATAAATAGTAGTTCATGAAGCTACTATATAAACATCAGGGTTTGAAATAAAATACCATAGATATTTGAATACATAGAAGTTACTAATACAAACGCCAATGACAAGTATGAAACAAACAACTGGAAAAAACTGATGTAATGAAAGCTGGATAGACAGATGGATCTCCAAACGAAGCTCCAAACTCCAAAGGTGAGTCTCAAATGATGTGACACTCAATCTGACCCGAGCATAAAGCAAAACATGAAACACTTGGGTCAGGATTAACATTCTTATATAGTAAATTCAACTCAAGTGAAATATCAACTGAAATACAAGTAACTTAAAGGATGTTTGGGATTTCTATCCTCTAAGGATCCATGAAACTATCAACTATGTAGTAGCATGCGCTATTATAATATGTCTATAGTAAAGTAAACTATTAATATAGTGTTAAGGCGTTACCTATATCCCCCTTAACACATTTTATATAACACCGTAATCTATACAGATACTGTAAACTCCACTAGCAAGTGGGCTATCAGGGAGCACTCCATTGGTACGACACAAAGCAAATTCGTAGAAAGCGCGATAGGGTATGCGATAAGGCACTCGAGGCAATGCCAGGGTAGATATACCATTTACGTATCTGGAATGGTGGTAACGCATAGCAGCTACTACCGCCCACCTCATAACACACTCCCAAATCAAAGGTGCACCCAATCAAATCACAAAAAGCAATAGAATGGTATCGAAGAAATGTGTTCGATAGGAGGAATAACTTCACTTGGCTCGGCAAGGCTTCTGTTTTAGCCGCATTAAGCTGACTCACTGAAGTTAGGGCTACGTAAATACCATATAGAACCATCACCAAACCATCCTACTTCATTCTGGAATCTCCACCATGTACACAGTTGTTAAAGTGGTTTTCGGTATTGACAGAGAGTATGACAATATCCGATCTCGGTCTCTTTAACTACCAAACGCTTATTTCAGGCCGTCGTCATTTCATTTCGAATAATTCATATTTCATATCAAAATATCATGTTCAAATTCAGAACCATATAGATTCAATATCATTATCCCTTTTTAAAAATATTCATTTCCAGAATCATAACAATTTTCAAAATTATAACACTTCTGAAATCATAGCACTTTTGAACAACACTTTTGAAATCATAACACTTTCAACTTACACAATTTAAATATTGAAAATAGTATATAAAATAAATATTTATAAATTAAAATAGTTTATATAAAATAATTTATATATTAAAATAGTTAATATATTAAAAATACGTTATATAACAAAATTGTTTCCTCCACTTTGGCAAATAGATCAAATCATTATAAATTCCACAAATTCAATTTGAATCAATTCCAGTTTAACCATTTCAATTTATAGTTCTAAGTTTCAAGTTTAAGTATTCAAACATTTACAATATAAATTTCATTTATATTTCAACGCTTAACTTTAAATTTATCAAATTGGAAAGTGGTCACTAAATCTTTCCAATAACAATTTATTAAATTCCCAACTTATAAATTTAAATAAATAATAAATATTCAATCTCAGCTTTATTTAAAATTGAGAATAATCCTTTAATCACTTTTTATCAAATCAAGTTATAAATCATATTTTCAACATCTAATAATTAATGAGTTCAAACAGATTGGGGAAGTCAATAGTACCAACATTGCCCTGATACCTAAGGTCACTCCTCCTACTAGTGTTACTTCTTTCAGACCTATATCATGTTGTAATGTTGTTTACAAGTGTATTTCAAAAATCATAGCTTCACGACTTGTCAAAGTTCTGCCTTCTATTGTTTCCAATAACCAATCTGCATTTTTACCTTCCAGAGACATAATTGATAATGTTCTCCTTGCTCAAGAATTACTCAAAGGATATGGAAAGAAAAATGTGGTTCCTGCTGCCACAATCAAACTTGATATTTCCAAGGCTTATGATACAATCCATTGGGACTCTATTGTTAGGATAATGGCTGTGATGGGGTTCCCTAAAGTTTTTGTGTCCTGGATATATGTATGTATATCCACCCCTTCCTTTTCTGTTGTTATGAATGGCAGACCTGTTGGTAATTTCAGAAGTAGTAAAGGAATACGCCAAGGTGACCCTATATCATCATACATATTCTTGATGGTTATGGAAGTGTTAACAGTTATGCTTAGTGATAGGTACAAACTTAAATTCATTAAGTACCATCCTAAGTGCTTTGATTTACAAATCACCTCTATTATGTTTGCTGATGATGTTATGGTGTTTACCAAACCAGATTTGCATTCTTTGAATGGAGTTTTGGAAGTTTTGCATGAATTTCACTGTATGACAGGGCTATCTATTAATCATGGCAAGTCTTCTCTTTTGGTCTCTGGTGTTAATCAAATACAGGTTGCTGCTCTTCATAGTCATACTGGTATCTCTTGCATGTCTAATGATATGAAGTATCTTGGTCTTCCTTTAATATCTAAAAGAATTACTAAGGCTGATTGCATTCCACTTTTCAACAAGATCACCTCTGCATTATCTTGTTGGGACAATAGGAGTTTGTCTCAGAGTGGTAGGCTAGTTATAATTAAGTCTGTTGTTTTTCCCTCGTTGGTATACTGGGCCAGAACCATTATTCTACCTGTTAAAATGTTGCAACTAATAAGGTCTGCTATGATTAGATTTTTTTGGACAGGAAGTATTCATAACAGGAAGATTGTGCCTTGTTCCTATTCTAGAATTGAGACATCATTGAAACTTGGTGGATTGGGAGTTATAAATATCAGGAAATGGAATACATCTGCTATTAGTAAGCAATTTGATGCCCTCATAAATAATAAGAAAAGTTTGTGGGTTAGTTGGACATGGAAACACAGCATTAAGAATAAGCATTTTTGGACTATGGATACTCCTCAGAGCTGCAGCTGGATTTGGAGAAGTATGTTAAATCTAAGGCATGTTTTCCTCCCAATGATTCTTTATGCTGTGAATTCTAATATGCCTGTTAGTTTTTGGCATGATCCATGGGTTAGAAATGGTCATATCCTTTACAATGTTTGTGATCATGCACAGATGATACAGTCTGGAATACATCAAAATGCATTAGCTAATGACTATCTTCATAATGGCAAAATACTGTTACCAAATACCAGTAATCAAGTGCTAAAGCTGATGTGGGATGATATACATCAGCATTATTACAGTGTGAAGCAGGATGCTTGTGTTTCATGGGATAACAAGCCTCACACTGTCAAAACTGTTTACAATTACATTACTGATAGTGTACCACTTATAGCTGCTAAGTGGTACAATGTGATATGGAATACTGATTCAACTTCTAAAGAAAATTTAATGATGTGGAAAGTCATAAATCAGGCCTTACTAACAAGAAGTGTTATCAGTAGCTTTGGAATGGTTTGTTCCAACTTGTGCTTAATCTGTCAACTACATGATGAGACAACTGAACATCTTTTTTTTGGTTGTCCTGCTTTACAGTTCATTATTGACAGGATATGTAGTATTTCTGGATATCACTTAACTGGATCAACAACTAGTACTCTTTGGCATTTAATCTATAAAGCAACTAAGTGGAGAAAGGAGCAAGATAGAGCACTTGCTGTTGCATTGAAAATAAGTATGTGTGTGATCTGGACAGAGAGGAATTCAATGGTTTTTGACAATACTAGAAGAACTGATGCCTTAATATGGAAAGATATCAAGTCTCGTACTCATTCTCAGCTTGTTTTTAGTGTTGCTGTTTTCCCTCCTTCATTGGTTGATGCTTGGGGATGAGGTTGATGTTTATGTTGTTTTTTTATTTATTTGTTTTTTTTCTTTATGTTGTATCTTTTTATTGTATTGCAATAAAACTGGTAGGGGCCCAGTTAACCCCGCTGGCTTTGCCAAAAAAAAAAAAAATTATTATTATTTAAATTCAATTTTTAACCAATTTAAATTCCAAGTCAACATTAATTTATCTCCCCAACCTTTATTATTAAATTTAAAAAAATCTATTTTAAAATATTAATATAAATTTAAGTAAATACTTAAATATAATATATACTAATTAAATTAAATTTTTATTAAATTAGATCTTATTATTAAATGTATTGTGTATTAACTTTATTTTTATATTCTTAAACAAAATATAAATAAAATCTTAAAAATTTACATTTTTCTCAAAACTAATTTATAAGTTAAATTTTCCAAAATATATTATTTTAAAAATCTAAATTTTATATAATATTTTAAAATCAGTATCTTTTAAAACCCATATATTTCATTTCAAACTTTGGAATCGTTTTAAATACATAGACCAACAGTACCCGTATATAATTTTCTATCCTATGGTCAAGTGAAATGGATCTTTATCATTTCAATCCGCAAATTAAATTTTTGCGGGTATATATCATTTCAACCCGTAGGGAATTCTAAACTAAAAGGGAACTTGTAGAGTGAAAACAAATGTGATAATAATAAAAATATCAACAACATGCATACAACATCAGTAACAAATTTAAATATATACAATAGGATATCGTGTCATATCCCAAGTGAACAGTTACAGATAATGGCATATCATATACAACAATTATAAAATTAACATTTAAATTTAGAGGCATATTTCAATTGTCCTTTCAAGTGAAATCAAATTTAATAAAAATAAGAATGTTAATCTAGAGCGATTTCTCACCTTTCGAGGCTAGAGATATTTGACAATGAAATGAGTTACGAATCCAAGCACGAATTCCAAAGCAAAGCAAGATTGGCATGAATTTGACGACAAAGCTGATAAATCGGAATCGATGAGAGCAAATCATATTAGCTTGATATAAGCTGAACAAAATATATGTTATAATTTTTCTCTAAAACCAATTTTTTTAAATATATATTTAAAATAAAATATATATAACTTCAAATCAATATTTAATTCAAACACATAAGAAATAAAATCTTCATATATATTGGTATATTGAAAACCAACTCATCTATACTTATATAAACAAATATATATATATATATAGACTAATAAATGAAATTTCTTATATATTTACAAGTTATTCTTAAATTACGTTCATCTGAATTCATTATTCTTAAATTTACAAGTTTCCAATTTCTTATAAATTTCATAAATCGCTTACATCAAATTTCTTATTTTTGTTTTTAGAAGTTTCCACTTATTAATATAGCCGTTCATTTCATTGTAGTAATTGAAATTTCTAATTTACAAAAACCTAAGAACGAAATACTGGGTTCCATTTTCAAATCATTTCAAAATAAAAATATATATAACATATCTCTTATTTATCCAAATCCTTTTTAGAAATTTAAAATTAAGATTAGTTATTAAAACAAGTGTGTAGTAAAACTATTACAGTGGCCTTCCTACTTTAAAACTTGAAAATGAACGTCGATGATGTGTGCACTCATCAACGAAATTATTTCCTAGCGACAGAGAGGGGATTATAGATCTTATTTCCTTTAAAAGTTATTTTTTTTAATTTTCATTCAAATCACATTGAAACATTTATATCAAAAAATACTTCCAAATAATACTAATATTATATTCCAAAATCTTTTGAAAGAAATTTTCAAAGTCCCAGAACTTAAATTATAATTCCAATTTATATTTACTTTACTTGTAAATCCTATTTTACAATCAATGTTTATAAAATTTCACTACCTAACTAACAATATATTACATCCAACAGTATTATTTACAAAAGTTATCCTTTTATACGTAGAATTATTCACATACCTATGTTTAAAAACAAAAATTATGCCAGTCTGCCTTATTTAGTGTTTAGAAATCCCTATCAATGTCGCAGCGTCTTATGTACCGATTGGAATTTATAAATACTAAGCAAAACAAATTTACACAATATAAAAAACTTTTATAACATTAACAAATATGCTCTTATATATATATATATACACACACACACACACACACACTCAACAACTCTTTCTAGGATGTCAGACCCCACAAAGCTAAGGTTATCACTAAAGCAAAGCTCAATTGATACCAATGTAATGACCTGCATTTTTGGACAGTTTAAATAGATGAAAAAACACACACGTCAGACTCAAACCACTTAAAAGGGCAGATTGTTATGGGGTAAATAAAAAAAAGCGGAGAAAGAAACAAACAAACACAGAATCTCACAGTGGAATGACAAAAGATAATAATCAAATAAACTGTTCATGAAGCTATTTACAAATAACATTTTATTACAATTTTACAATATAGAATCAGAGTTACATACAATATAAATAAATAACAATGCAGCCGAATAACATGATGTGGTGGTATGGATATAATAAAGGCGTTGCTCATGTCCTCCTTAACGCATTTTATATATTCCCATAGTCTATACAGTACTATAAGCTCCTCCATGAGGTTTACCCAGAGGGCACACCATAGGTATGGTACAAAACAAACTCGTAGAAGGAACGATAGCACATGTGAACATGGCACTCGAGGCAACGCCACGTAGAACTGTACTGTTTTGCAGAACCGGTTGGCGGTAATGCATAGTAGCTACTACCGCCCACCTTGAAACACACTTCCATAATCAAATCAAGGGGTGGCCACCATATCAATCACAAATTCATAATATGGTATCAAAGAAGCATGTCCGACTGGAGGTGCGACCTTACTTGGCCTAGGTATAGCTCATGTTTTAGTAACATCTAAGCTGACTCACGGGAGTTAAGTCCAGTAAATACCTCATACAGAATCGAACACCAAACCATCCTACTTCATTCTAAAATCTCCACCACGTACACAGTTGCTAAAGTGGATTTCGGTATTGGCACAGAGTATGACAATATCTGATCCCGGTCTGTTTAACAACCAAACGCTTATTTCACGCTGGATGGTTCTTTTAAATTTCCAAAACCGTTTCATATATCAAAATATCATATTCTCAAAACCATATCATTTTCAAAATCATATTAATCTTCGAAATTATATCACATTTGAAATGAAATCATTTTTGAATTCATATTTTCAAAATAGATTAAATCCTCGTTTAAAATCATCGTATTCCTCAAATATGTCATTTAAATACCTACTTATGTTATCACATCATTTAATCGAATTCTACTTAAAAATCAAGCATTTAAATATATAATTTCCACTTTATAAAACATGAAATTCAGAAAATAATTTAAATAGTTTAAAATAGTTTTAAAAATACTTTAAAATAGATTAGAACGAATTAATATAGTTTAAAATAGATTAAAATGGATTAATATAGTTTAAATAGATTAAAATAATTTAAAATAGTTTAATATATTTTAAAATAGATTAAAATAGATTAATATAATTTAAGATATAGTAAAATAGATTAATTTAGTTTAACATAGATTAAAATAGATTAAATAGATTTAAAACAGATTAAAATGGGTTAAAATACTTTAAATAGATTTAAAATAGATTAAAATACTTTAGAATTTCGATTTAAACCAATTTCCAATTCCAACCTTCAAACTAGGATTTTCAAAGTAATTCAATTTATATAAATCAATTTCCTTCAAAATTTCATTTAATCCAATTCAAGATTTAAGAGTTTTAAAATCGTTAAATTTAACTAGGCCGGTGTATGTACATAATTTTCTATCCTATGGTCAAGTGATACGGATATTTATCATTTCAATCCGCATAAATTTAAGTCTATAGGTATATATTATTTCAACCCGCAATCCCAAATTCCAAATCAGTGAAAATCGCTTGGGTCTATCATTTTAACACATAAAGATTTTCTCCTATTCTATATGATCGTTCGTGTATGTATCATTTCAACCTATAGAGATTTTTTAATAATAACTAAGGGAACTTGTAGTGTTATAAAAATATAAATATAACATCAAATCATCCAATATCAACAATCAAACATACATCACCATCATCACCCAAATCAACTAATAAACATCAATAGATAACTGATTATCACTAACAGGTATTAAATTGCAATTAAATTAAATATTAAATTAAACGATGATTAAATGCAATAAAAGTTTAATTTAACTAGAATGACAATTTAAATATACCAAACATCAACCAATCAATTTTAAATCACATCATAAATTCAA
Source organism: Allium cepa (assembly GCA_030765085.1). Lineage (NCBI taxonomy): Eukaryota > Viridiplantae > Streptophyta > Magnoliopsida > Asparagales > Amaryllidaceae > Allium > Allium cepa. The sequence continues at coordinate 696,219,233 of CM060929.1, read as the reverse complement.
TTTAACTAACATAAGATAATTTAGTAGTTGTGAGTGGGTTAAAACACTCACTTTATGGATTTTCCTTTTCTAATCAGATTTGGATCCGCTACTACTTCCTCCTTTTGATTTGTTTCCTTGCTATCTAATCTTCTGTTTTTTATAGAAAGTTTTGGAAGAGACAGAGAAGTTTTTATAGGTCTGGATTTGAAGAAAAGGATTTGGAAAAAAAAGAATGTTTGAAAGAGAAGAAGAAAATTTAAAGAAGATGAAGAATTGAAAAAGAAAAGGAAGCTTTGAAAAAGAAGAAGAAGATTTGAAGAATAAGACAAAGAAAATGGAAGCCTTGAAAAAAAGAAGGAGATTTGATTAAGAAGAAAAAAAATGGAGGATGAAAATGAAGAGAGACAGAGAAAAAACGAGATGAAAGTTTTTTGGAGGAATGAAGCTACAGAGGATGAAATTTGAAAAATGAAATGAGGCTACGGGGATGAAGATGGAAACAAATGAAAAGCTAATACAGTATATGCAAACAAACAAGTAATTGAAATAAAGTAAGAATATAAACAGCCTTAAAATGGTAGTATTGAAAGAGGTAAAGCAAAGAAATAAATATATGAATAAGGATAAAAATAAATCTTTTGTTCTTTAATATGAAGCTTCAGAAGAAAGAGTTGCTAATGCAAGGAAACTACAAGAACTAATAACACATGAAAAAATAAACTTCGGAAATGGAGAATAGTAAATGCTACTTAGATGGCACTAAAATTAATTTGGATGTTCACATTAAAAATAGAAAAAGAAAAAGGAAGAAACCTTCAGGTAAAACATTTGAAAGGAGCAAACGAACAAACGTTAAAAAAAAAATTAGGCAATTATTAATTAATAAGAAACGAATGGGTAGTCTAATAATTAAATGGATGTTGAAATGAAACATAACGGAGAACTTGAAAATGAAAAGAAAGAGAATGTGGATGTGATAATAAATGCAAAGTAGATGAAGGGACCACTTATAAACTATAAACAAACCTTTGGGATCCAAATTTCAAATTTACTCCTATTAATTCACTTAAACAAACCCAAATATACACATATTTGTTTTTTAATTCTTATTAAAACATTCGTTTTACGTTAATATATGTCCATACTCCATTAGCGCAATCAATCAATTAACAATCAATCAATCAATTAATCTATTCATTTATTTATGTTACTCAAACCAATTTTTTAATTAATGGATATATGCATTATAAAATGATTTACTTTACTTTTTAATTAATGTAACGGTCACATTAATGCTACGAATTTATAAGTTTTAACCATATGTGAAATGGAAAAATAAATATACATGAACATGTGTAATTAATGTACAATTGTTAATTAAAGATAATTCTGATTGATTCCACAACATTTACACAACCGTGAACCCTATGATACATTTTGAAATTCGAATATTAATGTGTATGTGTGTGTGTATTATCCTAAAATTCAATTTTTTTTTCCAAAATCATACATATTCAAAATGAAAGTTTTATTTTTATACATCTAAAAACATGCAATTATCTTAACTAAAATGTTCATTCCATATTAACACAAAATGCAAGTTTTTATATTAACTCATTCATTACAATTTCATTTATATTTCCTTTTAATTGAAACGTTTCAATTAATCTAATTCCAATTCATTTCATTACTATTTCAACAAATTCTAATTATTAACACTGTTTTCTTTTCATCTATACCAATTAAACATGTTTTATAAAATTTCATATACAACAAATTTATGCACTATTTACAAAGTAAACGTTTTTATCTTATTAAAAATCAACTTCTCCAAGATGCATTTCAAGTAACAAATTATGTTATTCTTTCACTAAAACATCCACTCCATCTTTTATTCAAATTGAACATTTGTTATTTCGGTTAGAAGAAAACATATAATTTATTCTTTTCAAGTTAAATCTTAAATTTCATTAAAATCTTTAACTTAATTTTATTTAAAATGTAAGTTCTTATGTTGAACTTATTACTTACAATGCACTTGTCTTTCCTTTTCAATTAAAGGATTCCAACAACTATTATTGCAGTTTATATTCAATATTAGATTTCAAACGAATTCTCATTATACCACAACTATTTACTGTTCATTTCATATTCCAACATTTATTTCTTAAATTACTCCATTCTTATATTAACATCTATTATTGCAATCAATCATTACCCTATGGACATAGTTAGCATTGGTTTATATCTTATTACATTAATATTTTCTAATTTCATCTTAATTTACATTAATGTAATATTTAATTACATTTAGTCGCAATGTATTCCAAATTAAATTCGATAGATTGATTAAATAGGTAACATATAACAATTGTCACATTTTCTTACTTTAATCACACTTATAAGTTTATTATCTTCAAATAAATGTTATAACTACTTACACCACCCTTATTTTTTTTAATTATAATGGATTACATATTATTTCACCAATTAATTATAACATTTAATTTATTCCCTTATTTACCGTTTATAACTGATTATATTTCAATGTATTAATTAACTATTGTTACAATTTGCCAATCCAAACACATTTCCAAGTTTACCGTTAGTGAACAAAACAAATAACTTCACATTGATTTTATCTTCTTATTTACAATTTTTAACCAATGTAACTTTATAATTTATTACAATTATTTGAGATTTCATTCAATTAGTCATTTATTATATTAAATTTACATTACTAAACCTTATTTCTTTATTTACAACCTATAACTAATTTTAATTTTACAATCATTTTAATTAATTGGACATACATTAAAGTAGTTATCAATTTTCTTGAATCAACATTTTTAACATTACATTTTATTTATTTCTTATTAATAAACCACAAAATTTAATTTCTTCCAATGTTAAATTATAAAATCTTACTGAATTCAATATTTAAGTATCGAAAATTATGGGTCGTTACAAGATTCAATTATTTAAACAATTTTAAATATTAAATTTAACAATTTACATATCAAATAAATCACTATATTTGAAATAAAATTTATTCTAACTTATGAAATTTAACTTTTTAATATTTAAGATCATTACATCCTCCCATCCTTAAAATAATTTCGTCCTCGAAATTACCAAGTAAGAAAAATGCCACTAAACCCATTAACTTTTTTTAAAAATTAGTTGAAACTTATTATAAAAACTTTTCTAAGTCTTCAAATCCATTCGTAGTTATTAAATAATACTATTTCAAAAATCAACTAATATCGTTTCAAGTTATAACTCAAAATCAATTTTTTTAGCTATTAAGATCTTTCCCAAATTCTCAAAAAAAATTTATCGCCTTAAATTTACAGAAAATTTTGCCGATGTCTCCTTTGCGTGTTTGATCATAGTAAAGTCGTAATATATATATATATATATATATATATATATATATATATGTCACAAATATACATCTCATCTTCGAGGATGAGGCATTCCATAGGGAAAAAATATATAAGATATGTAATCCGTGATATATAACTTTTTTTTATATGCACGAGCATATACAACGAATATAGCGTGAAAGCAAGCTCCAGATGTAAAGAATACGCGATCCGCACCTATGTAACACTCAACAATTAATGAGAAAGCATATAGATAGTAATATCAATATATAACATGAACCAATACAGTAATTATATACAAACATGGCAAATGCAACAATTACAACAAGAGAAACCATCAAACAACTAATATTCATCCAATTAATTCATAATCATATCAATTTGCATTTTCTAATGTCAAAATTTAATTTATTAAAGCATGTACGATGTACATATGTCATCCGCATGTAAAACCATATCTGATTGCTCGCTCGGTCACATAATTTCACTTCTAAACTAGTATCATTCACAAGACCACTCTAGTGCGGACTCAGATTCGGTTCCTTCATTAAAAAACCATCATTCTACTTGCATATCCATGTACTATGATAGAGAACATCAGAATCAGTCAAAAATCCATATCCAGAGTTCGGTATCAAGAAATCGAGTGAAAAATTCCAAATCGGATCGGTGTAAATCACCTCGAAATCGTATATTCGAATCTGGATCAAACATTTATGCGAATAAAATAATAGACGTACAACTTACATATTTACTCCAATTGGTTTCTTATTATATCTCATTCTTATTCCCGATACTTTTATTTGCATTCAATTCTTTTTACTTTCATTTAATCCGCATTCACTTTAAAATCAACTTCAACTATTCATATTCATTTCACTTAAATTTAGTACATTAATATTCACTTAAATTCAATTTATATTTAACAACATTTCGTTTCATATACAATTTATTTAGTATATTTCTTTTAATACTAACAATGTTTGATTAACCATTTCATAAAATTATTTGCTTAAGTTTATATATAATACTTCTTATTTTTATTTCACTTTACAATTTAAATTCATATTTATTTCTATCAAACAACATTCTAAACCATATTCAATTCTTTTTTCAACGTAAAATGAATTGCATTTATGACTTAAGTTCAATTTCATTTCAAAAGTCAAAATCAAATTTAATTTAAATTTTCTTAAGTTAAACTCATTTTATTAACTTTGTTTATTCAACTTTACTTAAGTTAATTCTTTTATTTCATATCTCAGATTCAAATTTCCTTTTGTTTTCTTAGCCAAAATGTTTAACCATTTTAAAATTTGGTTTTTTGTTCAAATTCATGAGTTGTAAAATTATTTCTTATCTATACTATTTCCAAATTATAAATTCAAAAACTATTTTTATATTTATCAAATTATACTTGGAATTTTTTACAATCAAAACTCGTTTTATCAAAACAAAACTTCAATAGAGAATTATTAAGGTAGAAATTCATCACTTAGAAACTCAAAAATGAATACTAATGATGCTGAAGTCATCACCCGAATTATTTTCCAGTGACTAGAGTGAGTTTAGTGGTTTATTTATCCCTTTTTTTCTAAATCCTTTCTTTATAAATCATATATTTATGAACTTATACTTATATATAATTCACTTATCTCACCTTGGTTCATATCCAACCATTTTTTATTTGTTTATCTTTGTTTATATCACAATAACAACAAATTTATATTGTAACATGTTATCCCGCCTTTTGGCAAGGCCGTGACACCAAAAAATTGACTAGAAACTAAAGATAGTTCATCTCAAAGATTGGTTATACATCGTATCGCCATGGATGTCAACGAATTTTGTCCGAGCCCGAATCAGGCTACAATTAACAAGACACAATAAGCAATGCCATGGAAACCAGCATTCCAAATTTCAAGTCAATCCGGTCTGTATGCTCAAGTTATGATCGATGCAAGTTGAAGGAAATAACCTCATTTTCGTATCTATCAGTGTGCCATTCTTCGAATCGATCATTTTTCGTGTCCATCGTCGCGTCATAGTTCGCATCGATCTACTTCGTATCCATCCACAAGCTTTAGTATGTATCGATCGATTTCGTATCCATCAACAGGTAGTACGCTTTGTATCGGTCGTTCTATGCCAAATTCGTATCCGTCGAGGAGGCACTTGGTCGAATCCACCAGATAGCCTTGGTCCGTATTCAGTTGACCTCACTTCGTATCCATCACAAATGACACTAGTTCGTATCGATCGAGTGGAGGTAACTTCCATCGATACGAACTATGCCACCTCCATCGATACGAAGTGGGCACGCTGCGAATCGATACGAAGTACACGTTATTGATGGATTCGAGCTATGCGATGGCTATCGACCTGAACAAGGCAATGGTCATCGATACAAACGAGGCAAAGTTCATGAATGCGACACGGTCAACCCGGAGCAAAAGGCGGATCGATGCGAGGAGCGCGAGCCACGTCGCCGCGTTGTCATGTGCTACCATCGAGTCGAAGAGATCGGTTCGAATTGATCGATTCGAAGCAAACAGCCAACCGAGAAACTCCATCTCGTATCGATTATAACTCAAGATCCACAGGTCCAAATGCTATGAAATTTTCACAGGAGCTTAAGCTAAAGAACAATCCTGCCAATTTTCAGCTCGATTGGATCATTTTTTGATCGATACGAAATTGTTTCATATCGATCACAGATCGAGTCAAAACTTAGTGGGGTCGATCGCATGGGCCCACTCACATGCCAAAGAAGTCTCCAGAAGTTTGAGTGCGATATCATCCTCCTACACATATAAATAGCCCCCTGAAGCCTATGGAAAAGGGGATCTTTTGGTTATTCAACGTCCAGACTCTATCGAATTCAAGTCTACATCTTACCATCACCGTTGTATTCAAACTTCAGAGCTATAAACTACTGTAACCTGCTGTAATAGATTGAAATCATCAAGTGAATCAATTATGTCATAAAGTTCAGAGTGGAAGTAGGCAAGATCGCCGAACCACTATAAAATCTGTGTTGTTTACTACTTTCTTTTTAATTTTTCTGAGTGATCTTCATATTTGTTATTCATCTGAGATCTGTGATCGTGAATTATCAACTATCGAGTGTTTGTGACTAATTTTGACGTAAACATTTTGGTGCTTTCGCTGGGAATTGAACTCAGGAGTTCTGTCAGTTGAATTTGAAGGTTTAAAAATTCAGATCCGAAGAGTCATGACAAGGCAATCTAGTAGAATGCAGAGACTAGAGAGAAGTCAACACGAAGAGAGTCAAGGGACTTCCTCAGGAGCGAACCAAGCTTCAGTCTTCATCATCAGGGGTGAGATGGAGGCAATGATGAGAAGACAAGAGGAAATAATCCAGAATTTGTTTCAACAGATTGGGCAACTTGGAGCACAGAATCAAGGAGCAGATGGAGTTCAGAACGGAGCAGGACCTTCTGAGGCGGCACCAGAGCTAGGGGGCACTCGCCTGGAGCACGCTGACCCAATACCAACAAGAGCATCGGGTGGATTCGAACAATACAGCATTGGCAGAGAAGAGGAAGCTCATCCAGGAGAACAGATTCCAGAATTCCCTCGTGAACTCAGGGGGCAGGTCAAAGGCAATGGACGAGGACTACAATTAGGAAACAATGACAGGTTGGTGGAGATGGTCAGACGGGCTATGAGAGGCGGATTGGTAAACAAAGACTTGGAGGATGTGAAGAGAAGTCCTTTTAACACAGCAATCAGGTGAGCTAGGAACCCATCGGATTTTAAGCTACCATCATTGGATATGTATAATGGGAGGACAAACCCTACGGTGCACTTGAAAAAATATATGAGGCATATAGAAGTACTGGGGGCATCAGAGGAGGTCATGGCACGGTGCTTCCCATTGTACCTGGCGGATATGCGGCATTATGTTTTAGGCAGCTGGAGAGCGGATCTATCGCGACATGGAATGAGTTGATTGAAAGGTTTATAAGGCAATTCAGGGTCCACATTTCGAGACCCAAGAATGTGATGAGTTTGGCAGCACTGAAGCAAAGAGCTTGGGAGTCTTTGAGAAATTTTTTGACACGATTCAATGCAGCTGCAACATCGGTGGATCGACGGGATCCATCCATGGTCATGATGGTAGCCGTATCGGGCATAGCTGATGGCATGGAATTCAAGAATTCACTAACAAGAGATCCCCCTATGGATCTAGGGGAATTTTATCATGTCATCGATACAAACGAGGCGAAGTTCATGGATGCGACACGGTCAACTCGGAGCAAACGACGGGCCTATGTGAGGCGCGTGCGCCACGTCGCCGCGTTGTCATGTGCTACCATCGATTCGAAGAGATCGGTTCGAATTGATGGATTCGAAGCAAATAGCCAACCGAGAAACTCCATCTCATATCGATAATAACTCAAGATCCACAGGTCCAAATGCTACGAAATTTTCATAGGAGCTTACGTACAAGCTAAAGAACAATCCTGCCAAGTTTCAGCTCGATTGGATCATTTTTTGGTCGATACGAAATTGTTTCGTTTCGATCTCAGATCGAGTCGAAACTTGGTGGGGTCGGTCGCGTGGGCCCACTCACGTGCCAGAAGAAGTCTTCCAAAGTTTGAGCGCGATATCGGCCTCCTACACCTAAAAATAGCCCCCTAAAGCCTATGGAAAAAGGGATCTTCCGGTTATTCTGTAACGACCCGATATTTTCAACCATTCGCATCCGCACATGTCGGACTTGAATTGCTCAAAATACCGCGTTGTAAATAAAATTTGGCAAATCTCAGAATATACAATAAGTACATAATCACAGATCACAGACACAGAGTATTCAATAATGCAGCGGAATTTAAAAGAAATAGTAGTTCATGAAGCTACTATATAAAAATAAGATACATCAGAGTTAAACATGATACAACAAAAAGTAACAAGATACATCAGGTACAAATCAGAATACATCACTGAAATCACTGGATACAGAAAGCAAAATAGATGGCTGGATCTTCAAGGAAAGCTCCAACTCCGAAGGTGAATCTTGAATGCTAACCCACTCAATCTGACTCGAGCGTAAAGCAAAACACAAAACACTCGAGTCAGGACATAAATACTTATGAACTATAAATCAACTCAAATGAACAGTAACAAAAATGCATCAGTAACTTAAAGGATGCTTGGGATCGCCCATCCTTTAAGGATCCGTTAAACTATTTACTATGTAGTAATATTGCGCTATTATAATAATGTCTACAGTAAAATAAACATACTTTTAAATAGCGTTCCGGGCTACCCATATCACCCTTCACACATAATAGTCCCAGTAGTCCATCCAATATCATGCCATCTCCACTCCGGGTGACTGTCAGAGGATACCACACGGGCTACGGGAGAAAAACAAACTCGTAGTAAAGGCTCGGTATGGTAGGTGACACGGCACACAAGGCAATGCCAGGGTAGATATACCAATTACGCACACGGGCTGGTGGTAACGCAGCAGCCACATACGCCCACCTCGGAACACACTCCCATATCAAAATCGGAGGATGGCCATCTAATCAATCACCAGTAAGAGTATATTATCGAAGGAATGTGTCCGATAGGAGGAATGACCTCACTTGGCCCGAGATCGCTCCTGTTTTAGCCACCTTATGCCAACCCACGGGAGTTGGGTCCACGTAATATACCTCACGAACGTCGCCACCATCCTACTTCATTCTGGAATTTCCACCGCGTACACGGTTGTTAAAGTGGTTTTCGGAGTTGGCAGAGAGTATGACAACTTCCGATCCCGGTCACTTTAACAACCAAACGTTATTATAACGCCGTGCTCATTTCAAAATAGTTTATACTTTAAAAAAGATCAAATCATTTCATTTCAAACTATATTTCTTTCAAAATAGTTTATACTTCGAAACCAAAACCATTTTTATTTCAAAACTATTTATTCAATCAAAATAGTATACTTCAAAACCAAAACATTTCAAACATATATTCATTTCAAAATCATAATATTTTCAAAGTATAACTCTTTCGAAACCAAAAATACTTGAAACAATTACACTTTGAAAATCATAACATTTCAAAATCATACATTTGAAATCATCGGATATTCATTTAATTCTTTACATTTTACAATTCATTCAATTAATCCCAAATTTTCAATTTCCAACTTAATTCAATTCAAACCATCGGTTTCAATTAAATTTCCCAATAACCATTTCAAATCATATCATTTTCAAATATAGATTTGATCCACAATTAAACTATTCAATTTTTTAATAAATTTCAAAGCTTTAATATCCCGCATTTCAAAACTAAATTTTATAATTTCATATATCTCAAATCTAGTTTCATTATTACTTAGTTTTGAAATATTCATTTCATAAATCCAATACTATTTAAATAAACTCAATTTACAATTAAACTAAATATCCTTTCATACCAATATAAACTTCAAATATTCATTTATCAAAAGTACATATCATTCTAATTCATATTCTTTATCAAAATAAAGATCAAATCATTTCCAAACCTTATTATCAAATCATTATTTGAATTCAAATTCAAATACTCAAATTTAAATATCATTTTTAAATCAAATAAGTCATTCATTTGTTATTTCAAGTATCATTACAAAATACATTAAAAATTCCATTCAAAATTCATTTATCTCATTACATTTCATTCCATTTAACACATAACCAAGTAAACCTTACTTAAATTCAAATTCAAATTTAAATTCCTTAAAAATTCAAATTTAAATATTAAAATATATTCAAAACTTCTTAAATTTCACAATTAATCAATTTCCAAAATTTAAATCATTCAACACTTTAAAATATAACTCAAACAGTGTTAAAACTATAACATTTCAAACATTGTCAAATTATAGCAACGACAGCATTTATAAAGTGCTATCGTAGCTTATAGCTTCCAAAAATGGTTTATTTCAAGAATAACGGCATTTATAAAATGTCGTAATAGATATTTAGTTATTTCAAATATTGTTAGATTCAAAACAATAGCATTTAAAAATGCTGTCAAAAGACTATAACATTTTGAAAATGCTATGAATTCCAGATTTCATTTTTGCTTTTCAAAAAAAATAATAAAACTCCAAATTTTATTATAACTCAAAAATCATATTTCTAGACTTCAAAATTTCACATTTAAAATCATTTTAACATATGATTTAACACAACAAAATTTTTAGATCAAATATTCAATTTAAAAACTCCATTCATTTATTAAGTCAAAATTCACTGTTTATTAACATATAAATTAAATAAAACTTAAAATTTTACTTCAAATATAATTTTAAAACTTTAAATTTAATTTCCATTATTTATTTACATTTTAAAATAAAATTTAAAGTCTAAAATCTCAATTATTTCACATTTACGTACTCAAATTCACAATTTCAAGACTTAATATTTAATTTTCTTAAAACCATAAAATATATATTTTTAAATCAAAATTTCATACTTTTAAAAATACATATTTTAAAAAATATCATTTAAAAATATACCACGGGGTCTGTATATAATTTTCTAACCTAGGTCAAGTGATACAGATATATATCATTTCAATCCGTAGTTTACAAAGAAAACCCAGATTCTATCATTTCAAACCCGCAATCCCAAGTCAAATAAAATACAATAAAAATCGCTCAGGCCTATCATTTCAGCCCATAACGATTTTTTCCTAATCTAAAGTCCGTTTGGGTATGTATCATTTCAACCCATAGTGATTCTATTCTAACAGGGAACTTGCAGTGTGAATATATGCATAAACAATATAAACAATGCCAGTGTCACAATATAATGTCATATATCACATGTCGGGTGATAATTAACAGTTTTAACATGGTAATAACATGGCATAGCATATCATATGATCATCATTAACTTGCATAACATTTTATATTACTAAACACTTGTCATCAATTCACTATTTCATAAGTATAAATGTCAGAGTGAGAAAGACTCACCTTTTACGAAGCTAGAGACAAACAACACACACAAGAGCGATTCCAAAGGCACGACAAGCACGATTTGATTTGAATTGATGGAGACCCTTGTAAACAACACAAAATATAACATACATAAGCACAAACATAGATATCGACATACAAATATAATCAACAACTTTAGTTTGCAGAACAGTTGCAAAACAAGAGAGATGACCAAACCTTAGAAGCAAAAGACTTGCACACGACAACATAAGCTTGTCACATGATCAAATGGGCTTGCTCTCATTATACTAGGCTCAGCCTAGATGCCAACATGGCTCAGGTTTGGGTCAATATGGGTTCATATGGCTCGGCCTAACTTGGATATGAAGGAGTGGAAGTTGTGACATGAGAAATACAAAAGTCAAGGCAAGTAAGTGGATTTTTGGTGCAACTATAGGTTCGGCCTACCATGGCTTGGGCTTGGTCATGCAAGGGGATGGTCAGGTGGTGGATGGAGTGGCGGCCAGAGGTGGTGGAGGGACTGGTGGTGGCGGCCATGGAGGTGGTTTAGGTTAAAAATGAAGGCTATGGCCTTAAGGGTTTGGCTAGGCTAGTTTGGTGGAACTTTTGTGCAAATTTTGTGGTGCAACATCAACGGATGGTCATGGCTACTGTCTTGGTCAGAGGAGAGGCTTATGAGCTGTGGGAGATGATGGTGGAGAGGATGGTAGTGGTGGTGGTAGAGGCTAGGCCTAGCAAAACACAAGAAGGATCAATGCAAAAATCAATAGGAAAATCATAAAAACAAGAAGAAAGATGATAGAATTTACCAAATTTTTGTAAGACAAATGGCCATGAGTTTTTTTCTCAAGAAAGATGATAAAATTTACGTGAAAAGAGTGAGGAATGTGGCTGAAAGATGGAGTAGGGTACGGCCAAAGCATTGATGAATGGAGTTTGGAAAGTGAAAGGTCGGAATGCAAAAGGACTAAGGATACAAAAGATCTCAAACTCTTCATATATTCATTATTTCTTTTTAAATATTTATATAACTGAAAAACATATATAAATTCAGTTAAAATACGAAAATATAGTAAATAAACAAAAATAAATAAATTAATTATTAATTATATATAGTTTAATTAAATAAAACAGCAAAATTTGCAACTAGTCTTGAAAATATGAAAAATAAGTGCAATGAACTTGGGAAAATTTTTATGTACTTAAAAATATTTATAAATAAAGATAAGAACACAAAATAAAAAGAAAATCACAAAAATAAATAAATAAATTTTAATTTAAATATAGTTTAGATGAAGAAAATAGCAGAAAAAGGAAAACAGCCTTTTAAAAATAGGAAATTATCATAGTAAATTTTAGAAAAATTCTATTATCATTTCAAAAATATTTAAAAGTCAAAATATACATAATATAACATATTAAAACATATTAAAATAAAATATGACAAAGAAAAATAAAATTTATACAATTTAAAATAACAAAATTGCAAAATAAACAATTTATACTCAAAATTGAAATGTACATATCTTTTGCAGTTTAACTCCGTTTTCCACGAAACAAAAAGCAATGTTCAAGTTATTAAATATATTTTCATAATAAAAGATAGAATTTAAAATTTCAAACTTTTAAATTTTTAAGTTAAAAGTCAAAGTTTGACTATTTTGACCAAAACCAACATTTTCTGGAAATATTCAATTTATGCATGTTTGAAATTCTAATCCACATCAAAATCAACATTTATATTTAAATTAAAAAAATATATTAATTTTAATAAATAAAATAAAGTTTTTAAATTAGGAATTTAAATTAAAATTATTCAAATATACAATAATCAGAAAATACAGGGTTGTTACACTCCCCCCCACTCAAAACTTTTCGTCCCCGAAAAGGAATGAGGTACGGGAAAGCGCAGAAAAAGATTGAATGAAATAGTATTAAGACAAGATGACAAGAAGATTAAAATTATACCTGATAACTGTTGCTATAGGTAAGTTTAACAAGGTGGAGATGATCTTTCCAACATCCTCCAGAATCAAGAACACAAGCATGAAAAAAAATCTTTTAGAATCTGATTCACCCTTCCCGTTTAACCGACGGTCTATGGATGGCAAGCAGTGCTTAGATTCAAAGATGAGTACCAAAGATTATTAAAGATTATAGAAAGATTTCTAAACAGACTGGTATAAGCAATAACTTCTCATTCTGTAGCAAGACAAGGGAAATTAGGACAACCAAAAGATAGTTTGAAAAACAAAATAAGATAATAAATTTGAAACCATAAAATTTCAACTTAAACTGAAAATTAATTTTACATAAGTCAAATAAATCTTAAGCGTCTCTAATTTCATTATCTTATCATCCAATTATCTTAAATTAACAAATCCCTAAAATCATGTATTTGAAAAATCTTTTATTATACTCAAAATGTGCCAAATAAAATTTAATTCTTCTTCACTACTAATTAAAATTAAATTTATTCCTCTCAATATATTTTATCACCTATGTTAAATATACTCACACTCGTTGCAACTGCCTTAAATTTATTCTTAGTTCCTTTATCATCATTTTATATTGTAAATTATTCCATTACCCTTTTTCTTTATTTACCTCTGTTAATCCTTTTATAACTTAAATTTAAGTATATAACATTTATAATAACCACTCAAATTTTATTTATAAAATCTTTTTTTTTATATTGTATATTATCCAATTACATATTCAACTTTTGAAAATTAAGGTAAGTTATATTGGAATGAAATTGTGTATTATACAAATAAAACTTTCTAATTAAATTATTTCAAGCTTGAATATTAATCCGAATCTTGAAATTATACTTAGAAATTATCTTTGAAGAAAAAATTTAGGAACTAAATTTCCGATAAATTCCAAACTATTTAGAGATAAATAAATGCTCATGTACTATATATATATATATATATCCATTCAAATTTAAATCATATATCAGCATATGTTATAAATCCATTCTTATTTTAGAAATTAAAATCAATTAAATTTTCCAAAAACAAAACTGTAGCAAGACTACAGAATTGTCTCTTCACTTCGAAACTCGAAAATGAACGTCGATGATGCTGCAGTCATAACCGAAATTATTTTCCAGCGACAAAGAGAAGAGCACTGAATTTAAATTTAAAATTCTTTGGGAACAAATTTCTATTCGAAAATACTTTAAATAATATTCCTTTAAAACTTTGAACACAAAGTTTGAAATCCATCGAAAATTAAATTCTCAAATTCTTGTTTTACATTCATTTTAAATTTCCAAATAAATTTATAACCATGTTTTATAGTTCAATTAGATATATGAAACAATAGAAAATGATATATAAAAAAAATATTATTTCTTAACAACCAATTCAAATAAAATTCATATAAAGATATATAATAAAGGTACAAAATTTATTTCACAAAAAATTATTTCATTACTAAATTTTAAAAACATATTGTGTCAGTTTGCTCTGTTCAAGTGTTTTGGAAAGCTTATCGATAGCGTTGATCAGACGAATCAATTAGAAACCCAAATCAACATCAACAACTCAAACAACACAATATATAAAACATTTTAAATATTTGTTTACAAATACACTTCAAGAACAATTTGAAGATAAGTTGGAAACAAAGACGAGATGATTAAATAACAGAATAGGAAGATGGATGAGCTTATATAAATCGCGGGCAACCTTAACCGGGTCAACCGTGACTTAAAGAATAAAATCGATGTGGATTTCTGGGGGTAAATAAACATTCGATCTCAAGAGATAGAATTTTAGGATAATAAGAGATACTAGCATCTAAACCGAGGATATAAAATATTTGGTGAATCGATGCTATTGTAAAGGAGTTTCACCCCTTTACAAATAAATTTGAGATTGACGGGACCGCCGACTCATTATAAAGATCATTTGAAGCGGAGTTATGGGATACTCCCGAATCAAATGAAGATGAATAGTGAGGGACACGAAATGGATTTTGAAACCGCAGGGAAAGTTCCAAAAATCAAAGGAATCGAGTCAAAAGGAAGAGATTCAAACTCGAATGAAAGTGATTCTGAAAATTCATGTACTCTATATGCTGAGTTTTGCCTAGAGCTACCAAAGCTCTGATACCAACTGTAACGACCCGATATTTTCAACCATTCTCATCCGCACATGTCGGACTTGAATTGCTCAAAATACCGCGTTGTAAATAAAATTTGGCAAATCTCAGAATATACAGTAAATACATAATCACAGATCACAGACACAGAGTATTTAATAATGCAGCGGAATTTAAAAGAAATAGTAGTTCATGAAGCTACTATATAAAAATAAGATACATCAGAGTTAAACATGATACAACAAAAAGTAACAAGATACATCAGGTACAAATCAGAATACATCACTGAAATCACTGGATACAGAAAGCAAATAGATGGCTGGATCTTCAAGGAAAGCTCCAACTCCGAAGGTGAATCTTGAATGCTAACTCACTCAATCTGACTCGAGCGTAAAGCAAAACATAAAACACTCGAGTCCGGACATAAATACTTATGAACTATAAATCAACTCAAATGAACAGTAACAAAAATGCATCAGTAACTTAAAGGATGCTTGGGATCGCCCATCCTTTAAGGATCCGTTAAACTATTTACTATGTAGTAATATTGCGCTATTATAATAATGTCTACAGTAAAATAAACATACTTTTAAATAGCGTTCCGGGCTACCCATATCACCCTTCATACATAATAGTCCCAGTAGTCCGTCCAATATCATGCCATCTCCACTCCGGGTGACTGTCAGAGGATACCACACGGGCTACGGGAGAAAAACAAACTCGTAGTAAAGGCTCGGTATGGTAGGTGACACGGCACACAAGGCAATGCCAGGGTAGATATACCAATTACGCACACGGGCTGGTGGTAACGCAGCAGCCACATACGCCCACCTCGGAACACACTCCCATATCAAAATCGGAGGATGGCCATCTAATCAATCACCAGTAAGAGTATAGTATCGAAGGAATGTGTCCGATAGGAGGAATGACCTCACTTGGCCCGAGATCGCTCCTGTTTTAGCCACCTTATGCCAACTCATGGGAGTTGGGTCCACGTAATATACCTCAAGAACGTCGCCACCATCCTACTTCATTCTGGAATCTCCACCGCGTACATGGTTGTTAAAGTGGTTTTTGGAGTTGGCAGAGAGTATGACAACTTCCGATCCCGGTCTCTTTAACAACCAAACGTTATTATAACGCCGTGCTCATTTCAAAATAGTTTATACTTTAAAAAAGATCAAATCATTTCATTTCAAACTATATTTCTTTCAAAATAGTTTATACTTCGAAACCAAAACCATTTTTATTTCAAAACTATTTATTCAATCAAAATAGTTTATACTTCAAAACCAAAACATTTCAAACATATATTCATTTCAAAATCATAATATTTTCAAAGTATAACTCTTTCGAAACCAAAAATACTTGAAACAATTACACTTTGAAAATCATAACATTTCAAAATCATACATTTGAAATCATCGGATATTCATTTAATTCTTTACATTTTACAATTCATTCAATTAATCCCAAATTTTCAATTTCCAACTTAATTCAATTCAAACCATCGGTTTCAATTAAATTTCCCAATAACCATTTCAAATCATATCATTTTCAAATATATATTTGATCCACAAATTAAACTATTCAATTTTTAATAAATTTCAAAGCTTTAATATCCCGCATTTCAAAACTAAATTTTATAATTTCATATATCTCAAATCTAGTTTCATTATTACTTAGTTTTGAAATATTCATTTCATAAATCCAATACTATTTAAATAAACTTAATTTACAATTAAACTAAATATCCTTTCATACCAATATAAACTTCAAATATTCATTTATCAAAAGTACATATCATTCTAATTCATATTCTTTATCAAAATAAAGATCAAATCATTTCCAAACCTTATTATCAAATCATTATTTGAATTCAAATTCAAATACTCAAATTTAAATATCATTTTTAAATCAAATAAGTCATTCATTTGTTATTTCAAGTATCATTACAAAATACATTAAAAATTCCATTCAAAATTCATTTATCTCATTACATTTCATTCCATTTAACACATAACCAAGTAAACCTTACTTAAATTCAAATTCAAATTTAAATTCCTTAAAAATTCAAATTTAAATATTAAAATATATTCAAAACTTCTTAAATTTCACAATTAATCAATTTCCAAAATTTAAATCCTTTAACACTTTAAAATATAACTCAAACAGTGTTAAAACTATAACATTTCAAACATTGTCAAATTATAGCAACGACAGCATTTATAAAGTGCTATCGTAGCTTATAGCTTCCAAAAATGGTTTAGTTCAAGAATAACGGCATTTATAAAATGTCGTAATAGATATTTAGTTATTTCAAACATTGTTAGATTCAAAACAATAGCATTTAAAAATGCTGTCAAAAGACTACAACATTTTGAAAATGCTATGAATTCCAGATTTCATTTTTGCTTTTCAAAAAAAATAATAAAACTCCAAATTTTATTATAACTCAAAAACCATATTTCTAGACTTCAAAATTTCACATTTAAAATCATTTTAACATATGATTTAACACAACAAAATTTTTAGATCAAATATTCAATTTAAAAACTCCATTCATTTATTAAGTCAAAATTCACTGTTTATTAACATATAAATTAAATAAAACTTAAAATTTTACTTCAAATATAATTTTAAAACTTTAAATTTAATTTCCATTATTTATTTACATTTTAAAATAAAATTTAAAGTCTAAAATCTCAATTATTTCACATTTACGTACTCAAATTCACAATTTCAAGACTTAATATTTAATTTTCTTAAAACCATAAAATATATATTTTTAAATCAAAATTTCATACTTTTAAAAATACATATTTTAATAAATATCATTTAAAAATATACCACGGGGTCTGTATATAATTTTCTAACCTAGGTCAAGTGATACGGATATATATCATTTCAATCCGCAGTTTACAAAGAAAACCCGGGTTCTATCATTTCAAACCCGCAATCCCAAGTCAAATAAAATACAATAAAAATCGCTCAGGCCTATCATTTCAGCCCATAACGATTTTTCCCTAATCTAAAGTCCGTTTGGGTATGTATCATTTCAACCCATAGTGATTCTATTCTAACAGGGAACTTGCAGTGTGAATATATGCATAAACAATATAAACAATGCCAGTGTCACAATATAATGTCATATATCACATGTCGGGTGATAATTAACAGTTTTAACATGGTAATAACATGGCATAGAATATCATATGATCATCATTAACTTGCATAACATTTTATATTACTAAACACTTGTCATCAATTCACTATTTCATAAGTATAAATGTCAGAGTGAGAAAGACTCACCTTTTACGAAGCTAGAGACAAACAACACACACAAGAGCGATTCCAAAGGCACGACAAGCACGATTTGATTTGAATTGATGGAGACCCTTGTAAACAACACAAAATATAACATACATAAGCACAAACATAGATATCGACATACAAATATAATCAACAACTTTAGTTTGCAGAACAGTTGCAAAACAAGAGAGATGACCAAACCTTAGAAGCAAAAGACTTGCACACGACAACATAAGCTTGTCACATGATCAAATGGGCTTGCTCTCATCATACTAGGCTCAGCCTAGATGCCAACATGGCTCAGGTTTGGGTCAATATGGGTTCATATGGCTCGGCCTAACTTGGATATGAAGGAGTGGAAGTTGTGACATGAGAAATACAAAAGTCAAGGCAATTAAGTGGATTTTTGGTGCAACTATAGGTTCGGCCTACCATGGCTTGGGCTTGGTCATGCAAGGGGATGGTCAGGTGGTGGATGGAGTGGCGGCCAGAGGTGGTGGAGGGACTGGTGGTGGCGGCCATGGAGGTGGTTTAGGTTAAAAATGAAGGCTATGGCCTTAAGGGTTTGGCTAGGCTAGTTTGGTGGAACTTTTGTGCAAATTTTGTGGTGCAACATCAACTGATGGTCATGGCTACTGTCTTGGTCGGAGGAGAGACTTATGAGCTGCTGGAGATGATGGTGGAGAGGATGGTAGTGGTGGTGCTAGAGGCTAAACCTAGCAAAACACAAGAAGGATCAATGCAAAAATCAATAGGAAAATCATAAAAACAAGAAGAAAGATGATAGAATTTACCAAATTTTTGTAAAACAAATGGCCATGAGTTTTTTTCTCAAGAAAGATGATAAAATTTTCGTGAAAAGAGTGGAATGTGGCTGAAAGATGGAGTAGGGTACGGCCAAAGCATTGATGAATGGAGTTTGGAAAGTGAAAGGTCGGAATGCAAAAGGACTAAGCATACAAAAGATCTCAAACTCTTCATATATTCATTATTTCTTTTTAAATATTTATATAACTGAAAAACATATATAAATTTAGTTAAAATACGAAAATATAGTAAATAAACAAAAATAAATAAATTAATTATTAATTATATATAGTTTAATTAAATAAAACAGCAAAATTTGCAACTAGTCTTGAAAATATGAAAAATAAGTGCAATGAACTTGGGAAAATTTTTATGTACTTAAAAATATTTATAAATAAAGATAAGAACACAAAATAAAAAGGAAATCACAAAAATAAATAAATAAATTTTAATTTAAATATAGTTTAGATGAAGAAAATAGCAGAAAAAGGAAAACAGCCTTTTAAAAATAGGAAATCATCATAGTAAATTTTAGAAAAATTCTATTATCATTTCAAAAATATTTAAAAGTCAAAATATACATAATATAACATATTAAAACATATTAAAATAAAATATGACAAAGAAAAATAAAATTTATACAATTTAAAATAACAAAATTGCAAAATAAACAATTTATACTCAAAATTGAAATGTACATATCTTTTGCAGTTTAACTCCGTTTTCCACGAAACAAAAAGCAATGTTCAAGTTATTAAATCTATTTTCATAATAAAAGATAAAATTTAAAATTTCAAACTTTTAAATTTTTAAGTTAAAAGTCAAAGTTTGACTATTTTGACCAAAATCAACATTTTCTGGAAATATTCAATTTATGCATGTTTGAAATTCTAATCCACATCAAAATCAACATTTGTATTTAAATTAAAAAAATATATTAATTTTAATAAATAAAATAAAGTTTTTAAATTAGGAATTTAAATTAAAATAATTCAAATATACAATTACAATAATCAGAAAATACAGGGTTGTTACATATTCAATGTCCAAACTCTGCCGGATTCAAGTCTACATCTTACCATCACCGTTATATTCAAACTTCAAAGCTATAAACTACTGTAACATGCTGTATAGATTGAAATCATCAAGTGAATCAATAAAGTCCTAATGTTTAGAGTGGACGTAGGCAAGATCGCCGAACCACTATAAAATCTATGTTGTTTACTGCTTTCTTTTGAATTTTTCTGAGTGATCTCCATATTTGTTATTCATCTGAGATCTGTGATCGTGAATTATCAACTATCGGGTGTTTATGACCAAATTTGGCGCAAACATAACACAAACAACAAATAATAATAATCAAATATTACCATTCACTAACAACGAAACACACTACATTAACTATAATAATTTCTAAAAAATTATTTATTTATATATAAAATATGATTTTGGTAAAATTATTTCATTTACCCACTTTCAAAATAATATTGTGTCAGTATGCCTCGTTCGAGCGTTTAGAAATCCTTATCGATAACACGATGTCCCACGTATCGACTAGAATTCATAAGCCACTTCAATAGATAAAGTAACATAATATAAAAAAATTATAATTACTAACAAATACGCACTCATATATATACACTCACATTCAATCTAGGGTGCTGCTGACCTAATCTATAATGGGTAACCTTACCAAAGCCTAGGTCTATGTAAAATCCTAAGCTTTGTTACCAACTTTTACGACCCGCAAATCCGACCCGTTTAGAGCTAACAATAAACCACACATATCCAATCCAATCCGAACGGAAAGACGGATAATCATGAGAAAGAAAGAGAGAAAGAAAGAAGAAGAGAAGAGAAGAAGAAGAAAAGGAAACTAAAACAATTACATAATTTCACAATCGTAGCGGAACAACATATGATATAATATCAATGATCTTTATAAAATAGAAACTATAATATGCATACATCCATTAGAGTACAACAGTCAATCATTAATCATCAGCTTGGAAATTTATAATAACATATCCCCGCAGATGTATGTAATTTAAAAAACAAAGTAGTGGAAACTAAACATATATGTGAATACGACTAAAAGACTTCCAGCTTCCTGCTGAAGCTCCGAAGCATCCAAATCTATATCTGTAAATACACTCGGTCTGACTTGAGTATTAAAAAGGAAGAACGCTCGGATCTGTCTGGTAAACCAGCATGAGAAAACACATCTTAACTATATTTATTTTAAAGTTACAAAAAACTTTCCTTTATCAAAACAAAGATTTCGTAAGACCACGCCCACACATAAACACGTATGGATTTTGACCTTACGATAACCAAAACATTTCATATCAAATCCTAATATATTATACTACTTTCTAGTACACAAATAATATCAATCATAGCTGAAATTGTTACATTATTATATTCCAGCATACTAGCCACAAATGCAGGTTCTACAAACAAAATGGCAAGCATGTAGTGGATAATGGATTTCCATACAAATGACCAGATAACGGGACTACCTTTCGGCAGTACATCTCTTGAGGAATGTACCGAGGCATAGAACATCTTCCATCTGCTAACACAAGACCGACCTACCTCTCTCACTGGATAGTACCGAATATGTCATCACCCTGGTTGTTACCGACTTATCTAAGGGCCCTCACAACATTCGTCCACAATAATTTAAGCCCCGGACGTCAAAGCGAGAATAAATATATCTAGAAGGGGATGATCATATCCTAATGGTTGCGAACCACATATCCTTGTTGCATCTACCTTGTTTCGATCATTTTCGGGTGTGAGGCCAAAGATAACGATTACCTTTCACATAGCACATCATCTTTGAATACCACATTGCCATTCCATCGTTCACTTTTGATTTTCACATACATATAACCTCTGAGTATGTATGTCTCAGAGAAGGGTGTTAAGCTAAGAGAAGTTGCCTTCTTTGCCACTAAATAGATGTAAGTTTATAAAAGTCAACAATGCAATCTCAAGAATGCACTATCAGACATCCATCTATACAAGTTGTCCAGGAACAGGACAAACCGAAGGCACTTCTCCTGCCACATCCTGTCGGGAGTTACCCCTTGGGTTAAGTAGCGATTAGTCCTTGCATTGGATCTTTCATAATGAAGAGACCACTGATACTATATGTATATTGGTAGTTTATCCCCAAATGATCAACAAGCAGTCATTCATTACGAAAATCCCAAATATCAATATCTTCCAAACCTACAGATTCAGATGCATATACGTTGGTTCAAAGTGGTTCTCGGATAAATCCAACCCTAGTCTCTCCAGATTAATAACGATAAAGAGGCAAAATATTTGATAGTCGGTTATTTAGCTATCAAAGCAAACAATGATATTTAGCACCAAAAGCACTCAGTAGGCCCATTTAATCTTTTCTAACTTAAATTACTTTCCAAATATTTACTTCAAACTACCTTTTAAAAGATATATTCATAAACCAATTCAATCTTATTGATATATGAAAACATTTCCATAAACTTATATCAACAGTATAAGTATATTTCATAACACTACCATTTGAAGACATGCCAAATAGATTTCTATAATCATACAACTCCAGAGTTGGTATGCCTCCGGATGGGTGTTATTTATAGGAAGCAATGCTCCTGCACCACCAAGCCTTTAGTACGATCATAAGAAACGATTCGTGTATTTCACAGTGGAAGGTCAAAACGAATGTTGCGTAAAACATCATTACGACAACCCAAAAACGTTAGTATAAGGATTCATTTATATATATATATATATCCCATATACTATATAAAACATTTCCTTTCATAAATCATTTACTATAGCGACAGTGTTATAATCCATGCCTTCCTTCCTTCTCCGAAAACATCTATTACAACAATGAGTGTTGAAATCTTTGCTCCTTTACTTGTCATATTTTAAAACGTTACAAACCATTTAATTCCATTTAAAACCATTACTTACCAAAGCATGCCTTTTAAAAAGATAAATCATTTTTAAAACCATTACTTCATCAAAATATTTCTTTCAAACTTTCCTTTAAATAAAAATCCATACTTATAAAACTATTTTCATAAATCTCCTTTTGATTTTATAAAACTTCTATTTATAAAATTTCTTTATTTACAAAATTCTATTTATAAATCCATTCTTTTATAAAACTAATTTTACTATCAAAATCCATTTCTAAATCCATTTCTTTCAGAAATCAAATTTATTTATAAAATCCATTTATAAGTCCATTTACCAAATTAACTTCAAAATCATTTATAGAATATTTATAAATTTTGATTATAAATATATTTCTTTATATATAAAAATATCACCTTTATAAATCCTTCTTATAACTTATTCAAAAATCTATTTTCAAAATATTTTTGAAAACTATAATTTTTTTCATAACATCAAAAATAATAACTTTTTATTTCTTTTAAAAAAATTCCTTTATTTTAATAAATTAAAAATCATTGAAACATACTTATAATTCCAAAATCACTTCGAAATCCTTTCTAAATCAAATTCATCATTTCAATATTTCAAAGTATCAAAAAAAGGTACATTGCTACCATAGCACTAAATAAGTCAAATCATATCAAAGACATCAACATGACATCCAAAACATCATATATCAGCATATATATGAAAATAAAATCAACAATGGTGAGGAATCCTGTTAGATCCTTCCAACATGTCCCCTTACATCACAACGACATATAATCATAAAAAATATAAATCAACCGCTTCGATGCGGGATTCGTATACAAAGGGTCATCCACTCTTACGTGGGAATGTAATAGGATCTCATCCGCTCCAATAGAAGGGAATATATCCAAACCAACTAATATATATAGTATACCATCCAAAAAAACATCAATCAACATATATAAATTTATTCCCCCTTATATAAAAATATAAGCAGGCCGAGAGTGAGTTAACTCATATAAGTGTCAAAAATCGCCTAAGCGCTTTGGTTTGAATTAAAATTGAATGGTCATTCATTTTAACTCAAAATTCCTACTAGCTTCGAATACGTTCAATCCAATTCCATAGCGTAGTGCTCGTTGATTCGAACGCAATGCAACTCGTCGCGCTTGAAACGAACCACGTACGAATAACTTATGAATTTGTTTATCATTCGATAATTAAATTATATAATTAACTTAACAAAAATATATTTAAACTTTTACATTCCCCTTTTCTTCCCTCCAGGCCGCATGCTACTTCCAAGCACTCTCGCGAGAACTTTTTTATTTTATTTTCGCGAACGCGAACCACACCAGTCACCAGAATGACGATCGTTGCCGACCGCCCATACACTCGCCACCAGCACCGCCAGCCTGCAGGCCTCCACCACCCAGCGCTGTGCACATATGCGTGAGCATCTTGTTCGCCGAGCCCATGACTTGCATATGATTGTGGGTCGATTTCAGCCGCCTTTGCTCATTGTTCGACGATTCGACCGTTGGTTAGCTTCGTATGATCATGCTCTATATTTTCCTAGTTGAAGTCGTTGGCTAAATCGGCTCCTAGAAGCTCCGATTGTTATCGATCGTTGGATGGATTTGCTTTAATGGCGGCTAAGAACAAAACTAGAGTTTGGTTTGCAAAGAAAAGGGTTGTGGGCTATTTATAGAAAAATTCGCATGGTACTATTCATTCAGGAAAATTTCGAACTCCAAATGAAGCGTGCTGTCTGACGTTCTACATGTTATACTCCTATTCGAACACAATAGAATATGTATCGGGAGTCAATTCCATCATAAACAGAAGATAGCTTTTCAAAATCAAATTATTTTAATTAAATTCCTTAACTCAATTTCTATGCGTTTCGAACTCGCACGATCAAACGATAAGTCCGATTGCCATGAAATCTGACAGCATATAATAATTCACTTTTACGATCTAATAAAACTGATTTTGTCGAAATCAGAGACAGTGCCCAAAAAGATTATTTTACACGTTAGTAAAAATGAGTAATTTTCAGTTTCTGTTTGTTCACTTTTAATTCAAATTTAAAAGTTTACTATCTTTTTCCTAATTCAAATAGAATTTAAAATCAAGTTTAGAAACCATTTTCATTCATATTAAATTCAAGATTCAATTATTTAAACAATTTCAAATATTAAATTTAACAATTTAATTATCAAATAAATCACTATATTTGAAACATAAGTTATTTTAACTTATATAATTTAACTTTTCAATATTTAAAATGAATTAAATATTCCAAATTCGGATGACTGACTAGGTCGTTGCAATAACAAAATCAGGGAATAACATGTCAATACAAACCAACTGGCAAATACATATCCAAACAACAAAACAGAAGGATGGTGATTTGTGCTTCTAAAAAGATGTCCAAATAATCTATTAACTTAAATGTTAGCAGAACGAGAATTTATTCTGCTAACAAATGTCCAATAATTAAACAATTGAGTTATACCAGAACGGGGATTTACTTTTCTAACAAATGTCAAAGTTTAATATAACCTAATCACATTTGTATGATTGCTTAATGGTATTGACAATCGAATCCCTTGTGCTCAAACTATTCTTTAGAAACAAAGTTGCATTTAAACAAATTTATCTTTGGGAAACAAAATAATGAAGAGCTTAAACCTCTTTTTAAACAATTAATTACAAGTTAAATCCTTTTTAAAAACATAACTAAATCTTAATTAAGTCTTAAACTAACTTAACTATTACTTAAGAAAGAATTAAGCTTTAATAAATAATTTATTTATAAATTAAACCCTTAATTAATTTATAATTAAAATAATTAAAACTTACTTAATAACTAATTAATAACTAACTCTATACTTAATCAGTAATTAATTAAAATAAATCATAAACTTAATCAATAGTTAATTAAAATTAAATCTTACTCAATCAAGGATTAATTAAAGTCGATCTCACTTTTAAAAAATAATTTATTAGTAGTTAATCTTCCCTTAATTATAATCAATAAACCTTATTTAATACTTAAGTAACTATTAAATACCAAACAAAATTAATAATTAATTGATTAATTAATCTTTAATTAACATCTTAATCATTATTATCAAGGTTTATAAAACATTTCCAAAGTGTTTTAAGTACAAAAACTTAATTTGCAAAACAGTAGACTTTTTAGCGAAGCTCATTCATAGCGACTATCGCTATATGAACCATAACTTAAAAACTTATCTTTGGCTTTCCATTTTGAATCATGGAAGCTTACTAACTTTTTCAAACATAAAGTAAGAGTTTAGTAAAACTAAAACAAAATTTTAAAACTTGAAGACTCTTTTGATTTTTTTTAAAACAAATAACCAAATTGTTTACACAAGGATTCCAAGTCGCCAAACCATACAAAAGTGCTAACTTTTCTTAACGTATGACAATATAACTATGTCCATAACATACACAATCATATTACAGCCACAAACACATATAAAGATCCTAACTTTATTACATAAAGATCACAACTTGCAACTTTACTGACTTTTTGACTTCATTTCATTTCAATAACAAATACCACATACAAGCACATATAAACATACGTATAATCGCATAAAACAACATCAAATTACAACCAATCATCCAACAAAAAATAGTAATGAGTAAAGTTAAATAAAAAGGTTAAAACTTGTTAAAGATGTGAGCTTTAGTCATCACAATCTTTTCGTTTCTTTTTCCAATTTTGGTATAGCCTAGAACTTTGAAAACCCTTTAGAAAAGTTTGATTTTTGGACCTAAACAAAGCAAAGTGGGCTCGACCATGGTATTACGGGATCGGCTTAGGTGAGATTAGGCTCGTCCTAAGAGAGAAAATGGGCTGTGGCGCTTGATTTTCGAAGGAGGAGAGGTTTAGAAGTGAAAAGGAGGCAATTTTAAGTATTTTTAAGAATTAAAAGTAAGAATAAGTGATTTTTTAAAACTCTGAAAATATTTTGAAAGTCATTAATGCGTATTTGAAAACTTAATGGTGATGAACTTTAGAAAAAAGTAGAAAATGAAAATGAAAGAAAAGAGAGAGATGAACTTTTTCTTTATAAAATGGATGAAGTGAAATTACCATTTGTTCCCTTAGTACACTACCCTCCATCCAAATCATGCCACATCATCATCCCATCACCTTCACCTCTCCTTTACACATCACCACCCCAAGCACCCCCTTCTAACTAGCATGCAATACCTAAATATGTACTTATGATTTGAAATGAAGTGATATGTCATGATTTTCCTTCTAATTTAATTTTTTAAATGTGGAAATTTTGTCACATCTTTCTTACATAAGCACACTTATAAGTTTACATCTTTTACACGCTTAACAATTAATTATATAAATGCGTGTTTAAGTATATTAAGGAATTTACAACCTTTTTAATAACTTTTAAATAGTGAAAAATTGAATTTTTGAAAAAAGCTTTTCGGTCACATTTTTTATTTTCCTTTGAACCCAATATTTTTGTAACATATCTTGAAAATAATTTCACCATTATTAGTTATAAATTAAAAAGGGTATTTTTAATTATTAAACAATTATTTTGGATATTTAAGATTTATTAAATATTCACAAATCAAATCGATAAAATTCCGAGTCTTTATAGAAATATTCTTGAACAACCAAACCAAACATAGTAAATCCGGAAGTTACTACAAATTGGACCATAAGTTTTGGGTGAAGAGTTTTAGTGCTGTTAGTGTATAGTGAGTAGGTCGGGAAGTCGTGCAGACCTAGAAGAATCAAGACATGTTCGGTGGAGGATATCAGATCCAAAAGAAGCTGGGATGTGCAATTTTGAAGTTCAAACTTTTTAAATAGAATGTGGACACTTCTACAACTATAAATGGCTCTTTTAGCAAGCTTATTTTGTAGTTCATAAACTAAATGTCACTGACTAACATGTAAATATTGAAACACAACAACTACACTAGTCCAACTGATATAAATATATACCCATAAATTTCAACTACTTTTGCACCTATTTCGAAAATATAATTACTATAATACCAGGACCAGATAAGCTTATTGGTTTCAAACCATGTTATGAGTCAGTTATTGGCTTATCAATTTACATAGAAATAAAAATATATGCATTGCTATGGAGAGAATAGTGTTGTTGAGATCTTATTATCGAATTCCAATCCAACTTCACATCTTAATCACGCAATTATTAAACATATGTTATATAAGAGTTCCTCTGTACTAATAAATTTCACGCATGAAAATACTTATTAACAAATTGGGTGACCAATAAAATAACTGTACAAATCAAATCCTTCCTGCAACTCTTTCATTTCAATCAACTCAAATAGCCGACTTTTAACTTCTTCATCCCTACTAACTCCGTTGATGGCCTCTTAATCTCTTAATTTTCCAATTCGTCAATCGCCCATGTATTAGTACAATTGAAAAAATAAATAAATTTGAATTAAATAAAATGAATGCCAACTATAAGTACCTAAGTTTTGGTATTCTGCTGGCGCTTCTCATTTGAAAGCTATGGAGTTCGGTCAGTCTAAGATATATGTTGGTCAAAGAGACTATTAGTCTTAATCACCGTTTTCAACCCAAAAGTAGAGCCTTTTAGTCCCAATAAATATTAGAATTTTTGTTGCTAATATTTTCCCAATTCGTCAATCGCCTATGTATTAGTACAATTGAAACAATAAATAAATTTGAATTAAATAAAATGAATGCCAACTATAAGTACCTAAGTTTTGGTATTCTGCCGGCGCTTCTCATTTGAAAGCTATGGAGTTCGGTCAGTCTAAGATATATGTTGGTCAAAGAGACTATTAGTCTTAATCACCGTTTTCAACCCAAAAGTAGGGCCTTTTAGTTTCATGAGGTGTAAAGAAAAGGCAAGTCAATCATGAAAGTTAGACTATAGATCCTATTGGATATATAATGTGAATTACAGTTAGTCATATTGCGTACAAACAATTTTTTTTAGTAACACTCTCTATTGCATTTAATGGTTAATGTAAATAAATTACTGCTTTAATAGAATGATTAAAAATAGTATGACAACTTTTTTTTTGAAACAGGGAGAAAATTAAAGGCCCAAGGCCTAAAAGAAAATAGTAGGGTAAAATACACCCTACCCGAATCAAACACTAAACCCTAGCTCACAACACCACAACGCCGCAACACCGAAACAAACAGAAACCTAGAAAATAGATGCTAAAGAAAAATAAGCCATGGCGATATGAGGCAATTTTGCAATATAAATCGAGAAATCATGGTGGCTTCCAAACAAATCTCTTTCCCTTGCTATCT
Source organism: Allium cepa (assembly GCA_030765085.1). Lineage (NCBI taxonomy): Eukaryota > Viridiplantae > Streptophyta > Magnoliopsida > Asparagales > Amaryllidaceae > Allium > Allium cepa. Next base: position 696,189,370 of record CM060929.1, on the reverse strand, counting down.
TCATCAATGATGGCGAGTGGATCTCGAATTGATGTTCGCAAAATAGACGAAACATTGGGACTCGGAATCAAGTGCGTGCTATTATTCACGAGATGCTCAGATGTAAGCCATCCTTTGTTATTTGAGGGATTACGAGCAGAGTTGTCATGAGTCTCGTGAATCTCTGAACTAGGAAGGGCCACTTTCTTTTTATGCTCAGAGAGTGAGCATCAATCGGTATAATCGATTGAAGAACTCTGGCTGCAGTTGACAACAACTAACTCTTCTAACTCTTCACTAGAAAGATTGTTGGATTCACCTTTGTCCCAAACAGATAAGTGATAGAAGTGATTGTTTATGTTGCTTTTGTAGAAATCAGTCGTCGAAAATCTCTGATTATTCATGGCTCGATGCAAAATCCTGTCTGCTACTATAGTATTACTACCTCGAGTCTTGGATGACCAGTACATTTCTTCAGATTGTACTTTAAGCCCATAAAGAAGCAATCCACATCTTTATTCTAAGAAGAAACACTACCTAGTTCCATTTTATCAATGCATCTTTCCATTCAACTCAAAAGATTTTCCACTTTTATTTTGATTGAAATGACACAATGTATGCGCTATTAAGATCAACACTACTTTAACATATAGTCTTTCCTATTCTAATTGGAGCCATTGAAGAGTAAAATAATAATAATCAGGACTATTAGGTACTTATTTTTAGCCACGTTTCAAAAAGAAGCCAAAATATCGACCGCTCTTCATTGCAATCGACGACTTGGCTCCGTCTATAACGAAGAAACGAATATTTATTCATTACAAACGGCACTAGGCTGCCAACTATAGTGAAGAGTAGTCGACAATTTGGTTCCGTTTTAAAACATAGGTAAAAGAATAAGTGTTTATTACGATGCTAATAACATTGCTCGATAATAATCTGTTATTAAATGAATAAATATTGGGTACTCCATAGGATTGCATGGCCCTTATCTGCTACATAATATATTTACATAACTTTTTTCATTTAGATTAAGAGAGATAATACCTCCTATCTTGGTGAATTCTTTGCTGAGTAAGTACTTAAACAAACTTAAAGGATCACATGCAAGAAGCTTCATGATGAAAAAGCTGAAAACATATAACATAACTCTTTATCATTCATCAAAAATATTAAACTAAAATCCATAAATATTGAACATTATCTAGATCACAAAAATTAAACAAAATTATTTAAAAGCACCTCATTTTGAAGGGCTGAATGACATGTAATATGAATGTATTCTCCATCCTTGCTTTTATTTTTTCATTATTTTTTAAAAGTTCCTTTACTGTACAAGTGCATTAGTAAAATAAACGAAGTATAGAGAAAGAGAAAATTATGAACTAATTTACTTAAAAAATTACTGACAGTGTTATGCATTTCGAGAAATGAGCACGCGAGACAAAACCATTAAGCTTAAACTACCAAAATGGGTACGATTAATTCTAATACTAGTGCTGCTGCTGCCATTGAATAACAGAGAATGGACAACTACTACAAACACATATTTAGGTCTGAAAATTTATATAAGGAAAATTAAAATGAATAGTTGGAATCAAATCAGCAGTACACATAATTAGAAAATAATTTGATGTGTAGGGAATATAATTTAGTAGAAAATATTTTTTCAGACGTACAAACAGACACACACATACATATGAGCTTATATATTTTTACACAGATGCACATATCCAAAGATAGTGAAGTTGGAAAGGTAGTGGATTTGAACCCACATTACACTTCAATACGTAAAGCAAATTCAAACTCTCTACCAACTTTTGAAGCACATTATATCAACAATGGTGAACAATGACACGTGTACAACCTATCATGCTCATAGAAAATTAAAACCAAAGCAATGTTTGTAGTGTAAGGAAATTTGATCGTTTTGTAAGGAAATTTATGTGGTACATTAATGGACCATTTCCTTCCTCATTATGTGGTACATTAATGGACCATTTCTTTTCTCAAACGTTTCCTTTCTCATTATGTGGTCAATAGAATCTAAAAGGTTTTTCCTATTAATATGTTAAATAAATAAAACGGTTACAATCTAGAGTGTTAATTTCTCTTATCTTGATCTTGATGGACGATCAAGATTAAGTCTGCAAATCTGGAAATTTGGTCCTCTCTCTACCTATAAATATTAACCTTTGCCCATCAAAAAGGATATACAGAAAACACATAAAGAAACATATAGGAAAAGAGAGAGAAACCATTTTCTTTCTCAATTGAAACAGCATTCGACAACATCCATTGTTGATTCGTATACAATATGTCTGGAGGTATGTTTTATTAATTCTTTACATATGTGATAATCATGTAATTCTAGATCTTAGGGTTTATGTTATTCGCAAGATATAGATTACATGTGGTATCAAAGCTTGGTTTTAGAATTCATGATTATCCATCAATATATAAAACGAAACTACCATAGATCTTTGATATGATGTTTGTAATTTTACTATGATAATGATAATGATTATTAATGTTAATATGATTCAAGTTTAATATTCGTATTATTTAAGTTGCTACAGTAATCATGATTATCAATATTGTTCTATTTATTGTATTCTGGATCTGGAAAGTTTATATTTCCGCAAAAGTTGATTTTTTTCTACTTTAATATTTGACCTACTGTATAATATGGAACAACTTATTGTATGCGAATACTTTTCAGAAAGTATACATATTGAAAACAATTGTTTTCTAGTTTGACATTAAATTCATGACCTGGAACTTGCAAGATAATTGTCTATATATGATTTGCAAAATAATTATTTATATGTTGAATTCATGTATGGAATTTACTTGGAGTTACTAGACATTAATTATCCTTGCTGTGGATTACTTGAAAGAATGACAAATGTTTATGCAAAAAAAAAACATTAATGTTTATCTCTTGTTTTATTTTACGCTTCCGTGCTTAAATTCCTTGTTTCCTCTGGTCTGTTGCATGCAGTCCCGTCCACAGGCGGCTGCTGCTTGCACAATAACGCATGAAACATTAATGTTTATCATTCTTTCAATAGCATGGTTCTACTGCCTACCCACAGGAGGCGCTAAACCTAACCTCTTATTATGACATGTGTTTTATTCTAATAAAGAAGCCTACATTTCTTTTATACCTGGAGTTGCAATGCCCTCAAACCTTAATTCATACGCTATGTCTATCGTCAAACTCAATGGAACCAACTACTCAGAATGGAAAGAGCAAGTTGAGTTTTCTTTAGGCGTACTTGAACTGGACATGGATCTCCTTAAGGAAAAGTCAGCCCCACTTACTGACACAAGTACGCCTGTGGAAAACAAACTCCATAATGATTGGGAACGATCTAATAGGCTCGGCATGATGTTTATGCGAATGGTGATTGATACCAACATCAAAACCTCCCTACCCCAAACTGAAAGCGCAAAAGAATATTTGCAATCCATTGAAAATCGGTTCAAGACTGTAGACAAATCCCTTGCTGGGAAACTTATGGCAGATCTTGTAAGCATGAAGTTTGATGGTTCTCGCTCAATGAGCGCTCATGTCATTGAAATGATTAACCTTGCTGCCAAACTTAAGAACTTGGGATTGGTTATGGACGATGCTTTTCTCGTCCAATTCATTCTCACTAGCTTACCTCCTCAGTATGAACCATTCAAAATTCATTACAACACTATTACGGAAAAGTGGAGTCTGAATGAATTGACTAACAAACTGGTTCAAGAGGAGTCTAGGCAAGGCTCGCAAGGCATTAAAGTTGCTTATTTCACTCAAGGGGTTGGAAAACAAGCTGAAAAAAAGAACAAATCACAGCATAAAAGAGCACCACCCAAATCTGATGACGCCACTCAACCATCCAAGAAGAAAAAGAAGGATGATGTCTGCAAATTCTGCAAGAAACCTGGACACTTCCAGGAAGATTGCATTAAGCGCAAAGCATGATTCGAAAAGAAAGGTAACCCAATGGGTTTCGTAAGTCATTTGGAATCAAATCTTACTAATGTACCTTCTTCTACTTGGTGGATTGATACTGCTGCTAACGTTCATGTTTCGAATTCTATGCAGGGATTCATTACGATCCAAACCACAAACCCAAGTGAGAATTTCATTTTAATGGGGAATAAAGATAAAGCTCCAGTTGAAGCTATTGGAACTTTTCGTCTTATTTTAGATAGCGGTTATTAGTTAGATTTATGTCAAACTCTTTATGTTCCGTCTATTTCCCGTAATTTGATTTCTGTAAGTGTACTTGATAGATTTGGATATTTTTTTGAAGTTGGAAATGGAAATTTTAGTTTATTTAAAAATTCTAGTCTTATTGGTTCTGGAATATTAATTGATGGACTTTATAAACTTCATCTTAAACAAAATGCTGAAATCCAACTCACCCTGCATGGAAAAGAAAATAAAAGAAAGTCATCCAATAATTATTCTTACTTCTTGTGGCATAAAAAACTGGGTCATATATCCAGTGAAAGAATCAAAAGGTTAGTGAAAGATGGTGTCCTACCGGATCTAGACTTCGCTAACATTACACCATGTGTTGATTGTATTAAAGGAAAAATAACAAAAAACACAAAGAAAGGAGCCACAAGAAGTACACAACTTCTTGAAATAATACATACAGATATTTGTGGACCTTTTGATGTTCCAACTTTTGGTGGAGAGAAATATTTCATCACTTTTATCGATGATTTTTCACGTTGTTGCTTTCTTTATCTGTTGCATGAAAAATCTCAGTCAGTGGACGCTGTACAAGTGTTCATTACTGAAGTCGAAAGGCAATTAGAAAGAAAAGTGAAAATCATTAGGTCAGATAGGGGTGGTGAATTCTATGGAAGGTATGATGAAACGAGACAACATCCTGGACCTTTTGCTAGACTTCTTCAAAAACTTGGAATTGTTGCACAATACACAACACCTGGATCTCCATGGCAGAATGGTGTAGCTGAAAGGCGAAATCGTACATACATGGAAATGGTTAGATCCATGATGAGTCATGCAAATTTACTTATATCATTATGGATGGATGCATTACGAACAGCTGTCTACATCTTAAATAGAGTTCCAAGTAAGGCCGTTTCAAAGACTCCTTTTGAACTTTGGAAAGGATGGAAACCTAGTTTAAGACATCTCCAAATTTGGGGTTGCCCAGCTGAAGCTAGACTGTACAATCCAAATGAAAAGAAATTGGATTTTAAGACAGTCAGTGGTTACTTTATAGGTTACCCAGAAAAATCTAAAGGATATAGATTTTATTGTCCTAACCATAGTACAAGAATTGTTGAAACCGGAAATGCCAAATTCTATGAGAATGGTGAAATCAGTGGGAGTACAAAACAACAAGAAGTGGTCATTAATGAAATAAGGGTACCCATTATCTTACCCTCTATTTCGAAAGATATTGGGAATCATCCCATTGTTGAACATGTTCACAATGAGGAAAACCAAATAAATGATCAACAACTCCATAATGAAATTATCACCAATCATAATGTTGATGAAGTACCACAGGAACTAACATTAAGAAGATCTCAAAGACAAAGAAGATCAGCTATTCCTGATGATTACATGCTTTATCTAATAGAATCTGAAGGAACTACGGACCCAATTTCTTATTCACAAGCCATTAAGGATGTTAATTCTATTAAATGGATTGATGCCACGAAAGATGAACTGAAATCTATGGATAATAATCAAGTTTGGGAAATCGTTCAATTACCACAAGGACATAAAGCAGTCGGTTGTAAGTGGGTTTTCAAGACCAAACGTGACTGCAATGGTAAAATTGAACGATATAAAGCTAGACTTGTTTTCAAAGGTTTTAATCAGAAAGAAGGCATTGACTATAATGAAACTTTTGCTCCTGTTTACAGGAAATATTCTCTTAGAATTATCATGGCATTAGTAGCTCATTACGATCTCGAGTTACATCAAATGGATGTGAAAACAGCCTTTTTAAATTGAGACTTGGAAGAAGAAGTCTACATGCGTCAACCTGAAGGCTTCATAATTGAAGGACAGGAAGACATGGTCTGCAAACTTAAGAAATCAATATATGGACTGAAACAAGCTTCTAGACAATGGTATCTAAAGTTTCATGAAATCATTACCGCTTTCGATTTCACAGAAAACATAGTTGACCCTTGTATATACCTCAAGTTCAGTGGGAGCAAGTTCATATTTTTGATTCTGTATGTTGATGACATATTATTAGCTAGCAGCGACCTTGGTTTATTACGTGAAACTAAGGATTATCTCTCAACGAACTTTGAAATGAAAGATATGGGTGAGGCATCCTATGTGATAGGAATAGAAATATTCCGTGATAGATCACAAGGAATTCTAGGATTGTCTCAAAAAGCATATATTGACAAAATTCTTGAGAGATTTGGCATGACGAATTGTTCCTCTAGTCCTGTCCCACTGCAGAAAGGAGACAAACTTGTTCTTGAGCAGTGCCCAAAGACTCCTATGGAACGAGAAGAAATGACCAAATATCCTTATGCATCTCTTGTAGGGAGTTTGATGTATTCACAGGTCTGTACAAGACCTGATATCAGTCATGCAGTTGGTATGCTGGGTAGATTTCAAAGTAACCCAGGAATCGCTCATTGGAAAGCTGCAAAGAAGGTGCTAAGATACCTAAAGGGAACAAGGAATTACATGCTCACCTATAGAAAATCAAGTTACCTACAGGTAACTGGTTATTCTTATTCAGACCTTGCTGGATGTCCTGACACTAGGATCTGCACTCTTGGCTATGTGTACCTCTTATGTGGAGGTGCAATATCATGGAGAAGCCAGAAATCTGAGATGCTTTTCGGATCCACCATGATGGCTGAATACGTAGCATGTTATGAGGCTTCAATTCAGGGAACATGGCTGCGTAATTTTGTCTCACAATTTGGCACTTTAAGTTTTATCTCTAAGCCACTAACCGTTTACTGCGACAATGAAGCTGCAACCTTTTTCTCCAAGCATGATAGGATAACCAAAGGTTCCAAACACATGGACCTTAAATACCTACTACTGAAGCAAGATGTTAAACTAAAGAAAATTATTGTTGAATCAATAAGTACAGACTTACAAGTGGCAGACATATTCATGAAAGGACTACCTCCAAAGACCTTTCAGAGACATACTGATAGCATGGGTCTTGCAGATAGTTCATAATTATCTTCTTATTATGCCATTTATTTTGTACTTATCTAGACATAAAAATTATTGAGCTCTTAACAATTTGGACATCTTTTATTTCTGTTTTATAATGTGTACACATTTATATTTAGATAAATGATAACAGAAATAGTCTTTTGCTTCAAGACATTATGTGACCATTAAGTTATGCTCATCTACGGTCTAGCTATGAAAGTTGTCAATGTCATAGTACATGGAAGTAAGCATGTTGCAAAATAACGTGTACACGTCATGACTTCCATTGACCACTAGATTAGCCAAGACACTTATGATAACCGACTAAAGAAAAATTTAGCATATCATGCGCGCCTTATGACCTTAATACGAAAACATTAATAGATTTTACTATTGACCAAGTGGGAGACTGTATGGAAATTTGATCGTTTTGTAAGGAAATTTATGTGGTACATTAATGGACTGTTTCCTTCCTCATTATGTGGTACATTAATGGACCATTTCTTTTCTCAAACGTTTCCTTCCTCATTATGTGGTCAATAGAATCTAAAAGGTTTTTCCTATTAATATGCTAAATAAATAAAACGGTTACAATCTAGAGTGTTAATTTCTCTTATCTTGATCTTGATGGACGATCAAGATTAAGTCTACAAATCTGGAAATTTGGTCCTGTCTCTACCTATAAATATTAACCTTTGCCCATCACAAAGGATATACAGAAAACACATAAAGAAACATATAGGAAAAGAGAGAGAAACCATTTTCTTTCTCAATTGAAACAACATTCGACAACATCCATTGCTGATTCGTATACAATATGTCTGGAGGTATGTTTTATTAATTCTTTACATATGTGATAATCATGTAATTCTAGATCTTAGGGTTTATGTTATTCGCAAGATATAGATTACATGTAGAGTTAACAATTGTTATTTGTAATCAAATGACATGACGAATCATCCATAAACCAAGCCATCTAACGAAACCTAATAACATTGAACCGGTAATTTACCCTAATGAAAGTAAAATGTCTATTAAAAATTATCATAAATCAATGTTATTAACATAATATAAGTCTAGGCAGTTACCTCAAAAATTATTATGATAATACTCACTCCATTTACTTTTTGTTATATTAAAGAAATATTAGTGTTGTTGCAGTATGTAGACAAAAATAACACTATAACTCTTTCAAAATAACACACTTACACTATTTAGAACTTGTACATTCATATAAATAGTAAGACAATGTCAATTCTCGTTAACATGATGATAGTTAAACAACATTATAACATTTAATTTGACTTTTGTTGAACCACAAATGGCCTTGAACTTTACCAAATAGAATACGGTAAAAAGTGAATAACATCAACCAACCAGTAGATATCATCATTTATATCTTTTTCCTTCCTCCCAAACAATTCCCTCCAAATCACTTCATGAACCTATATAATACAATACATGCAGCTAGGGTTGTTATGCTAACGGTAAATTTACCATACAACACCATTACCAGTCAATCGATTACCATTTTAATGCAAAGTCGGCATACCAGTATAATCGGCATGGTAACGGTAAATTTTCCATTTTCTACGGTAAAACATCGGTAATATTTTTTGAAAACCAAGGGTAATGGTAATTTACAAGTCCGTTCACAACACATTGATATTCATGTAAAATGTTGTATTATGGGCATTTAAAAGTAAGAAAATAGTTCAATTTATTTCAATAATTCAACTCAAATAATGATAAATACACTTCTTTTCTAATGTCCTTTACTAAGTGACCCAATGATATATATAATGAAGCATCGTTCAGCGTGAAAATATATCAACTTATTATTTTTTAGACAAACGGTAAATTACCATTACCAGTGTAATGGTTACCAGTTTATCGGTATACCGGTAATCGGTATACCGGTCAATTGATAACGGTAAACAATTTTAGTTTGCCAGTAAAAACGGTACAACAACGGTATTTACAAAATATGGTGGCGGTGACCATTACCATAACAGTGCTACACGCACCCTAAATATGTAGTGTTGGAATTAGTTAACATCTTCGTTAAATAGGTTGCATACAACGTAATAGTCTATCAAAATAAACTATAAAAATAGGTTATTTTCCAGCACATTCATAAGAATAAGAAGATCCAACCACAACCATTCCTTCTGCACAGCTAAACCCCAACAATCAATGTAATTAATCCCAAATTGAAGCAGTTAAAATCGATAGTTAAACAAAAAACCAATCAATTATGAACAAACGTTAAAGCAGTGACCTAACAACTTGTGCGTGTTTTGAGTAGTAGTATTCCTTAATGGATTTCAGTGTCCCAAAATTGAAGCAGTTAAAATCAACAGTTAAACAAAAAACCAATTAATTATGAACAAACATTAAAGTACATGACCTAACAACTTGTGCACGTTTTAAGTAGTAGTATTCCTTAACGGATTTCAGTGTTATGCTCAAAGACATAATTTTCAAATAGAAAAATATCAAAATAATAGTTTGAACATTCAAGATTAGATGCAAGCGGATAAATCTTCTCATAAGCCTGAATTTATGATCATCATAACCCTTTCATGCACGACTATTGTACATCCGGTATTCAGAAGAGGGAGGGCGAGCGGATTTAACTATTGCAAGAAGTGTTTTATGTGTTTTTTTCAAATACCACTGTTTTTGCTAATGGGGGAGAAGAAGGTTGAGGTGGGAATTGTGTTTCTGATAATGGACGAGGATATGGTGAGGCGGTTATTATTTGGGTTGTGGATTTACCAAGACTAGTGCTGGGAGAAGTCTAAAATGGCCCAAGTTAGGTTTATATACAAGGGTTTTGCACTAAAGGTCCCAATTTTCATTGTTGTTACAAAAGTCTCTATATAAATGACAATGTAAGTTAGGTCCCTCTTTTTTCTAAATTTAAAAACGCAAATTAGCCTACGCTTTTTAAATGTTAAAAAAATTTCAAAAATTTTTTAAAAAAAAATTCGAAATCAAAAAACGCAAAGTAGCTTGCGCTTTTCTAATAGAAAACACAAGTTACCTTGTGCTTTTCAAATTTTCAAAATTTTCAAAAATAATTTCAAAATTAAAAAGCGCAAACTAGCTTGCGCTTTCCTGATATAAAGTGCAAGTTAATTTGCGTTTTTCAACATTTTGAAAATTTTGAGAAAAAAATTAAAATCAGAAAAGTGCAAGTTACCTTACATTTTCTATCAGAAAAGTGGAAGGCACCTTGCGTTTTTTATTTTTCAAAAATAGAGACCGAATTTACATATTCATTTCTGTTGGGACTTTTCCTATAACAACATAAAAAACAGTGGCTCGTGGCTCTTTTCTTGTTATACATAAAAAACAGTGGCCCGCCCTTGAAGTTGTCTAAAGGTCAGCTTTCTTTCCATGGCATCATCTACTTCCATGTCACCAAGGATGCTCGCAGGCATCCAGCTGATCCTCCATTTCGAAGGTTTACCCTACTCCAAGGAATGGTTTTCATCCCATGGTGGAGTAATCCTCACATAGTTTGGCAAAGTCAGCCCTCGGTGCCTACACTTGAGCCCACCACCAATAGTAACATTTAAAGCGTTTGCTTGGGCATTTTGTAGCATGTTAACGATCATTGCATTGAATATCACATGCAAATTAGTGTTAGCATCCTGCAAACCCGCTCCTTCTCAACTCCAGAGATAGAGTTTCTCACATTGTTTCTTGTATACCAGCTCATTCTTGATCTGTGACAAGGATGGTCAGTCTCTCATATAAGAAAGTTATATCAATGATACTTGTGCGTGCATGCGACTTATATACAATATATACTGCTATACAGTTTTGAAAACCAAAATATATATAACAAGCACCCCTATCTTGCATATACATTTACATTTACATACACCCATACACGCTCACACACACACACACACACACACACACACACACACATATAGACACACACTCCCGATCTAGTCTAGGGTGATAGCTCCTTCCTTATCTCTATTGGACCATGGTATCAACCCTGATTAATCGTGTAACTTAAGATACTTAATATTGCACTGTTAGAATGCCCGATCGATGTAGGATGACCATCAAGTGCTCTAAATGACATAAAACAACATAAAACCTATCATATATCTCACAATGCATGGAATAAAATACAATGTACATAATAGATGTAAAATAGGAGAGACGAAGATAACTAATTAAACTGGGTATCAAAGTACAGATCCACAAAGTTATACAACATAGAAATAAAGTTATAGAAAAGGAAATGAACTCAAATAAACTATTTTACAGTAGTAAGAAAACACTTTCTAGGCTCCATAGCGTTGCACAACGGAATAAGAAAATATCCATATATAATAAGGTAAGCTCCATCCTGCTAATTCTCTACTCTACACTGCGTACACAAGGGCCTGCTATCCGGTCTACTCATTCAAGAGTACCTGAGATAATAAGAAGCAAAGCATAAAACTTCGAGTCAGGCAATAGTCTGCTGTGAGCAATAAATGAATCTCAAAATATTATACAAGTCGATAGAGTAAGGAACAAGGGTATATGAACCATACCTAACATGTCCCTGCAATCAAAGAGTTAGCACGTAATGAGTATAATATGCTACTCTACGAATATCATGATGGTATACGACAAACTAAATATGATGACGGGCATCCAAATATCCCTATCCCCCAATGCCTATCTCCAACGACATCCCTGGAGTGATAGATTACGGAAGAAAATAAACAAAGCAGTTATAACATCCATTAAACAATCCCCACGAGCACTTAATGTGCACTAGATGTCTTTCCCCCGCTAGGGACTAACAGAAATCCAAGTTTTCAGTGTACTTGTCTTAGCCCAAAGCTGATATTAGACTTTTCCCTCGGTCTAAGGTATATGTATTGTGACGCTACGGATTTTTCGCGTTCGAAAATCGACATCCATACTTTACATCGTACTCGAATGCTGCAGATTCGATCGTTCAAAACCAAGTCGTCGGAGCTTATAACACAATTAAGTAAACAACACAGCGGAAGAAAAGAATAATACATTGATATACAGCATTGATACAATATCTAAGACAATTGATGATACAATAGATATCAATATACATCAGAGATATGATACAATACAATAGCAGCGGAAAAGAAAATAGATAACTTCAGCAATGGAACACATAACTCTAAGATAGTCTTCAAGAGAAAACTCCAGCAGCAGCAGCTCGATCCAACATCACGATACACTAAGACAAGCAAGTCTCGTCCACATCCAAAGACTGAACTAGCTCCAGGTAATCTACTAAACCTAGCTATCTGAAAAACCCAACTCTAGACTGCCCGTGTGGAAAAAAATTTAAGCACCCAGAGTTTAGGAAAGAAACAATAAACTCCAGGTCAGTCATGAGACTGGTATGAGTAAAAAAAACAGTTTATCTTTAAAACAACAAAGAAATATTTTAAATTAGATTCGCAATGCTTTTAGAAAATGAGACTACCATAAGGCCTCCCGCACACACACACAATGCAAACGCAGAATCGGTGGAGATTTCTCCTTATGATAGTCAAACATGCTTGATACGTAGAAAAATTTCTTTGATATTATTACTATAAGTGCAAACATCCTTATGATAATTATTACTATAGTCAAACATCCTCATGATAATTATTACTAGTGATATTATTACTATAGTCAAACATCCTTAGGATAATTATTACTATATTATCAATTAATAACCTTAATTATTAATTAATAAACTTAATTAATCCTTTATTTATTACTTATTCAATTACTTAGTTAACTACCATTTGTTTATTAATTAACTTTAAGTAGTTCATTAAATTCTTAAGTTCAAATTGATTAAACACATAATTATCAACCTTTAATTACAATTTATTTAATCTTAAGTTATTTATTTAATTACAAATATAAATTTACTTACTTTCTTAATGAACTTATACTTTAAGTAAATTAATCTTCTTATATTTGCAAACCTCTTTTAATAAATTTTAAATCAAACGCTAACTTAAAAATTACCAACATTTTTAAATTCATCAATACTGAATTTATTTAACAAAATAACTTAAAAGTTATTTATGCTAAACCCCTGGAAAATGGAACCCGAGGCAACCCCCCTATTTTCTCGAGTAGCATCCCGGGTTTCCTCCCATTTTCCTCGCGTCCTTCTTCTACTCGTACGCTTCCTTCTTCTTCTATTTTTTTTCCTAGTTAGTTTAAGTTACGTTTAAACTTATAAACTAGTATGCTACGGGATCCACACGAGCAAACCAAACATCTTCTCGAGAAAATCGATTTCTTTCCCAAGCAAACTCTCGAGAACCCAATACTTGCTCCACCCCAAACGTGCTCACACCCCACCATGCACGTGCACACGGCGACGTCGGAGCTCTGGCGAACCTCGCCTCACAAAACAAGTCGTGATTGATCAAAGTACTCGGAATCCCAGATCAATTCGACGCGCAAACTTCCAGAGCGAAACTTGACCTATCGTTCGAAATACTGGAGTCGACTCTCCTCAGAGAAATCACCTCACCCCCTCCACGTCGTCCACGTGAGGCGCCACCACTTTGACCACACCTCGCCAACCCCCTTCACTACTCATTCCCAGATATTCATGCAGCCCGGTCAGACAGAGGTGAAGTAATCACCTTGTTTCCAGACCCAAACAAACCCATGCCTTAAACCCTAAACCTCACTCGTTCCTTCCATCCTTACAATAGAAAAAATATTTAACAATTTTCCTGTAATCATCGCTTCCCAGACTTACTTCGTGCAAAGTTTCAGCATTCTAAATTTGTTTGATTTATGGAAATTGGCTAAAAAGCAAAATTTGTTCAACTAAAAACTGCACCCTAACCCCAATACTAAAAATCATCAATATAGTTTTAAAAATCCTATTTTCGTATAAGAATTCATGTGATATATTTGAAATAACAATTTAGCATGTTCGAAATTTCCATCTTGGTTAGTTTCCTGTAAAAAAAATTGTTTACGGATGCTACCAAACTCTATTCTACTAGAAAATGTTCCAGATCTTAATCACGTATAAACTAACTTGTTTCATTTAAACTTCAAAGTCAAATAATTATTTAATGAAGTGATTGTTGAATTCCAGGTTGATTTTCCACTCTGAAAACCAAAACAGAGAACATATGATACACGGTCTTATATATATATATGACAGTATTAAATCTGAGAAGTTACTCCATCCAACACACTTAAATCATATCATACATGCATAAATTAGATTTAACTTAAATCTTGTAAACAGGTTGCTTACTCACAGTGTGTTTCCAGAGGAAGAAAACAAAGTTGCTGAAGAAATAAGCTTGAGTTTGCTAACCGATTCTTCTCTGTTTTATCTCTGGTTGAATTGATTTGAGTTTGTATAAGTTGAAGTTTTGTTTAAGTTTTTAAATGGTGTTACTTCAGATTTTTCTCAGCTTTCAACTGATCGAACTGAAATGAAAAGAAAAAAACTTGATATATAGGAAAAGAAGTTTACAGGCTATCATTATTTTATTTATACAAATTAGGTACAAGATTTTCTTTACTTTTCTTTTTAAATCTTTGGCCAGAGATATTGGTATGGAGGCTGGTGATACTTGTTGTGCTAGCATTTAATGCCAAGGTATGTGTCTCCATACTTACCTTATTCTATCCTTTTTCTTGTTTCGGCTGAAGTGATCTTGTACGTGTTGGAGGTGATATTATGTACATAGATATATTTATTTTACTTCTTCAGTACTTGTTGCTGTGTTGTTTCCAGGTTGAAGCATATTACTTTAGTCTTTAGTCTTCTTATTATACTGTGTACACTTGATTTTGTTTTGTGGATAGTTTTGTTTGCTTTATTTATTTTCTTACTTACCTAGCAGCTTTTATACTTTATGTTGATAGATTTTTCTAAGTACATATACATACTCTTGTTTTAGTTATATTTTGTTAGTACTTATATTTTCATTTCTTTGCTTTACAATATAAATGAATTTCTATAGTTCATATGTTATTCGAAATTTGTCTAATTTTATTTACTTTATAATGTAACAATTCTTACTTTAATATGTTGTTTAAATTTAGTTGTGTTTTACTTTATATTATTTAAAATTTGTAAACAAGCTATTTCATACATGTTTGAGTTGAGTGTATTTGTTGTTTTAAATTCGTTAATGTGTTACTTTAAAATTTACATAATTGTTAACATATTTTATTTGAATTTGGAAACTTATAAATCAGTTTACGAATTAATTTCATAATTTTTATTCAAAAATTAAATTAATTATAAATTCAACCACAGTCAAAATCTGGGATCGTTACAGATTCCCCTCCTTAAAGAAATTTCGTCCCTGAAATTTACGTGCACGAAAATAACACAGAGATAGATAGATTCAATCTCCTATAATTCCTCAAACACAAGATATAAATTCCAAATCCAAGTCGGAATATCTCAAAATATATACCAATTCATCCCTCTTCGGACTTCGATCAACCCAAGAAATTACAACAGAATTACAAATTTTGGTTTTAAACGAAATCATTTTATCGATACAATTCAAATTAAACTTCATATTCTATTAACCAATTTAACTCAATTTAAAATTTCCAATTTGTTTAAAATTTTCAATTCCAAATTTCAATTCATTTTTATTAAGGTTTAAATCAAAAACTGATAAGAAACTGATGAAGATACAAAGTAAAAATTTCCTACAACGATTCGTAGGGCCACCATCACATCAAAACTTCTTTCTGGAGCTGATACGAAGCAATCAAAAGAATTTGGAAAGACGAATCAAAGAAGATAGATAGAGAAAGTTTTTTCCACTGTTGAAGGCATTGACTATTTATAGTGGTACTCCCCTGTCCTCTATCTCGTTCTCTTCTCGTACTCATACTTACTATCGGTGGATAGTAAGAGAATTTACTGAGGCATTCGAACGGATATCTTAGAGATCACTCATTCTAGGGATATACTTCACCCTATCTCTAAAGAGTTACTTAACGTGTTATACTCCTGAGCTAAAGTTCAACCTTAGCTCTGATACCAAATGTGACGATACAGATTTTTCGCGTTTGAAAATCGACATCCATACTTTACATCGTACTCGAGTGCCGCAGATTTGACCGTTCAAATCCGAGTCGCCGGAGCTTATAACACAATTAAGTAAACAATACAGTGGAAGAAAAGAATAATACATTGATATACAGCATTGATACAATATCTAATCAAACAGATGATACAATAGATATCAATATACATCAGAGATATGATACAATACAACAGCAACGGAAAAGAAAATAGATAACTTCAGCAACGGAACACATAACTCTAAGATAGTCTTCAAGAGTAAACTCCAGCAGCAGCAGCTCGATCCAACATCACGATTCACTAAGACAAGCAAGTCTCATCCACATCCAAAGAATGAACTAGCTCCAGGTAATCTACTAAACCTAGCTATCTGAAAAACCCAACTCTAGACTGCCCGTGTGGAAAAAAATTTGAGCACCCAGAGTTTAGGAAAGAAACAATAAACTCCAGGTCAGTCATGAGACTGGTATGAGTAATAAAAACAGTTTATCTTTAAAACAACAAAGAAATATTTTAAATTAGATTCGCAATGCTTTTAGAAAATGAGACTACCATAAGGCCTCCCGCGCACACACACAATGCAAACGCAGAATCAGAGGAGATTTCTCATTATGATAGTCAAACATGCTTGATACGCAGAAAAATTTCTTTGATATTATTACTATAAGTGCAAAGCGCAGAAAGCATTTCGAAAGTATAATATAAATCTTAGTCAACATAGACATTTCGAACTATGCCTACTATATCTACCATCCAAACAGTGGGGCGCCACCATAAGTAGATGGCAGGTTCTACAACTAAAACCGTATAGGCCTCGTATTGGGAATTGGATTTCCAATAAATGGTCAGGCCAAGGAACTTCCCATTGCCACATGGGTACGCCTCTAGAAGGATTCCCCATGAACCTAATCGGATCTCTGCCAACACAAGGCCGGGTTACCCCTAACTGGGTAACTACTGACACGAGTATGCCATCCCCCGGTCGTAACCGACCTTTCTCGGGATCCTGATAACCAACAACCAAAAAGTAATAAATTCGCAGTAACCACATAGGTTAAATATCTGAGCTCCATACCATGATACCACCTCTATCCAGAAGGAAATGCACATACCCTAAAGGGTGCTACCCTCAATAACCATGCCGCATCTTTCATGTTTCGACCATTTCGGGGTGTGAGGTTCGACGAAGTTTCGTCCACAAAGCTACGCTTTTCACAAAAGCCACGCTTTGATCAACAAATGATCAGCAGCACTCATCATACCACATTACAAAGTTGGGAATATATCGCTAATAACCATTAACTACATAACCTTTGGGAATATATCGCTAATAACCATCAACTACATAACCTCTGAGCTCGTACGCCTCAGAGAAGGGTGTTAAGCTAAGAGAATAAATTTTCTGCCACCAACAGAAATGTATTTGAAAGAAATCTGCTTCATATCTCAAATTGTATTGTCAGACATACAATCCATTCAAGTCTATTCTAGGTTCGAATAGAACCAAAGGCATTTCCAAAGAAGTCCTTGTAAATCCGGATAATCCGTAATCACGTCCGGACTTCCTATCACATATGGAGTCTCTATACCGGGGACCAGTCGATGCAAAGACATTCGATGAGTTATCCTTTCGCTTTCGAAAAGATCCGGTCTTCACCACCGGACTTCAAATGTTATCCATAAAGTCGTATCGCATATTCGGAATGGGCTATATGACACAAAGGTCCTCTCCCGGCTAAACCGAATAGTGAGCGCAATATTTACAATAAATATATGGATATTGGGGTCTCAGTTAAGTCACAACTTATTACCCAAAACTTTTCTTTCAAATGGTTTAACCAAGTTACCATTTCTAATCTTTTAAACAAAAAAAAAATTCATTTCACTAGGTTCACCTAGTTTCACAAATATCCATTCATAGATTTCGAAACAATTTCCATTCCAATTAGATTAACTCGTTAAATCTTTAAATCAAAGGTTTAATTTATAACTTTCAAACTCGTTTCCAAAGATTCGTTCATAGCCTTTCAAAACATTTCAATTTTATTTCAAACTTGAAACCTTTCAACACAAATTGGAAGTTCATTACTTATGTGACAGCTTTTATTTATTCGAAAACAAATAGTTTTAGTTTCAGAAAAATCCAATTATATTTGCACGAGTTAGAGCCCTTAAATTAAATTCAAATTCCTAAATCAATACTTTTAAAATAGTTTAACCCATATATACTCATTTATAAGTTGAATAGCCCTTTTAAACCCTAGTTTCCAAATCATAGAATTTAATTCCAAATTTTGAATTCAAATTTAAATCTAATTATTTAAATTTCAAGGCGTAATCAAGTTATTCAAAAATAAATTTTATCTTGAAATTCCATTCCAAAAACTTTCCACATTTAACCTGATTCCATTACCAAAACATTTGAATTTAAAAATTCAAATTCAAAATTATTTTCAAAAATCTATGACTAAATCGATTTCCTCGTAAAATCCATATTTGTGTGTGTATAGAGTGGTCCAAGGGTTTTACACAATAGTGCAACGTCATTCAATCATCACAGATTAAAAAAACAGAAATATAGTTGATACGTGGTATAAACTATAACACTTATCGTTCATTCACCGATTCACAGATAATATACAAATGTATCACAAATAAACGAATAAAATACACAGCTCAATCCCAGAACAAAATATCACACATCAGATAGGACAATCAATTCAATGCATCTCATACAATACAATCATTCATAAGTAAGGTCAAGCATTTAATAATCACTTATAAGCAGGATTTATTGTTTAATCCTAATTAATTCAATTTATTTCCAATTAAATTAATTATTTATGAATAAATTATCCAATCTTGATTTATTAGTTACAAATCATTTGAAATTAATAAATAAATCAATCACTTTAGTTTATTAAATTATTCTCAATAATTCATAAACGGTAGATTCAGAGATTCAAAATCAATCAAACGAGAATCAGCAAGGTATATTATAATTAGTTTAATTAACTTATATTAAATTAACTTCTTAAGAATTAACCACAATCTTGATTAATAAATAATTAATTGATTCATTTATTAATTTCAAAACATCAATTAATTATTTATGAATAAATTATCCAATCTTGATTTATTAGTTACAAATCATTTGAAATTATTAAATAAATCAATCACTTTAGTTTATTAAATTATTCTCAATAATTCATAAACGGTAGATTCAGAGATTCAAAATCAATCAAACGAGAATCAGCAAGGTATATTATAATTAGTTTAATTAACTTATATTAAATTAACTTCTTAAGAATTAACCACAATCTTGATTAATAAATAATTAATTGATTCATTTATTAATTTCAAAACATCAAATTAATCATTTCTTAATTATCTTAAAAAAATCAATTCATTAATCTTAATTTATTATCAATTAATAACCTTAATTATTAATTAATAAACTTATTTAATCTTTTATTTATCACTTATTCAATTACTTAGTTAATTACCATTTTTTTATTAATTAACTTTAAGTAGTTCATTAAATTCTTAAGTTCAAATTGATTAAACACATAATTATCAACCTTTAATTACAATTTATTTAATCTTAAGTTATTTATTTAATTACAAATATAAATTTACTTACTTTCTTAATGAACTTATAATTTAAGTAAATTAATTTTCTTATATTTGCAAACCTCTTTTAATAAATTTTAAATCAAACCCTAGCTTAAAACTTACCAACATTTTTAACTCCATCAATACTGAATTTATTTAACAAAATAACTTAAAAGTTATTTAAGCTAAACCCCGGAAAATGGACCCGAGGCAACCCCCCTGTTTTCTCGAGTAGCATCCCGGGTTTCCTCCCATTTTCCCCGCGTCCTTCTTCTACTCGTACACTTCCTTCTTCTTCTATTTTTTTTCCCAGTTAGTTTAAGTTACGTTTAAATTTATAAACTAGTATGCTACAGGATCCACATGAGCAAACCAAACATCTACTCGAGAAAATCGATTTCTTTCCCGAGCAAACTCCCGAGAACCCAATACTTGCTCAACCCCAAACGTGCTCACGCCCCCACCGTGCACGTGCACATGGTGGCGTCGGAGCTCTGGCGAACCTCACCTCACCCAACAAGTCGCGATTGATCA
This sequence comes from Allium cepa, assembly GCA_030765085.1. Classification (NCBI taxonomy): domain Eukaryota; kingdom Viridiplantae; phylum Streptophyta; class Magnoliopsida; order Asparagales; family Amaryllidaceae; genus Allium; species Allium cepa. The sequence continues at coordinate 696,168,950 of CM060929.1, read as the reverse complement.
AAGTACTCGGAATCCCAGATCAATTCGACGCGCAAACTTCCAGAGTGAAACTTGACGCATCGTTCGAAATACTGGACTCGACTCTCATCAGATAAATCACCTCACCCCCTCCACGTCGTCCACGTGAGGCGCCCCACTTTGACCATACCTTGCCAACCCCCTTCACTACTCATTCCCAGATATTCGCGCAGCTCGGTCAGACAGAGGTGAAGTAATCACCTCGTTTTCAGACCCAAACAAACCCATTCCTTAAACCCTAAACCTCACTTGTTCCTTCCATCCTTACAATAGAAAAAATATTTAACAATTTTCCCGTAATCATCAATTCCCAGACTTACTTCGTGCAAAGTTTCAGCATTCTAAATTTGTTTGATTTCTGGAAATTGGCTAAAAAGCAAAATTTGTTCAACTAAAACTACACCCTAACCCCAATACTAAAAATCATCAATATATTTTTAAAAATCCTATTTTCGTATAAGAATTCATATTATATGTTTGAAATAACAATTTAGCATGTTCGAAATTTCCATCTTGGTCAATTTCCTGTAAAAAAAAAATTGTTTACAGATGCTACCAAACTCTATTCTACTAGAAAATATTCCAGATCTTAATCACGTATAAACTAACTTGTTTCGTTTAAACTTCAAATTCAAATAATTATTTAATGAAGTGATTGATGAATTCCAGGTTGATTTTCCACTCTGAAAACCAAAACAAAGAAAATATGATACACAGTCTTATATATATGACAGTATTAAATCTGAGAAGTTACTCCACCCAGTACTCTTAAATCATATCATACATACATAAATTAGATTTAACTTAAATCTTGTAAACAGGTTGCTTACTCACAGTGTTGTTTCCAGAGGAAGAAAACAGAGTTGCTGAAGAAATAAGCTTGAGTTTGCTAACTGATGCTCCTTTGGTTTATCTCTGGTTGAATTGATTTGAGTTTGTATAAGTTGAAGTTTTGTTTAAGTTTTTAAATGGTGTTACTTCAGATTTTTCTCAGCTTCCAACTGATCGAACTGAAATGAAAAAGAAAAAACTTGATATATAGCAAAAGAAGTTTACATGCTATCATTATTTTATTTATACAAAGTAGGTACAAGATTTTATTTACTTTTCTTTTTAAATCTTTGGCCAGAGATATTGGTATGGAGGCTGGTGATACTTGTTGTGCTAGCATTTAATGCCAAGGTATGTGTCTCCATACTTACCTTATTCTATCCTTTTTCTTGTTTCGGCTGAAGAGATCTTGTACGTATTGGAGGTGATATTATGTACATAGATATTCTTTTTTACTTCTTTAGTACTTGTTGCTGTGTTGTTTCCAGGTTGAAGCATATTACTTTAGTCTTTAGTCTTCTTATTATACTGTGTACACTTGATTTTGTTTTGTGGATAGTTTTGTTTGCTTTATTTATTTTCTTACTTACCTGGCAGCTTTTATACTTTATGTTGATAGATTTTTCTAAGTACATATACATACTCTTGTTTTAGTTATGTTTTGTTAGTACTTATATTTTCATTTCTTTGCTTTACAATATAAATGAATTTCTACAGTTCATATGTTATTTGAAATTTGTCTAATTTTATTTACTTTATAATGTAACAATTCTTACTTTAATATGTTGTTTAAATTTAGTTGTGTTTTACTTTATATTCTTTAAAATTTGTAAACAAGTTATTTCATACATATTTGAGTTGAGTATATTTGTTGTTTTAAATTTGTTAATGTGTTACTTTAAAATTTACATAATTTATTAACATATTTTATTTAAATTTGGAAACTTATAAATCAGTTTACGAATTAATTTCGTAATTTTTATTCAAAAATTAAATTAATTATAAATTCAAACACAGTCAAAATCTGGGACCGTTACACGTATCCAAACAACTGATCCAGAGTAGCCAAAAAAGTACCCTTGAGCGTCCCTACAATAGCCCTGCTTTTGAGTACATCGAGAAACACTCCGAGTATCAACGATCCCATAGCACGCTTATCCGAGTCTTTTTCCTTACACCATATGGTTTCTATTATTTTGAAGGAACCACTACATATTCCTTCACTCTATCATAGAACCATTCAACATTTTATCCGCAATCCACTCTTTCTAGAACCCCCTTTTGTGGATAACCATTCTCATGACTCCTTTCAACATCGAGCCATCATCATTAAAACCTAAATCCATTCACCATTGAGTTGCCATCTTCGAAGTCCTGAAGCTATCATCATGCTACTTCATTAACATCAAACTCTTAGTAAATAAACAAACACCTTCAGCACGACCTGCATACTCTGCACTTCACACCCGAGAAGTTCCATGCTGATCTGGTTAAAAGTCACCACTCGGTACTGACATAAAGCTCCTGGTGAAAATAAGTGTACTTTGCATATTTTGATTTCTCCCATTTCCTCGAAGTCCTTCTCATCTAGAACTCCAACTTGTAACTGTTTATACTTCAACCACTTCTCTAGAAAAGCTCTTGGTGACAAGCCCTCCAAAGCACTCGGTATCAAGTCCTCCAAATCTCTGAGTACCAAGCTCAATACTTACCGAATTCCTAGTATTTGACTTCTACTCATCACCCCTAGCCTTGACCCGAAACACCATCTCCATTTAGACCTTTCCCACCAAATAAAAGCTCTCGGTACCGATCAAAGCTCTCGATACCGACTCATCTACTTAGCTCCAATTTTAATGTGACTTAAATCTTGGGTTCCTCTCATGCTTGCCCCTCCTCCAAGTTTCATCCAGTGCCAATTATCTTTGCCTTCGATTTGCCAATTTGACCACTCCTTTTCTTACTACCTAAAAGCACTATCAAACAACATCAAAGCACAACATACAAAAATGGAATAACATACGTATATATCTATTCGTACATGCAATTAACCACTTCATGAAAATCAAGCAAATCGTATCCTAGATCTAACTTTTACACTAGCATATCAATATGAACGAAAGGTGTTGCAATACCTTTAAAAACCATTTTAAAACCTTTAAAATTATGCCATAAATATCTATAAAAATTAATTCATGTTAAAAAACTTTTTAAGATCAAAATTTGTGTTAAAAACATCATTTTCAACTATATAAAGATGCATAGTAGAGTGAGAGGTCAAGAACCACTCGCCAAATATCCAAAATACTGATTTCTCCCTTTAGAACTAAAGGGGACAACAAAGTAGATGAATGCAAGTTCGCCGAATATGATAATCTCTGGTCCCTCTATTTTAATTACCCCTCTAGTGATGATTTGGCTAAGATTAGTAAGGAAAATAGGCGGTTTCAAAGAGATTAGGGTTAATGGAAGCTTAGAGCTATTTTGGAAAAGATGGAAATGACTTAGATCTGCTTCAATAGGCTTCCCTTAGCATAATTTTCGAGATAGGTTAGTGGGCCTAAGTATGAGTTAAATTAATTAACCACTAATGTAGGCTAATTGCAGCCAAAACTTGAAACGGTTATAACTTCCAAACAGTAAGTCCATTTTTCTATTTTTACCACTCTATAGATTAGAAAATCATCATCCTGAAGCAATGGAAGTAGATTGAGACCTTAATTCAGCTCCTATTAAAAGTTGTAATCCAAACAAGGTTTTCAGGGTCAAAATAGTCACATTAGAATTTGACAAAAATCATAGATGTTGAAAATGTCCCTGGGAGTCATTTTTTAAAATTTTAGAGTCATACAACCTTACATGAATAAAATAATAATATTTTATGATCCTCCGATAAGCAAAATATGGGTCGTTATATGCTCTCTTTTTTAAATCAAAACAAGATCAAACAAAATATATTGAAGGTGTATAGATTTCTTCGATTGGTGGTACTTTTGGAAGAGTCTTCTAGAAGAGACCAAATTCGATTCTAGGAGTTCCATCAATTCAATATTCAAAGTATAATAATTAGGCTATGCTTAAGTAATGAACTATTTATTTCCATTTATTTATATAAATATAATCAATTCTGTTATCTATATCTTAATATCCATATATGTGTGTGTGTTGTCAATATATTTTCAATTTAGATATGTTGTATGTAAAATAAATAAAATATTTTGTATATATTAAATCTACTTTCGTCCTAATAGAAAAATTCGAATTTAAATACAATTTAAAACATAGTTTTTTTAATAAAATAGAATTTAAAACTAATATATATATATATATATATATATATTACTTTGACAATCTTATATGTGAAATTGTCAAATTTTCTTAATACATACATGCATTTATGTAGTTCGAATTATAATTACAATATTTTAAGCAAATATGTTAAGTGCAATTTGTTTGTATAAATTTTTATGGATATAAACATGAAAAAATAAAATAATTATCAATATATTTATAATACATAATTTTTATATGAAAAAAATAATTTTTTTAATAATATTTCATAAGGAATTTTTATTTAAAATAAAAAACTTTTTATTAAATTCACATGGATTTTTTATAAAAGAAATTTTTTTTCCAAATCTCTATTTTGGCTAAAAATATAATACATTTTGTAAATTTTATATATATATATATATATATATATATAATTTTGCAATATTATTTTAACATATTTAAATGATTTAATTTATGAAATTTAAAATATATCTATATATTTCTGAAAATAAAAAAAAATTGTTTGTTTACAAATTTTTTAGCAAAGCCAACAGGCTTTTGAGCAGACCGTCCACTTATATTAATAACTATTAAGAATAGGTGTTAAGTACAAATGCCAGAACAACTAAAAAAAGAAAAACCGAAAGATGGGCAAAAATGCCTATACTGCTAGTAGAAAGGGAACAACTACTCGTCTTCACTACTGGTATCATCAGCAGAAACAAACCTCATGACACACACAAACCCAAAAAATAACAAAACAAGGTTAAGCACATAGAACATAAAATCAGAAGAGTACAAATATTTTCTATTCCAAGTTTCATCCTCTAACATAAGCTTATTACATTCCCCAACAACTTTATATAAATATATAATTTATTTATGATTTCGAAATTTGAAATTGAATTTAAAATATTTTAAATCTAGATCAGGTTTAAAATTTTGAATTTTATAGATCAAAATTCAAATTACAAAATTGCTTTATTTTTATTGTAACATCGTGTAATGTTAAAGTAACTAGTTTAAAAGAAATTAATTAATAAATAGTAGGGTTGGAAAATAAATTTTTTACAAATGATAAAATTTGACTACGAAAGTAGCACCATTGTGTTTGTGGTGATTTTCCAATCAAGCTTTATATATAAAGTTTTTCGGTCAAAGTTCAAGCAGAAAAGTTATTACCGTTTGAAGTTTTCAAGTTGAACATAATTATATATGTAATTATGGTAATAAATATTAATTAACGTTAATTAATAACATTAATGAAAACTTAGACTATAAGGAATATTAATATTAAATCAAATCAAAGAAAAATATATATAAGTGGAAATTAATTATTGCAATCAAATTTTAAAGGAAGAAAACAAACATAATCATTCAAAACAATTAACAAAATTAACACAAAATCAAAGACGCAGATAAATTCACCATTAAACAAATGGCAGGTCGACCTATTAGTCACCTAGGTTGACCAGGTTGACCACTAGTGTTTGACCCAAGAATATAAGCAGTCGACCGTTGTAAGTCTAAAAGCATTATTAAGCAGTGGCTAAAACGACACGGATTTAATACGGTTTAATCTAATGATTAGCATTGTTTGAGCCCATATAAATTTGGACCTAGACCCTCACTTTGAAAATCATATTTTCATAGCGACGCCAGGACTTTCCAGTTTTCTCTTTTCCACAAATTTCTAAATTCTTAAAACTTAGTTCTATTTCATAACTATATGCAATTGGGAAATTATAAAAGACTATAAAGAAGGGGAATATGGTCAAATCAAATCAACAAAGTCGAGGTAAATTTTTAACCCGAATCTTAATTTCAAATCGAATTAGATCTCTTTTCTAATCTAATTCTGATGGATTTGTATACGATTGTAGTGTATAAATCCTAACAGGGAGAAAATGGAGTCAATGTGGAGTCAAGGATTAGATCTAGCGAATTGGAATCCTTAAAATGGTGAATGAGAATATTATATGCTTTTATATAATATTAGATTATATCATGCAAATCTATCCTATATGCATGTAATGTTAATTGGAGTTGTAAGCTAAATTTATAAATATAAAAATGAAATTGGAAAACCCTGCCTACATATACTATATCTTTTAACTCGTTTTATTTACATGTTATATGAATGTAAAACTAGATAATGTTTAGGTCATTTGCAGTTCCTAAATTAATTATTAAGAAATATGAAGCTATGAATTTTTTGTGATATAATAAAAATATATTGGTATCTGAGTAAATAAGAATGTAAAATAAAGAAATTACATTAAGATTTTAAGGTTTAAGTGGTATTTCAATTCATTGGAATACTGCAAGATCAATTTCTATACATTACCAAGTTTAAAGAAAATCAAAATGTGCTATTTGAAATGACAAGGAATACACCTAAAAAGAAAGAGATGTTCAAAATAGGAATATTTACCGTGTCTTGTATTGTTTATTTCAAACAATGCAAAGATAATTCTTTGTAATTCCAAAAGAAACAATCTTCTTATCGGATAAGATATAAAAATTTACGGTGTCAACATTTTATGATAAAAACGTAGCTCCGGTGCATTAAAATGCAGAGAACCTAAAAGCATTAAATAGAGCTATATAAATGCGATAAGAACATTCTAAAATGAAAAGAAACATGATACCAATAAAAATGGAAATTAAGTAAAAGGAAACTGAAGAACATGTAAGAGTAAATGAAAGTGTAAAAAGGGAATAAATATAGAAAATATGAAAATGGATAAAAAGGAAATGATATTATGAGCTTATTAAAAAGGAAAAGCAGTAAATAATCATAAAGCAAGAAAGATTTAAACGCATAATGAAGTAAAAGACTTTCAATAGTAAATTTTAGAGGCAAGATAATTAAGTAAGAGTGAATGAATATATATATATATATATATATATATATATATATATATATATATATATATGACATAGATTAGTAGCCTCAAGTATGCATTTATGGCAGGTGTGAACTATTAAAGTCAATAGATAATTGTATGGATAGAATGACATTAGTCATTACAGTATGTTGGAATGCGAGGTCGATAGTGTTACACAATAGAAGTATGCCCTCTATAAGGGGATACCAGTAGTTGTATAACATTATACTGATCTAGAACATATCCAACCATAGGACTTATGGAGAGTATACACTTGCGTATAGATGAAGGAATACCACCAACAGATAGAGAAGTCTGCTTAAAAACAGAAAAGACCAAGAGGCATTACCTTGATTGCAATAGGCAATCTAAATGGAACGTTAAGCAGGATTGGCACTATGCAACATGTATTGGTACCAAATCTGGAGAAAGGTTGTCATAGGGTGAGAACGACATTAGTCCTCAGCGATCAACGGGAAAAACAAGGTTACATCTAATTTGTTTTTGCCTCCTACTGGGGTAGGCCAAGTTGGGTAATGCACCACCATAGTTGTTTGCTAGCTTGTTTGTTAGGGCAAGGCTAGTTAACCCATAAAGAGATCTATCAAAATGGATGGGGTGGCCTATGGAGCCGAGTCCATAATATGTTATGGATAAAGTAGTAAATCCCCGAAGTGAGACAGAGTATGTAAAAATGTCTGAAAAGCCATCGTCAAACAATATAGGAGTTCCTCAGTGTGCACAGCGACTGGATTGTGATAAGGTGATGGCAATGGATCCTATCGAGTGCTGATTTAGAGACACCAGAATATAGGTATTTATGTACGTAGCTATAATCTACAGTGGGTAGATGGGACGTATCATTTGCAGACGTAGAGTCGAGATGACTAATTAAATATTAAAATACATAACAGGTGATAGAGAACAATCGGAATAAACCAGTGATAATATAAAGTGTATAATTTTTCCAGTCACCAAAACTTTGTAATAATCCCATCCTCATTACAACTCGTAGGATATCTTGAAGGAAAAGTACTGGTACTAGGTGTTTACGGTGATGACAAGGACACTAGACCTTGGAAATGTCAAATCTTGTCAGTACTTATGTGACTTACTATATTTTATTTATTTCACTGTGACTTGTATATTTAGTGCTTTGGTATACATTCATTGTTTTATTTATATGATACCAAACAAATTATCTGTATTTTGGTGAATTTGGGTTTGAAATTAAGTGGAAAATCAAGTCCACTAGGGTGCAGGTTGTTACATTTATATTATAAATAATTATTTACATATGAATTTGTGTATATGTGTGTGTGTGTGTATATATATATATAACTGCTTTTATAAGTATATGTAAATATATATATATATACACATATGAGTATAAATATGTTTTAAATTATTTTAATACTATATTACACATAATAAATTTTTATATGAAGTGCTAACATGTCTGTTGCGGTATATATCCCAATGCTTAAATGCAAGAATGTTAAACCATGTATATTATATATGTTGCACGAGCATGTACATGTGCATATTATATAATTGTGCATAATACATAATTTATATATAATAACATAAAACTATTTTATTAAAAAATTAAATAATGTAATGGTTTTATTTAAAAATTATTTAGATTAGATCTAAATCAATTTAGGCTTCATAGACCCAATAAGATTAGAAATGGTAATTTTTTTTGAAATTTATCTATTTAATCCGCTACATGCTGGACCATTCCAACAATAATATTAGTGACCATTAGCCCATATGATATAATTTAGCAGTATTAAGGCCAACTAATTAAGCATAACCATTCGCAAGGTGTCTATAAAAGCAGTGTGTAGGCTGGGTTTGGATAATCAAGTACCCTACCCTACCTAGCTACCAACCTAACCCAAAAGGTCAAGTGAGCCTAAAGGTTATTTTAACATGAAATGCTTAATTTGAATTTGAGTTGTAGGCTAATTTTCAAATCTGTTTTGAAATTAAAATAAATTTTAAATTTAAAAGGTTAAAGTTAAAATAAGATTTTTTTATAAATGTTATAAAATAATTTTCAAAATCATTTTAAAAATTTATAATTAAATTTCAAAAATTATACAAATACTAATTAGATTAATAAATTAAAAAATTAATAAAATAGTGAACTAATTAAATTATATATAACATATATAGTAATATATGTTACATTATCTTGAATTGTTTGAGGAGATGTATGTGTATGTGTAATTTTCGAAATATAATATAATTAATTAGAATAATTTAACTAAATTAATTAACTAAATGTTAATTAATAAATAATAAAATACATACTTATAATGATATATGTGTATGATTATAAATGTTATAATGTAAATATTCAATTTGAATGGTTTAATTGAATAATATATAATTAATTGGAATGTTAATTAAATATTTTAACTAATTAAGATTTAATTAATAAAATTAATATATTATATATAAGACTATTGTATAAGTTAATTAAATTATAAAAGTAATATAATAATTAGAACTTATATAATTTGAATGTATAATAAAACGGTAGAACAATTAGGAACCTTAATTATACTTAAGGAATAAATACATGCATATAGCACATATACCGTGATTTCAAATGTGTCCAACCCTTGAATCACGAGTGTATTTTATAAGAAATACATTGTTCCATAAATTGATATCACTCAATTAAATATATTAAAGATTATGAGTCTTTAATATAAAAGTTTTCCTCATCTATTTATATACTAATAAACTACTTACATGCTCTCTTATTGCTGAGCAAACTTAAGCTAGAGATGTTATGTGCAGCATTGTTAATATATAGAATAGACGAGGTAAGATAGCTATATGTATTTGCTGAGCAAACTCAAGGTACATATATTTCACTTAGGCTATCATGAAATGGTAGGTATAAGTGAATAATCTCTTCGATTTGTTGAGCAAACTTAAGGTCACAACGAGATTAGGACAAAGACATGGATTAGGAGTTGTATAAAATAAAATCGATAAAGTGTTATCCATCGTTTATGGGGTTATGATTTGTTGAGAAAACTCCTTGATTTCTATGTTTCTTTTAAGGGTTTCGAGAAATATAAAAGTCTAATGGGAGCTTTATTAGAAAAATGAAATGGTAACATTTAACCTTTCTAATATGGTAAGAAGATCTGCTATTATGATTTAAACTAATCCATTTTGATAAATTTGTCCAATTGATATAGATGATAAAATGTTTATTAGTTAAAATATACAAATGAACTGAATTATGATTGACAAATAGAAATGTAAAGTATACTTACTAATAAATATTTTTTGCATGTTGTTTTTTAAGACCATGCAAGTATTTTATTATACAACTACTTGATACATTCATAACTTGGTTACTTACATGTTTATTTTCCTGAGACTATGTATTTTTCTTTATAAGTTTCAAACTCTAAAAGCACTATAAGGATATGACTATTTAATCCATATCCAATCACATATAACTGTTATATGGTGAACTGTCACTACGAAACCTTGATGAAATTAGTTTATTCAAAATAAGTAAGTAATCATAGTGTGAGATCGTGTATTCAGTATGGTTGATTACAGTAACATTCTTATTGTATTAAATGTAACACTAGATCAAGAGCTACGAGATAGATCTTAGAATTTGGTCACTGAAATGTCATTTTGATCGGTTTACATAAAATGCAACTTATTTAATTTCCTTAAAGGTTAAGGAAGACCAAATGCACTTTTGTAAAGAGTTCATTATGATATTGTAGTAAGGGTTTCCATTTGAATGGTTCGACCTCTTAGAAAAGAAAAGAAATGTATGAGAGTGGACGTAACTTAAGGCATGGTTGGGATGAAGAGAATGAATGGTAACTTCTGCTTCATGAAGAGACATTGAAAACAATAATTGTAAAATAATAATAGATACATAACATGGAATAAGAAATAAGATTTCTATTTCAAAGTTGTAATTGTTATCCCGCCTTTTGGCAAGGCTGTGACACTAAGAAATTAACTAGAAACCAAAGACAGTACGTCCCGGAGATCGGTTATACACAGGTTCACTATGGATACCGGTAAATTTTGCTCGAGTTCGGATCAAGCTACAATTGATATGACATGACAAGAAAATATATGAAAGCCAACATTCCAAATCTCAAGTCAATTGGAGTTCATATGCTTAAGATATTGACCAATCAAAATCAAGAAAACCAATCATGTTCATATCCATGGAATTTCGCAACCATCAAGTCTCGAGTAAAACACGGCTAGTTCGCATCCATGGCGGAAACACCACATTTGTACCTATTCCCCAAAAGAAATGTGGTTCGTACCCATCAAACGCTACCTTCCTTCATATCCATCGAACTGGAGTTATTTTTGTATCCATCATGATGGCAACACTTCATGTCCATCAATAAACTACATTTCGTATCGGTCCTTTGCCTACATGGTTCGTATCATCCATCACGGATCGATATGAAGGAGGCCTTGCATCATTGATACGAAGCTGAATACTAATCGATACGAAGAGATCACTCACCAATCGATACGAAGTGATCAACAACGATCGATACGAAATGGAACCCAACAAATGGATATGAATGAAGCTGCAATGGTGGATACGTACAATGTTTAAAAGAAAGGAAGACTTGGCCACTCAGCTTGAAAAGTGGATCGATCCTAAAAGATAGCGCCATGTCACTTGATCGACACGTGCAAACCATCGATACAAAGCAAGTGATACCAATTGTATCGATATGAGATCGGCTGTATATTGAAAACACAAACTTGCGTCGATCATAACTCAAAATCTACAGGTCCAAATACCACCAAATTTTCATAGGAGCTTGCGTACTACCTCAATCCCATGATCGATCTCAGCCTAAAAAGAGGTGTTTTGGATCGATATGAATTTGGCACATATCGACCATGGATCGATTCAAAATGGCCAAGGATCGATCACGTAGGCCCATCCATATGAGAGAAGGGGTCTTCTCAGATTGGAGCGAGATATTTGTAGCCTACGCCTATAACTAGTAGTCCAGGGCCTTTAGAATAGGGACTTTTGGACTTTGGAACGCCGATACTCTGCCGAAACCTTCATTGTACCTTGAATGTTTTATGCAAACAATTGTAATCAACGAGAGTTATTAATGAAAAGCAAACTTTCTACGATGGACGTAAGCTACAACACCGAATCACTCTAAATATCTATGTCTTCATACTTCTGTTTGTCTGTTTTTAGTGTGTTTGTTAGATCTGTCTCGTTTTTCATTTATAATCTTCACTTTAATCTCTTCAAACCCGCCCGAAGAGTGTTGTACCCAATTTCGATACAAACACTTTGGTGCTTTCACTGAGAAAACCTAGCTTTTCTCCTGCTCTTTGGATCTACTACCATGGTTGGATTGCAAGAATCTAAGGAGAAGATCCATATCTCACATTCGGTAGTTCTTCCATCCTGTTCAGATTGCATAAAATCTAGGAGAGAGCTACATCATTCACCATAGTCACTACAAGGGCTGCCTCAATCGCTGCAGATAAGGAAGAATGAGATGACAGAACCTTGCGCAGCTACCCGCCACAGTCCAGAACTCGGTTGGACCATCAGATCCACAAGGCCATGTCACCAGGGAGGAGTTCCAGATGTTGATGCAAGAACTGAGCCAAAGTTGCTAGCAGCTTACCCAGCAGATTCATGCTAACATGGAGTTAACCAACCGACTGAATCAGGAAAGACGAAGAAGATCCTAGAGGGATCAAACTTCCTACTCATCCACTGAGAGCTCAGCATCCTCTAATTACCATCACAGATCCACATGTCCACGACTGGATGGAAGCTACGCACAAGCTCTCGGGCATCAGCGCACTCTGAATCTTGGACAAGCAGGGCCCAGTCCATTTGGTAGTCACCAAGCAGGACCCTCCTCCCGAGGAAGGATAATTCCCTATCACATTAATGATAACCGTGCTGCCACCGCCGCCATCGATTTGAAAGCTGAAATTCAAGAACGAACAGATCTGAACCCTCATCGGCACGACCGTACTCCGAAACCCTATATGCCTGAAGTCTTGGAGCTAAGGAGGAGAGGTATGGACGGTCAACTATGCCCGGGCTATTCTCGCATTATGGAACCTGACTACACCTTGGCCCAGCATGCTCAGAATGTCCAAATGCCAGACATCCCGACCATGATTTGTCAAATGATTCGTGAAAGTCAGGGCCTCTCCAATGATGACTGGGGAATCTCCTTGAGACATACACCCTTCACTAATGACATTCTTTATGCTGAACCTCCTCGTCGATTCAGAATGCCAACTTTACCTGTTTATGAAGGGATTTCAGACCCTAACCAGCACATCTTAAAGTATGAATTGCTTATGAATGTCGCACGATCCGACGATGCAGTCAAATGCAGAAGTTTTCCTATCTCCCTTGGGGGTATTGCAACGATGTGGATTACTCGCCTACTACCCCGATCTATTTCATGCTTTGATCAGTTAGCTACGAAATTTTTCGAACAGTTTCGTATGCACGTCACAACACCTAAGGATGTTAACACCTTATCCAGCATCACTAAGCTCCTGAAGAGGTACTCAGACGTTATCTAGAAAGATTCCATGCCGCTTGTATGGAGATTAGTAACCCTAATGATAACTACATATTTATGGCGCTATCGAAAAGAATCGATCCTGATTCTGAATTTGGCAACTGGTTGGTTGGGAGACACCCCACGTCGCTAGACCGTTTCTACTGTAAAGCGACCTAGTTCTTAAGAAGAGAAGATGCTAAACAATCTAAGAATAAGGATGACGTGGGGCCCAGTGTGGAAGGCATTCAAAGTAACGTCACTGTGAAGCAAACTGGTGAGTGTTTCGGTAAAGTGCAATTAAGTATACAAAATAAGCAGAATCAACAGAAAGGTGGTGGAAGTCAAGGTAAGAAGTAGGATCACAATCGCGGATCGCGATGTAGAGCTCCTATGTTTGACACCTATACTCCTTTGAATACATCACTGAAGAATTTGTACTTATAGACCTGTAATACTGGCTAATATTAGAAGCCTGCTCCAAAGCAGTCGTCCAAAAAGCAGATTCAATCTGGAAAATTCTGTAGATTCCATGATTGCTATGGTCACAATACCAATGAATGTCGATATTTATAGGACATTATTGAAAATCGGATCCACGAAAGGAAGTTGGAACAATTCGTCCGGGCACCGCAGGATGGAGGTGCGGGCCCGTCGAATCCTAATCAAGTGCAGAATCAAGCTAAACCGGAGGAACTCGCATGTACTGGTGGAAGGTTAGTGATTAACACAGTTAGTGGTGGTCCTCTTCAGGCGGATCAGAGCTGGAGGGAAATTAAGTCGTATGCTAGTGCGATTAAGCATGCGAACTTCAAGTGTTGCAGTAATCTTGACGATAGGGCTTCGGCTAAACAACAGAAGACGATGACAGACGACATCATTTTTCGAGACAGAGATGCTGATAAAGTTAAAGCCTCCACCATTGATCCATTATTCATATCAGCTCAGATAGTTCCTGCTTGGATGAAGAGGATCTTAGTGGACAATGGAAGCTTCGTGAATATTCTTTTCAACCGAGCGTATGATCAAATGAAAATGAAAGCAATGGACTTAAAGCCACGTCAATCTTGTATACATGGCTTCAATGGAAGTGCAACTATACGTGGCGCCTGTTATGTTGCTGAGCTTCGAGAGACGTAGTGGAAAGAGAAGGACAAGGACGTAGAGGAATCTCACTGGCCACAATTAATTCCTAAAAGATCTTGATCTAAGAGATGATGATGATGATGAAGAGGAAGTTAAAGATAGTCAGGCTTCCCCAACAAAGTTGACGATCAATGTTCCGATCGATGATGATGATGACTTCAGAATGAGAAAGGTCGGATCCCAGCTAAGCTAACAGATGAGAGAGGAATTGGTTGAATTTCTTTGGGCAAACCTCGACGTGTTTGGTTGGAAGCACTCAGACATGTGTAGGATCACGCCGGACATCATAGGCCATGCATTGAATATTGACCCGCGGAATGTCCCAGTCAAATAGAAAAGACGCGGTATGGATCCAGAGAGATCTACCACCCTGAAAGAAGAGGTGGATAAACTCAAGACGAACGGGTTTATTCGAGATGCATTATATCCAGAGTGGGTTTCCAACCCGGTACTTTTTAGGAAATCTAACGGGAAATGGAGGACTTGTGTGGACTATTCAGACCTAAATAAAGCATTCCCTAAAGATAGCTTTCCGCTTCCCAGAATTGATCAGCTTGTAGATTTAACGGGTGGACACAAGCTCTTGTCTTTTATGGATGCGTATTTTGGCTACAATCAAATACCGATGCATCTACCTGATCAGGAGCATACTAGCTTTGTCACCAATCTTAGACTCTATTATTACAAGGTGATGCCGTTTAGACTTAAGAACGTTGGGGTGACCTATCAAAGACTTGTCAATCAAATATTTGCTAGCCAGACCGGGAGAACTATGGAGGCGTACATGGGCGATATGCTTGTAAAATCGTGACTCTCCATCAATCATGTCAAAGACTTGGAAATAATGTTCAACATCCTCTAAGAGTGCCGGTTGAAGCTCAACCCGTTGAAGTGTCATTATGGAGTCGCATCCGAAAAGTTTCTTGGATTCATTATCAACGCTCAAGCAATTAAAGCCAATCCCGAGAAGATCTGGACGATTCAGAATCTCGAGACTCCAGGAACAATAAAGCAAGTATAGAGCCTCAATCGGAAGGTAGTAGAGTTGAGCAGATTCATCTCCAAATCCACCGACAAGTGCATTCCCTTCTTCGATCTGATCAGGAAAGGAAATCGAAACTTTGAATAGACCATGGAGTGTGAAGGCGCATTCCAAGCACTGGTTCAACACCTAGCCATGTCGCCCATTATGTCAAAACCGATAGATCATAAGAGACTATACATCTATCTGGTAGTGTCAGAGGATGCAATCAGCGCTGCATTAATTCGAAAGGAGGATCGGATATAATGAACAGTCTATTGCTTTAGCAAACGATTGACTGAAGCAGAGAGAAACTATCCGAAGTTGGAAAAGCCGGTCTACTTTCTCGTCATTGCCTTAAGAAAGCTCCGTCCCTAATTTCAGGCTCATCCTATCATAGTTTACATAAACCAGCCATTACGATAGGTCCTTATGTGGCCTGAGACTTCTGATAGGTTGCTAAAGTGGGACATCGAGTTGAGTTAGTTTGATATTGCTTACACACCAAGGCGGGCTATTCAAAGACAAGTTCTGGCGGATTTCATTGCTGAATTCACTATACCGGAGGACTTGCCCGAAACCAGTGAATCTCCCAACTACATATGGAAGCTATACATAGATGGTGCATCGAACGACCGTTGATCAGGCACTAGAGTTGTACTTGAAACCCCAGAAGTCGATCCGTATGTTATGCTCTGAAATTTGATTTCCATGCAACCAATAATGAGGCTGAAAATGAAGCTTTACTTGCCGGACTCAGGCTTGCCAGAGATTTGAGAATTATTGCTATGGAGATCTACTACGATTAGAATTGGTCGTATGTCAAGTTTGAGGAGAATACTAAGCTAGAGACCGGAGGTTGGCTGCTTATCATGCTCGGGTCCAGAAGGTATTAAACCAGTTCGATTATTATGCCATCTATTGCATACCCCAAGAGCACAAAAGGCCGATTCTCTAGCAAAACTGGCCAGCACCGGTGAAGCACAACAAATGGGACTTGTCCCTGTTGGGACACTTACCTCTCCGAGTATCGATCAGATGGAGAGAAACCGAGTTCATGAAGCCGCACCCGAGAAAGAGTCATGGATGACCCCTTTCAGAAATTATCTTGAGGATGGAGAATGTCTGAGCGTAGAAGTGAGAAAAGACAAGTTCTCCGTAATCTTCATGACGCATTATCCAGAATGGAGTCATGTATAGAAGTGGATACTCTATTCCTTTACACCGGTGTGTCGCATTATGACGAAATCAAACGAGTGTTACATGATGTGCACGAGGGGGAATGCGACGGTCATACTGGGGGGCAAGCCCTTGCTAAGAAGATACTCTGGTATGAGTATTATTAGCTGATTATGAATCCATATGCATTAGGCTATGCCAAGAGATGTGGCAGACGTTAGAAACATGCTTGGATACCAAGATCCCAGCCTACTGAAATTATGAAGATACTCTGGTATGAGTATTAGGCCAGTCCATGGTTGTTCGCTACGTGGGGCATCGATATAATTGGATCTTTACCTCTGGCTAAAGGTGGTGCGAAGTACGCCATTTGTGTAGTAGACTACTTTACCAAATGAGTGGAAGTTGAACCCGTTGCTACTATCACGACGAACAAAGTAATCAGCTTTGTTGTTCGCAGCATCATCTGTCGTTTTGGCGTCCCACGTACCATTATCACTGTCAACGGAGCCCAATTCGATAGTACTGAGTTCAAGAACCTCTGTCAACGTTTCCATATTCAGAAGAAGTTCTCAATGGTCGCTCACCCTCAAGTGAATGGACAGGTTGAAGCTATTAATAAAGTTATCAAATCCATTCTTAAAAAATGACTGGAAAAGGCTGAAGGCAAATGGGTCGATGAGCTTCCAATGGCCCTATAGGCATATTGGACTACCCATAAGTTCGTGACCGGTCATGCTCCATTTTCACTTTCCTAAGGCTCAAAAGCCATCATTCCGGTCGAATTGGAAGTACTTCTCATCGTGTGACTTACTATGATCTAGAGACAAATGCTACATTGCTTGCCGAATCTCTAGACTTATTGTACGAGAAGCATGAAGAGGCTGAATTGAGCGCAACCGTGCACCAAAGTCGAGTTGCCCGATTATACAATGCTAAGGTCCGACCTTGAACTTTTGAATTAGGCGATGTCGTGCTCAAGGGGATTTATTCGATCTCTTCACATATGAAATCAACATCGGAAGGACCATATGTTATGGAACGGAGACTTGGAGATGACACATTCAAATTGTCGACTGTTGATGGTCTCACTTTGCCGAGAGCTTGGAACGGTAAGAGTCTCCACCACTACTACAAATAACAGGCTTTGTTTATTTGTTTAGTCTGCTTTTCATTTGCAATTTGTTTATGCATTTCGAAATTTGAACTTGTAATAAGGTAACTGACTTTTCCATACTTTCTTATTTTAGCAATAAAATGCAATCTCTTCAAGCCATAACAGTGATTCTTGAAATGCGTCATGCGACCATCACAATGCATGGAGAGCTAAGTTCCATCCTACAGTGGGACTTTTTCAAATAGGGAGTGACCATGATACGACCGGTCACTCGCTAAGTGAGACCCAAGCTTGGGCCAGGCTGTCACACTGAAGCCAAAAAGGATTGATACACGACAATCCTCTAACTAACTCCGGCTCCCAGAGTGTGAGATGGAGTATAAACTTAAGATAAAAAAAGTGGGCTTGAGGAGGGTGGATCCATCCACCCACGACTTTGCCCATGTACAATCTAAACTCGAGGAGGATGGATTCGTCCATCCACGACTTCGCTTGTTTATTCAGGATGGATGTGATCTGACCTTCCATGATCCTGATCAGTTTATCGTTCCCAGAGTGCGAAGGAGATCTCAAAACACAAAACAGATGTTATCGACCGTCTGTTAAGTAACTCTAGATTCCTAGAATGTGAACTTTAGTATAAACATCAATTGGGTATGACTGACCACCCACAACTAACTCTATGTCCCCAGAGCGCAGACTAGAGTATAACAAAAATTGGGTGTAACTGACCGCCCACAAATCAACCTAAGTCCCCAGAGTGTGGATGCAATTACAATTATTAAAACGGGTGTGACTGACCGGTCTAAAAACAACTTAAGTCCCCAGAGCATGGACGTAACTTTAAACATTAAGCAGGCGTGATCGATCGCTAGCAAGCGAGTTCAATCCCCAAAGTGTGAATGTGGTTGTCAATACATGAACGAGTGTGATCCGACCACTCGAACTCATCTCACAACAACTTCTATCCAACTAAGTAAAATTAAAAAGCGTTGAAGGTGAAAAGCAATCATCATCCAACCACTTCAACTCGTCCTCAGGACTATGGGCCATAACTCGAGCACTAGCTGCCGATTGAGATAGTACAACATTATGACTCAACTTAATGTTTGGTTACGGCTCGCAGCCATGATTCCGAGACTTAACAGCCGAACACGAGTCCGATCCAAAGATTATAGCTTCACAAGTGTAATGAATAAAAATTCAAGTACTGAAACACTTGGGAAAATAAACTCAGAGTTATGCCAAAAACCGAAAGGGGGTTTTTATTTAATCTATTCTTTGGAAACAAAGTAAGTACAAAAAAAGCTTATTCCAAAAATTCCTACTAGCAGGGGCCGAACCCGCATCTAAACACGGCCCACTGAAAGTAAAAAAGGAATTCATATTTATATACCAAAAAGGGACACATAGAGACATGCCTACTTCATATGTTTCTTCTTCTTCTTCCCCTTCGGTGTTTATCCACTGGAGCTACTGATGTGGTGTCGTTTTGAGCTCTTGCCTTTACCCGGCTTATCCCCGGTTGAGGGAAGAATTGTAGTCTCCTCCTCCAAACTCATGGAAATTGGAACGCTTTTGGAATGCATGGTCGAAGGTACGGGGGCACTTTCTCTATTGAGAGACATAGGAGGGACCTCAGTGATGATGATTGTACCATCGGAGAGATTATACATAAAGGGGACGGGCCGGGCCGAGACGGGATAGGCCGGGCCAGGACCTGCCATTCCACTTCCAATATCGCTACCCAACGCAACACTTGCCATCTCGGCACTAATCTCCGCCATTATCGCCTCATCATGAGCTGCTTGATTGTTCGGCGGGATGCTAGCAGTTGGGGTCGAGGAGCTGGCTGTGAAGGCGCCTTTCCCTATGACAAAAGGAAGTCGGTAAGTGGATCGCTCTAATGACTGAGGAGTTATTCCATCATCTGTTCGTTGAAAAAAAGCGCTCACATGAACTTCCTCGATCGACGTGGTAGTTGTAGTAGTGGTCGCCTCTGTCACGATAGCCTCCTACTCTTGATGCTGCTCTTAGGTTGCAGGAGCACGGCCGGTGCAACTCCTATAATGAATGGAGATAAGAGGAAATATTGGAAACTTCTTATAATAACACTCCATACTTTGAATAAATTCGAGAAGTGTTAAAAAATACCTTCCTCGGGTTGGCTCGTGGGTGGAGCCAAGACTTCTTCGGAAGTGTGCTCGTGAGACGAGGACAATTGCGGTTGATCAGGATCGTAAGCAGGCATAGATGGAGGATTCACTACAACAAAATTCAGTTTCAACAGCAATTACTATTAGCGTTTAGGGAGCAAATGCGGTCAAAAGTAATTTTGGATGATATGGACAATTTGTGTAAACGCTGAGATAAAATTTTGTACGTGTAAACGTGTTTCGTATAACGCTGAGAAAAAAGTTTGCCGCGTACTTAGTAAAAAAAATTCCCTTCCCTCGTATTTTATCTTTCTTCCCCCTTTTTTCGTTTTTTTCCCTCCGTCATTGCCTTCTTCCCTCTATTTTCATCTTCGTCCCCTATTTTAATTTTCCTCCTTCTTTCTATTAATTTCCTGCCATTAATTCTCCTCTCTTTTTACTCTCGTCGTCTCATTTCTTCTCATCGTAAATTCTAGGTTTTGAGGTACGTACCAAATTAATTCCCGTTATATTTTGATTCTGATTGCGATTCTTCTCATCATCTCATTTCTTCCTTCTTCCATTCGATTGAGTTGCTCGTCGACAAGCCCTAACTCAGAATTTGGATTTTGTAGGGTTCACGCGATTTGATTCAGTTTCGCTTCAGATTCGAACGGTAATTATAGTGCGCTGTTGAGGTATATTAGATTCGTTTTAGTTATTTGATGTGTTTCAGTTATTAGATTTGGATTTTGTAGGGTTCACGTGATTTTCATTAAAATGTTTTGTATTCCATGACAACAAACCTTCCTAGCTTGTTTAACTGCTCATCTGCTACTTTATCAAATATCTTCCATAATAATTTTTTGTTGCTGTTGTTATGAAGAATGTTTGTAAACATAAACTGGAAGTTTATAATTACTTCCTGTGTCATTCCAATTTTATAATATATAATCGAGGTTGGATCTTTTAGTGTTGGGACTAAACAACTTAGCAGAACTTTAATTAGGAATCCTAAACCGCTTCATGTGTCGTTTTGAATCCAACAGTTTGATTAAAACTTATTGATTGAGATGGTTGTATAATGTAGATTAGCTTTCAACAGTAAGGATACAATATGTAGTCTGATATAAATTTCTCCACTAATTGTTGTACATACTCAACTAATGTACAATACTCTTAGTAATTCAGAAAGAGAAAATAAAATACAGAATTATGATTTGCATGTGTTGCCTTTTAAACTAGCTAGGAGATTGCTAAAATTGTCACTTCAATTTAGTGATGTATGTTTGCTACATCTAGTTTTAAACCTGACCACCATCATTATTCGTCTTCATATATGGAAGTTGCTCGTTAGTCATGGCATGCCAAATGACTTTGTACGGTAACTATTGAATAAGTCAATGTTTTTTTACTTGTGTATTTCCTACTTTCTTATTTATGATTGATTTTTTCATATATGTTATTTCAGCAGTGAAACATGTTCTTAATGACGATTTCATTTTGCCCATCAACCTGAAGCACTTGCTTTGTTCCGTAATCATAGACAGTGAACTGATAAGGTTTCATGTTTGGAAAAAGGTCATTTGCTTGGTCCATACAGTCTATGACAGTTTGTATCAATCAAGTATTTTTTTAATAATTGATTTGCCTGTAGGCTTAACATTGTTTTATAGGATACCATGTTGCTTACTACAATTCATACTATGAAGGCAAATAACATTTAATAATTGAGTTGCCTGTATGTTTCTCTTTTCAGCTATGCTATGTTTTTCAATTTGCATGAAAGCTGTTAATGGATAAAAATTTAAAATTTAGAGTAAAATGGTGTTAACAACTTATATTTGTTGCCAAAATAAAGACCACGGACAAGTGTTTCACCTAATGAACCAGTTTTAAGAAAACTGGAGTACATTTGTTGGCATAGAAAACTCAAAATATAGTAAAATAAACATTTTAAAAATTTCTTTCCGAAAACCACAATCCTAAGAGTACTGCTAATCTTTTATACTATTTTAAAAAGAGTCATGGAAATGCAATACCCTTATTTTCTGTATGACAAGTTAAATTTTGTCAAAACAAATAATCAAACTATAACGGCATTCAAACATATTACTCTTTAGATTAATTTTTATTTTCTTTTAATTCGTGTTAGTTTTCATAAAAAAAGTCCATTTTTATTTGCATGTGTTAGTTTCAATTTGTGATCTGTTTTCTTTTATTTTGCATCTTCTACTTTAGTTTCAAAATTTTGAATTTTTGTTTTGAATTTACTGTTCATTCTGTGTTACAACATACTGTTCTCTATTAGTTTAGTTTTCTGCATGCATTCATTTTGTGGTTAGTTGTTGCAATTTGATTCACTGTTGCATTTTCTTGTCATTGTGCACTTGTTAATCATGTCCCTATTTTCTTTTGTTCCTCTATTTTGTTACTTTTACAAATTGAATCACAGTGCTAAAAAAACAAACATTTTATTGCATTTGAATCAAAGTTCTCTTTTACAAATTGCATTTGTTTTGTTTTCTGATAACATTTGCACTGTGCATATCACTTCTGCCTACCTCAATTCAATCACCAGACTCCCTTTTCCTAACCCTTCTCCTTCTCCAGCATCACTACATTAAGTGCGAATATATAATGTTTTTTGCTTTTAAACAGTGATAGTAATAAAAATTAATTCGGTTAGACATTCTTATGAAGTTAAACAAAAACCAGATTTTACATGTTTAGAGTTCAACAAAATCTATTTGCCTTCATACCAGACTAATATGTAGTTTTTCCATTATTGTTTTATTCGTTTAGCCAAACTTAAAAATTCACATGAATGCCAGAAGGTTGTTTTCGAAGAGGAGAATTGCTTGTTCGATTTTATCTTGTTAGGATTTTGGAACTCGTCAGTGATATTTGTTGGATTGTCTGATTGTGGCATACTGCCCACTGCCTGGTTAAGATAGAACTTAGGGTACATGCACTGAATTAAGTAAAAGTTGGTTTAGTGAATTATGGTTTTGTGAAATTTGTGTTTCTATCATTTTAAACTTTGACTGCAGTTGAGATGTAGGATTATAAATGTAGTTATAAATTTTAATGAAATGGTAAGTTGTATATGAATCCGTGTTTTTAGTTTCCTGATCCATCCACAAAAATGGCATCTTTGATCATTTACATAATTTAAAAAATAATTGTTTATCTACCATGTCACCTTTTCTTTTTTTACTACAACAGAAAAGGTAAATCAATTTTTACTACAAATAATTTGATACTACAACAAACCATGTGTTTTCTATAATAACTTCACGGATCTTTGGTAGAACCCTTGCTTTCTATTCAACACTATTCTACCTCACATGCTTTGGTTCATGTTGTATCTCCTAACCATACTTGCATAGTATTCTACGTCACTCCATGCACCATAAGCAAGTACATTTTAATTTAATTTCCTTCTCTTCTTACCCTATTTTATCGTTAGTATTATGGTAAGTGAATTAAATTTTAAAAAATTAAATGAATGTAACATCGCTTGGTACAGGTGGTTCTGCATGCATGCGCATGACTTTAGATTTTCAGTAGTTGAGTTTGCTGATAAAATTAATTTCAAAATGTCATTTCCTTTGTGCATGCATGCGCATGACTTTAGATCTTAGGTACAGGTGGTTCTGCAGACTTCTGTTTTCACAAGTGTGAAGGTTTGCCCTTCAACTAATTTTGTCAATTGGATATAACTCTTAAGTATATCAGGCGTTGTTGTATATGGTTCTGGCATTGTTGTATAAGTGGATAAAATTGTTGTTAATGGCGCAAGCCAAGTATCAGGAGAGGGGTAATGCATAGACATTACTCCGGTGCTACAAAATAGCACCGTTGTAATGGCAAATTTTTTGAAAACAGTTTGGTGCTAATGTTAACTTTTATAGAAATGCTATTTTTATAATTAAGAGTACCATAGAAAATAGTCTATATCAATATACTTCACACATTTGAAAACATGACCATTACCTTACAATGTGGGAGTATTCTCAAATAAGAGCTTATATGCACTTCTCGTATTTTTAATAATTCATTTCAATTCAAAAAATTTCCAATAATTTCCCACTTGAATTTTTCAAAAATATTCTTTTCGAGCAATTGGAACGAGGACCCATTGAAGGGCAACTCTCATGTTCTGTTATATATGAATTTTTGTATGTATCACTCGTAATGTATCCAATATTAATGAGGTTGAAAATGGAATTCAGTTTTGGTAATGCTCATGCTTTATACTTATTTTTTGATTTGAGAAGCCTAAGGCCCTGAATGGGAAATTAGTGTAGTAAAGAAGAAAGGAAGAACAATCCAAGAACCCATTAACAATTCCAAAATATTTTGGATAAAAAGCCATGTAAAAGAAACTAGTTTTCGCAACATGTACATTACAACAAACATTATTTTTCTCTTATAATACTTAGAGCAACTCATACTGTTACTTTTCATACAACTAGGGAGGAAGATTAACCGATTGCAAATTTATATTGTATATGATGATGGAGAAAGATTGGTTGCGTCTACATAGGTAATCATATGGTAACTAATTTATACTTAACTTTAGAATTAATATTTTGATAATAAAAGCTAATATACTTGTTTTCAATTTTAATCATAGAACTAGCAGAGAGTATGGCCAAGGAGCACGTAATTTTGTGCGTATTGCGAAGAAAAATTTAGGAGATGTGGAGAAAATATTGTGTCCTTGTTTAGACTATCGAAATCTTAGTCGTCAATGTGGTGAAACCATTGTTGAGCACCTGATTATGAAGGGAATGGATCCTAAGTATAAAGATGATACATGGTATAATCATGGCGAGCAAGTGAATGTTGAAAAAAAGATTAAAATGGGCGAGACGTACGACTTGCTCAAAATGATTCACTATGAAGATGAAGACTATTTTAATCATACTTTTTTTGATGATGACAAAGATAAGGACGATGCACAAAGACGCCATGATGATTTACTTAAAAATTTGGAGGATGTAGAAATCCCATTGTATGCTGGTTGCACAGACCATACAAAGTTATCCGCCATCACTATTTTGTATAATCTTAAATGTGAAACTGGATTATCTGATACTAGTTTTGATAAACTTCTTACCGTCCAACATTTGTTTCTACCAAAGAATAACGTACTCCCCAAGACTTTATATGAAGTAAAGAAATTCCTCAAACTATTTGACAGGGGTTTGAAAAAATTCATGCTTGTGAGAATGATTGTTGTCTTTTCCGTAAAGAGTACAAAAAATTAAATAACTATCCTAAATGCAGTTCATCACGATAAAAGATAAATCAAGATACAAAGGAGATTATGTAGGGTATCCTAGTTAAAGTGTTGAGATATTTTCTAATAATCCCAAGATTTATAAGAATGTTCAGATCTGAAAAGATGGCCGAAGAATTAAGATGGCATTTCAAAAATAAAAGTAGTGATGGAAAGATGCGACACCCTGTAGATTCTGTAACATGGAGCATGATTGATGAAAATTGGAAAACATTTTCAGCCGATCCTCGTAATCTTAGACTTGGTCTAGCTATAGATAGGTTCAATCCATTTTCTATGTTAAGCTCCAAGTATAGTTGCTGGCCAGTAATGCTTGTGGCATATAATTTGTCACCTATGTTGTGCATGAAGAAAGAGAATATTATGTTAACACTTTTAATTCCAGGTCCAAAGCAACCAGGAAATGACATTTATGTATATCTGGCGCCATTAGTAGAAGATTTGCATTACTTGTGGAGTAGTGGAGTTGAGACATATGATGCATTAAGTAAGACACTTTTTAACATGAGAGCTATTTTACTATGGACGATAAATGATTTTCCAGCCTATGGAAATCTTGCTGGATGTTGTGTAAAGGGTAAAAAAGCTTGTCCAATATATGGTGTCAATACTCACCATTGATGGTTGAAATATAGTCGGAAAAATGTTTATATGGTTCATAGAAGATTTTTACCCTCTTCAAATCCATTGAGGAAAAAAAAGGCTTGGTTTGATAACACCGTGGAGGATGGAAAGATGCCTAGAATTCTAAGCGGCAAAAATATCTCTGTTATTTTGAAGGACTTTCCAAATGATTTTGGAAAAGACACAGAAAGCGAAAAGAAGAGCATGAAGTTAAATGATACAAGACAAACTAAAAAAAGAGAGATTAAGGGGAAAAGCAGAAAAAGGAAGATTGACGACAATAGTGAAGATAATGATAATGAAGACAATGATCCTATTAAAAAAGAGCTATTAAGGTGGAAAAAAAGATCAATCTTTTTTGACTTGCCATATTGGGAAGTCCGTATTTAAGTTACATTTTCATTATCAATCCGTTAAAAATATAAAATATAAAATTTTAATGCACAACTTTTATTTTTTTTATAGGAACTTCTATTACGTCATAATTTAGACGTAATGCACGTTGAGAAAAATGTTTCTGAAAGCATACTAGGTACAATGTTGCATGACAACAAATCAAAGGATGGCATAAATTGTAGACATGATTTAGAGGATTGGGGAATTCAGCATGCTCTTTATGCAAAACCTCGTGGAACCAAAACATATCTTCCACCGGCTCCGTATACATTGTCAAAATTGAAGGAAAAAAAATTCTGCCAAAGGTTGTATAATTTCAAAGGCCCTGATGATTATTGCTCATATTTCAAAAAATGCGTATCATTGGTGGATTGTAAAGTTAGTGGTTTGAAGTCTCACGATTATCATGTTTTGATGCAACAAGTATTATCAGTTGCATTACGAGGTTTGTTGCCAATAAAACCCAGAAAAGCAATTACTCGTCTATGTTTATTTTTCAACAAATTATGTCAACGTGTTCTTGATAGAGAGAAGTTGCAGCAACTTGAAGACGAGATTGTTAAAATATTGTGTGAACTTGAAAGATACTTTCCACCCTCATTTTTCGATATTATGATACACTTGACAATTCATCTTGGAAGGGAAGCACGATTGTGTGGACCGGTTCATTTTCGTTGGATGTATCCTTTTGAAAGATATATGAAAACGCTTAAAGATTACGTAAGGAATTATGCACGACCAGAGGGATGCATTGCAGAATCCTACCTTGCAGAAGAATGCATGAGATTTTTTAATGAATTTTTGAGTAAATCGGTAAATATAGAAAAAAAAAATCGAAATGAAGATTATGTAGATAACGCAATACTTGAAGGGCGTCCAATTTCAATGTCCAAATCAGTTACGTTATCTTCAAAGGAGAAAGAAATTGCTCATTTAGCAGTGCTAATGAACATGGCTGTGGTGGAACCATTTATGGAGTGAGTATACATATTATATTATGCTTCCAT
Source organism: Allium cepa (assembly GCA_030765085.1). NCBI lineage: Eukaryota > Viridiplantae > Streptophyta > Magnoliopsida > Asparagales > Amaryllidaceae > Allium > Allium cepa. Next base: position 696,141,402 of record CM060929.1, on the reverse strand, counting down.
TTAATTGTTGTGTTTGTAATTGCAATCATCACTTAACTTCACTTTTATTGTACTAGTTTGCATTTGGAGGAGTTGCAAAATTTAAACAAGCGTTTAGAAAAAAATGCAACATTACTTTGGAAAAACCATGGAGATAATTTTGCTGAGTGGATTAAAAAGAAGGTTTGTTAATTTTCTTTATATTTTATGAATTAAGGATACTATTTTTAAAATCCATTTTAAATATGTTTTTCCAGATACCTATTGATTCAGAGGATCACGATGAAATGTTAAGATGGATTGCATATGGTCCTAAAAATACTGCATTGTCCTGTAAAGGATATATTATAAATGGACAAAGATTTCATATAAAAGATGTTGATAGAGAAACCCAAAATAGCGGAGTGACTTATGATGCGACTACCATGTGCAGAGCAAGTGCAAAGGACATTTCTCAAGTGGTTGATGTGGTCACTTACTATGGAATATTGACCGACGTAATTTTATTAGATTATACTGTGTTTTATATTCCTCTTTTTAAGTGTCATTGGGCGAACATAGGAAATGGGATGAAAGTTGAAGATGGATTTACTTTTGTTAATTTACATCAAAGTCAGCTTTCATTTTCAAGAGACCCTTATATCCTCGCATCTCAAGCTAAACAAGTTTTTTATTCAAGAGAAAACGATTCTTCTAATTGGTATGTTGTGATGAAAGCGCCGCCAAGAGGTTTTCATGAATTAGAGATGGATGAATTTGTTGAAGAAGTAAACTTTGTTGGAGGAGATTGTGAAGAAAACGAGGATGATTTGGTCGAGGATGGTAGTTATGTTAGGGAGGATTGCGAAGGCATACTTGAGTTTTAAATTAATCCATTTCCTTTGCTATCAGTTTGCAATTATTGATTTTATATACCTCTAGCTGTCTCCCCTTGATTATTGATGCATTAGATCTCATTTAATAACTATTTTACATAAAACAAATTTTTTTAATGCGTAGTTAAAAATTAAATATGCAGGTAAATACTATAATTTGACTAACATATATTATAAGTTTTAAGCATATAAATATATTTTTTAATAATTTTTAATAATTATATTAATTTTAAAGCCTAAAATTCATTTAAATCATATTTAAAAATATGTACATATGTATGTACATACAATTATTAACTATTTTAAAATAATTTTCGACTAATTAGAAAAACTTTTATGACCAAAACTTAACTATAATATATTATATTGTATTGTATTATACATTATTTATTAAAACGGTGCATATCTTTGATAATATAATATATATACATTCATTTATTCAAATTAGCTCTCGGATTCTAAAAAAATCCTGCTGCTCCACCGATATTTTTCTTGGATAAAATTACTGGCAGAATGGTATTATATATATATATATATATATATATATATATATATATATATAGAGAGAGAGAGAGAGAGAGAGAGTATGAGATTTGAGGAGCTCCACAACTATGTGTAAAAGGAGGGAATAATATTTTCTGTTTTTTGATCCTGAGGAAACTAAATTAAAGAGAAGAAAGTCGCTAGCCTCTATCTAGATGTTATTTATATTCGGAACAACTGTCAAAGTACTTCTACATCTCTAATTCACAAGCGCAAACAACAAGGAAACTCAAATCTGAAACAAAGATTGCAAGGGTTGTAGTTACGCAGATAAGCAAAGGGTTTGAAAAGGTTCCAGCGCGAATGAAATCATGTAGTTATTCGGAAAGACATAATATTCGGGGTAAGTTTCCGCGACAACTCGAGATCCAAATTTCACAGTGCTTTATTACTTAAACTACTTTGATGTCTAAGTTTTTAAATCCATGTTCGGTTAGGTAAGAAATCTCAGTATGATGTTGTATAGGCAATTTAATAAAGATCTAGTTAAACAAAGACATCTGTATGTGTATATGTAAAAGAAGAGAAGAGAAAATCGATATTTTAATAGGCTTCATCGTTGAAATTCGCAGCAACCAAATATGGCATGTAAACGAATGTGATTTTACAGAGTATGACAAAGCTCGCACTCCATACACATGTGCCTTATGCACGTGTATTATTATCTACACACATGCATGTGTATTATACTTGCAGAAAATGGTTAAAAGTACAAAGAAAACAACAAGCAAGAAGCTTACTTGCTATCAAAGAAGACTTGTAGAATCCGAATGTGCATCCGATGGGTCTAATGCAATGGGAGAGCATATTGAGCCACCTCCAGAAAACATGGATGTTGGAAATGCAAGCAAGCCAACCGCTTCCACAACTATGCAAATTGTTGAAAATCCTGAAACTGCAGTGGAAGTGGATAGAGAAATCGAAGATGTTGAAGCAAAACAAGTTTCAAAAAAGAGGACTAGAGGCCCAACTAAAGTTAAAAACTTCCTTCGGATGTTGCAAGCCGAATTGATATTGAGTTTAATTCATCGGGCATACCGGTAGGGAAAGGCTCGGTGAAATTATCTTCTTATTTAGGGCCACTTGTCCGTGAGCACGTTTCATTTACACTTGATGATTGGAGGCAACTTGGTGACGATCTGAAAGTAGTTCTATGGAAATCTATTCAAGTAAAATGTGCTTCTGAAATGTGCTCCTGAAATTTATGGTTAAATTTATGCTGAAACGTTCATAAGTTTAGCAACCATGTCTATATTGCTTGTCAATAAATTTATGCACACCATAGGTTTTATTTATGGTTAAATTTATGTATAGCAGTTCCTAGCCTGTACATTGTTATTTATGGTTAAATTTATGGTTAAATTTATGGTTGTGTTGTGTGAAAATTTATGGTTAAATTTATGGTTAAAAATCTTGGACTTTGCTTATATGCTCCTGCTAATTTTTGTGGCCAGAGATTTAAAAATGCTAAACATACGACAATTATATTACAAGTTGTATGTGATGTTTTCCTATAAGGGTTTTTATTATAGATAAAACATATCCGTTCCCTATACCACTCGGTCACATAAGTGTTGTATTGTAGAGTAATTGTGTGCATAAAGGTTGAGGTCTATTAAGAATCTGATAATGATGCACTTATGGGTTGGAAAACAGGACGAGTCGAGATTATATTTGTAAATTAAGGTGTATGTTGTAAGATTTTAATTTTAATTTTAAAATTACTAGTTTATCTGCTTGCATGAATTATGTTTCATTTGCGTGGTTCCTTTTCTGAAGAGCCATATTGGATATATTTTGTTCTCCTTTCATTTTGTATCTTTTAAGTTTGGATCTGTATTTACGTATAGTTTCATTTATACTCTGTTGCTGTAATATCAGTTGTCCGTGATAAATTCGTCGTTTCTCATATTTCCCTGTGCATTTGTATGGTCATGTAAAAGTGTGAAAGGTGAATCTAATGATTTAAACAAGAGTACATATGAAGCCTTCTAATGCATAAATCTTGGACTTCAGATAGTAGATATGTTTTCTTCCCAAGTATTGTTATCGATTTTGACATATTTCATCCACTAATTTATTAGCAGTAACTCTTTGGTTCCTTTAAGTCTTTAACCTGTTTTCATAACTTTGTCCATTAAAATTGTGCTCCTGAAGTTTAGGAGGGTACGTGCTTAACCTAATTTTGTTACTCTTGTGAAGTTCATATGTAATCATTGGACTGATGTTACTACCATCCTACATCTTTAAAACACAGCTATACATAAATTTAATTAGCATGGTAGCAGCAGTATAAGTTTGAAATACATCTACAGTGTTGAACCTTTTTATTTGATTAGCATGGTAGCAGCAGTATAAGTTTGAATCATTTGTTGTATGTAATAATAAATTATTTTGATTATCACTTTGATGAATGTTATAGGCTAGATTTAAAGTAGACGAGGAATGGCAAAAGACTCCCATTTTCAGCAAATGGGATGCATTTGGAGGTGTTCGAAAAGCAAATTCGTTAAAAAGATATTACAAGCACAAACCAAGGAGGAACAACTTCAACTAAAACCAGAAAACGTCAAAACTATGAAGGAATGGAAGAAGTTTATTGAGTCAAAGATGAGTAAAGAGTTTAAGGTAATTGTAATGTAATTTTTATTATTTCTTATATGATATATAAGCGTACATAAAATGCAAATTAACTAATCAATGTGAAAAAACTTGTACTCTAGTTACGAAGTGAAAAATTCAAATCCATGAAGGACATGCAAATGCCACACACATGTAGTCGTCGGGGGATGGCTCGATTAACTGAAGATTTGGTGAGAAAAATATCGATTTATTAAATATGGTTTTTAGTTTTGTTTAATGTTGTCTTTTTTAATGTAGAAAGAGGAAAGTATCAATCCCTCTTCCATTTTTAGATCTGATGTTTGGATTAAATCTCGCACTCGGAAAAATGGTGAGCCAGTGAATGCGCATGTTGCAAATGCTATTGTAAGTGCCATGTACTGTTTATTTAAGCATAATTTTTTGAAAATATATAATTTAGAACTAATTTACAAAATATAATTTTTGTTCACTTTTGTAGGAGAAAATAAAAAATGTTCAAAATGAGTCACAATCTAGCTTAACATGTAAGTTCAAAGAAGATGCTCTCTCATTAGTATTGGGACAAGACAGACCGGGACGACTACGAGCAATGGGAAGGGGTGTAACCATGTCCAGGGAAGTTATGTCTAACATCAAAGATAAGCAGGTAGCTCAATGTCAACATAGGATTTCAGAGCTAGAGCAGTTAGTTCACACGTTAATGAAAAGTCAGGTACGGAATTTTAATAGTCTTATTACCTGGTTCGCACGTTAATGAAAGTTGCCATGAACTAACCAACCATAGACAAGCATGAAGGAATCAACCTTCTCATATTTCTCAAACTGCAAATTGCAAAGTTCATTTTTATCAAGTTATAAATAGTATGGTTCATATTTCTCAAATGGTTTTTCTATATGCATCAAACCACAATGGATATTATATGGATATATTCTCATTTTAGATCCATGTCATTGTAGTTAAATTCTGTATCTGTTATCATCTGATATCTTTAACCAATTATTAAGCCAATTCTTATGGTGTGTGTTCCAATGAAAAAATGGTAAAACATGCAGTTTTATCAATTATGGTTTATCATCTTTAATCTTTAATCAATTAGCTAAATTAAAGATATACTTATTTATCCCATGACAAAAGTGGTATGTTTTCCAGACTTTACTGTGTTTCAGTGAATAATTCTTTAAATAATTATGTGTCTGAACATTTTGAATTGCTCAAAAAGTTGGAGTGCAAAATTCGACGTATTATGTATAGTTCACAAATTCTGGAACAAAAATTATTTCAAAACTTGTCTAATACAAAAAGTTTATTTTGTTCAATACAAAATGATATGTACGAACACAAGATATATCTGCGGTCTACAGCATACTGTTCTTTTCATCAAAACATTCAGTTGCAGATACACATTTGGTTGGATATCATGCTTTAAGAATACTGCACTTATACATATACGAGCATAATGTCTTGAAATATGAAAGTCTTGAATAAGATATATGATTTTAAGGGAATCTACCTTCTAAAAAAAAAAAATAATAATAATAATAATAATAATTTATAAAGTATGAATTTTTGAATTCTATGGTCGCTAGTTAAAAATGCATTAATTTTGAATACGGCGATTTTAAAATATACTTGAGATTTTGTATGTCGAAGATGAAAACACCTCCGATTTTATGGTCATCAAAATTGTGAGTGTCTCAGATAAAATAAAATACCAAATAGTACCTTATAAGATACCCTATGTACCATATAAACACCTTTGTAGATATTTGTATTATGTCATATCAGTTCATCTCTAGGTGTAATTTCAATAATGTTAATTTCGTTTGAAACTCTACACACGTGAGGTCTACATTTATATCAAAGATTCAAAAAGTAATAGAGCTTTGTGAACTTTTGAGTTTCGAGAATTCAGAATAGCACATGCATTGTTAGTTTTCGTGAACAAGTAATTTCATGTACAAGCACAATCAAGTATTATCTACATCATCTACATCAAATTGCTCCATCAACAACTACTCACTAATCCATATACCAACAGAACACTTAGGTCTTCCACAACTATCCCTACTTTGGCAACTATTATTTCAAATATTATTCACTACAAGTTTAAATTCTCTAATATTTTTCAAATATTATTGATTTGGCAGGGTAAAGAAAGTTGTGGAGAAGAGAATGTACCTCAAATGGTAAAAATATACCATATTAAGGTTAAAACATCATACAAAATTTGATATCTAAATTAATAATTATGTGATTTAGTTTTTATTAATTGCAGAGTAAGCATAATCAAATATGTGACAATTGTAGTTTACTGCATTGGCACGGGAATGATGAAGAGGTTGTCGCCGAAGGAAAAATTGTGTCAACTGATCCGAAAGGTCTTTTCAATGGGGTACCTTTAGGCCCGAACGCCATGAAAATCTTGATAGTCCATCCTACAAAATTCGACGTTTTTTGTGGAGGCCTTCACCTGGTTTGGTATGTATAGGAGATGCCAAGAATGAGATGGTAGCATGGCCAGCTGATAGAGTTATCCGCATAAGGGAGAACTCTAAAAAAGAAAATGAGGTATGATATTTTATGATTTTTTTTGTATGCTTTTGTGTATTTTTACATATTGTACTTTTATTAGATGACTATATTTTTTCCTTTGATAGAGCAAAATCGATAGGACAGGAAAGAAATGCAAGTTGTTTGATTGGGGTGGAAGCAAGGAATTAGTTGCCGAAGGACGAGTGTACTCGAGGGATTCAAATCAAATTATTAATGGCATTCCTCTTGGACCTGAAGCCGCGATAGTTTGGGTGGACAGTCCGAAAAAAGAAGATGCCTTTTTGTGGAGACCAATAGTAGGTATGACATGTATCACAGAAGCTGTCGGTAAGAAAATAGCATAACCAACATCAAAATTGGTTTTTGAGAACACAACACCACCTACTCCTATGAGCAGTGTTCCAGTGTCTCTTATGGTAATATGTTTGTATTGCGAATATCTATTTTTAAGATTTTTTCATAATGTATCAACATTTTTTTAATATTATTAGAGTGTAAATTTCATGGTGAATGCCAAGTGCAAGTTGTTTGATGTGGATGGCACGGGAAAAATAGTAGCTGAAGGCACCGTATCTTCAATTGATCCAAATGATAAGGTTCATTCTATTCCACTGGGACCAAATGCAATAAGAGTTTGGGTGGATATTGTAAAAGTCCCGAATGCACCTTTATGGAGGCCTACGTCATTCATGGAATGCTTATCAGATGCTGCTGGTTCGACGGTAGCATGGCCTATTGCGAATGTTAGAGTGGACTGAACTTCTACGTAAGTTTCACAACATTTTGTTTATATAAAATATGCACAATGTTAAAAATAAAAGCACAATGTGTCAGTAAGATTATACATGCTTGCACAAAAAATATAGGAGTAATACCCAGCATGTAAACTCCTTTGGTCATCCTGTTAGGTATTTTCAGGTTCATTACAAAAGTGCACTGTGATTGTATATGTATATGGATGAACTCTTGAAAAGAGAACAAACTGATAGTACCTTATATAAAGAAAGAACCATCAAGTGTGTTATCGAATGAAAAGATGCTTGATTGCTTCCAAGTAACCCATTATCTAGGTTGAAAACAGAATACTTTAATAATCCCCCGAAACTGAACTTGGTAAATTCATATAAACAATTTACAGTAATTATCTGGTCCATTAGTTGAAGGCCTATAAATTATATTTCAATGTATATCCATGATATTTTAGTCTAACGTCATTTTGTTTTTTAATGTAAACCTAAACCAATAATGTTTCCTGCTTGATATTATATTTTCTAAATGCAGCTGTAGAAAATTGGAAATTTTGAGATAAGATGTCAATAATACTTGTGTAATAATTTTGGAAAAAAAATTCCCTTGGAAAGATAAATAGTCAATTAGAATCAAAGATGGAAAAATATTACTTCATGCTACAAGCAGAGAAAAAACTACAAAGAACACATAACAAATTCCATATTCAAAAGCACATAAGAAAATATTAAAGGAAGAAAAAGATTTTACAATAACATTGCAAAAAAATTTCTAATCAGTAGTTATGTTCAAATAAATTTACAAAATTCATTTATAATGCTTCATATATTTTGTAGACCACAGCCTAAATTTTTTATAGTAGCTTCATTTATAACGCTTCATATATTTCCATACAAGAATCATTTACCAATACTGAAGTATGAAATATATAGTAGCTATCTTGTTCATTTATACACAATCATATCGATATGTTAACTTGGTGGCTGACTTTGAATTGAATAGCTGCTCCTTTTGTCTTACTTGATTGTACATATAAACCAGCAATATATGTTAAACTGTAATGTACTGGACAAAATTTGTGTAGTGCTGATAAGCATACTTTGCAGTTATTTATATCTAATATGTTTATAGTTGATAATCTGCATCTAAGTGGAGAATATTGGAATTATACATGTGTGTGTGTTCGACTATATGTTAGCAGATAACGAATGATTTCGTGTACCACTTCACAGATAAGAAATGTTGCACTTGTCTATTATTACTAAATGACATTTATTATTCCAATAAAGCAAATACAAATGCATTTATGATACTTGTTATTTCAAAATTAATTACACATGCATTATGATGCGTCAATAGTAGTTACGATGACTGCACGATTGTCTTAATCCAATTAACCCTACAAAAGAAGCGGGGCTCGGCAGTTTGGGTTTGTAAGAGGCAGTGGTATAGAAGTTTGCAGGGGGAAAAAAATATTGATTGTTGCTGAGGCAGTCACAGGTTGTGGTGTGGTATGGATGTGATTGAGTGGCTTGTGCACAGTTTTGCAAGTTTTGAATTGTGGAAAGCTTTGAAGTGCAGTGGTTTGTGCACGGTTTTGAAATTTATGAGTTTTGAATGGTAGTGGTTCGTGGCAGGTGAAGTATGAGTCTTGGACGATGTTTTGCACAGTTTTTGTAGATGCAGTTGTAGGGTGTTTGTTGGGTGGATTTGTGAGTGTGGACGATGATTGAAATGGAGATTGAAGTGCAGTAGGGTGAAGGTTTGAAGAAGTTGAAAATTTTGTGTTTAAATGTGTTGCAATTTTTTAATAGTTACAAATTAAACATGTTATTTTAAATGTGTATTTGATCATTAACTTTTGAATTTCTTTGTTACAGGTAGGTGAAGTTTTTAGATGCAAAAGATGGACAAGATACTTTTTAGGTTTTTGGAGCTACGGCCTAGTTAGCACATGAAAAAAATTTGGGTGCATGTTTTGTCATTCATATTTGAAGCAAAACCTTGTAGATGTTGGGTCTTTGTCTAATGTTATATGAAGATGGTTTATAAATTTCATCGTTGTTTGTAAGTAAGCTTTGTTCGTGGATATATTGTATAGCTATTTTATGGAAATGATCAATTGTTATGCTTTTATTTTATAGTTTTTTACTTTGATTTGTATATTATCCGATTGAAATATAATTAAATGCAATTAGATTACGGATATGTGATTATTGTAGTGGTATGATTTGTCATAAACGACAGCGTTTAAAAAGTGCGGTCAGTATTTTGGGACAATAACTCATGATAATACGACAGCGTTAAAGCCTTGCTGTAAGTTATTTAAAAACATAAATCACATTGATACCACAGCATTTTACAAACGCTGATGAATAAGTAGTAACAGCGTTTTCCTATCGCTGTTGAAAACTAGTGAGTTTGTTTTAGACAGGGTATTTTCAACGCTGTGGAAATGTAAAAACCACTCTAAACACTTTTCCACAGCAAAATATAAACGCTGTAGAAACTAAATAAACAACGACAAAATAACGCTGTGGAAAATAATTTTTGACAGCGTTGTTTTTTCGCTGTTTGAAATTACATATCAACGACCGCATGTCGTTATACAACGTTCTTCACAACGCTGTTATATCATTTAACAGCAATTTTTAAACGCTGTTAAAAGGCTATTTTGTTGTAGTGATTGACTGCAGGGGTAGATTCAAGCTGGGTTGGCATGAGAATTTCAGAACTTGTGACATGATGCTCAACACCAGAACCCTCTCCGACCTCCGGATACTAAGTGACAAGTTTCTCTCTTTTAAATGTAACAATGGCCTCATGGAGAACCCTTCTCTCATCTTCGATCAACACTCGGTTCTCTAGTTCAAACTCCTCGATAGATGCAATGTGATGTTTAGCCTTCTCATCATCCCCCAAGCGGCACCAGGCATTATGCAAATAGGTCGGATAATCATCGAGCTATCTCACACTGCGGTATTTTAGGACATTGGCATTATAAGTGACCAGAAGGTCTTCCATTTCACCTTCAAACCTAGCCTCTGCTGCTCTGACTTCAGCTTCAATTTTAACCTCATTTTCTTGAACCTTTAGAACTGCCGCATCACGCTCTGATTGCATGCCTCCTGAGCAGCCTTATTAGCGTCGTACCTTTCTTTAACGACCTCAGTATACTTAGCTTTAAGCTCATTAAGCCCTTTGAGCGCATTGTCTTTTTCAGCTGTGACAATGGCATTTCTATGGCCCATATCATCGACCTGTTTCAAGTGCTCATGCCTCATTTGCTCCATTTTCTTATTGGCCTCATCGACTTTTTTCAAGGCCTTCGTCTTTGAGTTCCTCAGGATGTCGTTTTCACCAGTGAGCACTTGTATTATGCGATCTTTTTAAGCGGGGTCTTTTTTCAGCTGTTCGATTGCCTTTGCCCGAGCAAATGCCACAGCCGAGGCTTTCTCGGCAGTTTTCTTCCATTTTTAATATTGGATGTAGGCGTGATAAACATAGTCATGCACAGTTTTCTTTGCCCCTTCTGGAATCAACTTCAAATTTAAAGGGAAGTGGAAGCCATCAAAACAAATATTAGGGAACTCCTTCTTTAGCTGAGCAATTTAGGCGGCTCCCTCCCCTATGAGCTCTGTATCCGTTGATGAGTTAAGAATAGAAGCGTCCTCCCCAGTTCTATGACACCGTTCGCTAGGCCTTGAAGTTTGTGGCAGCACTGGATAGCATAGATTTTCAGCAGTATGTATTCTAAAACCGGAGGGTGGCAAGGGAACTCTAGGTGGAGGGGAGCACAATCGGGAGTGGAGCCTATCTCGCTACTCGCTTTTTTTCTCTCTCTTTCATTCTCTATCTCTCTCCCGATTATAGCATTCCCTGTCTTGACTAGAGTAACGGCAATCATAATCGGACTCGTGCCTGCGGGACTCTCGGTATGAACTGGAAGATAAACGTGCGGCACGAAGGCTACTGATCATGGATCCTTTCTTCGACATTGTATCTGCAAAGTGAAAGAAGAAGCAGAGTAGTTATGTCTGGAGATTAAACAGTTCGTGAATGTCGGTTGTGTGGTGCCGTTAATTGTGTGCATGCATGTGTAAACCCCTTAACCAATCGGATGTAGCAGCCGTACTCGGAGGGGTTGGCACTCCTAAATCTAAGGCACTTTGAATCCCCTTTAGTCTGGTATCTTGATGAAGAGACACATCGTTCGAAATAGGAATATCTGCAAGTCCCTCGAAAGGACTCTCTATTTGTGAAAAGGGAGCCTCTGAAATGACAACAGCCGCAGCTGGCAAAGGCATTACAACAGACTTGCATCTCGGAGCTTTGTGGGCAGCGACCTTGCTTTTCCTTATCCTCTCTAAATGTCGATGGCTTTATGAAGACCTGGGTGCGGGCTCATCTCCAGCGAGCATATTTTCATCGTCACCTTGCTCGGCGATCACGAGTCCAGTTACTCTCCTTTTGACTTGCCTCGTTAGAGCCATTCTGAGAAATCCTTCAAGACCGATGCTTTGATCTCCATCAATTAGCCCAATGGCCCTTAGATTTTCATCAGTGAGGACCTCATCGATCTCCTTGCACTCGACAGGCACCTCTTGAAGAGCCCTTACAATCTTCTTAAGCTGAGCCCCTTCGGGCCATGGAATCAAGCCGAGAATGAAAAGAAATGTTAAACTCCGAAATCGAGTACTATTATCCAGTTGATCGACATAGAAGTTGAAGTATTTACGTCTGGCTAGCCACTGTCTGGCAAAACCCAGTGGGCACCGAACGCCGAACCATTCAGTCTTGAAATAGTTACGCTTGGTCCAGGCCCCGATCACAAATTGACAATTCCTGACTGCCTCTAAGAAAGTGAAAGATGGGTTATCTCCCTGGCTCTTTATATTGAATATGTATCTGACTTCCTCTAGAGTTGGAGATCGGAAGTGGTGCTCCATGAAGATGATGAACAAGCTATTCAGCAAGGCAAACCCGTTCGGATGTAGCTGTGATGAGGCGATCTTTAAGTAGAATAGCACTTTCTCGGATGTACTGATTAAATAAAAGGAGTGTCCCAGCTACGCATGAAAATCTGTTAAAAGCCATATGTCCTACCAGGAGGTATGTGCTCTATCTTCTGCTGTAGGCAATAGAACGTCATCCCTCGACAATGCACGCCTTGTGCAAATTATGCCCAACATGTCTTTAGTGATATTGGATGGAACCAAATCTTGCGGTTGTGTAATGAATACTACTCCGGGAAGTTCATCCAGGGCAGGACTGATAAATTCGGCTATGATAGTCGGCATCACAGTCATAGGAAGAGGTGGACTTTGAACTTTCTGCAGTTAAGAACTTCTGGGTTCCATAGCTAATCAACTCAGCAAAAATCATCGTTAGATGACAATAAAACGCGTTTCCTCCAGTATGAAGTGTATGAATGTGTTGTGCGGTGCAGTGCTACATGTTACTTAAGATATTCTATAAGATTAGAAAGATGTTTAGATGATGAGACTTCGAAATTCAACCAGAGTGGCCATCATCATTGACCGCCACAACCGTGCCATCCAAACCTCGATAACCGATCCAAGTTAAAGTTCGTTAAATTTTGTCAAGTTGCAGTTCCATCGATGAGCTTCGCAAGGCAGTCAGATATGCAGTGAAACGGTATCAACATTGTTTCGATTGAGCTCCAATTGATATTAGACGACAAGAAAAGCTGCGAAAGCCAATATTCCAAATCTCAAATCAATTGGAGTTCATATGCCCAAGATATTGACCGATCAAAATCAAGAAAATCAACCATATTCGTATCCATGGAATTTCATAACCATCAAGTCTCAAGTTAAACACGGCTAGTTCGTATCCATGGAGGAAACACCATGTTCGTAACCATTCCCTAAAAGAAATGCGGTCCGTACCCATCGAATGTTGCCTTCCTTCGTATCCATCGAACTGGAGTTGTTTTTGTATCCATCATAATGACAGCACTTCGTGTCCACCAATAAATGACACTTCGTATCGGTACTTTGCCTACATGGTCCGTATCTTCCATCATGGATCGATATGAAGGAGGCCCTGCATCATTCATACGAAGTTGGCTACTAATCGATACGAAGAGATCACTCACCAATTGATACGAAGTAATCACCTACGATCGATATGAAATGGAATGCAATAGATGGATACAAATGAAGCTGCAACTGTGGATATGAACAGAGCCTAAAAGAAAGGAAGACTCGATCACTCGGCTTGAGAAGTGGATCGATCCTAAAAGATAGCACCACGTCACTTGATCGACACGTACAAACCATCGATATGAAGCAAGCGATATAAGTTGTATCGATATGAGCTCGGTTGTATATTAAAAACACAAACTTGCATCGATCATAACTAAAAATCTACAAGTCCAAATGCCACCAACACTACACCATAAATGATATTTTGATACGACTAAAAGTCGTATCTAACCCTGTTAGATACGGCTCAAAGCCGTATCAAAATATGACATCGTTATCATTTAGATACGGCTTTTAGCCGTATCTAATATGTCATTTAGATACGGCCGTTAGCCGTATCTAAATGAAAGATTAGATACGGCTAAAAGCCGTAACTAAGTCTTCTATTAGATACGGCTTTTAGCTATATCTTATTGAACAATGAACTGCTGCCTATTTGTCAACTAGATACTGCTTATGGCCGTGTTTAACTAGTCATTTAGATTTGGCTTTTAGCCGTATCTAATGGATCAATTACCTGCTCAGATACTGCACATATACCATGGACATACAACAGTAGTTCATATCCAATACCACATATATAATCATTCCGAGACATTAAAACAAATAATATTATAGACAGTGTACATTCAAATGATTCAATAATCTGCATTGCAATGCATAATAACTTAACAATATCATTACATAATACGGATACTACATACTAGCATTTAGAACATTAGTACATTGCAGTATAATACGGATACTACATACTACATAGCTTATAGCACTACCACTAAGTACGTTACAGTTGTTCATACTTAATAATTAAAAACATTACATAATATAAATGCGAGGCAACAGTGCAACAACTCAACTCAGCAGTGCACATGTCGTCAGGAAGATCACCTACAGCCAGATTTGTGATAGAAAACAGGGTTAGCAACCAAAATCGAACAATACACATGGTTCAGGTACAAGTACCAAGTATCAGGGTACAAAGTTCTTGCTGTCAAGAGCTCATAGGCAACCAAGAGCACACAGGCAATACAAAATAACTCACCTATTTACATAATGTTCTTGCTGTCAGTGAAGATACAAAACAGGCATCTCTACTCTTTTAATGCAAACACAAAGTTTCTAAAAGTTTATATTTAGAATAAATGAAGATACATTTTTTATGCAGATACAAAAATTCAAAAAGTTCACATTAAACAGATAATAGATGACGGTATAATTCTTTCAGTCCTACTGCTTATATAAAATTCTTGTGATGTCCATTCTCAAATCAATAAACTAAAATGGAATAGAACTAAAACACAAGTATATATTTTTCTGTAAAGGTTATCCATGTCATCATTGTAAACATTGACTTCAATGCTGCAGCGGATCTATAAGCAGGTAGGTGCCACTTTGTAATTTATTTGAATTGACATTAAGACATTAAAGTGTAATCTTTGATTCTCATTACAAATCTGAATTAATAAAGAAAACATAATGGACTTAGAGTTAGATTATCATAATACCGAACCACTTTGGAAATCTTTATGCTGATTTTCTCACGACCTTATTTTATATTTCTTTCTATCACATTTATTGTTTAATTAAACAATCCTCTTACTTTATGTTTTGTGGAAAAATGTATATCAAAAGTTTAAATAAGGGAAAAAATGAAAAGTCAATTGAAATCAATTTAAAAATTATGGATGTTCTCGTTATCAGCTTGTAAAATAATCGTGACACATACCGTCGAGCAAAATTATTTTACAATAAAGTACAAGTGAAAGGGTGCGAACTTTATGAATCCATATTTAAAGCACACTATACTGCATATAAAAAGTCTTTTACTATACATATTCAAAAAATAAGATGTCAAACTGATAAATGTAAATTATGCATCAAACACTGAGGCTCTAAAAGAGACTTGTGCATCCCAAAAATGTGCAAAATACTGTTCGAAAATCAGGTCCAAGGAAACAAATTTGGTGCAACATGCTAAAGATATTATAAGACTGGAACTTGGTGCAACATGTTATAAGACCAACTTATCGAATTTGGTGCAACATGCTAAAGATTTTCGAAAAACAATACATAATAAAATATTAACATAAATAGAAAATATACCTGCTCTAACGTCTAAAGATATCGAATAATACACTTCGGATGACACACATATCCACCCACTACAACATCAGCAAAGGTCTCTGCAAATTTATGATTAATTTTGTTAGTTCTCTCATCTGGTAGCAATATATTGTCCAACACCAATTTTTCATGTGTGGATGGCACAGATTTCGCATGGATTTTGGACGATGTAGAATGTCGGCATACAGTACCTGTTGCAATAAAGATGTCTAAATCTATCCAACAAAATAACTGCTCGAAAGCAACTAAAAATAGAAAGCTTGCAATAAATACCTGTTGCTATTATGTCTAAATCAAAGTTGAGGATTTCACATTTTTGATTGTTTGCTGCATTGGTTGAATTTTGAAACTGAGAAGCAAAGAATTCAGGAGAATTGAATTGTGTGGCGCGTCCTCCATCAGAAGAATTGACTGGTGCACGAATTCCCTGTCCGATGTTTCCTACCATGTTGATCAGAACCTCCATTTGCCCAGACAAATTTCCCACTGTACCCTCCAAACTTCCCACCCTCATTTTCAACTCATCATGCTCTCCATGAACATGTCTGAGTCGTTTCTCTGCAATGGTACAAGCCTTAACTTTAGTCTTTGGTATAACGGTCCCAAAACTGCGGCTCCTACCCCTTGCATCCTTACCGAGCACTTGTGATAAGATGTCTTCATCCACTGTCAATTTTTCTTCATCGCTATCAGTGATCTTTTCCTTTGCTTTCGCAATTTGGTCCTGAAATATGATAATACACACATGAATAAGGAATTTTAAAGAATATTCAAGTTAGTATTTGTTTAACTTACGAAGTATGAAGAAGTGGCATCTGATATGCTACCATCTTTTTCCGTGTGTGTCTTCTCCCATACTTGACGACTATTGATATTTGTTGATGGACTAGCAGCGATCTGCAATACATAAAATATGTTAGTTGCGATTTTGACCATTTTTGAAAGAAAATGAATATAAATTACCATTTCTTGTTCTATTTTAGCGTGACTTTACGTCCTGCATGGTGGCCATAACTGAGCAATGCTTTGTTCTTTTTGCCTGACTCCCTTCTTCCGCTCGCTTCAGGCGTTGCTTCATTTTTATGAACTCTTCCCAATCTTCTTCAGCAACTGTAGGTGGGCAATTTTCAACCGTTCTTCGTCGTTGTTGAAGGTGTCATAATAAGCTGTTCTCAAATTTTTCTTGTATCTCCTAAAAGCCTCGGCCGTTCTCTTTAAAAACATTCCTTTGAAAGCGGATCGAGCTCATAAATTTTCTGCAAAAATTATATTAGTGTAAGCACCAAATATGCATCTATTATTTAAAGTAGATGCACAAAAATAAAGAAGCTTGCCTCTTATATCATAGGAGGCAAATTAATAATAGCACTAAAAAATCAAGTCCCTGATAATTATTAATGGCAAATTATATAGATGAATCGCCCCTATTGTTATGCATGATAAGTAGGATTAATTCCAAGATATAAAGAAATAAACAAAGTGCTCCTACAACAATTAAACCCAAAAATTAATTTCAAGACCGAGTTTAATACACAGCTCTAATATAAATAACATTTTTTATGATAATAACCAAATTAACAAACACTCATTTAATTCGAGCGGAACTGTATGAAAGCAAAATTGAGGCAAATATTATAGCATTTGAAAATTTCAAAGACTTGGGTGCTATTAACATTCCACAATAGTAAAATATTAGTATATAATAGTTTACAACAATACAACTATTCATAGCTATATCTAATAAAAGTTTATATGTATATGTGTGTAGGTGGGTGTATGGGTGGATAGTGAAAATACTAATCACCTCAGCTAGATTCCATGGGCGAATCCCTTCTTTGGTAAACAACTAGAGAAGATGTCCAACTGACTTGTAATAAGATACTAAGCACCTCAGCAAATAAATGTACACATTACACAAGCATACCCAACTGACTTGAAAATATAAACACAACAAAACACAAAAGGTCATCATGATTCATGCCTACTAAATCCTTTTTAAACTATATAACTACGAGTTAAACCAATATATGCATTAAAGATCAATACTTGAGTGATTAAAAAATATTTAGACAAGTATTCTGACAAGTATTCAGATATGGAAGCTAATCGAGTGATGGATCTATAGTTTAAATTGGTTCAAAACAAAAATATTTACTTACCACCAATTCATTCCAAATGTTGTCCTTGTATATTCTAGTTACTTTATCCCAACTTATATATGATATCGGCACATGAGCTCTTACTAGTTTACCAAGCAAAGTAGCGATTTTTCCAGCGTTATCAGAGACCGGAATACCAAGTAAGTTTTGATCAACTTTTTTCGCCTCTGAACATGACGGGTGTGAAGATGTTGGATTTTCTGACATAGTTTCCTGCAAAATATAATATTACTAACTATTTAATAGTACACAGTACAACTACATATTATTATATACAAAAAGAAAGAAATATCAACGGTGCATATATCAATCTAAATACAGGCTTCATGCATTGTCATTAATCAAACTAAATAATTGCATTTAAAAAATAAATTAAGTGGAAATCCTTTTCAACGCATGAAGTATTATCTTCTTCTCAAAAGCAAGCCCAAACATAGAACTTGTTACCAAATCACTGCATAACATGTATAGATTATCATTTCTCTGTACACTATTCGAATAAGTTATAAAGCTAAAAATCGAATCACAAAGCAAACACAACAACTAACTGTGTAGTGAATTACCCAACATGCTACTAAATTATATAATGAACTTGAGTGCCTTCTCTAAGTTTCGCAAAACTAATTGTGCTCTCTCAGTTTTGCAAAACTGAGTGATCTCTCATAGTTTTGCAAAAACTGAGTGCATGCAAGCTAAGTTGCATCAATGTGCACTCTCAGTTACAATATGAGAATGTTCAATTCAACTTCCAAATTGAGTGTCAACGGTTTTTTCGCAAAAATTAAGCGAGCTCTGTTCAGCTGCAAAACTGAGCATGCTCGATTATCTAATGCTATCCAAGATTCTTTTTTTTCCATTTTCTTTTTCTTGTGAACCAAAATACCTCTGTTTAAAATGATGAACAAAAGCACCAAATATCAAAGGGTGCACTCTTGGCATAATGTCTAACTTCATCTATATAACGCAATCTTAGAGTACTGAAACTAATTGTATATTATGGCACTAAATGAGGTTGCCTGAAACTATGATTTATGTTGTAGTGGAAAAATTAAGTAAGCACACTCATTTTTCTCTTGTACATCCTTATACAGTAATATACGTAGCAAAATTATTTTTGTAATGGAGTTTATAAAAAATAATTAGTGATAGAGAAGCAATTTTTACAAGTAATTTATAGTCTGAATTGTTTAAACTTCAAGGTTGTTCTAATTTTTTCGTAGTTGAAAGTAAGAATGGGTCCAAACATCAACAACGTATGCAAAAAGTAGGGTGATGATCAAATGAATCAAGGTACAAGATTTCATGCTTCAAAGAAACAGGCAAACCAGAGTACAATGAAACCAAGACATAGTCAGGTGCAACCAAGAAAATCAAAACCATGTATAAAATATTCAAAACCATACATACACACAATCGTGCAATTAAAAATATACAGACACACAATCATGTGATATACGAATATTAATAAGTTAACATATGGATTTGGTAAGGTCTTCTAATTTTTCATTGTCTTCAAAAGCTGATTAATAGACAGCAGGGAACTCAACGTCATCCACATCCGTTATTTTTTAAATCTTTTGAGTAGAACACTTGACTCGCTTCTGATGCAAGAATAAATGGCTCATCATTCACGTTATTTTTGTTCTTCAATTCCCCTAAATTAACCATGATCAGGTTTGAAACGGGATCTATTTTGCAACCATTGACCTTATCCTCGACCTTTACCCAATCACAATAAAAAACTGTTTTTTTGAAATCAGTGTAATCCAACTCAAGTATCTGTTGAATGACTCCATAATATGTTGTTTCCGCTTCCTTATAATTTTTATCCTTGCCACTCGCTAAATTTTGTAATTGCTCTCATGCATACACCGCTATTTTTTGTTACCACACGATCTTCGTACTTTTTAGTGGAAAATGAAAATCCATTCACATGGTACTTCATATAACAACGCATCATGAACTTCGGCCCGTGCACTAGCCGCCACAGAGTTGGATCAACGTCGATTGTCTTTAATAACTGCATAAAACAAAATAAGTCAAAAAGCATGGTCACAAAGGTGTATTGCCCACTTATAAAGATGTGAAATACTTAAGACGATGTAATACCTCATTATGTAACCATAGAGTAAAATTTTGAACGGCTTCCACAGTCGTAGCCCTACCGCGAGGTTGAAATCTAGTACTTTTCACATAGGAGTTACACCTCCTACGGGAAACACATATCAAAATGTATATATAAATTGAATTAAAAAAATTGAAATTCCGGAATTTCAATTTTTTTAATTCATCCATTCAAACTGCACTTGGGTTAACATTATGTCTTTACCATTATCCAGAGGTATTTAACCAGCAAACTCATCGCCCTCGTCTAAAAACGCTTCGTGGGTATGTTTATGATTGCCATCACCTTCGTTTGGCATATATTCCATGCAGTAAAGACTAGCTTCTTATACGATATATCCTTCTGCAATACACCCTTCAATGTATCTTTTGTTGCTCACATATCCTTTATATGTTTTCATCAACCTATGAATGTGATCAATTATATACTGTATACGGTAGCTATTTATATCAAATAATGATGTACATAACTGAAATTAGAAATTTATGTTCAAAGGGATACATCCATCTATATCTGACAGGGCCACAAATCAACGCATCATCGGCTAAATGGACCATAAGGTGGACACTGATATAAAAAAATGCAGGTGGAAAATGTTTTTCAAAAACAGATATTGCTTCTACTAAGCTAGCCTTTGCTTTTAAAAGATGTCCCTATTGATCACCTTTGAACACAAAATGTTAAAGAATAAGCTAATACGATGAACAACATTTCGTAGATCCTTATGTTGTGGATAAGAATTTTGAAGCAATACCGGAAGCAAATGTTGCATTATGACATGGTAATCATGCGACTTCATATTTCTTAGTTCAGAAGGATTGATGCTCACATTGTTGTGGAAGTTAGAAGATAATTTGTTAGGGACTTTCAAATTTTTCAAAACGGTGCAAAATCGTATCTTTTCTTCTTTGCTCAAAGTGAAGGTTGCCTTTGGTATGGTTATTTTATTTGTTTCAGGATCTTCCATCACCCACAACTTTTGTTTTATACCCATGATTTTCTAATTCTTGCGTGCATTGATGCCATCTTTTGACTTATCTTTATGGTCCATAATGGTGCTGATGAGATGCTCCGTGACATTCTTCTCCGTATGCATAACATCAATATTATGTCGGATCAAATTTGTTTTCCAATATGGTAAATAAAAAACGATAGACCTCCTATACCATCCAGAAACGTTGGCAACTTCTTCATTGGTTGACTTTTTCCATTTTCAACCAATTTCTTCTTTTTGTTTACCAACTTTCATTTTGATATTCGCTACTTTCTTTTCAACTTGAAAACCAATCAATGGCCATTTAGGACGATGAAGTTCTTTTTCGTTGTTGAAATTTGTCTTATCGTATCGAAACTTGTGTTCGTTTGGAAGAAACATTCGATGTCTCATGTAACACATCTTCTTACTTTTAGGAAGATGACAAGAACAAGTGTTTTCCCCACAAACAGGACATGCAAAGTAACTGTGAGTTGTACATCCCGATAAAGTCCCAAAAGCAGGGGGATCATGGATTGCCCACAGCACCTTAGCTCTCATTGTGAACTCAGATTTATTTAACGAGTCAAATGTAACGACTCCTTCCCATAACTGCTTTAACTCGTCTATCAACGGCTGTAACTAAACATCAATATCCTTCCCTTTTCATGCATTGAGAACTCCCTTTTCATGCATATAAACGAAGGAAGATTATATGGTACTACAACTACTGGCCAACAACTATAAGGGTTAGAGAGAGAAGCATGTGGACAGAAACCATCTATTGCTATTCCAAGTGTGACATTTCGTGGCTCGGCAAAAAAAGTTTGGTCAAAAGAATCTATGGCTTTCCATTGAGAAGTGTCACATGGATGAAGCATTACGGTTGGATCAGACTTGGCACGACCATGCCAGGTCATCGCATCTACTATCCATGGTACAATATACAGTCTCTTCAATCTAGAAATTAAAGGAAAATGTCTTAATGTCTTTCGAGCTACTTTGGTGCATTTTCTCTCTTCATTGAATGATGTCATATATTTTGGTTCATTGCAATTTGCACAAGAAACTTTGCTTGCATCATCTTTCCAGTACAATATGCAATCATTGATGCATGCATCATAAGTTTTGTAATTCATCCCAACTTGCTTAATGATCTTCTTCACGTTGGAGTACTTTGTCGGCAGCGTGTTACCTTCGGGAAGTAACTCCTTTATTAGTTTGAGGATTGCAGTCACATCATTATCTGAAAAGCCGTATAGGGTCTTCAAGCTATTCAGTTTCACAATGGCATACAGCTTCGTAATCCCTTTTGAACATGAAGGATAAAGTGGCTCTTTTACGCTACCAAAAAGTGATTTATACTTCTTACTTTCATTGGCCTGCCAATCTGGATAATCAGTAGACTGCTCTCCAACATTAGCATGATCAAGCAACGGATTTTTAGGTTGAAAATGATGAAATCTATCTTCGTCATTGACTAGACCCTCCATCCTAATATGTTCAGACTCGTCAATAATTGTGGCATGACTAACTGGTTATTGTTTTTCCATCTCTGCCCATTTTTCTCCATGAAAATACCACATTGTATATGATTGGATAATACCCCATCTAAGCAAATGAAAATGAATGTCATCTAATTTGATCGTCTTCATATTTTTGCACCGGGTGCAAGGGCATAAATACACTGCTTTCTTACCACCGTATTCTACAACAAAACTAATAAACTTCTGCACCCTGTCTACATAGTATGTAGATCTTAGATCAGATTCGTTTATCCATTGTTTGTCTATACTGAAAGACGTACTGCCCTCCTATATCATATATAATAGAACATGAGACGTGAATATAATTTTACCTTGGTATAAATGAAGAATATTTGTTGTCCCATTATATGTATGTAAGAAAGTGGTATTAAGATCATATAATCCCCACATGTAATTAGTATTTAAGATTTGGTAATACAAGTAAAATTCAATTCTTGAAGGTTAAGGAAAACCAATAATGAAAACATAAACCTTTCAACATGCAACAGTAGCTTTTTTATTGTTGATGCGGATTGACATGGACGTATTAACTCATAATATCAGACAAGCAATTAATTTAAATACAGACATACGCGATTGAAGAGGAGCAAAATAATATAGTATGGATACCACAAATACAAATGACATGCCAAGAAATATGCAGTTACCAACGTTTAGTAGATACCAACAAGTACAAATCAACAAAATAGAAAGTGAAATGCAATAAATTCTTAAGCTCTGATTTATTAAGCAAACAGTTTTGGATACATGAATACCTTGAAATAACACTTGCTATATAAGATGCATCTGTTAATTACCAGTAGCAAATTAACCTTTACAGACTCAAAATTGAAGCAAAAGTCATGCAGTATATAAATGCAAGATAAAATAGTTGGACATGCGTATGCATATACCATACTCAAAAGCATGAGTTCGTCCTGGTATCATAACTTTAAAATCTAAATTTCAAATAGGGAATATAATGTATATTATTTGGATGTAATTCCC
This sequence comes from Allium cepa, assembly GCA_030765085.1. Lineage (NCBI taxonomy): Eukaryota > Viridiplantae > Streptophyta > Magnoliopsida > Asparagales > Amaryllidaceae > Allium > Allium cepa. The sequence continues at coordinate 696,117,955 of CM060929.1, read as the reverse complement.
CTTTAAGGAGTATAGTATTAATCAACGAATATTTCAGAACACTAGAAAATGTAATAACGACTTTGTATTTTCACAAATAAATGAGAGTGCTTCATCGCACTCTCTTAAACTCTGCAATATGGATATTAAAGGATAGTATAGTTCTTATAAATTAGACCAAGTACCATAAAAAAGATAAGATGATAAGATAAATAAAAATAGTAGACGTGCATAATTCAAACCGACTTAGTTGGCTTTATCATCATAATTCATATATGCATAGTTGCCTTTTAACTAGGCGCAGATGCTGCAATGGGTACCAAACTCTCCATAAAACTGGTTACCATGTATATGCGCATATGCGGATCTCTGTACATGTTTTAAGCATACATTTTTGATCGCACTGCAGGTATTATCATTAAAGAAAGAAAGTTGGATGTCTAAAGTTTACGTGGCCTTGGGGCGAAAATTCTATATTGGCTCCGAACATTAAATTATGAAGAATACATTTTAGCATAAAAATAACCGTATAATATATTCTAAAGATTCAAACCTGTAGCATGTTAAATGGTATCTACATCAATTTCAAACTTTAGATGAATGAAAGACATACAATGTTTACATAGAAAAGGCCACAAATAATGGGCTCTTATTTGGGATTGGGCCCTAGTAGAACGTCCAAAAGTGATCCATGCCCACAGCGGGCCTTGCTTGATCAGATTCAGGTTTCAATGAGGACAATGCTTTTTCTCACAGCCACGTCTTAATTCATTCCTATTCATACGGATCATTTTTTTGAAATGAGGATTTGTAATTAATTATTCTAAAGTTTTTATTGCCTATAAATTGTAGTTAGTTTTTTCCCATGGTCACAAATATTTACCACAAACATCATTAACAGTTGGCTAGAATTCAAAGCACGTAAACCATCATTACATTGGTTCTTGAACATGTAGGCTGGGCTAAATTTTAAGGTGAGGTAACTAAGTATTAGAAATATTTATTCATAAATTTATTTCAAACTTAAATTTTGCAGGCGATTTGTGAATTACAACGAAAAAATTGCATATGGATTGTTCCAAAGTCAAATTGTAAATAAAAACTTGCATTATTTTCTTGAAGCCAAAGGCACTTTAAGTAGCACCATGCAACGTAATACCCAACCTATACATATTGATTAACATATGAAATTACCTTATCAAATATATAATGAACAACCTATTAATAAAAAGAAGCATGTCATAAGTTCAAAAAATACTTTACCATTGGCAATTTTCAAATACCTGGATTAAATCATGTTATAACTGAAGTCCCTATTTAGATATGGACTGAAATTATACAATTACTTAGGAAAATAACAAAGGTTTTCTTTTAGAAAATGGCATATAGGAATATGAAAGAAAAAAAACATTCTACATATTTACCTCATAGATTAATCACTTGTTAGTTTAAAAGCAAATTTGACATGATTGATAAAATTATTTAGTTATAATAAGGACTTGGTATTCTAATTATTTGGAGTGATAAGAATTCTATGTGTGTCATATGATAATTACCTGTATAGCATTTAGCAATTGCGTAACATAAGCCAAAGGCACAGTAGTTAAATCTTTCATAAATCTTGGTTTTATCACATCAATTTACCCGACTACTCCCTGTAGCCAAAATGTATAAAGGTATGGTATTGTACTAAGCAAGGACTCTGATCGAAGAAAACAATTCTAGTCGGAAAGGAAAGAGACGCCGCTAAAAAAAAATTGTAGATAACTTCCAAAGAACTTATATTAGGATTTAACTATAAATAAGAGATCAGATTGATGAACTGGACAAGCAATTTTTACTCTACAAAAATATATCATAATTTGCAACGATCTTCGTTCTACCATTTCGTTCAGTCCATTAATAAAAATACATTGTAACTCAAAATAAAACTATAAAGATTGAATATGAGGCTATGATTTATGAAGATATAGATAATGTAGGTCAGCAGTAGACTGAAATTCTAAAAATCTAGTCTCTTTTATTTTCATGTTGTGTTATTTTATTTTCCCCTTATTTTCTTTAATTTCTGTTTATTTTTTAGATTTAGGTTTTTTGATTATTTATGATCTTAATACAGTTTATGGTCTGAATCTTGATAGGAAACTAAATCCAATATTACCAATAATATAATATATTGATAAACACCTAAATTCAGTCAAACCAATAAGTTAGTATCCTAAATTTAACACCACCAACCTAAACATAACATCACCATCTAAATTCAATCACAATGGTGACATAATAGGAGACCACATATCAGTTTAACATAGGGACCTCAACTTCAACACTGTTTAGCAGATCAAAAGGAAGAAATTAAAAGGAGAAAAAAATAGAAGCACCATCCCATTTGGATCCAACAAAACAGGAACAAAACAGTTACAGCTAATTCAACGAATTTTCATCATAATGAACATACATGTTTAACACGAATCAAGTAACATGAAAATCCAATATAATAATATCATCCAAAAGCATGAATAACATGAGTATCTAAATGATGCCAATTAAAATTATACCTGAAACATAGACCATGAAAATATTCAGCCCTTGAAGTTAATCAACAAAGGAATATCGTTGGTTCTGAAAATTAAGAAGGTGAAGTGAATCAGTAAAGGCATGTAGAAGATTCTAAAGTCGAAAACTTTGTAAATAAGGATCGAAAATTACCTGAAATGCAAAGCGATGTGAATTCAAACATGGGAAATGAGAGAAGATAATTTAAGAATTAGCGAACTAGCATTTGTGAAGAAAGAAATCTAGATTTAAGAATTAGCAAGAGCGAAATAATTTGGGGAAAATAATTCGCACCAAAAAATAGCAGGAACGAAATGGAGTAGATCTCGGGCGTGTTTTGGCAGTAAAAAGTTCGCACCAAAAATTAGCACGACTTAGATACGGCTAAAACACGTATCAAATTTGATACGGCTAAGAACCGTATCTAAATAGGGGGAAATCGAATTATTTGGAGGAAAGATGTGCGTATTGGGTGGAAAAGTTTGCGCCAGAAATAGGCACGAAACTAGATGCGGCTTAACGCCGTATCAAATTTGATACGACTTTTAGCCATGTCGAGTACATTAGATACAACTATTAGCCATATCCAATTTGGTACGGCTTTAAGCCGCATCCAATAAGGCGGAAGGAGAAGTGGCAAAAACAGTTTTTTGGTGTAGTGCAAATTTTCATAGGAGCTTACGTACTACCTCAAGAATGCTCATGATCGATCTTAGCTCAAAATGAGGTGTTTTGGATCGATACGAATTTGGCACATATCGATCATGGATCAATTCAAAATGGCCAGGGATCGATCACGTAGGCCCACCCACGTGAGAGAAGGGGTCTTCCGGGATTAGAGTGAGATATTTACAGCCCATGCCTATAAATAGCAGTCCAGGCCATTAGAAAAGGGACTTTTGGACTCTAGAATGTCGATACTCTGCCGAAACCTTCATTGTACCTTGAGTGTTCTGTTGCAAATAATTGTAATCAACGAGAGCAATTAATAAAAAGCAAACTTTCTACGGTGGACGTAGGCTAAACGACGAATCACTCTAAATCTATATGTCTTCGTACTTCTTTTTGTCTGTTTTTTGTTCGTTTGTTAGATCTACCTCATTTTTCTTTTATATTCTTCACTTTAATCTCTTCAAACACGCCCGAAGAGTGTTGTGCCCAACTTTGGTACAAACAGTAATTTCATATAGAAATTTTTTTTTATGAGATTCATTTCTTTGAGTTTAAGATATTTGATCTAAAATTTATTAATCATAAACTGGTTATAGTAGATGGAATAAATAACCTATATTAAGTATTGTTCATACACTACTATAGAATGATAGAAATAATGGGAGCATTCCACATATCACTTCTTGGTGGTTGCATCAAGTTACGAGAATTGTTTTCGCAAAATATACCAAACATTTTTTTTTTGTAAAATAACAACTATTTTTCAACATTGACTAAAAAATAGACATAGTTTTATTTCAATATGAATATTATGAATATTTTTACTAGATAAAAATAATAATGGTATTTGTTTTCATAATAATAAATGTGTTAGAAAATACAGAAGTTTTAAAGTTTTTACAATTATTTTAGAATTATTGACTAGGCCATAGTTTCAAGAAATAATTTTTAATCATATGATTACGAATCGTATGGTACTGGTGAATTGTATCACAAACGACTATGGCAAAACACCCATTCAATAAGAGCGATATAAGTGTTGATGAACTCTTTAGATTGGTACATGTAGATGTATGCAATTATAGGTCTAATAGTACCAAAACGGTTCGATATACTTCATTAAATTCACCGATGAATTATTATAAATATATATTTGTATTCAATACACATGAAGTATGTCTATGTAAGCTCATTGAATATAGAATGAAAGTGAGTAATGTAACGTGTGAAATGAAATAAAATGATTCAGTTTGATTGAATAAACAAGTATATTGGAAACAGTTCCAAATGTACCTAAGAATGAATAAAGATTCAATCCTAAAATTCACTCCTCCATGTGATACATAATGATGTGTTGATAAGGAAGAATCAAAATTTTATACAAAGTACGACAAATAATGAGTGAAGTCGATTTGGTATATTTATATAAGGTTATGTACTTAACAATAGTATATAAGGTTAAAATTAATTTCATATAAAATAATAGTTTACAATATCATACATGATAAGGGTTTATTAAAAAACCCTAATGTTTCATATGTCATGGAGGTGATAGGTTGTGCGAATTGAATGAGTGCATATAATAATTGTTTTTGAGGAATCCTATATGGACCACCCGAAAGGAGTTTGGTACCAATCAATATTGATTACCCAGTTGTGCACTGAATATAAGTTTCGTAAACTAAAAAAAATTAGTTTTATATATGAGTAAGGCAATTCATAAAATGTTCATGGATGCATATACCGTTGTTCTTAGAAATAACTGTTATTTCAAAAAACCACCAACTTCGTGACTAAGAAATTCCTTTTAGAAATTATTGATAGTGAAATGGATTTGGATACTATCCAAAGATAAAACTAATTATGTGTTATAAAATGAAATTAACCAAACCTAAACGAACACAACATGTTAGAAGGTCTAACAAGTACTCTCGCATATTAAAGGAAATTACCACCACAACAAGAAACATCTTTTACATCATAAAAAAGCTTGTAACAGGTTATTACAACATTTTTGCAAAAGTCGTCTTAGGAGACGTTGTAATAGGGTTGGCGAGTTATAAAAAAACATTGTAATAAATCTTTTTACAACCATTTACATTGCGGTATACTTTTCTACAATTGTTTTTAGACGTTATGGTATACTTTTTCACAACTGTTTTTAGAATTATGGTATACTTTTCTACAACATTTTGTAAAATTATGGTATGCTTTTCTATATTATTTTTTAAACGTTGTGGTATATTTCTATAACTTCTTTAAAAATTGGCATGTATATTTTGGCTTTTCATCAACGTGTAACTATATCCAATTTATTACTATTACAACAAATACAATAATTTTGAAATATCAATACATAAATTTCAATAACACAAACTATAAGCAATGCTAATCCAAATTGCTTCCATTAAAATAAGTCAATAGTTTATTAACACAAACAAAACTTACATTAATTTCAAAGAAATACATGTATAAAAGTACAAATACATATGAATTTAACAAAATTCACAATAACACAACTTCAACATACATAACATTAAAATATGATAATTGAAATGTTAAGAAATTTATAAATAACGAATCAGGCTAAATCTTCTTCATTGCTTACTACTGATTTTTTTTCCTTCTTTTGACTACTAAATCCTACATAAGTATAAATCCCAATGTTTGAGGCCGAGATTATAAAATCTCATTTATTAAAAGAAAAGTTGAGTAACATTAACATAAGATATCATAACTATTGAATAATTTTTAGGACATCGTTTAGAGTGTACAATGATTGAATTAGTAAGTGAGAGATCAAATCACTCACCTTACTACATAGAAAAACCCAAATCCCCATATAAATAGTAGAAGGCACGAAATCCAAGGCCCCTCCAATAGCAAGTCTCTAATCCTAAGTGGTAATCACACTAATCTTCTCTTAATGGCGTAATTTAGCTAAATAAATAAAGTTTAAGGGTTGCTATTTTGTATGTGGGGGTTAATGGAGGTTTCTAACTATTTTAGGAACAGTGAAATGATAAGGATAAGGTCTCATCAGCCTCCGCTTACCCCAAAACCAAAATGGGTCATGGGCCTTAGTACAAATGACCCTAATTACCCACTTAAGCTTCTCAAAATCAAAGAAAAATTCAAACTGCGGTAGTCCTCAAACGGTAAGTCTATTTCCTTCATATGACCATTTACAATATGGAAAACCATTATTTGAATCTATTGGAAGTGGTTTTAGACCCTAATTTGGCCCCTATAAAAAGTTATTGTCCATACAAGAATTACAAAGTTAAAATGGTCGCATAGAAATTCACCAAAAATCATGTATGTGGCAAATGTCCCTATGAGTCATTTCCTAAAATTTTAGAATCATACAACCTCATATGAAAATAATAAAAGTATTCTACGATCCTCCGATATGTAGAATATGGGTCGTTATAGACATCCATCCAGTCGATGTTCGGAGCTCATAAAACCTCCACTGGAACCAATCCCATCAACCATGCATCCTCTGAACTAGCCAATTTGGCTAGTACAACGACATTCATATCCTCCTCCCTAGGGATGTGTGTGATTATGTAATGCCATATATCATTCAATAGTTCCAATGTCTTTGTCAGGTACAGGAAAGTCTCACACCCTTAACCTGGAATTCCTTTTTTATCGATAGACCACCAGTTGGGAGTCACTGAGTATGTGCAGTGTTCTTATTCCTAGTTCTTTTGCTATCCTGAGTCCCGCTATTAAGACTTTGTATTCAGCCTCGTTGTTTGTCATGGTGTGAGGACCCATAAATCCGTACTCCTTGAATATATACTAATCTCCATATATTAACTCAAGATGAACAGAAATACGAATTCTCAATGTTTAAGAAAAAGAAAAAGACAAAAGAAGAGGGAAAAAGATAAGAAGATAGAGAGGAAAGAAAATAGAAAATAGAACGGAACAGAAAACAACACAGAACAACATCAGAATCTCACAATTCGCAGCGGAACAACATATAATAAATAAATGAATAATCTTTAAACAAAGAACTATATCAGTTATTACATTTTATACATTACATTACACCATCATCAGAGTGTACAACAACAAACAATGCAGCGGAAAAGAAATACTATATACTAGTAATACGCCATGCCATCCAGCTTGCCTCCAGCAAATCCAGAATATCCAGAATATCCTGATAAATCTTAACTCCTGACTGCCCGTGTGTAAATTGGTGGGCACCCAGAGTTTAGGAAGGAAAACAATAAACTCCGAGTCAGTCATGTGACTGGTGTGAGAACTCAAAACAGTTTATTTATCTTTGAAATCAAAATAGAGGAATATTTTTAAAGTCAATTCGCAATGCTTTTAAAAATGAGACTACCATAAGGCCTCCCGCACACACACACAATGCAAACGCAGAATCGGAGGAGATTTCTCCTTATGATAGTCAAAGATGCTTGATACGCATTAAAAAGACATTTGATATTATTACTAGTGCATAGTGTAGGAAAAATTTCGAAAGTAGAATATAAATCTTAGCCAACATACGACCATTATCGTATGCCTACTATAGCTACCATCCAAACAGTGGTGACCACCATAAGTGAATGGCAGGTTCTACAACTAAAACCGTACAAGTTTCGTATTGAGAATTGGATTTCCAACGAATGATCAGGCCAAGGAACTTCCCATTGCCACATGAGAATGCCTCTGGATGGACATCCCCGAGAACCAAACCGGATCTCTGCCAACACAAGGCCGGGTTACCCCTAACTGAGTAACAACTGACCGAATATGCCATCCCCCGGTCCTTTGGGACCTTTCAACCGAGCGCTCGTAATCAATTCACACAATCATAAAGTGTTTTCAACATGAGTAAGTATCTGGGCTCCATACCATGATACCACCCTTTTCCAGAAGGAAATGCACATACCCTAAAGGGCACTACCCCTCATAACCTTGCCGCATCTTTCCTGTTTTGACCATTCTCGGGGTGTGAGGCTCGACGAAGTCACGTCCACAAAGCCACGCTTTGTACAAAAGTCGTGCTTAGGTCAACAAATGATCATAGAAATGATCATCAAGATAGACGATCAAATAAATGATCCTATCACAAATGATCAACACAATGATCATTTCACAGCAACACTCAGTATGTCACATTACCAAATTGGGAATATATCGCTGATAACCTTCAACTACATAACCTCTGAGCTCGTACGTCTCAGAGAAGGGTGTTAAGCTAAAAGAATAAATTCTCTTCCACCAACAGAAATATATTTGAAAGAAATCTGCTTTATATCTCAATTTGTAACGTCAGACATACAATCCATACAAGTCTGTTCCGGGCTCGAACAGAACCGAAGGCACTTACAAAGAAGTCCTTGCAATCCGGATATTCACTAATCACGTCCGGACTTCCCATCACATAGGGAGTCTCTATACCGTAGCTACTCGGTGCAAAGACAATCGACGAGTTGTCCTTTCGCTTTCAAAAAGATCCGGTCTTCAACACCGGTCTTCAAATGCAATTCATAACGACGTATCACATATTCGGAATGGGTTATACGACCCCATGGTCCTTTCCCGGTTAACCCGAATAGTGAGCGCTTATTCAAAAATAAGTGTGGCATTCGAATTCAAACAAATCACATCAAATACCCATTCAAAGGGAAATATTGATAGTCGGTTGTTGAACTATCAATGGATATGCACACATCACCAGTTTCCAAATAATTTTCCAAATTATTTAATTCCCAAAGATATCTTTACTAGATATATAGTTTTCACACTTCAAAAATAAATCAATATTTATTTTTAAACAACTTCCCTTTTCATTCATAAATTCCATAGTGAATTTATATTTCAAAATATCCATGCATATACGATTTCAATTATTCATTTCAATTTATCTTCAAAAAGATAAATTCTTAAGATATTCACTTTATATTGGAAAACATTTCCATACTTACTTATTCATAATTAATTCACAAATTTTATTTATTTTCAACACTTAGAAAATATTCAATATACTTAAATCGAGATTAAGTATATATTTCATTCTTTAAGGAAATCATTCTCTTAAACATATTTATTTGGGCCAAAACGAATGTTACGTAAAACATCGTTACGACAACCCAAAATCACTAGTATATGGATTCGAAATTAAAATAGATATATAAACCCCAATACTATACAAAACGTTTCCTTTCAGAAATCATTCACTATAACAACAGTGTTATAGTCCACCATTTCCTTCTATTTCTCGAAAACGTCTATTTCAACAATAAATGTCGAAATCTATGGTTTCGAATCTCAACACATTTTGAAAACATCGTTAGATCGTTTTAATTCTATTTAAAACATCACATTCAAAACATTTTCTTTAACATATTATTCACTATTCAAAAACGTGAATATACTACGTTAACAACTTTCATTACTTCTATTCATTTTATTTTAAAGGATTATTCACAGTCAAAAACGTGAATATAACTCTATTAATAAGTTTCAACAATTTACTTATCAAAATAAGTCGTTTGCGAATTTATAAAACAACGTTTATAAACTCCATTTCTATTTATTTTATAACAACTTCCTTTTATAAATTCCTTTATTAACCTATTCGATTTATAACTCAATTATAAACCAAAGGTTCATATTATAAGTTAAATGCTTATAATTTATTTGTTTGCACAATCGTTCCTTTAAACTTCATAATTATAAATCTTATAATTTATAAGATTCAATTATTTATCCAAATCTATTCTTTCAATAACTTTATAAATTTTATAAACCTACTGCTTATAAAATTCCATTTATAACTTCACCGTTTATAATTCTATAAATTTCATTCATTTATGAAATTCATTCACAATTCATTCTAACACTTATAAAAACTCTTTTTATAATTCAAATATTTTAATTTATAAATATCAATTTATAAAACTCTTATATAAATCAATTTATACTATTATTTTAAAACATCTTTAATCTCCTTTATAATTTCACCATTTTGATTTATAAAATAATCAAAATTTATAAATCCTATATTTTCAACTTTTTATAATAAATTCAAAAATCCCGATTTTAAACTATTTTATAAGATCGTTAGCCTTATATTTTCTCAAAAATCAATCTTTAACTGTATTTCTTAAAAATCATAATTTTTATAACACTAAAAGTATAACATTTATTTATTTAAAATAAATCAATTTCCAAAAATATTTTATAACGTATACTTTTCAAAAATCACTTTAAAATTATTTTAAAATTCCAAAATTTGGACCAATGATGCTACACACCAAATAGTAAATCACGACAACAACGATATCATATATCGATATGATAATCAATCAAATATCAAAATATCTGAAATTAAATAGATACTGTTGAGGAATCCAGTTGGATCCCTCCAACCTGTTTTCCTGCATCCACAAACATTAGCACAATACCAATTTCGCTCCAGTACGAAATTATCGCGGTATATGGGATTTAAAATATTATCCGCTTAATAGACGGCGCAATAGGGTCTCATCCGCTATACAAATGCGGGAAATCAATAACTCCAATATATACATATGCCAATATTTATATATATATTGCTATTATATATAATACCAATTTCACTGTTTATGAAATATTCGCGGTATATGTTTTTAATAAATAACCTCCGCTTACTAACGGCGCATAATGTCTATTTTAACAATCAATAGATAACACTCATCATTCAAACATGCATTCAAATATTTTAAATCTAACTATTTAAAATTAAAATCGAAACTGATTCGATTGAGTGAGAAGTTCTCACCTTGATTTCAATTTCGTTTTAGCGATTTATTTCGAATAAAATTAAACGGACGTTTAATTTTACCCGAAATTCTCACTAACTCCAAACGACTCCAATCCAATTCCATAGCGTAGTGCTCGTCCATACGATTCCAACGCAACTGGTTTCGCGCGTTTTCGACCTCATATGAAAAAGATATGCATTTTACAACTTTTACACGATTTTATATAAACTAATTTACAACTTAAATTTAAAATTAACCCAAAACAATTCCTGGCCGTTGGATCCTCTCATCTCCACATCAGGCCGTCACTCCCCTTCTCCTCTCTCACGTTCCATCTCCAGTAATCATACACGCACAAAAGAACCCATCACAAAGAACTAGGGTTTAATAGTTCGGCCACCACGCTCAACGATAATTCGATCAGGAAACGCCATTGGAAAGCTCGCGACAAGAGCTACGCACGGCCACCACCCTATGCAACTCGGCCCCCTGTAGCACGTTGATGTGCGTGCGCAACCTACAGCCATTGGCCCCCCATAGCTCCCCCTCTGGTTGACGATTTGACGAAGTAACCGTATGGATTGAAAGCTCTCTTCACGCTCTTCAACTTTGTTGTTGAACACTTTGGCTAATTATCGACGGATTGGAAGTAATTGAGGAGAAAAGGAAGACGATTTCTGGCCATAGATAATAGGGGAGGCGGCTAGGGTTATAATTTTTTTTTTCTTGTGAATGGAGGCTATTTATAGAGAATCGAATGACACTATTCATCCGGGTATTCCGAACTCCGTTTTACACGCCGAAGCTGACGTTCCTAAGATTTATCCCGCGTTCCGGACACAATGGAACAGGTTTCGGAAGCTAATTCGGACATCTGTGCGAGTTATGGCTATAAACGTTCAATTTAAATTAAACCGATTTAAACGATTTTCTAGGCGTTTTAATTTGTACCGGACAAACGGTAAATCCAATTGACACGAAATTTGAAACCTTACAATAATATCACATTACGGATCCGAGGAAACTGGTTTCGTCGAAATCCAAGACTTTTTGAAAAATGGCTATTTTAACTCGCCAAATTAATACTAAAACAATTTCGATGCGTTTCGAGCTGCTACGATCAAATGATAACTCCGATTGCTACGAAAATTGAAATCCGATAATAACTAACTATTACGGATCCAATGGAACTAGTTTCGTTCAATTCTGAGACTATTTAAAAATTGGCTAATTTCACTAGTCGATTTAATATTGAAATATTCAATTTTCACAAATAAACTTTTAATTCGATTTTAAAAGTTCTAAAATATCATTCTAACTCCAACATGATAAAATAAAATTTTACAAATCATTTTCAATCATATTTAACCCAATTTTCAATTATTTCCGTAATTTAACATATTAAATTATCGATTTAATTATCCAATTAAATCCAATTATTCGAATTAAAATTTATTCGACTTATAAATTTCACTTATTGATATTTAAAATTAATTAAGTATTCAAATTTTTAATTACTAAAAATCCTGGGTCGTTACACATGGGGAACTCTAGCTTCAATGCATAGCTATCGGCCTTCCTTCTGGAGTCAAAAGTACCAATCATATCCCTGAATTACATTTGTTAGAAGCACCCTCTATGAATTATTTTCATTGAGAAAGTAGGACCATATCATCTTTCTCTTCTTCATATCGGATGGTAAATTCTATAATGAAACTTACCAACTCTTATCCTCTCATCGCCTACTTGGATGGTAGTGATGTGATATTGGCGCAGTTCGACGTTCCATTTCAATAACCTTCCTAAAGTCTTAGGTCGGTGCAATACCTGCTTTAAGGGATGATCCATCGGCACCTTTATTGGATAAGCCTGAAAGTATGGTCGCAAAATCCTTGATGCAATCAACAAGAAATAAGCAAGCGTTCCTACTTCGTAGTTATATTTAGCTCTAATAAACCACTTGCTAATGTAACATACTGGCTTTTGAATAATTGCATCCTCACGTACCAATGTTGCACTTAGTACATGAGTGGACACCGCAAAATAGATAAACTGGTCTTCTCCATCCATGGGCTTGGAAAATTCTGGCGGTATTTCCATATGCCTTGGTAATTCCTCAAAAGTTCCCAGGCATTTCTTCGTCTAGAAAAACTTTCCTTTATCCTTTTTGAGGGCATCGAAGAATGACATACAATTATCGGTTTCCTTTGAGATGAGCCAACTAGGCACAACAAACTTCCCATTCAAGCTCTACATCTCCTTCCTTAAGCTTGGGGTAGTTACATGTTTCAAGTGTCTATCTACTCCAAATTAGCCTCAATGCCCCATGCATTCACAATATATCTCAAAATTTTGCTTGATGCAACTTCGAAGGAACACTTCAATATATTTAATTTCATCTCGTATATCCACGACATGCCAAGCATGTCCAAAAGATCATCCATGTGGTTGATTGATAGCCATGACTCATGAGCATATCATCCACATAAACTTCCATTGTCCTTCCGATCCGGTCCTTGAACATAGAATTCACCAATCTCTGGTAGGTAGCTTCATCATTCTTCAGACTCATTAGCATCACTCGATAACAGTGTAATCTGAAACTCATTATAAAACTTGTGCACTCCTTATCTAGAATGTGCACTGGTATATAGTTATAGCAAGAGTAAGCATCAATGAAAGAAAGTTACTCGTGTTTGCAGTCTGGCGGTCCCCACTACAAGCTAGTCGATTTTGGGTAACAGAAAGTTATCCTTTGAGTATGCTTTATTCGAGTCCATGTAATCAATGCATATCCACCACTTTCCATTTTCTTTCTTAACCAACATAGGGTTTAATACCCATTTAGGGTATAACGCATCGCGGATAAAGCCATTTGCTTTTATCTCATCCACTTCCTCCTTCAACGTAGCAGATCGCTCCAGACCTAGATTACGTATTCTCCGTTTTACAGGGGGATATTTCGGATCCACATTCAGTGCATGGCATGCTATCTCCGGTGATATTCCACATACATCTGAGTGCATCCAAGAAAATACATCTAGGTTTGCTTGGAGAAAACTGATCATTTCCATTCTCAATTTGGCATTGAGCTGAGATATGATCTTAAGGACACAAGCAGGATCATCCTTATGGATCGAAATGTTAATCGTCAATTTAGCTGGTGCTACTCGCATTTCCTCTGACTGCTTCCTAGAATCCATAGGCTTAAAGAATTTGTCATGGTTCCCGAGCCAGGGATTTGGCATTGGTTGCTATGCAACCATGTTCTTGATGAAGAGATCCTTCTTTGTACCATTCAATTTCTCTCGTTGCTTTGCTTCTCTAAGCTTAGCAATGTAATAGTCCCAACCAATGCTTTGGTCAGTTCAAATTGATTCGACCTCATTCTCCATGGGGAACTTCTTCATCAAGCACCAAAAAGCTAGTGCTATTCTGAAACTTGCTAAGGCTGGTCAGGCCAAGAAGTTATTACACATTGAAAATTAATCAATAATCACAAGCTTTTAAACTCGCATGATATTGTGGTCTCCATCTCCAAATTTCACTGCCAAATCAATAGTCCCAATGGCCTCCTTCGCATATCTATTAAATCCTTGAATCCCGGATTTACAAGGCTTGACATCCTTCGGACTTAATTTCATCTGACCATAAATCTTTTTGAAAAGAACATTCACCTAACTTTCACAATCCATTAAGACTCGGTGCACAGTAGTTGGTCCTAAAATGAGGTTGCCATGGGATCAAAGTTTGGCACTTCAGTCCCGTCAGAATCCATATTACGAAAGATTATGCCATCAGTCATCAACCTCTATCACTTAACCCAAGCTCCATCTTCAATGAAAAAGCTGCTCCCTTACCATACATGCTTTAAAGAAAACACATACTGCTCCATCTTATTCCAACTTTTCTCCAATAGATGAGGTATTCTAATTATTGCATTAATTATGATTCTTCCATCATGTAACCGAGGCCCCTCTCCACTGGATCCATGCTAGTTCCCTTAGGCATTTGGCCCTGGGGATATAGAATTCTGTTTGCCATCCTATGGCTCTCTAACATATTGCTGCAATTTTTTTGTGGATTAATTCCTCAATGATATCCTTTAAGTGGTGATACTCAGTTATGTTGTGTCCATAGGTCTCATGGAATTGGCAGTACTTTCCTGAGCATCTGTCAGCCTCCATCTCCTCCCTCTGAGGCTGCTTTATATATTTCTAGGTCCCTTGCATAGCAAGGTAGATGTTTTCAAGCGTTTCATTTAGAGGCATGTACTACTCTGGTCTCATATTCCTTAGATGAACGTTCAAAGGTATGCTAGCACCGGTCTATTTAATAGCTACATTACGTTTAATTACTTCCTTTGATTATCAGTATTTTCAAACACCTGGTTTTCCTCTTCCAAGCACAAGAATGGTGGCCTTCTGGTGGTACTCCATAGTAGTCGGCTGTTTTACCCTTAGTCAGTTCCTAAAATCCGTACCTAGATGTATCCCCTAGACCAAAGCCATCAACACCATAACCTCATTTGGATTACTTACCTAGGTAACCACAATTTAAATGTGTTTATAAAACCTTTCAACGACTCTTTAGGGTCTTGAAAAATGATCCATAAGGATATCACATCCTTGGGCCAAGTAGCGTGGAGTCTGAACAACTCCAAGAACTTCTTAACTAATTCGTCAGAAGTCAAAATGGATTTTGCATGAGCCGAGTGAACCACATCGATGCAATTCTATCCAAAAAGATGGGGAAACATCAACACCAAACCATATATATTGCTCTGGCACCATCTATATGAAATTCGTATTTGAATAAATGCTACCTAGAATCATTCGTCCCATTGTATGACGGCATCAAAAGCATTGTAAACATTGTGGGATATTATTCTTGCAAGAAGTAATCCGTGAACGGAGTTCTACTAAGTGCAGAACTCCAATCTTCATTCTTTCTTCATTGGTTTTCTTCCATCAACTCTTGCTTCTCACTAGCCTAATGACCTGAATGATGATTATCAAGAGTAGTGCCAAATATTTGACTTTGCAAATGGTCTCGATTCGCTCGATAATGTCTACGCTCTCCCATCTCAAGGAAAACCACTCCTCGGATCTTCTTTGATGTCTAGGTTGTTTTGCAGTAGTCGTTTTAACATTGGCATCCTAAGCTCCAACATTCACTCTAGCTTCATTGCCAGTGTCCTACAAATCATCCTTGGAATCAAATAGATTGACGACATCGAGTCGGGGACCTTGGAATTCCTCAAATTCATGTCGATACAGACTTTATTATGGTCGGTACTAATATGATTCCTTTGGTCGAGCCTAGCCACTTCCTCCAGTGTTCTTCCCTGTCGCTCTTGTAGTTAGCGCCTTTTTTTTCTTTCAAACCCTTCTTTTCTGAATAGAAGCAGATGAATTTTCTTCTTGAGAACCGAACGAAGATTCTTCTCTATGTCCTCGCAGGCCTTTGACACTGCTTGGTTAGTAAAGCAATGTTAGCATCCATCTTATTAAGGAGAACCTTCTGGCTATCTACCACTCTTTGAATCATCTCTGCCATCATCTTGTCAAACTCCACCCTTCTTACCATCTCCTATTGGGCATATGGTCTTGGAAACACTACCATCGATTGGTCAGCCTCCTCATTATGGTAGGAAGCGTTGTCTTTTCCACCAGCAACTACTCTAGAACTACTAGATCTCCTAGAGGCCATTACGTCCAATATGAAATTCCTTTAGATCTAAGACAAATATACCTTCTATATCTAACTTTTGGACTCTCTAATCCAAAATAAACAATTAGATCTATGCTAGAGAAGCTCTGTTCTCCGTGAAAGCATCAAAAATATTAGTCCAAAAAATGGACCAACCCCAAAGTAAATGAAAACGGATGGATCCAACAAGAAAATAGTATGAATACATGGACTTTTATAGTGATTTGGAAAATTTTATGGCCTATGTCCACCTTAATCTTATTATAGAGATGACTGTTATAAATTCAAGGGTTTTATAGTTCAAATTCATTCAAAACAGCAAAGGGTAGCCCCCTAGGTGACAAAACTTAGGTAGAGATAAGAGAATAAAGAAGTAGAATGGCTAAAGTTCCTCTCTAAGTTGCTATAGGCTTGCTATTTATAGGAAAATCGCCTAATGAGGTTGTCGGATCACAAAATGCTAGGAAAAAACTTTAGATTTGAAAAGATAAGAGGCAAGACGAAACCCTCCATGCCATAAAATCACGTCGATACTAACATAAGTCATGTCGATATCGACATGGTTTGCCAATTTCAAACCATTTGACTCTCCTATTTTCCATCTTCTATGTTCGATTATTCAAGCTCCGAGCACTTTTGCCTTAGAAATCAGGTTGTTACCAAGATGTTTAGACACGTCTAGTACTTGTTTATCTCTACAGAGCTTTATTGATAAGCTAAACCACTCCATCAGAAATAGAACCAGGACGATCACTTTTGCCAACCACTCCTTGACCATAGCTACAGAAACCTTTAGAATGTAACAAATCAATTTAGTACTGACCTGAAAAGTGGTAGATGCCGACCTCTCTGCTTAGAAAAATTTATACTCCAACTCTTTGAAGCTTCTTCCATTGCCTTTCTAACTTTTCCTCTAAGTCCTTGAACCATTTTGTCTTCATCCTAATGTCCAAATTCACTTGAAAGTTGCTTGGTCCAAAAGTTAAATAACAAATATATTGAAAGTGTTATAGTAATTTGAAATTATTATTATTATCGTTTCATTTTATTTTGATTATTCTTAAATTATATAACTAAATGAATTTATATTATTTAAAAATTATGAATTATTATTATTATTTATTATTTTTATTTTCTTTTATTTTTAAATAATATAATCAAATGAATTTATATTACTTATAAATTATTATATTTATTATTTATTTTCTTTTAATAATTTTGTCAGACTGTTCAAATACGTGATAATTGTATCCAACAATAGGGATATATATCCCACATCAGCTACCAAAAGAAAATCGAATTGTTGAAAGTTTTTTTACAAAATATTCTAAATTGTTTACCTATATCGGGGGTTCCAGATAGGTGGAAACTTGTTTTGGTGGGGTGTGGGGCACCTCCCTATCTAGAAAATGATATATCTTGTTTATGTTTGAGTTTGAATTTGAATTTATACGACCAACATTTTCGTCAGGATTTAAATTTTATTTTATTAACAAAATATTAATCATCAAACATGAATGATCAAATATTAATTGCTGTGACGACCCGGCTTTCTACGCCCAGAAAGACGTGTTATCAATAAGAAAGAAAGGGATAGAAATAGAAAAGAAAAGAAAAAAAGAATAACAACATCAGAATCTCATAACGGAATGGAATAAAATATAATATATCAACATAACTATTACATAGTTATATACATCAGAGTTATCCAATATCATACAACATGACTATCATATACATATCTATCAGAACATACATCTCAAATACATCAACTTTAACTAACACAGCGGAACTATATAGATATATATGTCTACAACGCTGAAGCCTCCTGCTCCATTGCTCCTCCAGAAGTCATCAAAGCTAACCTGAATCCCTTGGCTACCCGTAAAATTTGGGTACCCGAAAGTTTATGAAAAACAAAAACAAACTCCGGGTCAAACATGGGTCTGGTATGAGTAAACGGGTTAAAGTTGTTTAACTTTGAAAATCATTTAAAAGAAAGGTATCACGTAAGACTCCCCACAAATAAATACGGGTAAGTTTTTACCTTACGCTAACCAAAACATTTCATAGGAAATCCAGTGATATTATAATAGTGTCTACGGTTTTCAAGTAAAATACAGAAATAGCTGAAATGCTTACATCTCACATTTCAACATAGTTGGGCACAATCAAAACGTACGACGCTTATTGGAAATTGGATCACATACAATGGCAGGGCTACTGGGGTACCGCCCGTCACAGTACGTGGTCTAGATCACAGTACCGAGGAGCCACCCTAACTCCCCTGCAACACAAGGCCCGAACCATTCCTTACTGAACAGTCCCGAACAAGATAACCCCGCAG
The DNA here is from genome assembly GCA_030765085.1 of Allium cepa. Classification (NCBI taxonomy): domain Eukaryota; kingdom Viridiplantae; phylum Streptophyta; class Magnoliopsida; order Asparagales; family Amaryllidaceae; genus Allium; species Allium cepa. Next base: position 696,098,911 of record CM060929.1, on the reverse strand, counting down.
TTGGTGTACATCCAACCGCCCACACAGCCGAATAAAGGGACATCTAGACAGGGGTATATCTCGTCCTGCTTGGGCATGACCCACCTAACCTTGTTGCACCTCCCCTGTTTTAGCCATTCCCGGTTGATGAGGCTTGAGGCTGCGATTACCTTTAGAGAACATATCACTTAGAATGCTCATCGTCCGCTTGACGATGTGCTGGAAGCATTCAATCCATACAAGTTCGTTCCGGGTTCGAACGAAACCGAAGGCATTATCTCGTTACACTCGTTTTGGAATCACCCTCAGAGTTAACGACGATAACCCTTGCATTCTGAAACTCCATCTCGATCTCCATTTGATAAGTCACGACCTATCGTTTAATTTGGATCGATGTGGTTTTCGGAATATCAATTGGATACCCGATCCCGGTCTCATCGAAATCCAAATGCCATTTTAAAGTCCAAGTTGTCTAATTAACTTAACAGTTTAAATTTAACAATTGAATTCATATAGCAATTTAATACAGATAAATAACATCAGATACATCATATAGCAATTTAACACAGATAAATAATACACAATCATCACAAATATATCCAGAATATCACAGAACATCACATGATATAAATAAACATCAGGTGCAATCAAATAGAATCATCGATTCATATCAACAAGTTTGATTTGTTTAAACTTAATTGCATATTTAAGAGTAAATTATATTTTATTCTTGCTTAATTAATTATTAATTACTTAACTTATTTCAATTCATTAATTACTTATTAATTATTCACTTAATTAAGTAATTATTAATCAATAACCTTAATTATTGATTATAAAACTCAGTTACACAATTAATTATTACTAATTGTTTAATTAATCATTAATTATTAATTAATTAATCGTTCAATCATTAATTATTTATTTAATCAGTTATCTATGATTTGTTAATTAACCAACTTCAAATGATTAACTAAAATTTTGATTACAAATGGTTTACACAAGATTATTATTAAAATCTTTAATTATTAATTTGAATTAAGTTTGAACTACTTATGAAATTACAATTATAAATTTTTATTACATACATAATTAACTTCCATTTTTAAATTAAGTACTCAATTTTGTTTCAGCAAAACATTCAAGAACATCAGAGTTTAAAAAAACAAATTGTTTAATACTTAATAACATAGTTTATGCTTAACTTAATTACTTTTACTATCATATTACAGTTAGCCCAATGTCTGCAATCTCAAACCCGAAGACACCCACGTGCTTGCCTCGGGTAGAACTCCAGACTACCCAGCAATTTCACGCGATCCTCCCCCTGCCTCTCTTCTTCTTCCCTGATTCTTACTTAAATTGTTTCTCTCTCTTTTTTAAAAAGCTTAAGTTTTTAACTGTTAAAACGTATAAACGCACGCGCGAATTCATCATCCGAACCAGCAAAACCCCGAAGCAAAGGACGATAATACTCGAGTTTACCTCGAGTCGACTCAAACGCGATCATCTTCGCCGCCGTGCACGTGCACGGCGGTCCACCACCGCGCTACCACTTGCGACGCCACCAACAAATCGCAAATCCTCCCCTCACTCGAATATAAAACCCAGTTCAACCCCAAAGTTACGAAATCAAAATTTGACTAAAATGTCGAACTGTAACCCAAACACAGATGATAAAATCACCTCGCGGTTGTGATCGCAACCACCAGAAATGTCAAGACTTCGGCCTTGGCTTGCCGACATCACCACCTAGCTCCTCTCTAAACCTTACAACGCTCGGTTGTGCCTTGTCGACACAATTGGCAATCAACCAAACCCAAAAATACAGACTCATAAACCCTATTCTCGAACAATTACTACAAATCTTACATTTAGAAAATTTTCCAACATTTTTCCAGTGATCTAGAATCAATACATGAGCTTCATGTCAAATTTCATCAAAATTTATTGGATGAATCATCTGAAATTCATAAAAATGCATTTTTGCTTCACAAAAGAACTGCTCTATAAATGGTTGTCTAAAAATTGTATGGTTTGTCTTAAAAATCATATTTTTATATGTAGTTTCAAGACATCAATTCAAATATACAATTCGAGTTATTCGAATTTTGGTCTTATTTTTATTTTTTTACTGTAAATTGGAATTTACAGTACTTATTTTCTTCACATGCTACTAAACAAAAGATACAAACTTTAATCTTAAACTTAAACTAATATATTTAGTTAAGTTGTTAATTAAAGAAAGGGATTTTATATAAAAGTTTGATATATTCAGTGTTCTATGCCTCTACAGAAATTTGAAAACCTGAAAGAACAACTGTAAGAACTTTCTGTATTTAGCAAGCAATCCAGAACTTTAACATACACATAACAAACTCTTCATAAACTTCAAAATAAGAGTTAGATTAGAAATAGTTTACTCACCAAAAACTGTAGAAACTTGAAACAGAGGCTAATTAGAAGACTGCAGTTTGCAAAATGGTTTTTGAATTCCAGTAACTTTCCTTTTGCTTGAATTTGTTTTGAACTTGCAAATATGAAGTTTGGTTTATTTTCTTTTGCTTCTGCTCAGTTTTGTTTTCTTGAGTTAATGACTGAACTTACTGCAATGACAAATACATATATTTATAACTTGAATAAGTTGTCTTCTTGAATAAGCTTTAACATAATAAAATATTTGCCTTATCCTCAATTGTACTAAGACCTGTAAATAATATGAGTATTTCAGCTGAGATATTTATTTATTTTTCAGACAAAGATGTGTGCTAATTAAATGCCTATGTCTTAACTTATGCTAACACATACTTATATGTTGACTGACACAAGGGATTATGCAAAGAGGTTTGCAGATTTGGTTTGTACTAATGGGTTTTATTGGCACTTATTTTATCTTGTAAAGATATTTGCAAGCCTTGTTTTAGTGTCTGGTGTATAAATGTACAATGCATTTTGCTCTTTATTTTATTATCTTATACTTTAAACACAAACTATACATTGGTTTTGACAGATTATATGTTTGTCTTCAAACTTATGTTAACATATAATTATGTTATACTTATGCTACTCATATAAGCTTATATTTAATTTACTTATAAAAACTGTTATATGAAACACAAATTAATCTTATTTTTCATTAAAGTTAAATATTACAAATATTTGATTTGTAACTTATATGTGTATTAATGTATTTATATTTAATATGAAAAGAGTTGTGTTATTGAACTTGTTCTTATTATTAACTGCATTCATATATCTGATATTAATGTCATTAATACATAAATTTTAATTTAATTGAATAACACATATTTATTTCTGAATATTGTTGAAAGAATCTATTTTATATTTGAAGTTCTATTCCCTTATGACCCATATACAACTAATAATATCCAAATTCTAATTTATTTACAAATGAAAATCTTATATTTTATTTAAATTTGATCAAAAACTTATTATAATAATAGGGTCAAAATTCCGGGATGTCACATTCCTCCCCCTTAAAAGAATTTCGTCCCCGAAATTTAAACAACAGTTAATTCAAAAGCTTAATTATTAACAATTCAAACATACATATCATCCATATAAAAACAAACAATCAAACAGTCAATCCTAACTACATTACTAGCTATCCGGACATAAATCTGGATAAGTTTTTCTAAAACTATCAAGAGTTTCCCAGGTACAATCTCTGGGATCTTCACTCCATTGTACCTTAACAAGTTTCACCACTTTGTTCCTGAGTTGCTTCTCGTCTTGATCTACAATCTGAACAGGATTTCTAACTACAGTCAGGTTGGGTTCTACTTCTAAATCTTCCTGAATAACTGGTTTTACCACTAATGAGGGTTCATGAATAAATTTCCTTAAATGAGACACATGAAATATATCGTGAATCCCAGTCATCCGTTTTGGCAATTCAATCCTCTAGGCTACAGTTCCAATTCTTTCCAATACTCGGAATGGACCAATACATCTCGGAGCAAGTTTTCCCGTTTTTCCGAATCTTATAGCACTTTGATTGAGGAAAATTTAATAAAAACTAAATCTTCGATCTCAAATTCCAATGGTCTTCGTCTCTTATCTGCATATTTCTTCGAATGATCTTGAGCAGCTTTTATTCTTTTCTTGATAAGCTCAACCTTCGCAGAAGCTTCATGAATAAGATCGGGTCCAAGTACAAGTCGATCATTCGATTCAATCCAACCAGATGGGAATCTACACGGTCTTCCATACAGAGCTTCATATGGAGCCATCTTAATATTCACTTGGTAACAATTATTATAAGAAAATTCCACTAAATGAAGATGGTCTTCCCATGATCCACCAAAATCTAATGCACAAGCTCGCAGCATATCTTCCAGAATTCGATTAAGTCTCTCCATTTGTCCATCCGTCTGAGGATGATAGGCTGTACTTAATCTCAAACTAGTTCCCATTGCTGATTGCAGAGCTTCCCAAAATTTACTAGTGAAAATAGGTTCACGGTCACTTACTATGCTAATAGGAATACCATGCAATCTGACTATCTCCATCAAGAAAATTACTGCCAAAGAAACTGCAGTACGGGTCGCCTTAACCGGAATAAAATGGGCACTCTTCGTTAAACAATCCACAATAACCACATTCCTCCATTTGCTTACTAATGATCTTTTGTTGGGGAGATGTAACTACTTCTAAAAGAGGTAAGACGGCATTCCTACTAAGAGCATCAGCCACGACATTTGCTTTCCCCGGAGTATACAAAATATCCAGATCATAAGATGCCAAAAATTCGACCCATCTCTGCTGTCTCAAATTAAGATCTTTTTGAGAGAAAATATACTTCAACGGTTTGTGATCCGTGAATAACTCAAACTTTTCTCCCAAAAGATACTGTCTCCAGATCTTCAAAGCAAAAACAATAGCTAACATTTCTAAATCATGCGTAGCCTAGTTCTTCTCATGAGACTTCAATTGCTGACTAGCATACGCAATCACTCTGCCATTCTGCAATAGAACTGCACCCAATCCAACTAAACATGCTTCCGTATATACTTCAAATTTTCTCTTCCCATCCGGAATAGCAAGTACTGGTTAGCCTTGTCTTCAATTCCTGAAAAGCTTCTTCACACTGAGATGTCCATTTGAATTTGGTTCCTTTCCTTGTTAGCTTGGTCAGATGCAAAGAAATCTTGGAATAATCCTCAATAAATTTTCTGTAATAGCCAGCTAAACCAGAAAATTATGAATTTCCTTCGGTTGCTTCCGTTCTAGAATAGATCCTCCCTTCGCCGGGTTTACAGAGATATCTTTACCCAAAATACTGTACCCCAAAAATTTAACTTCTGATTTCCAGAAATGGCACTTTTGAAAATTTTGCCTTCAACACATGCTTCCTCAGAGTCTCCAATACAATTCTTAAATGATGCATGTGCTCCTCTTCCAATTTGGAGTAAACCAAGATATTATTAATGAATACCAGCACAACTTATTCTACACAGAACCTTAGCGAACCATCCGATTTGGTGACAAACACAGCAGCAGAGCCCCAACAAGAAAAACTGGGTCTAATCAAACCTTTCTCCAAAAGATCTTGCGTCTGCTTAATCAACTCTTCTCTCTCTCTCTAGGAGGCATTCTCCTACTGGACTGAATCACCGGCACAGCTCCTGGAATCAAATCAATACGAAACTCAATCTCTCGGTGTGGCGGGAGACACTTATCTTCTTTCAAAACATCTAGAAAATCTTGAACCACTTAGATTTCCTCAACTTTCTCTTGAGAAGTCTCAACTCCTTGCAAAAGATTACACAAATGAATTCCAGAATTGTCGCACAGCACTCTGGCAATTCTACCCAAATAAATTTGTTCTCTCTTCACAATCCAGAACAGCGTTATACTTTTCAGGTCAATCCATCAAAGAAATGAATCCACTCTGCTACTTCTAAAATCACTTCAAGAAAACTGCTAATCAACACCCTTCTCAACAGCACACAGAACACTTCCAGCTATAGGGCTAATCCTCAATGTCCAAAGACTTCTATTTAAAGCTCTTCGCGAAACTCGGGCCTCAATCAAACAAAAATACCTTACTGAGCTTGGTCACAATTCCGAAATGGACATACTTCCTTAACTTGTTCCAAAGAAACATCTTCGGAGACATCCAAACTCACTGTGTCTCATCACACAGCTACAACTCCTTGAGATATCAAGATATCATGATTTGGTCATGTCCATCCGATAGATCCAAACTCAAGCTCATCCAAAATCACACTCCAACCATGAAATCCTCACATCATCCAAAGCTCACTCGAGACGGTAATAGGTCTACAGTCTCGACAAATACACTCTAATTACACATATTCAAAACTCCAATCATCGGTAGTCGTGTCTCACACACCACTACATCTACCTTATAACTTATATTGGAATACCCAAACAGGTAACCAAAAAAATAGGTAGAAATAAATAAATATATATATATATATATCAAAATTACAAATACGCTCTCTCAAGAAAGATATCACTCAAGAGCCTAGGTATTCACTCAACCTAGCGCTCTGATACAAGCTGTGACGACCCGGCTTTCTACGCCCAGAAAGACGTGTCATCAATAAGAAAGAAAGGGATAGAAATAGAAAAGAAAAGAAAGAAAGAATAACAACATCAGAATCTCACAGCGGAATGGAATAAAATATAATATATCAACATAACTATTACATAGTTATATACATCAGAGTTATCCAATATCATACAACATGACTATCATGTACATATCTATCAGAACATACATCTTAAATACATCAACTTTAACTAACACAGCGGAACTATATAGATATATATGTCTACAATGCTGAAACCTCCTGCTCCATTGCTCCTCCATAAGTTGTCAAAGCTAACCTGAATCCCTTGGCTACCCGTAAAAATTTGGGTACCCGAAAGTTTATGAAAAACAAAAATAAACTCCGGGTCAGACATGGGTCTGGTATGAGTAAACGGGTTAAAGTTGTTTAACTTTGAAAATCATTTAAAAGAAAGGTATCACGTAAGACTCCCCACAAATAAATACGGGTAAGTTTTTACCTTACGCTAACCAAAACATTTCATAGGAAATCCAGTGATATTATAATAGTGTCGAGGGTTTTCAAGTAAAATACAGAAATAGCTGAAATGCTTACATCTCACATTTCAACATAGTTGGGCACAATCAAAATGTATGGCGCTTATTGGAAATTGGATCCCATACAATGGCAGGGCTACTAGGGTACCGCCCGTCATAGTACGTGGTCTAGATCACAGTACCGAGGAGCCACCCTAACTCCCCTACAACACAAGGCCGGAACCATTCCTTACCGAACAGTCCCGAATAAGATAACCCCGCAGTTGGTGTACATCCAACCGCCACACAGCCGAATAAAGGGACATCTAGACAGGGGTATATCTCGTCCTGCTTGGGCATGACCCACCTAAACTTGTTGCACCTCCCATGTTTTAGCCATTCTCGGTTGATGAGGGTGGAGGCTGTGATTACCTTTAGAGAACATATCACTTAGAATGCTCATCGTCCGCCTGACAATGTGCTGAAAGCATTCAATCCATACAAGTTCGTTCCGGGTTCGAACGAAACCAAAGGCATTATCTCGTTACACTCGTTTTGGAATCACCCTCAGAGCTAACGACGATAACCCTTGCATTCTGAAACTCCATCTCGATCTCCATTTGATAAGTCACGACCTATCGTTTAATTTGGATCGATGTGGTTTTCGGAATATCAATTGGATACCCGATCCCGGTCTCATCGAAATCCAAACGCCATTTTAAAGTCCAAGTTGTCTAATTAACTTAACAGTTTAAATTTAACAATTGAATTCATATAGCAATTTAATACAGATAAATAACATCAGATACATCATATAGCAATTTAACAAAGATAAATAATACACAATCATCACAGATATATCCAGAATATCACAGAACATCACAGGATATAAATAAACATTAGGTGCAATCAAATAGAATCATCGATTCATATCAACAAGTTTGATTTGTTTAAACTTAATTGCATATTTAAGAGTAAATTATATTTTATTCTTGCTTAATTAATTATTAATTACTTAACTTATTTCAATTCATTAATTACTTATTACTTATTCACTTAATTAAGTAATTATTAATCAATAACCTTAATTATTGATTATAAAACTCAGTTATACAATTAATTATTACTAATTGTTTAATTAATCATTAATTATTAATTACTTAATCGTTCAATCATTAATTATTTATTTAATCAGTTATCTATGATTTGTTAATTAACCAACTTCAAATGATTAACTAAAATTTTGATTACAAATGGTTTACACAAGATTATTATTAAAATCTTTAATTATTAATTTGAATTAAGTTTGAACTGCCTATGAAATTACAATTATAAATTTTTATTACATACATAATTAACTTCCATTTTTAAATTAATTACACAATTTTGTTTCAGCAAAACATTCAAGATCATCAGAATTTAAAAAAACAAATTGTTTAATACTTAATAACATAGTTTATGCTTAACTTAATTACATTTACTATCATATTACAGTTAGCCCAATGTATGCAATCTCAAACCCGAAGACACCCACGTGCTTACCTCGGGTAGAACTCGAGACTACCCAGCAATTTCACGCGATCCTTCCCCTGCCTCTGTTCTTCTTCCCTGATTCTTACTTCAACTGTTTCTCTTTTTTTTAAAAGCTTAAGTTTTTAACTGTTAAAACGTATAAACGCACGCGCGAATTCATCATTCGAACCAGCAAAACCCCGAAGCAAAGGACGATAATACTCGAGTTTACCTTGAGTCGACTCAAACGCGATCATCTTCTCCGCCGTGCACGTGCACGGCGGTCCACCACCGCGCTACCACCTTGCGACGCCACCAACAAGTCGCAAATCCTCCCCTAACTCAAATACAAAACCCAGTTCAACCCCAAAGTTATGAAATCAAAATTCGACTAAAATGTCGAACTGTAACCCAAACACAGATGATAAAATCACCTCGCGATTGTGATCGCGACCACCAGAAATGTCAAGACTTCGGCCTTGGCTTGCCGACATTACCACTTAGCTCCTCTCTAAACCTTACAACGCTCGGATGTGCCTTGTCGACACAATTGGCAATCAACCAAACCCAAAAATACAGACTCATAAACCCTATTCTCGAACAATTGCTACAAATCTTACATTTAAAAAAATTTCCAACATTTTTCCAGTGATCTAGAATCAATACATGAGCTTCATGTCAAATTTCATCAAAATTTATTGGATGAATCATCTGAAATTCATAAAAATGCATTTTTGCTTCACAAAAGAACTGCTCTATAAATGGTTGTCTAAAAATTGTATGGTTTGTCTTAAAAATCATATTTTTATATGTAGTTTCAAGACATCAATTCAAATATACAATTCGAGTTATTCGAATTTTGGTCTTATTTTTATTTTTTTACTGTAAATTGGAATTTACAGTACTTATTTTCTTCACATGCTACTAAACAAAAGATACAAACTTTAATCTTAAACTTAAACTAATATATTTAGTTAAGTTGTTAATTAAAGAAAGGGATTTTATATAAAAGTTTGATATATTCAGTGTTCTATGCCTCTACAGAAATTTGAAAACCTGAAAGAACAACTGTAAGAACTTTCTGTATTTAGCAAGCAATCCAGAACTTTAACATACACATAACAAACTCTTCATAAACTTCAAAATAAGAGTTAGATTAGAAATAGCTTACTCACTAAAAACTGTAGAAACTTGAAACAGAGGCTAATTAGAAGACTGCAGTTTGCAAAATGGTTTTTGAATTCCAGTAACTTTCCTTTTGCTTGAATTTGTTTTGAACTTGCAAATATAAAGTTTGGTTTATTTTCTTTTTCTTCTGCTCAGTTTTGTTTTCTTGAGTTAATGACTGAACTTACTGCAATGATAAATACATATATTTATAACTTGAACAAGCTGTCTTCTTGAATAAGCTTTAACATAATAAAATATTTGCCTTATCCTCAATTGTACTGAGACCTGTAAATAATATGAGTATTTCGGCTGAGATATTTATTTATTTTTCAGACAAAGATGTGTGCTAATTAAATGCCTGTCTTAACTTATGCTAACACATACTTATATGTTGACTGACACAAGGGATTATGCAAAGAGGTTTGCAGATTTGGTTTGTACTAATGGGTTTTATTCGCACTTATTTTATCTTGTAAAGATATTTGCAGGCCTTGTTTTAGTGTCTGGTGTATAAATGTACAATGGATTTTGCTCTTTATTTTATTATCTTATACTTTAAACACAAACTTTACATTGGTTTTGACAGATTATATGTTTGTCTTCAAACTTATGTTAACATATAATTATGTTATACTTATGCTACTCATATAAGCTTATTTTTAATTTACTTATAAAAACTGTTATATGAAACACAGATTAATCTTATTTTTCATTAAAGTTAAATATTACAAATATTTGATTTGTAACTTATATGTGTATTAATGTATTTATATTTAATATGAAAAGAATTGTGTTATTGAACTTGTTCTTATTATTAACTGCATTCATATATCTGATATTAATGTCATTAATACATAAATTTTAATTTAATTGAATAACACATATTTATTTCTGAATATTGTTGAAAGAATCTATTTTATATTTGAAGTTCTATTCCCTTATGACCCTTATACAACTAATAATATCCAAATTCTAATTTATTTACAAATGAAAATCTTATATTTTATTTAAATTTGATCAAAAACTTATTATAATAATAGGGTCAAAATTCCGGGATGTCACAATTATTAAAAAATAATATTAATTATCAAAAATTAATTTAAAAATTACTAATAATAAAAATTGATCCATTAGAGTCGGACGCCAATCGATCAGTTTGGTCCAGTTATCCAAACTTGAAATTATGATGTGTCCTAAGTTGGATGCATCATGTGAGGCTAACGCGAACTAGCCATTTTCACAATCGAACGCACCCTAAAACTTTCCTGTATTATTTAATAATATAAATTATGTACAATAAATTGCTTGTCCTAACCAACAATGGTGCATTTATTTGCGACACAAAAGTAGCATACGAAAGGGGCAGTTGAAAGAGGTATGAAAAGGGAATGGTTTGTGAAAAGAGAATGCGTTCTTGTGTTTTGAACGGGGCATTCTAAAAGAGGCATTTAAATTGTTTATAAATAATTATTTTTGTTATTATACTTTTATTTTAATTATTTTTAATAAATATAGTTAAATCAATTTATATTATTTCTAAATTATGTATTTCTAAAAAATCAATAATAATATAATTTTACTACACACTACTAGTTCGAAATACAAATACAATACTAGTTCATGTATATTTTTATAAATTAGTCTCATATCGCATAATTATAGTTTGTATGAATTTATGTAAAAATTGATTGCTGCTATGAGGGAGGGTTTTCAGGTATGGAAAACCCTTAGATGGGGGTGCATAGGCAATGCCCGCACTGACGGTGGTCGACCTGGCTGGTCGTGGGGATCTAGGCCAAACACCCTATGGCGGGCTGTAGGCCTGTCAAAAAAATGGTATATCCCTTTCATGTTCGAATTTTAAGTTTGAGATGAATTAAAATATTAAATATATACTAAAATGTTGGTCATTGTGATTAATTAATGCCAACAAAAACTTGCATGTTTCTGCCGGCAAACGCAAAAGTCATAAAACAACGAAGCCCTTATTGCAAAAACCAACCGATTTGATTTCAAAAAGCTTCAAAATAGGAAACCTAATCCCCTGTCCCACATTCCATACAAGCAGCCAAATCACAAAAAATACAAATCCCTAAATCTAAACCCTAAATTGCCTCTTGCTTCCAGTCGCAGCTCCCTTCTCGCTTCATCTTCATCACTACAACTTCAATGAGCAACCGCATCCTGTAGTCATAACCGCTGAGCTTCCTAAGGGCAAGATACACATCATGGTATGATAAAATCTACTTCACCCCAATCGTGGATCTGACCATGTTCTATCCCTAAATTTAATAAAACCCTAATCATCCTCTATTTAACTTTGCACAATTCAACCTAGCCATGCCCTATACTACTATTGTCGGCCTCTTCTCCACCGACGCTAGCCTCTCCTTCATCATAGCCAACATCTACTCCATTGTTACCAATTTTTGCTTCAACAATTTCAGCCTTTACCACCTACATCTTACCATTGTAGGTAAGAATTAGATTGCTAAAATCTTCTTTTTACTATAAATGCTTATGAATTTCACCAGCTTTAGCCATTTTGAAACTAAATTCGATTATTGAAATTTTTGTTAGAAGTAATGTTATAATTCATGTTAAATAACATCCATTGAGGATTAAAAGGGTGAATTTGGTTTCTCTGATGAATATTCACCAGATATGTGGCAAAGAAGGGTTTTTAGAGTGCAAGGGTTAGTGATAACTTATGGCTTCCATTTTTCTATCAGTAATTTAGAGTGAAATGTTGAAATAATAGTTTTTGATGGGAGTTCTAAAAATTGGATGTTAAGAGTGTTTTGATTTTGTGTTTTTGCTGGTTTAGTGATTAGAAAAATAAAATTCGAATGACGCACAAAGTGGGTATATTGTTATAAATTGAAATTAATTTCGAAACTGTATTATGTTGTTGATTAACTTTGAATGTTTTATTAGCAAAGCTACTGAATTTTCCTATTTTTTTACTTTTTCCTTTTTTGGATTTCAAACTCATTGTGTTACTATGCATGCAAAATATTGTTTGTTAAAAACGAAAATAGTAGTACAGAAATCATAAAAGTAATGAAGTTGATTCTTGACAACAACACTTCATATATCTTGTGTTTTATGCATGTTGTTTTGCTTGCTAGATACAAAAGATAACTTATATGCTAAATAAATAATTTATGACTTATGTATGTATGTATAATTGGGAAAGAAAAGGATGATTAATAACTATTCTTTAGTTGATGCAAGACAAAAGGAATCTGACTTCCCTTTGGATTTTGTATTTAAGCAGCAATGTAAAATAAAAATCACCTTGTTAGACCTTGGCCCTTTTGTTGGCTTATTTTAGTAAATGCATTTGAAATTGGATTCTTACTCAAACATGAATTAAATAGGCAACCCCGCCAAGCATAACATACGTTTATATAATGTATTATTGGATGAATTTTAACGGTAGTAAGCTATCATTGAATAATGTCACTAACATTTATGGCATATTATACGCATATGCCCTATTTCATTTACCAGTTTTTGGAAATTCTTTTTCACCATAAGTAAACTGAAACGACTTTTAATTTGGTATTTTCATTACTATTGCAGTTTCAAAGTCTTGGTTTACTACTGTACATAATACCGCCTTTTACTTTAAACTAACAGATTTATTTGTCAACCTATAAGATAATGAAGTTTCCAAAGTTAATAATTTGCTTGCTATATATGAAACGTAGGTAATGCATTTCATTAACACCTACTCTTCATGATAGCCATGTCAAGTGCTATTGGGATGTTTAGGTCTTTAAACAATATTCATTATACAAAAGCTTTATTTTCTGGTTTTCATCCAATAGGAAGAAGAATAAACTTATCTAAATGAAGAATCTATTCCTTAGTATTGCTCATCGCATCGGTAAAATTTGAATATATTATTTTTTTTACTAAGAATCGCCTGTTTCATTTGAATTAGAATGCATTATACACATTTTTTAAACTTCTTGTACTGCATTCATTTCATTTTCTATTTTTACCATCTACTCTTCCCTATGATAAGGTTTTGTTGCCTTTAATGTTTACCAAACATGAGATTACCTTTTCCTTTAGAAACATTTCATCTTTAATTTAGTTACAAAATAACTAGAAAAACAAAATTATGCTAGGCAATTACATGATGTAAACCATGATACCTTATACATATGCATACATGCACGCGTGCACACACATATACACATATGTATGCATGTGTGTATATATACATACGTATATAGTTATGTACATATGTATACGTACATAGATATATGTATGCATTGAAGCTCATCGAGCATTTTCATCACACAATGTTCATTAGTGTCTTATTAGCTTAGTATTTATCCTTGTGAATTTATAAGCCTCAAAATTTGATTTACTATGCAATAACAATGAAAGGGCACCATATGCATAAACAATTCTCTTCTTATATAATTATTTTTGTTGACATACAAAAAATTTCTACCAAATTATAATATATGATAACTAAGACTACATAAACAAATTATGTTTCTTGGTATATTCTCATTTGTAGGAGCACAGAGATACAAATTATATATTAATAAGCAAAAAGAAGTTATCAAATAGTGATGTTGCTTCTTTTGGTAGAATTGTGTTGCCTAATGTAAATTATCCCACTTGCAAAAATTCAATAACTAATTTATATTAACTTTTATTAATTATGGTATGCAAATTCATTTTGATCTTGCTCTGGTTTGTCTTGATTTTAGAAGGATTTAGTTGCTCATCTTTCTTGATTAACTAAAATAGGAATCATATTGAACATGGATGATCATGAATTTCCACATGCTTGGAAATTCTAGTATAGGCACATTGAAGTATGTTTTACCTCTTCTTTTTTCTTTCCTCCTTTAAGAAAAAACAACATTTTTTGTCAGAAAAAATTGAAAATTACGTGTGGTCCTATCATTCAATTGGGTTACAGTTTCTAATGTAGCACTTATTTTTATAATAGTTATGGTATCCTATATTATTGTTACTCAACTTTTTTTCAAAAGTTATGAGCTGGATTTAGTTTTGATATACAAACAACATGTATTATCATTTGAATATGTAAAGCATTGGAGTAAATATCTATTATTTGGAATGTTTAGAATGACTATGCAGTCATCCATGAACATTTTGTATGAAATACTTTCCTGTAGAAAAGAATAATCTTTCATATGAATAATTATCTTTCAGTTGATATGTTGTAGTGATTTAATTGATGTACACAACGAGATGATATTATGTTGTAAACTCTTAGTTTGGTTCTTAGAATAGCACTGCATTGTTTATAACTTACTTTAACATGACCGACCATTTGGATGTGCATATGGATGAATTCCAAATATAGTAGATCGCCATCAAAACTTTATGACATTTGTGTTGTTAATTAACTCATAATATAACATCAAGTTCCATTGACAGTACTATTTTGTTCTCAATTCCTTACAAACAACTACCTATTTTTGCATTTCAAGAGCCAACTATGCATAACATTTTCAATTATTGCGGTATCTTATGTCATGATTATAATAATGATTGCATTTATTGGGATGATTACGATTTAGGCGTAATACGTTTGAAATTTACTCATCTATGTTCAATCTGAGCTAAGCTTATTTAAAAAATACTAAAAATGTTTTTACGCTATAATAAACCACATATGTGAGTTTTATATGAATTGGAATTGATTTGTAAAAATGTGTTCTTATGGGTCCCTAACCGTATTCTTATAGACCTCTAACCTTCACCTTGGAATTTGATTTCTTTAAAATGGGTATATTTGGATTTTTGGCTATTTTTGATGCTTATATATGATGAATGTATGACTATTTCACGTTTGAATTGTAACGCCCCACTCCGAGACCCACTCTAGTAAAGAGTATTACGGAGTAATACCGTCTACTAGAACGGAGAATAGAGTATAATGGAAGCGACCATTTGTAATCAAGCTATAACTATCTACTGAATACGTCGAAAAGATGGTATCTATACTTCTTCTTTTTTTTTTCAAGTGGTTCGACCTATTCAATAAATATTTATAACGAAATTACAATGGCTAAAGATCTATCAGAATAAGCATAGCAATAAATGATAAACATCACAGAACAGATCACATAACAGATAGAACATCCCAGAACAATACATCATCAATACAGATCCAAATACTATAAGTGGGTACAAAGCCACTGCTTACATATGTGAGTCAAAAATATATACATATCAAAGTCCGAATAAAACAGAGTAGCGGAATAGTGGACAAATAAAAGCGCTATCTATCAGCATAGCAAATGATGTCCAAGCAGAAGCACATAAGCTAAGTCCAGAGACCTAACCTGAAACAACTCGGTCTGACCCGAGCGAAAACACTCGGGTCAGGCTAGCTAAATAATCAGTAATAACTGAGATATATATAATAATGCAGTACATAAATAAAGCAATACTTCTCCAAAGAGAAGAGTAATATGGACTACATGAATATAATGACGATCCCTAATCATTAATAAACAGTAAAAATCTCCAAAGAGAAAATCAACACCAAAGTGTAGAATAAATAAAATCGCCTCATATCATCGGCGTAGCCAAAACTATAAAAAGTTGCCCATAGGCAATAATCCCAAAAGTGACCAGAGTCTATAATCAATGCCTAAGCAAAGATCGATACTCCAAAGAGTAATTGGGATATACTGAAAAGTCAATGAAATCGAATACTGAAAAGCAGTGTCCAGAGACACTATAAATCCATAAGGTAATCGCACTTACATCGTATGGTTCCATAGAACCAACACCGAATGGCGATACTCGAATGGATATAAAAATCATCAGATAATACAACTATTGCACGTGCACCGACCAGAGTCGTTGTTGCCAAGTACTGTAGAGTTGTGATCGATCACTCGCACAGATGCGGAACGCGGAACGGCGAGATCCTTCCCAGAAGGATAAAGGCCCAGAGGCACATGCCGAAAAATAAACTGCTCCATAGAGCAGGTGTCCAAAGACGGTTGCCCAGAGGCGTGGTGACCCAGAGGTCCAGTACTGGCCGCCCAGAGGCTAATGTGCCACTAACTTCTTGGAGAGGAACCCGTAAAGTGTTAACAATGAGTCCCATACCCCACGTTCGCACTAAACGGTTTACTAACCAATAGCAAGCTCACACTCCAAACAATAAAAAGTCTACCTCGTATCATCGGTAAACTAGACCCAAAGGTCAAAACGATCAATCGAATAGGTCGGGGATTAACCGGAAAGAAAATACACACAGTTCCATAGGCCGGAGATTTTCTAACCGTTTAAGCACCTTTCCACTTCGCTCGACGTGCTAAAAGTGAGTGTGAGATTTTTATTATAGAAAATAATGGTGTGAAACGTTTTTATTATTGATTTTGAAATCACTTTAAAACGGCTTTTGAAAACGCTCCTATTATGGAGTAATTAATTTAATAATTAAAAATAATATTATATAATAATTTCGAAAGCCATTTTGGAGTGAAAATCCTTTTAAAACCTTTTTATAAAGCCCGTGTACGAAATCCAGAGACAAATCTCAAAGAAATCGACGAAAACCATAAAATCATCAAAAATATTCCAAGTGTTTGAAACCATTCAAAAACTGCTGCGAACCCAAGTTCGGCAATTTATTTGGACCAGCAAACTGTGTCCAAATGGCATGAAAACTGGTAGACATATAGTCCAACATCCCTACTTTAAGATGCAAAAAGAATTTCTGGATTCCGAGTTGAGACGAAGCGGTGGCGACCTCTCAAAGTTGAACCCAGAAAAAGATTCACACTGTTTACCAACAGCGACCAGAGTTCAACTTCGACACGAAATTCGAAGCAGAAAACGAACTCCAATGTTGCCCAAATTTTCCAGAGATGGTGTTCGAAACTCCACCTTTCCAACGAGACCAAAAACGGCGAATTCCGACTTCCGATGCGAACGTGGCGGCATCGCGAAGTGGCACTCAAAAGCTTGAAACAGAGGTGATGTCTGATGATTTTTTTTTTTTTTTTTTTTTTTAGCCCGGCCCGCTTGGGCTGGGCGGAACATTAGTCCCCCCAGCCCAATTGGGCTGGGCGGAACATCCCCTCCAGCCCGCTTGCGGGCTGGGGTTAGCAAGAATGCCCCAGCCCGCAAGCGGGCTGGGGTTCCCAAATAGGCCCCAGCCCGCAAGCGGGCTGGGGTCGACCAATAGGCCCCAGCCCAAGCGGGCTGGGGTTAACAATTATCCCCAGCCCGCTTGCGGGCTGGGGTTCCCAAATAGGCCCCAGCCCGCAAGCGGGCTGAGGTTGACCAATAGGCCCCAGCCCGCAAGCGGGCTGGGGTTGACAATGATACCCCAGCCCGCTTGCGGGCTGGGGTGAACAGCCGTACCCCCAGCCCGCTTGCGGGCTGGGGTGAAACGCAAGCCCCAGCCCAAAGCGGGCTGGGGTGCGGAACCATGCGCCAGCCCATGTGGGCTGGCCTGTTTCTGGGCTAGCCCCACTGGGCTAGCCTACTGCGCTCGGGCTGCAGCCTGGGTGCAACCCAGGGCCCTGTTTCAGGCTGTTTTCAGCCTGAATCATTCCAGAAAGCTGTTTTTTTGTGTTTTTGATGGTTTAGGAGTGTTTTTTTTCAATTTTTTGGCATCAAAATCACTAATAACAATCACTAATCACCATATAATGATTATTACACTAAATTAAAGGAAACATAGGCCAAAGCTTAGCATTACCTTAACAAGCAATATCACAAACACTCTTTGTGCACACCCAAAATGAAGACAATGGAGATCAAAAAGCTATGATTCACATGTTACAAAACAAAACATGTGTTACCATATGATTTATGACATTCAAAAGAGGATTAAACACATATTAGAAGAGGTTTTAGCAATATACCTCTCTAAAAAGCAACAATGAACATTATAACATCAACCCAAGATGGCAAAAGAAGATTAGGAGGCTATAAGATCATAAAAACACATAAAACATGTGTTAATAAACTAATTTCAGAAATTAGAAAGCTATAAAAGATGGATTTGAGATGGGTATTTGCATTACCTTTGCATAGAATGATTTGCATAAGCTAAGACTTGAAGGATATGAAGATGGAGGCCATTTTTATTAAAATGATTTAGGAAATGGTTAGGGTTTTGATTAGGGTTGAATGAGTGAGGTTATGTGAGTTTGAGATAATGTATAGAGAGGGTTTAGGGTGGGTTATTGGGTTGAGATATGTAACCCAATAAGAAGAGGGTTATTTACATGTTTCAAAAATTAGACTAAGTGTTCATGCATGTTTATAACATTCATTTTCTTACCCAAACCCATAAAAAAAAAATCTCTCCTAAAATAACATTTTATCCTCATTTTAAAATCCCATATTTCCCATTTAATTAAAATAGCCTTTTTCAAATAAATTTTGTTATTCCAAATCCTTTTATGCTTCATTAAGAATAAATAAAAATCCTAACTTTTATTTATTAATTGGTAATGCAAACCCCGGGTTGTTACAGACTCCCCCCCTTAAGAAAATTGCGTCCCCGCAATTCCTTAAGATAGATGTCGTCTATAACGTCAAATCCACAAAAGAAGTGATAGAGATAAAATAGAGAATTCTTACTCGCAGAAGAAGATGGGAGAAAGCCAGGATAAGAGCGCTCGATAGATTCTCTGGTCTCCCAAGTGCAGTCCTTAGGATTCGGTGACCATTGAATCTTCACGAGTGGAACCTCTTTGGTGCGAAGGCGTCTAACCTCCGAATCAAGCACACAGAGAGGTTGCTGCTCCAAAGATAAGTCAGGTAAGATCTCTAAATCAGGTACGACATGCGGCTCAATGATAGAATCAGGATCACGAACACACTTGCGAAGCTGAGAAACATGGAACACGTCGTGTATTCCAGAGAAGTGAGCAGGTAGAGCCACACGATAAGCAACGGGGCCGATGCGTTCCGTAATAGGAAATGGTCCAATATAGCGAGGAGCCAATTTCCCTGTGGAGCTGAAACGCACAACCCCCTTCATAGGAGAAATCCGAATAAAGACAGAATCGCCAATGGAGAACTCAAGTGTCTTCCTACGGTTGTCCGCGTAGGATTTCTGACGGTCCTGTGCCTCTTTCATCCTCTGACGGATAAGAGCAATCTTTTCAGAAGATTCCCGAACTGAATCTGGACCAAGAATAAGCTTCTCGTCAGATTCTAACCAACAAGCAGGAGAGCGACATGGCCTTCCGTAGAGAGCCTCGAAAGGTGCCATGCCGATACTAGACTGATAGCTGTTGTTGTAGGAGAACTCTACAAGCGGTAAGTGATCCTCCCAACTACCTCCGAAATCCAGAATACAACAGCGCAAAAGATCCTCCAAAACACGATTCACCCTCTCCGTCTGCCCGTCGGTCTGAGGATGATAAGCAGTCGAGAGATTCAACTTTGTGCCCAAAGCTGACTGTAGGCACTTCCAGAAGTGACTAGTAAAGATAGTGTCTCGATCACAGACAATAGAGCTAGGAATGCCATGAAGTCGAACGACTTCCTTCACATATAGCTTGGCAAGCTGAGGAGCAGTCCGAGTGGACTTAATAGGAATAAAATGAGCCGCTTTGGTCAAGCGATCAACAATAACCCAGATAGAAGTATGGCCTGACCTCGATCGAGGCAGACTGTCAATAAAATCCATGGATATCTGATCTCATTTCCATAATGGAATCTCTAGCGGCTGAAGAAGACCAGATGGACGCTGATGCTCGGCTTTGATCTGTTGACAAGTCATGCAACGGCTTACATAACTTGCAACATCTCTCTTTAAACCCTCCCAATAATATAGCCGGCACATATCGGCATATATCTTACTCGAACCGGGATGAATAGTGTACTTAGAGCGATGACACTCGTCTAGAATGTCACGCCTAAGTGATAAATCAGATGGTACAACAATACGGTTCTTCCTACGAAGACACTGATGAAAATCAAGAGAATAATCCAGCAATGTCTCATCACTAGATCCCGACTCGAGAAGGTGAATAAGATGCAATAAGTCTGGATCCTGCCGCTGAGCATGGGCAATGCGATCCAATAAGACAGGACGAGCTTCCAAGCTGAATAATAAGACCGGAGAATCAGATGGTGGAGCTCGATCTCTAATATCACATAAAGATAGAGTCTCAAGAGCATCCCACTCGGCAATCATCATAGAAACTACCGTCGAGTGCTTGCGACTGAGCGCATCTGCAACACGATTACCCTTGCCAGGGGTATACTGAATATCTAAATCATATGAGGCGAGAAACTCAAGCCATCGCTGCTGCCTCATATTGAGATCCCTCTGACTGAAAAGATACTTTAGAGACTTGTGATCGGTGTAAAGAGTGAAGCGTTCGCCTAATAGAAAGTGACGCCACGTCTTCAGGGCAAAGACGATAGCTGCCAACTCAAGATCATGAGTAGGATAGCGAACCTCATTCGGACGCAGTTGCCTGGAAGCATAAGCAACTACCCGATCCTTCTGCATAAGCACAGCACCGAGGCCGCTACCACAAGCGTCGGTGTAAACAACAAGATCCTGATTACTCTCAGGAACCACAAGAATAGGAGCATGAGTGAGAAGTTCCTTCAATCGCTGAAAAGAAGCTTCACACTTATCAGACCAAATAAAGCGAACACCCTTACGAGTCAGCGTCGTAAGGGGAAGTGCAACTCGAGAGAAATCCTTGACAAACCGACGGTAATAACCCGCCAGACCAAGGAAGCTGCGAATATCATGAACGTTCTCGGGCCGCTTCCAATTCTGGATCGCTTCGATCTTGGCAGGATCGACAGAAACACCCTCAGATGAAACAATATGGCCCAAGAACTTGACCTTGCTCTCCCAAAAATGGCACTTGGAGAGCTTGGCCTTAAGCTGATGCTGACGAAGAGTATCCAAGACGATCCGCAAATGATGAGCATGCTCTGCCTCGGATCTAGAATAAATAAGAATATCGTCGATGAATACCAAAACGAATCTATCGATGTATTCCCGGAATACTCGATTCATAAGATCGACGAAGAAAGCCGGTACGTTCGTCAAGCCGAATGGCATGACCAACCACTCAAAAGAACCATAACGAGTGCGGAAAGCGGTAAGAGGAATGCTATCTTCCGCAACTCGGAGCTGATGAAATCCGGTGGCAAGGTCGAGCTGTGAAAAGACCTTTGCACCGCTCAACTGATCAAACATATCGTCTATCCATGGCAATGGATAACGATTTCTGATGGTCAACTCATTAAGCTTGCGATAGTCAATGCAAAGCCTAAGAGAGCCATCGGGCTTCTTAACGAAGACCACAGCAGCACACCATGGCGAAGAACTGGACCGAATGAGCTGCTTCGCCTCAAGCTCTACTAACTGCTTCCTGAGTTCCTCATTCTCTTTAGTAGACATCCTCGTGGGAGGACGCCCAACTGGGTGGGAGCCTGGAATGAGATCGATGCGGAACTCAATGGCCCGCTTTGGCGGCAGGCCAGATACTGGCTCGAATACGTCGGGGAAATCCCGAACAACAGGAATACGAGATAAGTCCAAATCCTCATCTCGTGAATCAAGAGAAAATAGAGTAACATCAGAAATCCCAACATCCTGAAGAGCAATAGCTAATGGAGCGGACGAGTCAGGATGACGAAGGAATAATATCCGCTCCGAACAAATAATTTTGGCGTCGTGCTGAGTGAGCCAATCCATGCCAAGAATCATATCAAATCCCAAATACTCCATAACATACAGATTCGCACGGAAAGAAAATCCACAAAGATCAATATCAACATTCTCACAAAGCAAGCTAAGGGTCGTGGATCCGCCGATGGGATTCACAATCCTTAGGGAAGAAACCAGACAAGTAACATCCAAGGATAAAGCATCTTCTAGCTCCTTTGATACGAATGAGTGAGAGGCACCCGTATCAAAGAGAACTCTACAAGATCTACCATGAAATAAAATAGAACCTTCGAGAACGGAAGGATGCGTACCTCGAGGCTGAGCTGAAGATGCAGGAGCCTTGGCAGCATTAAGCTTGCCAGGCTTGGCACTAGCTGGAGCAATAGGACAAGTGGAGATCCTGTGTCCCTCCTTCTTGCAGAAGGTGCAATAGAGAGGTTTGGGGCACTCTCGAATAAAGTGATCTGGAGAACCGCAGTTGAAGCATTTCCTCGGAGGACGGGTTCCACTAGGCTGTGACTGAATCTGAGGCTGAGTCTGAGGCTGAGCCTGGACAGCAGAACTGCCAGTCTTTTTCTTCTTGTTCCAAGGCTTGTTCTTCTGAAATGGACCCCGCTTCTGGTTGGGGTTTTTGGAACCCCCACGATCATCATCACTATGCTCCATCTCGACTGACTCAAGATGTAGGGCTGCATCGACTAGCTTCTCGAATGAGAGCTCAAGCTGTAGCATAAGATGCCTCTTTAGATATTTCTTCAAGCCCTCAACAAATTTGAGGTTCCTCTTATAAGGAGTAGCAATAAACTCAAGGCCGTACTTGGACAGGGCCTCGAAGGAAGAGACATAGTCGGATACGGAGGACTTCCCCTGCTTGAGATCAAGAAAGCGGCGAGCAAGGGAGTTCTTCACTGACTCTGGGATGAATTTGAGCTCAAATCTCTGACGAAACTGAGCCCAAGTAAGTGTGGTCTCATCAACCTCGGCAATAAGTAGTTCGTACCAATCCAGGGCACGACTCAGAAGCTGACTAGAAGCAATAAGAACACGGTCATGATCCGGGATATCCATACGAGTGAAAATGCGCTCGCATATCCGAATCCAAGCCTGGACCTCTAAGACATTCTCGGAGCCACTGAACGGCTTCCCTCCGAGATGGGTAAAATCACTGCAGAGACGCGCAAAAACAGACATGCGCGGAGTATCAGCAACTGGGGCTGGAGACTGAGAATGAGACTGAGAATTCCGAACCAGCTCCATGATCTGGTCGGTAGTCATGAACACGCCCTCTGGATGAGTGTTGCTGGACTGCCCAGTAGCACTAGTCTGACGTGTGGTTCTCCCTCTTCCCCTTCCAGACATACTGAAAGTCAAACGGGAATTAGAGTTAGACATGATTCAATGATTGATACTTAATTAAGGAATACTACGGAATATAATAAATTCCTACACATATTCCTAACTTATCTATCAATAAGCATAAGGAAGGGATTTGATTTAATTCGGATCCAATTAAAATGTATTGTACTAAGTGTATCCGTTCTGTGTTTGTTATGCTTAATTCTGAACCTCTGCTCTGATACCAAGCTGTAACGCCCCACTCCGAGACCCACTCTAGTAAAGAGTATTACGGAGTAATACCGTCTACTAGAACGGAGAATAGAGTATAATGGAAGCGACCATTTGTAATCAAGCTATAACTATCTACTGAATACGTCGAAAAGATGGTATCTATACTTCTTCTTTTTTTTTCAAGTGGTTCGACCTATTCAATAAATATTTATAACGAAATTACAATGGCTAAAGATCTATCAGAATAAGCATAGCAATAAATGATAAACATCACAGAACAGATCACATAACAGATAGAACATCCCAGAACAATACATCATCAATACAGATCCAAATACTATAAGTGGGTACAAAGCCACTGCTCACATATGTGAGTCAAAAATATATACATATCAAAGTCCGAATAAAACAGAGTAGCGGAATAGTGGACAAATAAAAGCGCTATCTATCAGCATAGCAGATGATGTCCAAGCAGAAGCACATAAGCTAAGTCCAGAGACCTAACCTGAAACAACTCGGTCTGACCCGAGCGAAAACACTCGGGTCAGGCTAGCTAAATAATCAGTAATAACTGAGATATATATAATAATGCAGTACATAAATAAAGCAATACTTCTCCAAAGAGAAGAGTAATATGGACTACATGAATATAATGACGATCCCTAATCATTAATAAACAGTAAAAATCTCCAAAGAGAAAATCAACACCAAAGTGTAGAATAAATAAAATCGCCTCATATCATCGGCGTAGCCAAAACTATAAAAAGTTGCCCATAGGCAATAATCCCAAAAGTGACCAGAGTCTATAATCAATGCCTAAGCAAAGATCGATACTCCAAAGAGTAATTGGGATATACTGAAAAGTCAATGAAATCGAATACTGAAAAGCAGTGTCCAGAGACACTATAAATCCATAAGGTAATCGCACTTACATCGTATGGTTCCATAGAACCAACACCGAATGGCGATACTCGAATGGATATAAAAATCATCAGATAATACAACTATTGCACGTGCACCGACCAGAGTCGTTGTTGCCAAGTACTGTAGAGTTGTGATCGATCACTCGCACAGATGCGGAACGCGGAACGGCGAGATCCTTCCCAGAAGGATAAAGGCCCAGAGGCACATGCCGAAAAATAAACTGCTCCATAGAGCAGGTGTCCAAAGACGGTTGCCCAGAGGCGTGGTGACCCAGAGGTCCAGTACTGGCCGCCCAGAGGCTAATGTGCCACTAACTTCTTGGAGAGGAACCCGTAAAGTGTTAACAATGAGTCCCATACCCCACGTTCGCACTAAACGGTTTACTAACCAATAGCAAGCTCACACTCCAAACAATAAAAAGTCTACCTCGTATCATCGGTAAACTAGACCCAAAGGTCAAAACGATCAATCGAATAGGTCGGGGATTAACCGGAAAGAAAATACACACAGTTCCATAGGCCGGAGATTTTCTAACCGTTTAAGCACCTTTCCACTTCGCTCGACGTGCTAAAAGTGAGTGTGAGATTTTTATTATAGAAAATAATGGTGTGAAACGTTTTTATTATTGATTTTGAAATCACTTTAAAACGGCTTTTGAAAACGCTCCTATTATGGAGTAATTAATTTAATAATTAAAAATAATATTATATAATAATTTCGAAAGCCATTTTGGAGTGAAAATCCTTTTAAAACCTTTTTATAAAGCCCGTGTACGAAATCCAGAGACAAATCTCAAAGAAATCGACGAAAACCAGAAAATCATCAAAAATATTCTAAGTGTTTGAAACCATTCAAAAACTGCTGCGAACCCAAGTTCGGCAATTTATTTGGACCAGCAAACTGTGTCCAAATGGCATGAAAACTGGTAGACATATAGTCCAACATCCCTATTTTAAGATGCAAAAAGAATTTCTGGATTCCGAGTTGAGACGAAGCGGTGGCGACCTCTCAAAGTTGAACCCAGAAAAAGATTCACACTGTTTACCAACAGCGACCAGAGTTCAACTTCGACACGAAATTCGAAGCAGAAAACGAACTCCAATGTTGCCCAAATTTTCCAGAGATGGTGTTCGAAACTCCACCTTTCCAACGAGACCAAAAACGGCGAATTCCGACTTCCGATGCGAACGTGGCGGCATCGCGAAGTGGCACTCAAAAGCTTGAAACAGAGGTGATGTCTGATTTATTTTTATTTTTTTTTTATTTTTTTTTTTTTTAGCCCGGCCCGCTTGGGCTGGGCGGAACATTAGTCCCCCCAGCCCAATTGGGCTGGGCGGAACATCCCCTCCAGCCCGCTTGCGGGCTGGGGTTAGCAAGAATGCCCCAGCCCGCAAGCGGGCTGGGGTTCCCAAATAGGCCCCAGCCCGCAAGCGGGCTGGGGTTGACCAATAGGCCCCAGCCCAAGCGGGCTGGGGTTAACAATTATCCCCAGCCCGCTTGCGGACTGGGGTTCCCAAATAGGCCCCAGCCCGCAAGCGGGCTGGGGTTGACCAATAGGCCCCAGCCCGCAAGCGGGCTGGGGTTGACAATGATACCCCAGCCCGCTTGCGGGCTGGGGTGAACAGCCGTACCCCCAGCCCGCTTGCGGGCTGGGGTGAAACGCAAGCCCCAGCCCAAAGCGGGCAGGGGTGCGGAACCATGCGCCAGCCCATGTGGGCTGGCCTGTTTCTGGGCTAGCCCCACTGGGCTAGCCTACTGCGCCCGGGCTGCAGCCTGGGTGCAACCCAGGGCCCTGTTTCAGGCTGTTTTCAGCCTGAATCATTCCAGAAAGCTGTTTTTTTGTGTTTTTGATGGTTTAGGAGTGTTTTTTTTCAATTTTTTGGCATCAAAATCACTAATAACAATCACTAATCACCATATAATGATTATTACACTAAATTAAAGGAAACATAGGCCAAAGCTTAGCATTACCTTAACAAGCAATATCACAAACACTCTTTGTGCACACCCAAAATGAAGACAATGGAGATCAAAGAGCTATGATTCACATGTTACAAAACAAAACATGTGTTACCATATGATTTATGACATTCAAAAGAGGATTAAACACATATTAGAAGAGGTTTTAGCAATATACCTCTCTAAAAAGCAACAATGAACATTATAACATCAACCCAAGATGGCAAAAGAAGATTAGGAGGCTATAAGATCATAAAAACACATAAAACATGTGTTAATAAACTAATTTCAGAAATTAGAAAGCTATAAAAGATGGATTTGAGATGGGTATTTGCATTACCTTTGCATAGAATGATTTGCATAAGCTAAGACTTGAAGGATATGAAGATGGAGGCCATTTTTATTAAAATGATTTAGGAAATGGTTAGGGTTTTGATTAGGGTTGAATGAGTGAGGTTATGTGAGTTTGAGATAATGTATAGAGAGGGTTTAGGGTGGGTTATTGGGTTGAGATATGTAACCCAATAAGAAGAGGGTTATTTACATGTTTCAAAAATTAGACTAAGTGTTCATGCATGTTTATAACATTCATTTTCTTACCCAAACCCATAAAAAAAAAATCTCTCCTAAAATAACATTTTATCCTCATTTTAAAATCCCATATTTCCCATTTAATTAAAATAGCCTTTTTCAAATAAATTTTGTTATTCCAAATCCTTTTATGCTTCATTAAGAATAAATAAAAATCCTAACTTTTATTTATTAATTGGTAATGCAAACCCCGGGTTGTTACATGAATGGTTGGAAACGCCGATCAATTTGTGATTTAGTTAAGAAGAAGCTATGGATTGGTAGTGATCCCTAAGAATTGATGGTGATCCCCAGGGATTGGTAGTGACCCATTGATTTTACACTAAATCTGGCACAATCAATGTAGCGGCAATAAGGAAGGCCTCGTAAGGTTGCTCACTAAGTTTCAAGTCAGTAGGAGTTCGTATGGTCAAGATATGAGCACTCAAAGCACAAGTTGGCATGGATTGGTGGGGATCCATGACATGGATTGGTGGGAATACCTAACATGGACCGGTAGGGTAGCTCGAGGTATGGATCGAGGCATCGGAATATGAAGGTAAGAAAGTAGAGCCAGCATCATGCGATTTTCGCCAAGTGTGGGTTCGACCCTATGGATTGGTACCGATCCATAATGGTTAGCCCATTTAACTAACAAATCGTTTGGAGTATTCAAAAGTATACTAAAGATCAAATATAAAGTGTTGGATCAGTCTCCATGGATTGGTACCAATCCATAGGGATTGACTCAATCAATGTGCAATCAATGATAGAGCATTCAGAGGTGTGTTGAAGCTCATATGTGAAGTGTGGAATCGGTGGTTATGGATCGGTAGCCATTGATTGGTGGGGATAGTTCGGTGGTCATGGATCGATGGTGATCCATGAGTTTTGTTCCATAGATGATGAGATTGAACTGGGATGATAAGGAAGGCCTCATAAGGCTACTTTCTAAGTTTCAAATCGTTTGGAGTTCATATGTTAGAGTTATGGTCGTCGAGGATGGATCGGTAGCGATTATCGATAGCGATGACGCGGAGTTCGATGATGATAATTCCGTGGTGGTGGTGATGGCTTTGATGATGGGCAGTAGCACTTTGAGATGCATAGTAGGCAATGGTGAATCAATTAAGGGAAACGTTGGAGGTCGGTTATGGATGCATGATGACACTTTTTGACTTATGGTGGTTATCTAGAGTAGTCCCCAATCGCGACCTCTTCAGATGAGAGTTATAGGGACAGTTCCGAGACGAGCTTTGTTATAGATGACGTATGCAATGGGATCATTTATATTCATAGGTTTCGTAGTGTACTCGTAAAGCAGGGGTATGTGAGGATGTTCACTTAGGCATATCGGGAGCCCCGGATCACATGATGTTTCGATCCACTTACCATGGGCTGTCTATAAGGGTGCAGTTTTGTTCATGTCCTATCGAGTGGCATAGATTCAAGTCTTGAGAAACCCGAACATTGAATAGTCCATGACTCTATGGGGGTGATCATACGAGTGCTATATATCAAATGCACTAAGTGAGTGCATTTGAGGATGGATTCTATGTTTGTTTGATTATTTTATCACCTTAGGGATGTCACATGATGTAGATATCTAGACACCCTTAGTACCTTGATGTACAGTACACCTATGATGACAATCATATAGTAGCTTATATCTTTCATATGTGCTAACTCTATAGATGTAGGCACAGGTCAACCGTACCATTTTTTCTAATATATTAACTTTATAGTATTTGAGATTTCTGTTGCTTACACAAGAATTTTGTCTAACCTGAGGTTTTATGTTTTGCTTCTTATTATTTGGTTACTCTTAAATGAGTAGATTAGGGATATCAGGTCTGGTGAACAATGGTGGTAAACAAGTGGCGAGCAAGAGGCTATTCTCTTGTATCATTATATTTACTCATCTGCTAGTCTATTGCACAACACTACGGTGCTTGCAAGTGCCTTAGTATTTAGAGACAGTTTATGAGTTATTATTTTAACTCTATTACTTATGTTATTCACTGTATGGATCTACTCTGATGTTTTGATTCATTCAGTTGTTTACTATCTCGCTTTTTTATATGTGAGATGTTTACCATTATATTTTATTCAATTCGTTGTGAAATACACAACACGTTCTATGTAACATATTTACTTTACTTTATTGATGATCGCCCTATTTTGGTCGAGCACTGCTACAGCGCACTAAGTAATATTGGGTGTCAACGATATAGACCGTTCATCACAATGTCGACTGGATCTTGCAGACTATGAAGGAAATAGAATGATAGATGACTCCAATCAAGGACTATTTGTTGAAGGGAACTCTTTCAAAATAAAGGAATAAATGATGAAAACTCCATCGTAAAGTGCTACGTTTCATGGTGAAAAAGGAGTACTGTACATGAGAGGTTTCTCAACCCACTACTTCAGTGTGTAACTAAGGATAAAGCTAGGAAAATCCTCATGGAAATCCATGAAGGTAGCTGTGGTGATCACACTAAGGGAAGACATTAGTGAAGAAGATACTTCGCTACGGATAATTCTGGTCAACAATAAACTATGATGCTGCTGATTACACCAGACAGTGCGACCGATGCCAGAGATTTGCAAAAATTCAAAGAGCCCTATCCACAAACCTTATATAGAAAGTTAGCCCATGACCATTTGTTGTTTGGGGAATTGATATAATCGGTGTGCCACTGATGTTGAAAGGAGGATCTAAGTACATTATTGGTCTGATGGATTACTTCACAAAGTGGGCTGAAGCCAAACCACTTTCCATGATCACAATGAGGAAAGTGATCATCTTTGTGACAAGAATACAATTGGTAGATTTGGATTTCCTTAAATAATTATAATAGATAATGGAACTAAATTAGAGAGTATCAAGTTTAAGAATTTTCGCAACTGGTATAAGATCG
The DNA here is from genome assembly GCA_030765085.1 of Allium cepa. NCBI lineage: Eukaryota > Viridiplantae > Streptophyta > Magnoliopsida > Asparagales > Amaryllidaceae > Allium > Allium cepa. Next base: position 696,068,535 of record CM060929.1, on the reverse strand, counting down.
TGAAAAGCTTTTCGGTAGTGGCACACCCATCGGTGAATGGACAAGCTGAGGAGACGAAATAAATTATCAAATCCATCTTGAAGAAACGGTTATTCAAAGCCAAGGGTTACTGAATCGATGAGCTTCCACTTGAACTGTGGGCTTATAGGACGACCCACAAGTCCGCGACTCGGCATACTTCATTTACTCTGGCCTTCAGAGCTGTATTCCCGATTTCGATAGAACTGGTAGTTGCTTCTAATTAAAAAAGAAATATGTCCCTAAGGTGAACAAGGAACTCTTACTTAAGTCCCTCAACTTGGTCGATGAGAAATGAGAAGAGGCTAAATTGAAGGTGGCTGCTCACTAGAAAAATGTAGCTCGACATTTCAATACCAAGGTCAAAGCCGTACTTTTGAAGTTAGAGACCTCATTTTGAGCCAAATTCTCCCAGATATAGGGACACCTGGTTCGAATTAGGAAGGTCCCTATGTAATTAAATAAAGTTTGGAGATGGAACTTTCAAGCTAGCCACTGTCGATGGAATCCTGGTTCTGTGGGCATTGAATAACGACCTATTGCCATGCTACTTCACTTTGATTTATTTACTCTTATTTATGCAAATACGCCATCTTAGTGGATTTAGGGTAATGTAATAAGGTAGGATGAGGTACTTATTTTATATATAAATAAAGTAAGCTTCTTGAACCAATGGAACCATATTCTTATAAGCAAAATCTTATACTGCATGATTAGCAGTACAATTAGGTACCTAAGGATAAGTACCTGTTAACTTTTTTTTCCTAGAATCAGGACAGAGGAGTATAATCATAAGGTCGATCGGATAATTTTCCCGTATCCCTCAGGTATTGACTAATACCTTGAGCTAGGCAAAGTCAATAATGGATGCCCAAAGTCAAGCACTCGAAGCACCGATTCTCGAAGAGAGGAACTAGTGTACAACCAACATTTTCACGACTATGCTTACGGCCTAACAAAACATGCTCGACTAAGGATAAGTGAGAACGGTCGATGAATGTTCCTAACCAATGCCCCAAGATTGGTGACATCGAGAGCGGGGGCCAAGAGATAGGCCCACAAAACACTAATTTCTAGAGATAAGAATCGATGTATGATTGTAAAATCCACGACTACCTTTATGACTCATTAGGACATACCCGACTGAGGATAAAACAACGATGGTTGAGGAGCTATTTTCGTCGACGCCTAGATTTTGGCAAGGTCGAGCATAGATGCTTAGAGATAAACAGTTGACCCCCAGAGATAGGGATCGATGGGTAACTGGACTTCCTATCACTTATAGCCCAACAAGATGTGCTTAGCCGACGGTAATGATAAGGGTCCATGGGTAAATTCATTCAATGCCTAGAGGTAGGCAAGATTGAAATATTGTATCTAGAGATGGAGACTTGTTTTTTCCCGAAGATAGGAATGAAAGGAATTAGAACCTTCTTGTGAGTATGACTTAGTTCGCAGTCGGATGGAACTGTCCCGCGAATAAACAAGGTATGCCATCGAGATAACCAAATGAATAACAAGTTCTATTTGTCCAAAATGGAAACATTTTGGCAATGGTAAATAGTATTATGCAATGAAATGTAACTGAGAAATCACGAAAATTTACTTATATGTACAGAGCTATAGTAAGTAATAGAATTGCATAGACATTGGCATGTATAATATAAGTGGATCACATTACAAGCTATTATATTATATATGTAGGCAGTTGTATATACGCAGGTAAAGTAAAAGTACTAGAATGTAAATACAAACAACTGTTGCATAAAATAACAATCTTGATTTATAACCACTTTTCATACAAATGTTGCAAGGGTATGTGCCATAAAAACTTCGCCTATGTACAAAAGGAAACAAAATACAACAAAAGAAGTCCAAAAGAATCCGTCTTTGAAACACATCAGGGAGCACTGAAGTTGCCTTTACAAAAGTCATAAAGGATGCCTACTTTTCTTACCTCGCTTACTGTCACCCTTAGGATCATCCTTCGCCAGATGCTTCTTTGAATCCTTACCATCCTTGGATTTCCCCTTTCCAGGCTTTCTTTTTCCTAGGATGCTGCCTTCGAAGTGTGTGGTTTCTCCTTTGGTATGATGATAATAGGATCTATAGGCTTATCAATGGTGGGATCAGAGGATCTTAAGAAGCCAGCAGTACACCATCATTTGGAGGCTTGATTTTGAAGGGAAGAATCTTTGGAGTATGATCTGATTGTCCTAGGCCAGTAGGTTCTTCAGTCCTAGGTTCTTTCTTGATTTTGATTTTTGATAAGTCAAGCATCAATCTATCCACCATGGAAATTGGATCGGTTGGGCCTGTCGCACTAGTGATTGTAATGTCTTCCCCTAGGGACTATAAGGTGTCATCCAGTCCCTCCAGAGCCACGATCTTCTTTGAATTAGAACCCGTGATGGAACTAGAGGTAAGGACTGGAGCGATTTGCCAAGTGGTAATGGAGGTGGACTACTGTGGAAAACAGCAATAGGACCAAAACCTTGAGAATTGGTGGCGGCAGAGGATGAAGTGACGGATGGCCTGTAAGTTAATAAATAGTGAAGTAAAGGTTAGTGACAATCTCGGCGATAACTGAAGCTTCTCAAACATCGGAGAGACAAGAGAAATGCCTTCACTGGTAGGAGTTTCTTTAGTAGGGGATGTAGTGACTTCACCCTAGCTGAGACGCGGAACAGGAATATAAGGCTCATTGGAAGTCATGCTTATAGAAGATGGATTTATAGTAAAGAGGACCTCAGGGTTGGCCCCACAAAAGATGGAATTTCAATCATAGGCTCTTTGGGTTTTGGAGATGACGGTTCTGCTTCATCCAAAGCATTAGGACCAGCAAGAGCCTCAACAGAAGCTTTGCTTGCAGCTGCGTACTCTTTGGCTAGGATTGCCTTGCCTTTCTCTAAGGCTATAATGTTGTCGACATCTGAGTATTTGGATTTAGTTAGTCTTCGGCGAGGTCTTTACTAGACACAACCACACGACATTGGATTTCCTCCTATGCGTATGCCAGAGTCATAGGATAACTGCTTCCCAACCACCTTAGGTTTTTCTCCTCAATGATATTAGAAAAGAATTATTGAAGGGTGGAATTCATTTCCTCTTTGTCCTTGTTCGCTTGATCCTTGATTTGTTTTATTTCGACTTCAGCTTCGCCAAGGTCGACTTGAGCCTCTATTTCTTCTTCTATCTCGAACTTTAGACTGGCCCTGAGCTTTTCAACTTTAGCTTGAAGTGTTTGAATTTCCATGTCCTTGGCTTGAAGTGTCATACCTTTCTCTTTAATTCCCTTCTCCTTGGCATTGGCTTAGGACGTGAGCTCACCACTCCCTACTGGCTATCTTAAGTGGATCATTTATCACATTGAGGGGCTGAGTGTGTACATGAGATAGCTCCTCAATTAAAGCTTTGGAATTATCGGCCAATTTCTGAGCTTCATCCCTTTATTTTGTGAGCTCGGCCAACTCTTTCTTGTAGCCGGCTATCATATTCTTGTAGCTCTTCCTCTCCAATTCAAATGGCTAGATGTCAATATGACTTAATCTGTTGACATCAGAAGTGGAAAAAGTTAGGTTCCTCTACTCAGAAAGTTGATCTACAAGCTAAGTAAGTCCTCCAACTCCGTGGTTAGCTTCTTTATGAGGATATCCTTCATATTATGGTTGTACATCACCTCTATCAATTAGAGGTTAGGAAATGTGGCCTGCATTTTGGTTATCATGGGTATGGACGTGCCTAAAAGGGGTGGGGGTGGAACTTGACGAGGAAAAGCCACCTTGGATTTTTGGGAGGTCGACGTGGTAATGACTAAGTGATAGATCTATGGAACTTGTTAAGAAGGAAGCATGGGCTGAGAGCATGGTTAGTAAGAGGCAGAGATGGGACCGTGATTGTTGTGGGAACCCTGGAACTTCTTCTCTTCACTATTTTGATCTCTTTCCTCGGTTGGCATTTCCTTCTATCCTTGTCATTATAGTATTCCCTCTCCTTCCATTATAGTCTCTCTTCCTTGGTTTCTTGATGCGAAGATGAGTAGCAAGGGTTAGGCTCTGGGGTGGTTCTCTATTGCTCACTAACACCCGAGCATAGGTAGTGGAAGCGGTCTCTTCCCATTGTACATAAAATGAAAGAAAAAGGAATATATCGGTCTAGGAATACTAAAGTAAGGGAAAATGCAGGATATGAGTGTTCCTAATCCTATAAGCGTGTGGGGTGCTTGTATTACCCTAAGTACTCAATGAACCATGTTCGAAGGGATATAAAGACAAAGTTTTCCTCCTTCGGCTAGGAGATCCTCAAATGGGAAGCTGAAACTTGAAGGTAACTCCTTGAGAAGATCGTCGATCAGGATGTCAATATCGCTTAGTGGATCGAAGATATTTTCTAAAGAACCAGTTAGGAGAGTCACCTCAACTATTGGCATCGTGCTCGGTTTAGTAGACTACTAAGAGGTCCTAATGATTACTTGCTTTAGATGTGATGGGGCATAAATTGCATTACCCTTTGAAGATGTCTCTCTGTACGCCTCATTTCCCTTTTGACCGAAGTCCTCATATCGCTACCTTCTTCATAGTCCTCCCCTCCATCTCTTTCTTCTCCTTCTTTTTTCTCTTACTCTCTTTCTTTCCATCCTTCTTCTCCTTCGTGTATCATTTCCATCTGCAATCTCCCTTCTCTCTCTATTTACACTCCACCAGCATATTTGCTTCCATTGCTCTATTGGAAATTTCATCGACGTTATGCATGCCTGATAGGCCTTCAACGCCTCCTTAGATATCCTCACTGGAGCTATGAATGGAGGCAGAATACTTGGTGGATACTCCAAACCCACTTGGCGAAAGTTTGGCTGGAATGAAGAATCATTCAGGGTGTAGAAGGCTACATTGGCAAAGATTCGCATTCGTCAAGAGGTAAGCGGTGGTGTAGAATCAAATTTTAACTCTTTGAATGGTCTTTACAGTCTTGGAGTGCATGGTGCTCCTATCTCGAGCAGGAATATCTATGAAGAGAGCATATAAGAAGATAGACACTTGGATGGTAAGAATCTAAGTATGGAAAGGAAGTGGTCTTAATTCGAGACAACCAAAGTCGGTTAAATCCAAAGGGAAATCTGATGAAAAAGTATTCATTTTTCAAAATATGAGCACTTGTTACAAAGTGCCTCGATAACTTTGTAGCGGCACTAGGCTTCTATTATAAACAAGTAATGTGACTTGCTCAATTTTTTAAAGCTTAGGAGGTGTGTTAACCCCCCAAAGTTTGGAGGTCAATGAAGTTGTGGTACGAATAAAAACGTAAAAGGAGTTCAGCAAGGCATATACATTGGGGTGTACTTGAGTGGAAGCAAGCCCAAGTTCTTGGAGGAACATTCGGAGGAATGGATTAAAGGGTAATAGAACTCTGCCTAGGCACATGTACTTGCTTTCGGCTGTACAACCTTACGAAGGATTGTGCGCCCATTGAATAACTATTGGTAGCAAGGCATCAATCTATGGGATTCCATGTTGAAGGCATATAGTTCGAAGTGACTTGGCATTTAGGGCTATTAGCATTTGCTCTGGGATATTGTTCAAAACCCTTAAACAAACCTATTCATTGAAAATAGGAGGTGGATCCTTTGGAGTTACTAGTACTATCATCCACTCCAACTCAGTTATGATTGAATGTTAATTCCGAAAGGCATGGATGTAGAGGCTTGAGCCATGGTAAACCCGGCTTCAGGAGGAGTTGGCGGCCCAATGACAACACTGAAATAAGGTGAATGGCAAGTAATTCTGGATTAAAAAACTTGATGGTGAATACAGTCAGGTATGTTTTATTTTAAAATTTTATTTTGATATGAGCCTGTCTAACTAACACCAGGAATCCAACGGATGCCGATGTGTCTTGACCAATCAAGTTCTGAACGTCGACCAAGGCAATTTGAAGTGTTAATATGTTATTCCGCCTTTTGGTCAGGCTGGGATAGCATGAATTTGGCTAAAATGGATGGTTATCGTGATTGAAGATTGTTGTTTTAAAACTATGGCGATAGTTAAATGGATTTGAATGAACAACAATAGAAAAATGGCTAAGTATGCAATTGGCACATCACCTAGGCAATGGATCAAATCGGATCCCCAATTTCGGATACAATCAAGGTGCGATTAGTATGGAGTGATAAGGAAGGCCCCATAAGGCAACATTTCGAATTTCAAGTGGATCCCAGTTCGTAAGCTTGAGTTATAGGCCAAAGAAAATGAATCGGCGTTAATAGATTAGTGGTAATTTACTTGGAATCGGACCTAGAATAATTTTCTACTTACTTGGAGTTGGCATACGAGTCATAGAAATTTGAAGTATTGGATCATGCTTGGAGTCGGATGCATGTTTGCTTGGAGATTGCCTGGAGAAAAACGATAGGCACCAATCGTTTTAGAGAAAAACGATCGGCACCGATTGTTTTTTATGCTTGGAGTTAGAACACATTTGCTTGGAGAAAATTTGGATTTATCCAAGTCTAACCTTGGGCCAGGTGCTTCAACGCCTTCTTCGAGTCAGAAAGGTTATTACTGTAGGTCTTGCTTTGGGTCAACCCTGAAATGGGTTTTTCGATGATTGTTATGGCAATTTTCGACGATGATCGATCAATAACTCAAAATTTACAATGGAAATCAACATGAAATTTGGAGGATAACTATAATACAACATGAGGGACCTAAATCATCGATTGCTTGGTCCCTTGGATCCGATCAGTCATGATCCATATGGATCGATCCATAGAATAATTCAAATCAATGATGATCGATCAATGTATCACAAGTGCAAAGTCAAAGCGATATGAAAATTTGAGAATAGTAAAATATTATGTAAACGAATCGAGGAAATCGAGGAAATTTAAGAATAGTCAAAAAGATATTCTGGGGATTCTCAAGGGTGATGTTTAGTTGAGGTAGGGATCGATTATTACATGAGGTATGAATTTTCGACCATGATGTGGAGGCATCACATAGCCGCAAATAGCCGAACAACCATCGATGGTGACCCAATAACCACCACCATGACGCTTGGCTACAACAACCCACCTTGAGGCTAAATGCTTTGGAGGGAGCAAGGGTTGTCGAGGAAAAAATCTTGCAGCGATGAAGAAACGATCGTTGCCTAAGCATGAGGTTGATGTGGATGGTTGGTGGTTGCAAGACTAAAATCGCCTAAGGAAGAATTTGGAGCCGAAAACATAAAGGCAAAGAAAAGTGAAGGTAAAGATGAAAAAAATGCTAAGGGTTGGTATGTAAAAGGCATGTTGTGACTCAACATTTTGTGTCAGTACCGACAAGAAGTGGTCAGTACCGACATGAATTATTGGCTCTAAAGAAAGAAAAGTAAAGGAAAACAGAAGGAGTTCTCACTAGGCCAAGGCATGAAATTTTTTTGGACTAATTTAAATCTTGATCTTGGCATGGAAAGTGATACGAATACTATTTAAAGTAGTTGAACGGATGCCTTTAGAGTAGGGATGATACTTCAAAGAAACTCTTGAATAACCAATTAACTTGTGTTGATGGCTGTATATGCTTGTCTTGATCTAAAGCATAATTTATTTCTAACAAACGCGTATTTTAGGGGCCAAGTGTTATCGAACTTTCGGATCAAACAGCTTTCATATGAATGTGTTATGTCGGGATAAAAACGAAATAATTCAAGGACTTGGAGGCAAGGTTAGAAAGGAAATGGAAGAAGCTTCAAAGAGCTGGAGTACAAATTATTCCAAGTAGAAAGGTCGGTACCAACCACTTTTCAGGTCTGTACCGAATTGATTTGCTGCATTTTGAAGGGTTTTGAAGCTGTGGTCAAGGAGTGGTTGGGTAAAGTGATCGTCCTAGGTTCTGTTTCTGAATGAATGGTTAAGCACATCCAGAAAGCTCTATAGAGAAGAACAAGTACTATTCGTGTCATAAAATCTCGATAACAACCTGATTTTCTAAGGAAAAAGTGTTCAGAGCTTGAAGAATCGAAGGTAGAAAATAGAAAATAAGAGAGTCAAATAGCATGAAACTTTCAAATCATGTTGGTATCGACATGATTCATGTCGGTACCAATATGATTTATGGCACAAGGGCTTTGTCTTGCCTCTTATTTTTTTAGGTCTATAGTTTTATTTGGTATTTCGTAATCCTGCAACTTCGTTGGGAAATGTTCCTATAAATAGTAAGCCTATGGCAATTGGAGATACTTTTGGTCATTCTTCTGTATTATCGTATCTTTATCCAAGTTTTATGACTTAAGAGGCTACTCTTTGCTGTTCAGAACAAATTTTAACTATAAAGCCTTTGTATTTGGGTCAGTCATCTCTATAATAGGATTAAAGTGGACGTAGGCTATAGAGTTTGGTGAACCACTATAAAATCTATGTGTTCATATTGTTTTCTTGTTATTTCTTCCTAGATTCATTCGTTGTCACATACTTTAGGATATTGTGTTATTTCTTGGCCTAACAAAATTGTAATCATATTAAATAAAACACTGTTTTACAAAGGTTGTTATACAACGTTCAGTAAAAAGTTGTTAAATACTACTAAATACAACTTACAAACTTTGTAAAAAAAACCCTTTTTTACAATGTTTATCTTGTAAGAATTTTGAAAAGTCAGTTTTTTACAATGTATTATCATTCAAACATTGTAAAAAAATCAATTTTTTACAACGTTTGTGTATTTAAAAATTGTAAAAGGATAATTTACAATGTTTATTTTGAAAATGTTGTAACTTGTAGTTGTAAAATTCTTTTTATGAGGTTTTTCTTAAACATTATAAATTTAAAGTTGTAATAAGGTATTTTTGTTATAATGTATGAATCTCTTATCAGTGTCAAGAATATATGCAGTCCTTAGTTGTCAATAAAACAATAAAGAATATTGACTCTACCATATGACATGATGCGCAAACCCAAAAGTATTCCAAATGTGTTATCGAAATATGATTTTTATAGTTGTGCTCGAAGGGATATGATCCATCGATCACAAATGTATTTTCAAGAAGAAGAACAATGCAATTGGAATATAATGAGTAACGTTGATAAGAATAACATCGTAAATTTAAGCTGTTGAAATTAACATAAAAATTTACCATTCAATGTATTTAAGATAATTCGTGTTTAACTTATCGCTTCATCTGACTTTGTGTTTTTAGAACATATGTGTTGAATAAAAAATTCTAAATAACAACTCGAAGTCGATGGGAGTAATATTGAGTTTGTGGGTTGTAGATACGATCCAAGAATTATACAAAAAATATCGATCGATAAGCATTAGAGTTAAATAAGTATTTTGATAGAAATATCAAATAATTTGATTTTGTATCAAAATGTAGAGAAAGCGTGTGTGTATAAGGAATAACTATAAAGGTAATATAATATTTCTAAAATGCAAACAAATGTATGATTGGCAATGATGTACTCGAGTTAAAATCATTATAGTTTGGTTGTTTAATGCTCAACATTGGATTTGTAAATGAGATCTTTTATAATATGTATAAAAGTATATCGGGAATGTCCTAAGATAATATGCACATGCACATATTAAGGATGGATTCCTTATGTAATGTCAATAGGAATTATAATACCTTGTCAACTGTCTACAATATCATATTTAGCATATGTGTTTGGTATGTAAAGAAAATAACAAATTCAAATTAAGATTGCTAAATGGTAGTCAAGAGTATTATCGAGTATTCATGGAATACTAGAGAATTGTTTCTTGAAACAATGAACTCCTAATGAAGGAGTATTCAAACTAGAATCATATGCGATAGCATGTATAATATATCAATATTTAATTTATGTTCAAATCTTAGTTCAGAAGCTTTAAGTTGAAAATGTTCCAAATGAAAGATTGTGGTTGATTTAACAAAAAGGCTAAGTATATCTCCTTGAATAGTGCCATGGTAAAAGCAATGTATAAATATAAATTCACAAATTTATAAAGGAGCTAGGGGTGATTCCAAGCACTGAGAAAACTACATCATCATTATATGATGATAGCAATGTCATGATAAGAGCTCACTATAAGTCGAAAACATACTCCAAATAGTTCTACATGATAAAGGAAGCTTATCAACATCCAAGAGAGTTGATTGACGGAGTAGACAATTAAAACAATATAGCATTCCATTCATAAAGGGACTAGCTCAATGAGTTCTTATCAAACTATCAAAGGGATGGAATAGAGATTCCATAATTGGCCCAACGTGCAAGTAGGGGATGGATAGAGTTAGGTGTATGCTATAGGGGTGATTCTGTAATTTACTGTAAATTATTAACTGTGCAATAAAATATCATTCAAAATAAAACGTATTTCCCTTTTATTATATACTTTATATAATGTTATGTTAATTTTTTTAATTAAGTATATCTAATAGAAAATCCATAAATGTTATGTTTTGTGATAGTAATTATGACGTGTCGTAATCATAAGCAATTTATCACAACATAATAAATATATCATTCTAAATATTCCTAGTCAAGATTTATTGAGACTGAATATCTATACATCCATTAAGACTATAGTACATAATGCTTTCCAAATGTAGGGTAGTTTATTACTCATGGATGTTGGAGTCACGAAGGGGTTACATACTGATATTTATTAGATAACCTTGGAATGACTCACTTGAAAGTTTTTTATTGGTTAATATAACCAAGGTAAAAACATAAATATTAAAGTGATAACATTACATAGTTTTCTTGACATGAGAATACTGTTGAATTTCAATATGGACACTCTATTTTGGTTATAGTTAAGTTATGGCACTACACCCATCGAACAACTATAATTGGGTTCGAGTTAAAGCAATGGAAGTGTAATGTTATTCAATAGAGTCTCCTAAGTTATATGAAGTCGGTATCATGGTCAACTGAAGTCGGCTCAAAATCAAAATCAATAGCTAGAGCAGTTCGGTTAATAATAATTGTTATTATTAAACTAAGGACATTGTGTTTGAGCTATATAAGCTGAATGTGGACGATATAGGAATTTTGACACATACTAAATTTGATAGTGCTAATGTTATATATTATTGACGAAGAGAATTGGTGTAAATAATTGTCATTACCACGGACCACTTAAAAAGGTAAAATTGGATTTTACTAAAACCGTGTAAGCGATAAATTCAACCGAACTATCACACCACTAGCTAAAATGACGTGTAAACTTTAATATTTTAATTGTTCGATGTTAATCGGTGACTTAATTTACACTTAAGAGTCACACATCCACAATGTTGGATATTCCAATACCATCTGATTTAATTAAATTATAATTCATAAATTAATTAATATTTATGAAATTTTAATTATGAAATTTTATTTGACTTATGTTAATAAGTATCGAAAATAGTATGTATATGAAAGTTATATACGCATTTAACGATATACGATATCAATGTACATTTGAATTTGATTTGAATATAAATTAACCGATTTGGCTTGAAGAAGCAAGATAGCCTATCAACCCAGTATTATAGCCAGTTATAGGAAAGGGGGACAAGTGTGATATTTGTTGACATATTTGGTTTGAATTAGTGGAGGATAGGAAGGATATAGATCCATTTTTTCTCTCGGCCTCCTTCCTTATTTAAACCAACCAACCCCTTTATTTTTGGGTTGGATCTCACTACTCCTCCTCTACTATACAGCTGCAAGCATCTGGCCTTCTCTTCCTCTCTTTTACAAACCAAAACAAGATCAAATAAAATATATCAAAAAGTGTGTACACTGGATTTGACTCTAGAAGTTCTATTGATTCAACATTAGAAGTGTAATAAGTAGGCTACAGTTAACATAATGATATGTTTATTTCAATTTATCTATATGAATATAATTTTTTGTTATCTATATAAAAATAGGCTAGATTCTGTCGAGAATCCATATATACATTTGTTGTCAATCTATTTTCATATTTATACTTGTTGTATGTAAAATGAATAAATAAATAAATAATTTTGTATAGTTAAATCTACTTTCGGCGTAACTAGAAAAGAAATCGGATTTAAATTTAATTTAAAATGTAATTTTCAAAAAAAATGGAATTTAAAACTAATATATATATATATATATATATATATATTACTTTGGTAAATTCATGCATGATATTTGCAAATAATACACACACATACATATATAATTCGATTTATATTTATAATATTTTAAACTAAAATAAATGCAATTTGTAAATATAAATATTTATGGATATAAACATAAAAAGATTAAATTAAATATTCACATATTTATAATACATAATTTTTATATCAAAAAAGAATTTATTTTTATAATGAAGGAGATACATTAATTACATTTATATATGAAAAATCCCGAACCGGTGACATAACGCGGGGACTTCCAAAAGTGGAGCAAATCTTAGAAGTGTGTTCGATTGGTTCAATATCGATGAACCTTGAAAGGAGAGTCGAAGGTTATAACGAAAGTATACCAAGAATTCTAGGAATTCCTAGGGGATTCTTAATTGGAGCTGAGCTAACTATATTTAAAATTACAATAATTTTTTTAAAGTCACGTGGATTTTTCGTAAATAAAAAATAAGTTTGTCAAATTTATATTTTTCAAAAATAAATATTACATATAACACATTTTATTAATAATGTATATATTATATAATTATGAAATGATATTTTAATACATATGTATAATTTAATTTTATGAAACTTAACATATTTATATATTTTTGAAAGAAAAAAAATTTAGTTTTTGCATGTTTACAATTTTATATAAATATTTAATTTATTTATGATTTTGAAATTTTAAATTGAATTTTAAAATATTTTAAATCTAGATTTAGTTTCCAAATTTGAATTTTATAGTTTAAATTTTGAATTTTTAAATTTCTTTATTTTTGTATTATAAATAATTATTTACATATGAAATTGTGTTTGCATATATATATGTAACTACTTTTTATATGTTATATATATCTATATATATATATATATATATATATATATATATGAACATAAATTCGTTATACTATGTTATTACTATATTACCTACAACAAACATGTATATGGAGGGGCTAACATGTGCGTTAGGGTGTAAATCCCAACACTTAGATACAAGCAAGTTAAAACATGTACATTATATATGTTGCACATTTACATACATGTAATTGTGCATATGATACACATGTGCATATTATATAATTTTTATACAATAATATAAAACTCTTGTATTTAACAATTTAAAAAGTTAATGATTTTATTTAAATAAAATTATAGATTAGATCTGAATCAATTTAGACTTCATAAGCCCAATAAGATCCAAAATGATTAAAAAAAATTGAATTCAACCATTTATCCTGTTGTTTGTTGGCCCGGTTCCAACACTCTTAAGGATAGTTCTTTAGCCCTTTTTGTAATTTTCTTCATTCTTGGCATCACCTTGTATATAGGCTGACGTTGTATGGGGCCTTCCTCTTAAATCTTGTACAAAAAACTATGTAAATAAGATGGTTACTTTCTGTTCAACCTTTTTCTTATTTACATTATGATATTTCTTATTTTTGTCGCCTATATACTTGCTTGGATATATAATTTAATCATCTGTAATTCAATTACTTATTATTCATGCCTATGTCGGCGATCTGTGCAATGCAATTATTTACTGAAACTTCTTACATATAAATAATTTTTTACAACTGCTCATTGTCATTTCACTACTTAGTTTTGTTTATCATAGCTAATTGTCTCTTATTTGACTACACACAACCGTATTTCTTTGGCTAACCCTATTTAATTTCGGCCAAACGTATCTTGCTCAGCCGTAAACATAACTGTTTTACTTTGGTTAACTCCATGGTCATCCTCATTTATCTTCGGCCAAGCGTATTCTGTTCAGCCATAAACGAGGTTGCACTCACGAAAGGCTTAATTTTTCGCCAACTCCTATTCTCAGGAATTGGTGTCTCGGATGCCTTTCTCTGGGTTTTCACCCTTGATTTCACCTATCTCTGGGTAACGATCAAAGATACCTCGTCAACCAACTTCCTTTATCATCGGCCAAACATGTCGCGTTGGGCTGTAAATGTGGTTGCACCTTATAAACGGATTCAATTATACACCAAAGTCATATTTTTGAGAGTTGATGTCTTGGATGTATATCTTTGGACATCCATTTCCGACCCTACCTTTCTTCGGGCATTGGTCAAAGATGCTTTTTCCCAACATCTTCGCTTATCATCGGCCAAGCATTTCTCATTAGACTGTAAGAGAGGTCGTATCTACAACTGATATAATTCTACATTAGTTCCTATCTCCAGGATATGGTGTCTTAGATGTCTATCTTTGGACATCAATCCTTGACCATGCCTACTCTGGGCACTTGTCAAAGATTTGGCATATAAGGGAAATCGTCCAGTCGACCTCGGTACGATTATACTCCAACAACACGATCATGTATTAAAGGAGTTCATCGATTCCCATCTCCAGATAACCCAGACATCTAGTTTTTCAAGGCACAGAATGTCTGAGTTTGTCAAAATCATACAGCTCAAAGTCAAACTTTTAAAAATACAATTCCATTGATTCTAAAAGCCAATTTTATTAGAAAAGAAAGAAGGAAAATACTTCATTTAAATTAAGTCCCAGTCAATAGGACAGTATTATGTGCAAAAAATAAATCTAACTGAAATAACGTCGTAAGTGCTTGCTATTCCACGCCCATAGAATTGGGGTCCTGTCAATAGTCATCAACTTGAAAGTTCCATCTCAAAGCTTTTGTTCAATCATGTAGGGACTTTCTTACATTAGATTAATTGCATCCATACCAGGAAAGACCTTTTCTAAAATAATGTTCCCTGTCTCAAAGGTACAATTTCTGACTTTGGCATCGAACTGTTTTACTACTCTTATCTAATGAACAACTACCCTTAGATTAGCCTCTTTTTATTTCTCCTCAAACAAATTGAGGGACTCAAGCGAGAGTTCCTTTTTCTTCTTGGTATCATAGTGCAACCTTTGTGAGAAGGGATCTCAGACTCAATGAGAATCAGGCATCGGCTCCGTAGACTATGAATGTAGTATGGCCAGCCACAGACTTGTGGTTGTCCTATAAGCCCAATATGCAAGTCGTCGCCCATCAACCTAGTTTCCCTTGGCTCTCTTCAATCTCTTCCTGATGATGTATTTAATGATCTTATTTACCGATTCATCTGTCCATCGCTTACGAGTCTGTTGCCATCGAGAAGCTCTAATTCTTAATTCGATTCTAAGCATAGAACTCTTTGAACTCAACACTCTCGAATTGTGTTTCATTGTAAGTGATAATCTTTCGTGAAACTCCGTACCTACAAAAAATGTTTTTCACTACGAAGTTGATCACCTTTTTCGAAGTGATCGATGAGCGAAGTTTTGCTTTAGCCCATTTTGTGAAGTAATTCACAACCACTGGCATATTTTTCTATGCCTCTCGACATCAATAGCACAACGATAAAATCGATTCCTTGCATTATAAATAGCCATGGGCTAACCATTTGTATAAGCTCAATGGATGAGGCTCTCGGTATCTTCGTAAATCTCTAGCACTTATCACATATTCTTTAATAGTCGACTGCATCTTGGCTGACCGTGGACCAGAAGTATTCATAGCACTGGACCTTTTTAGCTAACATTTCCCCCAGTATGATTACCATAGCTACCTTCATGCATATTTGCAAGAATTTTCTTAGCTTCATCTCTGGTGACACTTCTCGGCAAGGTCATCAAGATTACTCTTCTATACAACTCTCCTTCTTGCATAATGAATCGAGGTACTTTATGTAGGAGTTTCCATCGCTCATTTCTTCCATTTGGAAGAGTACATTTTAGTAAATATTCTTTAATTAGAATCATTCACCACTCTATTTCTTCCACGACATCCATGATCCAATCAACATATATCTCGTCTATTCTTGGAGTTAAAATTATTTACTAGAACGATACCCAAAATCTATGCATTCCAAGATCTGTCCAGCTTGGCCTATGAATCAACTATCATATTTTCTTCCATAATGATGCGCATTATCGTGTAATGTTTGATATTGTCCAGTAATTCCAACACTTTCATCAAGTATGGTGAAAGTCTAACTTCCTTAGCATAAAACTCCATTTTCACCCGATAGACCACCAATTGAATGTCGCTGAATATACACATCATCTTGATCCTCGGTTCCTTCATTATCTTGAGTTTTGCAATCAATGCTTCATATTCCGGTTCATTTTTTTTACCATAGGGAACTCTAACTTTAAGGCGTAACAAATCATTTGCTCCTCTAGGGTCACCAAAACAATTCCTGCCCCAAAACTATATTCATTGGAAGCTTTGTCCACATATAACTTCCATTAAGAAAGTGGAATCCATTATTCTTCATTTTCATCATCCCGGGTAGTGAACTCGGCAATCAGTTCTGCCAATGTCTATCCTCGAATCGTCCTTCTTGGATGGTAAGCCATATCGTATTGGCTCAACTCAATATTCCATTTTATTAATCTTCCCGAGGTCACGGGTGATGCAATACTTGTCTCAACGGCTGATCAATCAGCACATAATCGGATGAGCTTGGAAATAAGGTATCGACTTCCTCGTAGCTATCAACAAATAGTATGCTATCTTTTCCAACTTTGGATAATTCTTTTCTGTTTGTGTAAACTAATTGATGATGTAATATACATGTCTTTGGATTATATTATCCTCGCGCGCTAAGGTTGCACTTGGTGCTTGAGCTGATATAACTAAGTAAATGAATAAATCTTTTCCCTTCCAAAGGCTTCGACAACACTGGTGTTCTCTCTACGTGTTTTAGCAAGTTCTGGAAAGCATCTTAACATTGCTTCATCCAGAAAAACTCTCTTCTCTTTCTTGAGGAATTTAAATAACCTTCTCTTTCTTGAGGAATTTAAATAACGATATGTATTTATCAATCGCCTTCAAGACGTAAGGCACGCAGAACACATAAAATACACGCACACCCCATATTTTATGCACACAACCATGCACATTCATTTAAAAACACAGCCTTATGCAAAAGAATTTGGCCATGCAAATAACATTAAACACCACTACAACTTGCCTACAAGGGAAACTACATTTGCATGTAATGAAACAATGAACTCCAACCGGACACGCGTTAATTCAAAAGGACACATAAGCAACACTCCCTAACACGGCATATATTAACGCACTCACCACAGCTATCAACTTTCGTGCCTATTTATTTAAACAAACTTTGCCTATTTGTTATTCTTTCATTTCAATATGTACTATGCTTTATTATTATTTTTCCTTAATTGGGTTACTAAATTTTCATGCCCACTTTATTTCCCACTTACAAGCATACCAGCATATAAAAATAAATACCTAGCTTCACGTTGATTTCGTGACATATACACATTTCCATATCTTCCCTTCAGTTAACACGCGTTTGCAAGTTTCATGTTATATATACACCAATGTTTTGAAAAACAAACCACAAGTTGGACAGCCGCGTCACAAGATTCAAGATTTCAAAGATTGTCGAACCGTTGGAATCGCGATTTTTTATCTTTTAACAGTTTGTACATTCTAAATGTAAACTATAGACTAAAGTTGTTTGATATATGATATTAACTCATGTCGTAAAAAGAATAACATGTCATTATCCAAATACAAGTATGGCATATGTCACATAATACAATCTTAAACACACAGATTGCTAATAATTCACATATATAATAGTTGAAAACTTCATATAAATACTAAAATAACATAAAACAAAAGTTTCATCATGTTTTTAACCTCAACATGCATAAAAGTTATAATATATAATAGTTGTCACCTACTTACAAATAACAAAATAACATGAACCTTCAACATGACTTCATGGCATTCTCCTAAACTTAGATCGATGCCATTCTGTTTTACTAAAAAAGAAAATTCATTATTCACCATTCACGTTATCACGTAACTAAGTACCAAAAAAAAAAAAAAAAAAGTCAGTAGTTGCTAATTGCTATAGCACAGTAGTTCGCCATTCCTAATCCCATGGCATCATGGAAAACATTATCTATGTTCATTGCTCACCATTCACACTTCACAATATCATGAAAAATTTCACCAATTTGGCAATTTCAAAATAGTTGATTATTCATTTTCTATATTCACCGTTCACGGAATTCATTATCATCCATTTCAAACCATGAAAAATTATATCCAAAATTAACCAAGTCACTATAACACGGTGGTTCAATGTCAAAATCATTAACGGTATTTCAAACATTAAAGTAATTTAAGACACCCAATCCCCTAATCTTCAGCATATTTGTTAACATAGCTATGTATGACGGAGGCCGAGGTAGCAGGTTGTGATGGAAGCAGAGGAAGCTGGTTTCGGCAACGGAGGAAGAAGGTTGCGCGATGAGGAAGGAGGCCTAGATATAGTGAGATTTAGGGTTCCGCCGTTCTTTCTTTGGAGCACAAAAATCATTGCGTGATTTGAGAATAGCAGCGGTTCAACCTTAATTCGTGGTTGGACCAACGGCTCATTCATCTGGACTCCGAACCGTCCTGCTCCACGGTTCGCGGTTTTTCAAGGTCCGACCGCGGTCGCGGGTTCGGTTTTCAAAACAGTGATATATACATATATGTGCTTTCTTTTGTTTAAATGGAGAAGACGTGGTAGTGTGTATCTACACCCATATATGATACGTATGTATATGTCTATGTGTGCAAGTAGATGTGTGTCCACGTAATTCGCCTGATATTCATGCAGACCAGCTATCAACTGCACTAGCCAATAGGGAAATAAAGACCACCAAAGTAATATACTTAATCTATACCCATGCAAGGAGAAAAAGGAGTAGAAATGGATGCCAGGATCAAAACGCACGCAACTACCATGAAAACTCACACGCACGTAGCAACCAAAGAAAAGAAAACTCAACCATTTAAAAGCATCCAACACGCACGTATATATGTTCATTAATACACGTGCAAGGCTTAGGCCCAAAATATTATGTATGCTGGCTTTAGCGGCAAAAACGATCACCAAAACCCAATTGTACGTGAAAACACTAATATCTAATATTCAAATCCAAACAGAGAAGCACGGATTCAAATATCACAGAATAGGTTGCAGAAAAGTAAACAAACACACAAGTTTTATAGTGCTTCGACAAACTCCACTCTACGTCCACTTCAATAATCTTTTATTTATTATGTAAATTACAAGTACAGTTGTTTTTTACATTAAAAAAATGACGGAGGAAGAGATAAGAAATAATGAAAGAGATCCAGCCAAAAAGTCCTTTGCAATGACCCAAGTCCGCTGTATTTATAGGTGAAGACGTGCATGAATCGGGCTGAAATTTTATCAGAAGAACCTCCAGATCTATACGGCACAATCCATCAATATTCATATCGATCACTATATGAACGAGCGACTCCAGTTAGGGTGTGATCGTTCCTGTGGAATCCCACATGCCTCTACACCATGCTTTCAAAGTTTTGCACCATTCTGACTTACCGTTTGAGAGATATCGATCGATTTTCATTGCTTTTAGCAAAAAATAGATCATGAGAGATCGTTCCATATTTGCTCCACTTGGAGTGTGATCTTTTTGGTGAGTTCTCCATGATGCTGCTACTTGCTCTTCAAATTTCATGTCATTCCGACTTACCGTTTATGAGATATCCCGTTTTCTGTGAAGTTGCGTTGACTTGTAATCAATCACGGCGACCGTTCCATACATGCTCCTTTTAAGGTGCGATCATTCTGGTGAGTTCCTCCTGATGTTAACTATATGCTCTTCAAATTTTGTGTCATTCCGGCTTTACCATTTGTGAGATATCGCGTTTTCCATAGAGTTGGAATCCTTCTGGCTGAAATGATATGATCGTTCAAGAACGATGTAGGCCGATCGTTCAAGTTTCTCCAAATAACGTGCGACCGATATGGTAGATTCCTTTACATAATATTTTACTATTCCTAAAGTTTCATGTCATTCCATCTTTGCGTTTGTGAGATATTGATCGATCGTCAATGATTTGAATTATTTTATGGATCGATTCATATGAATCATGACCGATCGATCCAACTTCATTTCAGGGCCTAGTGTTCGATGATGTGAGTCCCTCATGGTGTAATGTAGTTGTCTTTCAAATTTCATGTTGATTGCCTTTATAGATTTTGAGTTATAGATCGATCATCATCGAAAATCGCTAAAAAGATCATCGAAAAACGCACTTCATGCTTGACCTGAAGCGAGACCCAAACTAATTATCATTTTGACTCGAAACAGGTATTGAAGATTCTTGTACAGGGTTAGACTCGGGTAAAATCCAAATTTTCTTCAAGAAAACGTGTGACTCAAAGCAATAAAAATAATCAGTGCCGATTGTTTTTCTCCAAAACGATCGCTGCCATCATTTTTTTCCAACCAATCCTTAAGCAAATATGTAAGGAACCGATTCTTCGTCTTCCGAAAATTCAACATCGATACTCACTTTATCGGCTGCCGAGAAATCGAACGATGGAAAACCGAACACTTAGGGTTCTAAGAAAAAGAAAAAGACAACAGAAGAGAGAAAGGATAGAAAATAGGGAGAAGAAATAGGAAATAGAACGGAACAGGTGACTGGTGTGAGAAATTGGTGGGCACCCAAAGTTTAGGAAGGAAAACAATAAACTCCGAGTCAGTCATGTGACTGGTGTGAGAACTCAAAACAGTTTATTTATCTTTAAAATCAAAATAGAAGAATATTTTTAAAATTAATTCGCAATGCTTTTAAAAAATGAGACTACCATAAGACCTCCCGCCACACACACAATGCAAACGCAGACTTGGAGGAGATTTCTCCTTATGATAGTCAAAGATGCTTGATACGCATTTAAAAAGAACATTTCATATTATTATCAGTGCATAGTGTAGAAAATAATTTCGAATGTAGAATATAAATCTTAGCCAGCATAAGTACCATTATATTATGCCTACTAATAGCTACCATATTAGATGGCAGGTTCTACAACTAAAACCGTACAAGTCTCGTATTGTTTCTTTGGATTTCCAACGAATGATCAGGCCAAGGAACTTCCCATTGCCACATGAGAATGCCTCTGGATGGACATCCCCGAGAACCAAACCGGATCTCTACCAACACAAGGCCAGGTTACCCCTAACTGAGTAACAACTGACCGAATATGCCATCCCCCGGTCCTTTGGGACCTTTCAACCGAGCGCTCGTAATCAATTCACACAATCATAAAGTGTTTTCAACATGAGTAAGTATCTGGGCTCCATACCATGATACCACCCTTTTCCAAAAGGAAATGCACATATCCTAAAGGGCGCTACCCCTCATAACCTTGCTGCATCTTTCCTGTTTTGACCATTCACGGGGTGTGAGGCTCGACGAAGTCACGTCCACAAAAACATACTTTATACAAAAGCCATGCTTTGGGTCAACAAATGATCATAGAAATGATCACCAGGATAGACGGTCAAATAAATGATCCTATCACAAATAATCAACACAATGATCATTTCACAGCAACACTCAGCATGTCACATTACCAAATTGGGAATATATCGCTGATAACCTTCAACTACATAACCTCTGAGCTCGTACGTCTCAGAGAAGGGTGTTAAGCTAAGAGAATAAATTCTCCGCCACCAACAGAAATATATTTGAATGAAACCTGCTTTATATCTTAATTTGTAATGTCAGACATACAATCCATACAAGTCTGTTCCGGGTTCGAACAAAACCGAAGGCACTTACAAAGAAGTCTTGCAATCCGGATATCCACAATCCTGATCGGATTTCCCATCACATATGGAGAACTCAATACCGTAGCTACTCGGTGCAGAGTCAATCGACAGGTCATCCTATCGCTCTCGCAAATACCGGGTCTTCAATGCTATCCATTACGTCGTATCACTATTCGGAATGGGTAATCCGAATAACGAGCGCAATAATTTAAAAACAAGTGTGCATTCAAATTCAAGCAAATCACATCAATTACCCATTCAAAGGGAAATATTGATAGTCGGTTATTGAACTATCAATGGATATGCACGACATCACCAGATTCCAAATAATTTTCCAAATTATTTATTTTCCAAAATATCTTTACAAGATAAATAATTTTCACACTTCAAAAATAAATCAATATTTATTTTTAGACAAATTCCTCTTTCCTTTATAAATTCCATAGTGAATGTATATTTCAAAATATCTATGAATATACGATTTCAATTATTCATTTCAATTTATCTTCAAAAAGATAAATTCTCATAATATTCACTTTATATTGGAAAACATTTCCATACTTATTTATTAAGTAATTCTCAATCCTATTTATTTTCAACACTTGGAAAATATTCAATATACTTAAATCGAAATTAAGTATATATTTCATTCTTTAAGGAAATCATTCTCTTAAACATATTTATTTGGGCCAAAACGAATGTTGCGTAAACATCGTTACGACAACCCAAAACCACTAGTATAGGGATTCGAAATTAAAATAGATACATAAATCCCAATACTATACAAAACATTTCCTTTCGGAAATCATTTACTATAACAACAGTGTTATAGTCCACCATTTCCTTTTATTTCTCGAAAACGTCTATTTCAACAATAAATGTTGAAATCTGTGGTTTCGAATCTCAACGTATTTTAAAACATCGTTAGATCGTTTTAATTCTATTTCAAATATCACATTCAAAACAATTTCTTTAACATATTATTCACTATTCAAAAACGTGAATATACTACGTTAACACCTTTCATCCTTTTATTCATTTTATTTCAAAGGATTATTCACCGTCAAAAACGTGAATATAACTCCATAAATAA
The DNA here is from genome assembly GCA_030765085.1 of Allium cepa. NCBI lineage: Eukaryota > Viridiplantae > Streptophyta > Magnoliopsida > Asparagales > Amaryllidaceae > Allium > Allium cepa. The sequence continues at coordinate 696,045,653 of CM060929.1, read as the reverse complement.
GTTATAACAATTTACTTATCAAAATAAGTCGTTTGCGCATTTATAAAACAATGTTTATAAATTCCATTTCTATTTATTTTACAACAACTTCCTTTATAAATTCTTTTATTAACCTATTCGATTTATAACTCAATTATAAACCAAAAGTTCACATTATATGTTAAATACTTATAAAACGATTATTTTACAAAATCGTTCTTTTTAAGACTTTCCAAATTATGAATCTTATAACTTATAAGATTCAATTATTTATCCAAAACCATTCTCTAATAACTTCACGAAATTTATAAATCTTATTATGTATAAATTTCACTTATAACTTCACCATTTATAATTCTATAAATTCAATTCACTTATGCAATCTATTTTCACTTCATTCAAGCACTTATAAAAACTCGTTTTATAATTCAAATATTTTTAATTTATAAATATCAATTTATAAATCCTTTATAAAATCAATTTATACTATTATTTTAAAACATCTTTAATCTTCTTTATAATTTCACCATTCTCTTGATTTATAAAATAATCAAATTTTATAAATCCTATATTTTCAACTTTTATAATAAATTCAAAAATCCTGATTTAATCATTTTATAAAATCATTAACCCATATTTTATCAAAAATCAATCTTTAACCGTATTTCTCAAAATCATAATTTTTATAACTTTAAAAATTATAACGTTTATTTATTTAAAATGGATCAATTCCCAAAAATATTTTATAACGTATACTTTCAAAAATCACTTTGAAATCATTTTTAAAATTCCAAAATTTGGTCCAATGATGCTACACACCAAAATAGTCTATCACGACTACAACGATATCATATATCGATATGATAATCCATCAAATATCAAAATATCTGAAATCAAATAAATACTGTTGAGGAATCCAGTTGGATCCCTCCAACCTGTTTTCCTGCATCCACAAACATTAGCACAATACCAATTCCGCTCTAGTACGGAATTATCGCGGTACATAGGATTTAAATATTATCTGCTTAGTAGACGGCGCAATAGGGTCTCATCCGCTATACAATGCGGGAAATCAATAACTCCAATATATACATATGCCAATATATATATATTGCTATTATATATAATACCAATTTCACTGTTTATGAAATATTCGCGGTATATGTTTTTAATAAATAACCTCCGCTTACTAACGGCGTATAATGTCTATTTTAACAATCAATAGATATCAATCATCATTCAAACATGCATTCAAATATTTTAAATCTAACTATTTAAAATAAAATCGAAACTGATTCGATTGAGTGAGAAGTTCTCACCTTGATTTCAATTTCGTTTTAGCGATTTATTTCGAATAAAATTAAACGGACGTTTAATTTTACCCGAAATTCTCACTAACTCCATACGACTCCAATCCAATTTCATCGCGTAGTGCTCGTCCATACGATTCCAACGCAACTGGTTTCGCGCGTTTTCGACCTCGTATGAAAAAGATATGAATTTTTGAAGTTAATACAATTTAAACTATAATTTAATTACAACTTAAACCAAAACTTCATCACCACCGTTCGTTCCAGAGGGGAAAATCACGGCCGCATATGTTATCATCTTCCTCCCCAGGTCAAACTTCACGCAACCGAACCCAATCACGCCTAACTAGGGTTAATTAATTCGATCACCTCGACGCATGAAAACACGATCAAGATACTCCATCGCGTAGCCCCTTGCCTCCTCTACGTTCGGCCTCGACAAGAGCAAGCTCGGCCATCCCCTGATACGCGCGCACGAAGATGAACGCATGATGAACGCGTCCCATTATCTCCTTCTACGTTGCTCGAAACTCGATCACCACCGTTGGATCTCGAGATCTCTTCATGCTCTACCTCTTTGTAGTTGATAGCTTCGTGAATCGATTTGTGGATTGGATGAAATCGGAGGGGAAACGAGATGGAATTTTGGCCATTCACTGTTGTAGGTGGCGGCTGCATATAGATTAGGGTTAGGTTTAGTTTTTTTTTTATTTTCTTGTGATTTATGGGGGTATTTATAGGAAAAAATCGAACACTATTCATTCCGATTTTCCAAACTCCGATTTACGCGCCGAAACTGACGTTCCTAGAGTTTATTCCGCGTTCCGGACATAATGGAACAGGTTTTGAAAGCTAATTCGATCATCTGTGCGAGATATGGCAATAAACGTTCAATTTAAATTAAACCGATTTAAACGATTTTCTAGGCGTTTTAATTTGTACCGGACAAATGGTAAATCCAATTGACACGAAATTTGATACCTTACAATAATATCACATTACGGATCCGATGAAACTAGTTTCGTCGAAATCCGAGACTTTTTGAAAAATGACTATTTTAACTCGTCAAATTAAAATTAAAAATAATTCGATGCGTTTCGAGCTGCCACGATCAAACGGTAACTCCGATTGACACGAAATTTGAAATCCGGTAATAACTAACTATTACGGATCCAATGGAACTGGTTTCATTCAATTCTGAGACTGTTCAAAAATTGACTATTTTCACTAGTCGATTTAATATTAAAATATTCAATTTTCACAATTAACTTTTAATTCGATTTTAAAAGTTCTAAAATATCATTCTAACTTCAACATGATAAAATAAAATTTTACAAATCATTTTCAATCATATTTAACTCGATTTTCAATTATTTTCATAATTTAACATATTAAATTATCGATTTAATTATCCAATTAAATCCAATTATTCGAAATAAAATTTATTCGACTTATAAATTCACTTATTAATATTTAAAATTAATTAAATATTCAAATTTTAATTAAATAAAATTCTGGGTCGTTACAATCTTCCCCCCTTAAAAGAATTTCGTCCTCGAAATTAACAAGTAAGAAAAGTTATAGAATCTATTAACTTTCCCAAAATTCATAATTAAACTTCTTACAATAACTTTACTAAGTTTTCAAATCATACTTAGTTATCTTTTCAAAAACAATTACTATTGTTTAACTTTCAATTCCAAATCAAAGTTAAAGTTTTCAAAATTTTCCAATTTTTCTTCAAAATTTTTCTAACGCCTTAAATTTTCGAAAAAAATCGTCATAGTCTCCTTTGCGCGGCTCGATCCGAAAAAAAAATGACAGTATATATATCACAAATATACATCTCATCAAGTAATGAGGCATCCCGCAGGGAAAAAGTGTAAAAGTACGATATTTAATCCGAGATATGTACCTTATATTTTATTAGCAAGCATATACGGCTAATATAGCGCGAAAGCGAGCTCCAAATGCGAAGCAAACGCAATCCGCACCTACTAAACACTCAACAAACAACATGAGAACATGTATATAGACAATAGTATCAATATACAACATATAGCAACATAATAACTATATATGTTAACATAGCAAATGTAGTAAAAGCAATATGTTCAAGCATCAACCAACTAGCATTCATCTAATCATTCATAACCAATAAATATTCATTCATATTCTCATTATATTCAATGAAATAGGTTTTCAATTTAATCACATTTGATTCATTAACAGTGGATGTTTTTACTAACATTCATATTCACTAATTCATATTCAAGTTGGTTCACTTCCAAATTAAATTCAATTCTATTTAAGATTCACTTAACTTCCAATTGGATTTCAATTAATTTAGCTTCCAATTTCATTAATTCAATTTCATTAATACTTAATGAATTATATACAATCAATCAACTAACAATCATATAACAACCAATGTATATCAATTACAACCAAATTCCTTTGCTTATATTCATTCAGTTTGGTTTCAACACCATCACTTTCAATTGATTAACATTCAATCCATTAATTCAATTCAATTACAAAAGTTGAATTTCATTTATATAACTCAAGTTCACATTTATCACTTCACTTTATTATTTTATTTTGATACCAATATCAACTTCATTCAACATCTTTTAAGTTATATTTCCATTTTACAAACATCACTTGGTTTTACATAACTTAAATTCCAACTTATAAATAAATTCAGATTCCAATTCTAAAGTAAATTTCCATTTAACTTTAAATTCATTCTTTTATTTACAACTCATATTCATAAATATATTCATAAAGTTTCACTTCTCATATATATAAGTTTATTTCACAATTGTAAATCACTTTGATTATAATTCAATTCTTATAATTCATTTTACTTATACAATTATTCTTTTATTTAGATGTTTCAAACATCTAAACAACCAATTTATATACACTTTAATAATTCTGAAAGATTATTTCTTTTTACATAAAATATAATCAAGGTAAAATCATTTCATTTACCCAATTTAAAAACAATATCGTGTCGGTTTATCTTGTTTAAGAGTTTAGAAACCCCTTTCTACGATAGTTAGCTAGACTACATCGACCGATAATTCAACACAATACAAAACAATTTATATTCACTAACAAATACGCTCTCATAGCTATTATTATACTCAAACTCATTCTAGAGTACTACTGACTCTATCTCTAATGAGTAATACCCAACAGAACCATGGTTGTCGCTTAACCATATGCTCTGATACCAGATGTAAGATCTAGGCTTTTCAACCGTCGACAGCAGTCACAACCGGTAGGCTTTTCAACCATCTCAGCCCCACCGTGGCAACAACTGGTATCCCAAACTTGCTTTTACGGCCACCCTTTCGAATGTCATGGCTTCGCCTAACCAACCCCGTAAAGAGGACGTGTGGGGGTAAGAGTCTCCCGTTCGCCACCAAACCGCGAAGCGAGAACCCCCCATCACATATCACCTAGCATAAGCAAGACTGGTGTGAGAACTCAAAACAGTTTATTTATCTTTAAAATCAAAATAGAAGAATATTTCTAAAATTAATTCGCAATGCTTTTAAAAAATGAGACTACCATAAGACCTCCCGCCACACACACAATGCAAACGCAGACTTGGAGGAGATTTCTCCTTATGATAGTCAAAGATTCTTGATACGCATTTAAAAAGAACATTTCATATTATTATTAGTGCATAGTGTAGAAAATAATTTCGAAAGTAGAATATAAATCTTAGCCAGCATAGGTACCATTATATTATGCCTACTAATAGCTACCATATTAGATGGCAGGTTCTACAACTAAAACCGTACAAGTCTCGTATTGTTTCTTTGGATTTCCAACGAATGATCAGGCCAAGGAACTTCCCATTGCCACATGAGAATGCCTCTGGATGGACATCCCCGAGAACCAAACCGGATCTCTACCAACACAAGGCCGGGTTACCCCTAACTGAGTAACAACTGACCGAATATGCCATCCCCCGGTCCTTTGGGACCTTTCAACCGAGCGCTCGTAATCAATTCACACAATCATAAAGTGTTTTCAACATGAGTAAGTATCTGGGCTCCATACCATGATACCACCCTTTTCCAGAAGGAAATGCACATATCCTAAAGGGCGCTACCCCTCATAACCTTGCTGCATCTTTTCTGTTTTGACCATTCACGGGGTGTGAGGCTCGACGAAGTCACGTCCACAAAAACATACTTTATACAAAAGCCATTCTTTGGGTCAACAAATGATCATAGAAATGATCACCAGAATAGACGATCAAATAAATGATCCTATCATAAATAATCAACACAATGATCATTTCACAGCAACACTCAGCATGTCACATTACCAAATTGGGAATATATCGCTGATAACCTTCAACTACATAACCTCTGAGCTCGTACGTCTCAGAGAAGGGTGTTAAGCTAAGAGAATAAATTCTCCGCCACCAACAGAAATATATTTGAATGAAATCTGCTTTATATCTCAATTTGTAATGTCAGACATACAATCCATACAAGTCTGTTCCGGGTTCGAACTAAACCGAAGGCACTTATAAAGAAGTCTTGCAATCCGGATATCCACAATCCTGATCGGATTTCCCATCACATATGGAGAACTCAATACCGTAGCTACTCGGTGCAGAGTCAATCGACAGGTCATCCTATCGCTCTCGCAAATACCGGGTCTTCAAAGCTATCCATTACATCGTATCACTATTCGGAATGGGTAATCCGAATAACGAGCGCAATAATTTAAAAACAAGTGTGCATTCAAATTCAAGCAAATCACATCAATTACCCATTCAAAGGGAAATATTGATAGTCGGTTATTGAACTATCAATGGATATGCACGACATCACCAGATTCCAAATAATTTTCCAAATTATTTATTTTCCAAAATATCTTTACAAGATAAATAATTTTCACACTTCAAAAATAAATCAATATTTATTTTTAGACAAATTCCCCTTTCCTTTATAAATTCCATAGTGAATGTATATTTCAAAATATCTATGAATATACGATTTCAATTATTCATTTCAATTTATCTTCAAAAAGATAAATTCTCATAATATTCACTTTATATTGGAAAACATTTCCATACTTATTTATTAAGTAATTCTCAATCCTATTTATTTTCAACACTTGGAAAATATTCAATATACTTAAATCGAAATTAAGTATATATTTCATTCTTTAAGGAAATCATTCTCTTAAACATATTTATTTGGGCCAAAACGAATGTTGCGTAAAACATCATTACGACAACCCAAAATCACTAGTATAGGGATTCGAAATTAAAATAGATATATAAATCCCAATACTATACAAAACATTACCTTTCGGAAATCATTTACTATAACAACAGTGTTATAGTCCACCATTTCCTTTTATTTCTCGAAAAGGTCTATTTCAACAATAAATGTTGAAATCTATGGTTTCGAATCTCAACATATTTTAAAACATCGTTAGATCGTTTTAATTCTATTTCAAATATCACATTCAAAACAATTTCTTTAACATATTATTCACTATTCAAAAACGTGAATATATTACGTTAACACCTTTCATCCTTTTATTCATTTTATTTCAAAGGATTATTCACCGTCAAAAACGTGAATATAACTCCATAAATAAGTTATAACAATTTACTTATCAAAATAAGTCGTTTGCGCATTTATAAAACAATGTTTATAAATTCCATTTCTATTTATTTTACAACAACTTCCTTTATAAATTCCTTTATTAACCTATTCGATTTATAACTCAATTATAAACCAAAAGTTCACATTATATGTTAAATACTTATAAAACGATTATTTTACAAAATCATTCTTTTTAAGACTTTCCAAATTATGAATCTTATAACTTATAAGATTCAATTATTTATCCAAAACCATTCTTTAATAACTTCACGAAATTTATAAATCTTATTATGTATAAATTTCACTTATAACTTCACCATTTATAATTCTATAAATTCAATTCACTTATGCAATCTATTTTCACTTCATTCAAGCACTTATAAAAACTCGTTTTATAATTCAAATATTTTTAATTTATAAATATCAATTTATAAATCCTTTATAAAATCAGTTTATACTATTATTTTAAAACATCTTTAATCTTCTTTATAATTTCACCATTCTCTTGATTTATAAAATAATCAAATTTTATAAATCCTATATTTTCAACTTTTATAATAAATTCAAAAATCCTGATTTAATCATTTTATAAAATCATTAACCCATATTTTATCAAAAATCAATCTTTAACCGTATTTCTCAAAATCATAATTTTTATAACTTTAAAAATTATAACGTTTATTTATTTAAAATGGATCAATTCCCAAAAATATTTTATAACGTATACTTTCAAAAATCACTTTGAAATCATTTTTAAAATTCCAAAATTTGGTCCAATGATGCTACACACCAAAATAGTCAATCACGACTACAACGATATCATATATCGATATGATAATCCATCAAATATCAAAATATCTGAAATCAAATAAATACTGTTGAGGAATCCAATTGGATCCCTCCAACCTGTTTTCCTGCATCCACAAACATTAGCACAATACCAATTCCGCTCCAGTACGGAATTATCGCGGTATATAGGATTTAAATATTATCCGCTTAATAGACGGCGCAATAGGGTCTCATCCGCTATACAATGCGGGAAATCAATAACTCCAATATATACATATGCCAATATATATATATATTGCTATTATATATAATACCAATTTCACTGTTTATGAAATATTCGCGGTATATGTTTTTAATAAATAACCTCCGCTTACTAACGGCGTATAATGTCTATTTTAACAATCAATAGATATCAATCATCATTCAAACATGCATTCAAATATTTTAAATCTAACTATTTAAAATAAAATCGAAACTGATTCGATTGAGTGAGAAGTTCTCACCTTGATTTCAATTTCGTTTTAGCGATTTATTTCGAATAAAATTAAACGGACGTTTAATTTTACCCAAAATTCTCACTAACTCCAAACGACTCCAATCCAATTTCATCGCGTAGTGCTCGTCCATACGATTCCAACGCAACTGGTTTCGCGCGTTTTCGACCTCGTATGAAAAAGATATGAATTTTTGAAGTTAATACAATTTAAACTATAATTTAATTACAAGTTAAACCAAAACTTCATCATCACCGTTCGTTCCAGAGGGGAAAATCACGGCCGCATATGTTATCATCTTCCTCCCCAGGTCAAACTTCACGCAACCGAACCCAATCACGCCTAACTAGGGTTAATTAATTCGATCACCTCGACGCATGAAAACACGATCAAGATACTCCATCGCGTAGCCCCTTGCCTCCTCTACGTTCGGCCTCGACAAGAGCAAGCTCGGCCATCCCCTAATACGCGCGCACGAAGATGAACGCATGATGAACGCGCCCCATTATCTCCTTCTACGTTGCTCGAAACTCGATCACCACCGTTGTATCTCGAGATCTCTTCATGCTCTACCTCTTTGTAGTTGATAGCTTCGTGAATCGATTTGTGGATTGGATGAAATCGGAGGGAAAACGAGATGGAATTTCGGCCATTCACTGTTGTAGGTGGCGGCTGCATATAGATTAGGGTTAGGTTTATTTTTTTTTCTTGTGATTTATGGGGGTATTTATAGGAAAAAATCGAACACTATTCATTCCGATTTTCCAAACTCCGATTTACGCGCCGAAATTGACGTTCCTAGAGTTTATCCCGCGTTCCGGACACAATGGAACAGGTTTCGAAAGCTAATTCGGTCATCTGTGCGAGATATGGCAATAAACGTTCAATTTAAATTAAACCGATTTAAACGATTTTCTAGGCGTTTTAATTTGTATCGGACAAACGGTAAATCCAATTGACACGAAATTTGAAACCTTACAATAATATCACATTACGGAACCGATAAAACTGGTTTCGTCGAAATCCGAGACATTTTGAAAAATGACTATTTTAACTCGCCAAATTAAAATTAAAAATAATTCGATGCGTTTCGAGCTGCCACGATCAAATGGTAACTCCGATTGACACGAAATTTGAATTCCGATAATAAATAACTATTACGGATCCAATAGAACTGGTTTCGTTCAATTCTGAGACCGTTCAAAAATTGACTATTTTCACTAGTCGATTTAATATTAAAATATTCAATTTTCACAAATTAACTTTTAATTCGATTTTAAAAGTTCTAAAATATCATTCTAACTTCAACATGACAAAATAAAATTTTACAAATCATTTTAAATCATATTTAACATATTAAATTATCGATTTAATTATCCAATTAAATCCAATTATTCAAAATAAAATTTATTCGACTTATAAATTCACTTATTAATATTTAAAATTAATTAAATAAAATTCTGGGTCGTTACAAAATATGCATCCAACTGCAAGTACAATGTAGTACTTCAAATTTCTATGACTCCAAGCGAACCTTGCGACGCCTCCAAGCAAGTAGCGAATTTTTCTGAGTCCGACTCCAAACAAATTACCACCCATCCGTCAACACCGATCCATTTTATTTTACACATGACTCGAGCATACGAACTCCGATCAACTTCAATTTTGAAATGTAGCCTTGTGGGGCCTTCCTTGTCGCTCCATACTAATCGCACTTGATTGGGTCGAAAATTGAAGTTCCGATCAATTGCTTATGTGAAGTGCCAATTTCATACTTAGCTCTTTTTTGAGTGTTGTTCATCCGAATCCATTCAACCATCGAAACAGATCTTCAACCCTGATAACCAATCGTTTTAGCAAATTCATGGTATCCCAGCCTAACCAAAAGACGAGATAAAAGTTGATGTTTAATACAAAACTTGTAACCAAGTTTTCACGGTGTGCGAATGTTTGATACGAAGCTTTTCATCTAAGACGTATAAAGTAGAAATATCATCATTGGAAACTTATTATAAGCGTTCATTGTCAAATCAAAATGAGTTAAAATAGACAAGTGGGAATTGGAAAAGTATGATTCACTGCCCTCATGTTCATCACATGACGGTAAATAAAGTTTGGTTATTCTGTTTACAACCCCAAAATATAACGATAGTATTTTGGCATATGTAATGCGCACACACCAAGAAAGCTATACACATCAAACAACCTGGAACTAAGATGTCCCTTGCTCGTCTCCATCTATTTTGATTATCTAATGAAAACATAGAGCATACATGAATTTAACCACGGATATCTCTTCTCTACTACTAATAAAGAAAATTCGTTGAATTAATTTACTCGGCGTCTTTTTGAAATTCCGAAAATACCCTTACTTTCCGTTTCCAATAATATAAACAGCCCATTTGGCGGGCCAATTCTAGCTACTAATAAAAAAAAATCGTTGAACTAATTTACTCGGTGTCCTTTTGAAATTTCAAAAATGCGCTTTCTTTACGTTTACATATTTGTGCTCAAACAAAATATCAATGTATACAATAACACAAACATGCCGTGTGTGAAGCACGGGTCCATACTAATACGTAGAAATGAGAATCTTACAATTAGCTTAGGCATGGAGCGCAAAGTAAAGTACTCACCAGTAAATTGTGTTTCATCATCTTTACCCTCTCCCCCAACAAACGCACGCACTCTACACAGAAGCACTACACCATCCATGATTCGAACCGTAGATGCTAAACTAAATTGAAACCTACCTACTCAAATTTGAGGATTTTACATAATTTATATGTGAACTAAATAAAGAATAAAAAGAAAAATCTAGATTTCGAAATTTCTAGATTTGAAAACTTGGGCTTGAGTATTAGTGTTTGAGCTTGGTCTGAAAATGAATGGTAATACATACATGCATGCTTGCATGCATATAGATACACATAAACTTAATACCATTTAGTTTAATTAGATATAAATTGCATTTCGAAATCACTACAATATTATATTTCAATTATACAATTTTATACTAGATGTCATTTTCACATTTTAGCTGTTTTAAATTCGAATACATTTTTCTCACTTTGAGCCCAAAACTAAATAATCTCCTAACCAATTTATTAGATAAATCTCCAAACTCAATTTTAATTAATTAAATCACTATTATTAATTTAAATTACTTATCACTTACAAATCGGGTTGTTACACATATGTGTAACATTGATCGCTATGATTTCACAAGCATATAGCACATGGCCTCCATAGTTCGTCCAATCTGATCTTTAAACATTTAGTTCACTAGTCGATAGTAATAGCTCTAGCATTCTTCAAACTGAATGACATAACTCGATATTAATACAGCCACAAACCAATGATGAAGCTCGTATGCTCTTGATCTGGGACGTGCATCGCTATTATATTGTAACCGAAGTACACATCCATAAAGAATAGCAGTTCATGTTTGATAGTTCCATTTACAAATTGTTTGATCCATGAAAAAGGAAAGTAGTCCTTCGGGGCATGCTTTATTCAAGTCGGAATAATCAACATATGTGTGCCATTTTCCGTTTTCCTTTTTGATCAATACAGAATTCGCTACCCATTCCGGGTATAGTGCATCATGGATGAAGCCATTTTCCTTTTGCTTGTCTGCTTCTTATTTCAATGTAGTGGACCATTCTGGTTCCATATTGCGCCTTTTTTGCTTCATAGGAGGGAACCTTGGGTCCACATTAAATGCATGGCATGATATCTCCCGTGAAATTCCATACATATTAGAATGCATCCAAGCAAACACGTGTGTATTTTTCCAAACAAACCCTACTACTCTTTCCTCATTTTCAGGCTATGCTTTGACCCAATCCTTAAAACCCTTGTCTAATCCTTATTATCGATTGGAATGTTAATCATCGGCTCTACAGGTGCTGCCCTCACATCCGCTAGCTCTTTTCATGGATCCATTAGCTTGTAGAACTTGCTGTAGGAACCGAGCGAGGGCTTAAGCGGTAGTTCTTATGCATCAGCGGTCTTCATGTAGAAAGTATTCCCTGCATCCTTTTCTTTCTCTCATCGCTTTGCCTCTCTGAGCTTTGCGATGTAACATTGTCGACCGGTATTCTAGTCTCCTTTTATTGCCTCTACTCCATTTTCGGTGGGGAACTTCCTTACCAAACATCACAACGTAATGGAAACTCTAAAACTTGCAAGGGCTAATCGGCCCAAGAAAACATTATAGGCCAAGAATCCAACGACCACAGGAGACATCTATAGACACACTATCTTACGGTCTCTTATAACTAATTCTACCGGTAGCTCTATGCAGCCAACGAGTTCTTTGGCCTCTTGTGTAAATCCATAGATATGAGATTTATGAATATGTATTTATTGGATGTCGAATTATATATTGGATGTCCAATTACTAATTCCACCTAGTCTTTGATCGGTCCACTCATATCGATCCAAACTCAAGCTGGCTCCAAATTAACCTATCTACAAAGTAGCACTTCAGATCGATTATGACGACTGCCCTACACATTCTACATCCAATTTATAAATCCAAATTTATATTTATTTCAGTCATACTTAAAGAATATGTGTAATATATAATTTTTGCAGTATTTACGAATCATAACATCCACACGGAGACCTCAGTAAAGATTTCGTTGTTTTCAAACTATGTTTATGGTCCAAGAAATTGTATAGTCAACGAAGGATGAAACATCTTGCATTGAGATAAAAAAAATGTCATGATATATCCAATATTTTCCGTCAATGGATTTAAATTCAACACCAAAGTATATGATGCTAAAAAATTAACTAACAACAGCAGTGTATTTGTTAAAGGTGGTGATGATTCACATGATCATATAAATGATTTTTACAACGTGTTAACCCAGATTTTGGAATCACTACACCAAACAGGTCCATTTGTAACACTTTTTTCGTTTCAATTTGTAACGGTTATACCATTATTAATTTCTAACAGATATATCCGTTAAAGCGTTTACAACGGTTATTTCCGTTATCAAATTTGGTAATTTCGAAAATATTCAAAAGTACGCTGGACAGAATTGTCATTTTATCTTTTATTGTTCCTTGCTCATTTTCTCACACTTCTTACTCTCTTTTCTGCATTCGCTAAATCAAAATTTCACTCTAGAATTTCCGTCCCCTCTGTTATCGGCACCTCCGCCTCTAGCGCACCCTCTACAGGGTCGGCTTTTGCCCAAGGCAACAAAAGAAGCTGCTTTAATACGCAAATTCCTCGGGCATAAACAAGTCTCTTTCTCTACATAAAAAATATCGTTTAGATCAAACTTTGAGGCTCGAAGGGCAGCTGCATTGGTCGATGCGGAAGACAAATCAAAAAACAACAATGCGGCACAAGCAACATGAAGCAAGAAGGCTATTTCATGTTTGGATTTTAGTTTTTAAAATCTGGTAATTTCAGTCAGTAATAATTTTGATTTCAATTTTTCAATTTCTTGGTTGCTGAATTTGAGTGAAGGGAATTAGCAGTAAATAAGATAAATTTGCATGGTTAAATTAATAAGAAATCAAAATAAATTTTCCTTTTAAGAATTATATAGCCGAATGGTTGGTTCCTTGAATCTTGTACAGTTGTACTAGTATCCAACACACATGATTTAAGTGTTAATACACGGATATTAGATCGTTAGAAGAAAAAATGTCGTAGGATAGTAGTAAATAAAATAAATTTGCGTGGTTTGTACTTAATGTTCATCTTTTGCACCAATGCTATAAAGTTATAAAGTGATGACGAACAGTATCGGACGGCTTTGGTTGTTTGTCATGGAATCAAGCATAAGATGCATAGGAAGAGGAAGGATTATCGTGAAAATTTCCTCACCGCAAAGTTGTAATTATTAAAAATGCATAAATCACTATTCTGAAATGAAATGGCATATTGAAAGCATACAAATATTGTTTTGGAGTAAGAAGAAAGAATCCTACCCTTGTTTGCATTTCTACATCGAACACAAGAAGCATAGAAAGGTGAGGAGAATATAAAATTCTATATTAAAAAAGCATGGATGTAAGAAATGAAAGATTTCGTACTAGGATATTTTATATTGACTACATGAAAATAAGAGATAAGTTACATAACTATACTATGAATACAGAATAGAAAGTTTGAAGTAATTGTAATGAGAAAATACAGGTCTCTATTCTCCTTTATTCTTTAAAATTCTTTCAAGTGTTTCTTAACTGATTTTCATCGAGAAGGACTATATTTGCGGAGTCTTTCATTTGGTTTCTCAAATATAACTCAGCGAATCCTTTTTCTATGGTTACCAGCAGCATGTCCATTACCCAAAAAGCAACAAAGTTAATTCACGAACTGCAAGCTTTGGTTTTGTTGTTGGAGTTTACACTGAATCTAATTTGAACTCAAGTTGCATTAAGTGAATTTATAGCTAGAATGTTGGAGTTTATAATGGCTGAAAGTAAAACGAAAATTTGAGCTAATAGTAAATAAAAAATAAATAAATAACAGGCATGAATAAGCTATGTAAAAATGTTCCATTTCATGCGGTTCGCGTCAGAGTTAAACTTGAAATTCCTATTTCTAAAATTGTAAAATCAATCAATTACCTCTTCTCTACATATTTCTACAATATTCTCATTCCATTTTCATTCAAAAAGTTGATTCTCTCTACTGATACATTAATATTTGCAGGAGTAAAAAGGAGAAAAACTTTGATACATGATGCTCCATCAAAGTGTAGATGCAGCATATCTAAAATTTACTAAAAAATTGAAAGGCAAAATACATAAACTCTGAGGTGTAATATAATGCCTGTCTGCTTTTAACACTGTTTTATGCCGTTTTGAATTTATTTCTCTCTACTGATGTTCAAACACTTGATCGCAGTTGGAAGTTGTAAAATCATTCTAAGCAAAAGTTAAACAACTAGCACAACTAACTACAGACTTTAACGTATTAACATTAATCATGCCAAAGAAAGAAAATACAACCCTTCATCACTATGGACGCAACACTACTTTCTCCACCTTAATACCCCTCCCTTCGTAACACCCATCTTTCTCACCCTTGAATTTGTTCATTACCAGATGCCTATTGTTATGCATCCAAACCCTAAGCACCTGTCTACCAATCTCGAGCCCTTTACCAAATTCATCTATTTCTCCTTCATCCTTCTTCTGCACTCTCCACCCTACTCTCTTCGCGAAAGCCCTCATCTTCTCCTTCTGCTCCTTGCTGAACTTCGTCGTGAACCTCTTCCTTCTCCCTCCTTTTCCAATGGCATTCGTTTCGATATCGACTCTTTCCTCGCTTGAAGACTAGAATTTAATACCATTGGAAGTGGACTTAACTTCTCTACGATGGAAACTGCGATGGCAGCCGCGGCCATGCACTTCAAGGAGTTGGAGAACTCTAATGGCATGAACTCGCTGCAACCGCCTATTACGTGACCATCGACGCTAGCAGCATGGTTGCGGAGGCACTCTATGTACGTTGTGTTAGGAGAAATGGGTGCGGAAATCGGGTTATCGGATGCTTATCCGAATGCGATGGAACCGTTTAGGTGTGGGGGTGAGAAATGGAGTTTCGATGGGAGGAGGGAAGATGTGGGAGGTAGGATTGGTCTGGAGAAGGCGAACAAGGATGAATTTACGATTACTTGAGTTGGTGTTTATTGTGATCCGTTGTATTCTTTGATTTCTGCACTGTTTTTTTGCATTCTGAGTGGTGGATCCATTGTGGTGTTGCTACTCTGGTCTCTGTTGTGGTTTGAATGAATGAATGTATTATTGGCTCATATCTGTTGTTTTACTTTTGCAACAAACTAATGGATTTTGGTGGAGTTTCAGAGACTTTTTAGTTTAGAACAGTGTACTCTCTGTATTATTATTTGACTGGAAGATATTTATTTTGACTGCGAAAAGAGGTAATACAGCTAAAAACCATGTGATGGGTCATCCAGTTATGGATCTAATGTCTAATGCAGCATGACGTTATTTAGCAACTTTACACGCAAGAGATTTAACGGATTCATTATATCTGTGATTTGGTAGATAAAGGTTTTTTATTCCATCCCCATTCCATTATAGATAAATCCATAGAAGATCATCTATGGCTGCGATAGAGAGTGAACAGTATTAGAATATGCTAATACGTACCCATAAGCAAATGTTGAGTTTGTGTAATTAAATATGTGATTTTTATATTTTTGTATTTAAGTGCTTAATAAAGGCATTTGCAATTATATTAATTCATTGTTTGTTGTGTTGTATTTAATGTAATAGATTAAGCCATGTTTTTAAGCACTCCAAAAATTACCGCACAACGGTGGAAAAACTAGTTGTTCGGTAGCATAATTTCAAAAAAAAAAAATTTATTACGGTTATTTATTAATTTTGGTTAAATACAAACTGATAATATATTGGAATTATATATTCCTTTAGAATTTTTTATTTGAATTTGAAAATTAATATTGAAATTCGAAATTGAAACTTTGAATTTCAAATTGCAAAATCTGAAAACCCAGTTACAAAATTGACACTTGAGTTTGAAATTTGAAATTTACAAATATTTGAATTTTTAAATGATAAAATTTGAATTTTTTAAATGATTAATTTTGAATTGGAAAATTCGAACATGCTTGTTAAATCATGTAATTATTATTGTATTACCTCTTTGTATTGTAATGGAGGCAGAAGAGTTTTAAACATGCATGTTACTTCCCATTGACAAGAAGCCTTCTTCAGTCATTGACCAATTTTGTGACTAAAATATTGTTACTTTACTTTTGTTACTTCCTGTGTAACGAGGCAATGATTTACATGGTCATTCAGTAAGATGCATTCAGGCTCGTGATATTTTCTTTGTATTTGCCAAGTCTATTATATTAGGTTGTAAGGAACAAACGATATAATAACAAAGCCTACACGAACATCCATCATGTGCACATATTTTGCATAGACAAACTATAAAAACAAAGCCGAAAAACAACTTTTAATTTTACATGAGGAACTATTAATCTATATCACAAATTTGCAACGATGTTTGAGTTTGAATAACTCATTGCACACCTTTTTTGCAGTCTTGAGTGGTGTAGCTTGCAATTTCTAAAGCTTATTTCTTGTGTATTAGATGACATCGTATATGTTTTTATGCCTCAACACAAAATATGAATCATCTTCTTTGATTTTGAATTATGATTTTTTGAGTTTTGACAAGATTTATTCTCTTTGATTGAATTTTCTTTCACCTGCTGCTAAATTATTTTCAATGTTGAAATGGCTAATTTTAGTTGAGGGATGTTGCATCATTCTAATCCAGACTGAAATGGAAGAATGATGACCGACGCTGTTAGTCCTTGAGGAGATGGTTTTGATGACAAAAACCTTAGAATAAGATAGAAAATAAATATTAACATTATAGTTTATATATATATATATATATATATATATATGCGAGATTCAACCATGCAGGTACCAAGAATAAAACTGTACAGTATAGAGATTCAAGATATCAAGATTGAAGATTCATGAGCATCAAGATTATCAAGAGTTCAAGATTTCAATAATAAGTAATTTATTTAGGAATTTTGTTAAAACTCCTAGAAAAGCACTGGCATCTTAAAATCCAATTTATTTGTGGAATGGAATCCACTTCGAGCCTGTTAAAGGGATGGAACCCTAAGTATGACGGAACCTACGAAAAATCTAGTGGAACATTGTTTTGTATCCGCTAACTTTTATTCAAATGTTTTCACAAAATTATATCTTATTTTCAAAATGATTTCAAAACTTTCCTTTTAAAAGAATCAAAAATATCTATCCTGGTTTTAAAATACTTTTAGCCTCAAAATAATCTTTATCTTCAAAATTAAATTATCTTTAGTTTTTAAACTATCTTTTATAATATAAACTTTTAATATTTATACTTAGATTTAAATATAAATTATAGTAAAATCTTATATATATATATATATATATATATATATATATATACCAAAATATTATTCTCTATACTTATTTATGTATTTTAACTATATTTAAGTATATTTATAAAGTTTAAATAATAGTTTTAATACAAGATGAAAGCTATTTTCAAAGAAAAACAAATCACCAAAAATACCTTAGCCTTGTCGACAACCCCTAGGACCCCATATCGACAAGGTGGCAGTTTGTTTCAAAAAATTGAATTTCAAAAGAAGTGTCTATTCATCATATCCTTTCAAGAATGGACATTGTTGTTGTTCTACTATAAATATGGGCAATTTTAAACGAATTTATATACAATTTTTCTCTGATTTCACTCATCTTCTTCTTCCACATTTCTTTATATATATATTTATATATATTTATCATTACTCTGACTAAATCACCATTGAATCTAACTAGATCATCTCTGGTTTGATTCTCTATCACTATCTCAACAAGATCTCAGTGCTATTCAGAGTTATAGGCTTCATTGTAATAAATTGAGTGAGAAAAGGTGTGATTGTAGCCTGTGAAATCAATCAAGAGAGAAAAGGTGTGATTGTAGCCTGTGAAATCAATTGGGTGAACTTGTTGCCCGTGAAATCAAGTATCTCTACCTAAAAGATTGTGAATCTGGAGTGATGCACCTTATGGCCTTGAAATCGAGGATTGTAATTGTAACAATTGCTTTCGAAAGAAAATCCGTATTTGTGTGCGGGACTGAATGTGGGGTAACTTCGAACCAGTATGAAATCCAGTGTGTTCTTTCCTTTATTTCTTTTACTTTATTTTTGCATCTGTGTCTGATTCTGCGATCATATCTGTGTCTGAATATTGCATACATTTGTGTTCAAATTAACTAAACTCAAAAAGGTATAGTAATTCCTTCAAATACTATTCACCCCTCCCTCTAGCGTTAATTCTAGCATTATGATCCGTAATTCGCATTTCTCATATTTGGTATCAAAACAAGGTTTTCAAAGTTTCATTATTTGATTTTTGAAAAAGCTTTTAAAATGGCTACGTCTGTTAAGGCTAGTTTAGAAATATTCAGATCATCATTGTCTCTTGAGTCTGCATATAATAAATATTCAAATTCAAGTTGTCTACCAAAATTGTATGATGTGCAGGAAACATGCTTTATAGGTGTTGAGGAATCAATTCACATTGGACAAACTGTGCAGATCAAAAAGAATAAATGGATACTCGATAGTGGATGTTCTAGACACATGACTGGTAATCCGGATATGCTGAATGATATAATATATAAAGACGGAGGACTGGTTAACTTTGGAGACAACTCAAAAGGATATGTTATTGGCATCGGCCTCTGGAACTTCTATTATTACTAATGTTTTGCTAGTTAAGAATCTGAAACATAATCTGCTAAGTATTAGTCAACTTTGTGATAAAGGATATAAAATTAAATTTGAAAAAGATAAGTGTCATGTTGAAGATAATAATTCAACCATAATATTTGAGGGGATTAGGAAAAAGAATTTTTATATTTTTAGTATGAAAATTTCAAATGGTAACTTGTATCTTGTGGCAAATACAAGTGACCCTTGGATTTGGCATAAGAGAATTGGGCATTTGAATTTCAAACTCTTATCTAGACTGTCAAAACATGATCTAGTAAGTGGTCTCCCTAAAATGAACTTTAAAGTAGATAGTTTATGTGAAGCATGTCAATTAGGAAAACTTAGAAAAAGTTCCTTTAAATTAAAAGATATGATTTCAACCTCAAAACATCTTGAATTACTTCATCTAGCTTTATTTGGTCCATCTCAAATTCTGTCAATAAATCATAGTAAATATGTTTTTGTAATTGTAGATGATTATTCTAGATTTACATGGACAATATTTTTGAAACATAAAAGTGATACTTTTGAATGTTTTAAGAACTTTACAAAAAAGATTCAAAATAAACTTTCTCTAAAAATTATAACCATCCGTAGTGATCACGGTGGTGAATTTGAAAATGAAAAGTTTGAGGAATTCTGCAATAAAAAGGGAATAACTCATAAATTTTCATTTTCAAGAACTCCACAACAAAACGGAGTAGTAGAGCATAAAAATAGGACGATTCAAGAGTGTGCGAGAACTATGCTTTCAGATAGTAAATTACCAAAGTATTTTTGGACAGAAGCAGTTGCTACCGCCTGTTATATTTTAAGTAGAATTTTAATTAGATCTTTAACTGATAAGACATCTTATGAATTTCTTCACTAAAAGAAACTTAAGGTATCTTATTTTAGAATTTTTGGAAGTAAATGTTTTATTTTAATACGAATGATTATTTAGACAAATTTGATCCTAAATCCGACAAAGGACCTTTATCGGATATTCTAACAGAAGTAAAAGATACAGAGTGTTTAATTTAAGAACTAACACAATCGAAGAAACAAGGCATGTTTCATTCGATGAAAGTTTCAAAAATTTTGAAGATACAAATGATGAAGAGGATTTAATCACTCAAAATCAAGAGTCAACCGAAACTAATAATGAATTCAATCATCCTAATAAAAAATATTAAACTTTCAAAAGATCATCTTACATAAGATATACTTGGAGATATGCAATCTGTTGTTACAACTAGAAATCAACTAAGTAAAATGAGCAATGTAGCCTTTATATCAACTATTGAACCCAAAAATCCAAAAGAAGCATCAACTGATGATTCATGGATTTTGGCTATGCAAGAAGAACTAAATCAGTTCACTAGAAATGGTGTTTGGGAACTTGTTCCTAGACCTGAAAATAAAACTATAATTGGAACTAAACGGGTTTATAAAAATAAAATGAATGAACAAGGAGAGGTTGTTAGAAATAAAGCACGGTTAGTCGCTCAAGGTTATTGTCAAGAAGAAGGAATAGATTTTGATGAAACTTTTGCTCCCGTAACAAGATTAGAAGCCATTAGGATTCTACTTGCTTTCGCAAATCATAATAATTTCAAATTATATCAAATGGATGTTAAAAGTTCCTTTTTAAATGGATTTGTAAAAGAGGAGGTATATGTTGAACAACCACCACTTTTTGAAAATGAAAAATTACCAAATCATGTTTACAAACTTAAGAAAGCTCTATATGGTCTAAAACAAGCTCCTAGAGCCTGGTATGATAGACTAAATCTTACTTATTACAATCAAACTTTGAAATTGGTAAAGTAGATAATACTCTTTTTATCAAAAGAAATAAAAATGATATTCAACTAGTACATGTTTACGTAGATGATATCATTTTTGGATCAACTAATTTTGAAATGAATAAAGAATTTTCTGAAATAATGACAAAAGAGTTTGAGATGAGTCATATGGGTGAATTAAACTTCTTTCTAGGATTACAAATAAAACAATTAGATAATGGTATCTTTATTAGTCAAGGAAAATATGCTAAAGACCTAGTTAGTAAATTTGGTTTGACTACTGCAAGTGGAAAACCCACTCCCATGGCAACCAATGAATACCTAAGCAACGAAGATCTCTCGAAAGACGGAGAATCAAAAATTATATAGAGGAATGATTGGGTCACTACTCCATATCACTGCTTGTTGACCTAATATCATGCACAGTGTTTGTCTTTGTGCAAGATATCAATCCCAACCTAAAGAGACCCACTTAAAAGCTGTAAAACATATCATAAGATATGTTAAACACACCTTTGATTATGGCTTATTTTATCCTAAAAATGATTCTTTTGAATTAATATCTTACTGTGATGCTGATTATGCTGGTTGTAAAGTAGACTGAAAAAGTACAAGTGGAACTTGTCACTTTTTGGGGCATTCTCTGATTTCCTGGTTTAGTAAAAAGCAAAACACAGTTTCTTTATCAACAACTGAAGCAGGGTATATTTCGGCTGCTTTGGCGTGTTCTCAAGTAATATATATGCAACAAACCTTAAAAGTTTTTGGTTTAAATATCTCAAAATCACCAATTTATTATTATAATACTAGTGCAATAATTTATCCAAAAATACTACTCATCATGCTCGAACTAAACATATTGATGTTAGACACCATTTTCTTAGAGATAATATAAGTAAGGAAGTAATTACTCTTGATTATATCAATTCCGAGAACCAAATTGCTGATATCTTAACAAAATCCCTAAATGAATCTATATTTACTAAATTAAGAAGAGAATTAGGTATTTGTTCAATAACCGAAATATAGAATATAAATAACAAAGTATAATTAAAAATATTAAATTAAAAATCAAATAACAAAAATATCAAGTACCATGTCGACAACCCCCTTCTACCCCTGTCGACATATAACGATTTTTTTTATTTTTGAAATTTTCCCACCAAAATTCAAATAAATGGTTATATATTCTTCTTATTTCGAAATTTTGATCATTCTTTCTTTTCTCTCTCTGTTCTAACTTTTGAAAATAATAAAACAATGGCCTTCTCTTCCAAATCAAACAAAAATTCAACCTTTTCGTTCCCTTCTCCTTCTACTGGACCATTTCAACAAACTATGCTCGCAGAATAATGAAAATGGAGAATTCTTTGAAAAATGCACTGCAACTGATGACTGAAATTCAAGTAGTGCAATTTAGAATGGCCAAAGAACAAGAACGGCAAGGAAAAATCCTTAGAAATTTGCAAAAGTTTCTAATGGACAATCACGCTAATCTGATCTTGATTGATGAAGAATCTTCAGGAGATCAAGTCCAAGAGGACAACGAAGAAGAAGAAGAAGCCTTTATGGAAGAAGAGCATGCTGAAGATGACGACAAAGTCGTTTGCATTGGCGAAGTGTGCTTTGACAAGGATGGAAATCTAGTCGAACAACGTGGAAATATCTGTTTCCACTACCCAAATTGTTCGGTTCATAGATCTCCCATTTTCAAGGACACACATTAGTTTCCTTTCTCTTTTTCTTATTGTTATATGTTCTTTCTTTCGTCTTCTATGCAAATGTAAATATAACAACAAATTATTAATAAATAATTTGTGTTCTTATATTTGAATTATCACTATTATAAGTATTATGATATACAGATTCTTAGTTAGGATAGTTAGTTATTAAGGACTAAGTTTTAGTTTTAATTAAGTGATGATTATTTATGATAACACTATCATTATAATCACATTTCATATAGTATTAGAATAAGGGGGAGTTATATAGCTTGGAGTTAGTTTTTTTGTTGATAACAAAGGGGGAGAAGTATAAAACAGGATAGTTAGGCATAGATTAAGGTGGAGTTATTAGTTTAAGGGTGAGTTGTTAGGATAGAATTAATATTTTATAAACAAAGGTTGTCATCATCAAAAAGGGGGAGATTGTTAGTCCTTAAGGAGATGGTTTTGATGACAACAACCTTAGAATAATATTTTAAAATAAATACTAACATTATAGTTTATATATATATGCAGAATTCAACCATGCAGGTACCAAGTATAAAGATTGTACAGTATAGAGATTCAAGATATCAAGATTGAAGACTCATGAGTATCAAGATTATCAAGAGTTCAAGATTTCAATAATAAGTAATTTATTTAGCAATTTTGTTAAAACTCCTAGAAAAGCACTGGCATCTTAAAATACAATTTGTTCGTGGAATGGAATCCACTTCGAGCCTGTTAAAGGGATGGAACCCTAAGTAGGATGGAACCTACGAAAAATCTAGTGGAACATTATTTTGTATCCGCTAACTTTTATTCAAATGTTTTTACAAAATTATATCTTGTTTTCAAAATGATTTCAAAACCTTCCTTTTAAAAGAATCAAAAATGTCTATCCTGGTTTTAAAATACTTTTAGCCTCAAAATAATCTTTATATTCAAAATCAAATTATACTTAGTTTTTAAACTATATTTTATAATATATTTAACTTTTAATATTTACACTTAGATTTAAATATAAAATTATAGTAAAATCTTATATATACCAAAATATTATTCTCTATGCTTATTTATGTATTTTGACTATAGTTAAGTATATTTAAAAAGTTTAAATAATAGTTTTAGTATAAGATGAAAGCTATTTTCAAAGCAAAACAAATCACCAAAAATACCTTATGCTTGTCGACAACCCCTAGGACCTCATGTCGACAAGGTGGCTGTTTGTTTCAAAAATTTGAATTTCAAAAGAAGTGTCTATTCATCATATCCTTTCACGAATGGACATGGCTGTTGTTCTACTATAAATATGGGCAGTTTTAAACGAATTTATATACAATTTTTCTCTGATTTCTCTCCTCTTCTTCTTCCACATTTCTTTATATATATTTTTATCATTACTCTGTCGAAATCACCATTGAATCTAACTAGATCATCTCTGGTTTGATTCTCTATCACTACCTCAACAAGATCTCGGTGCTATTCAGATTTATAATCTTCTTTGTAATAAATAGAGTGAGAAAATGTGTGATTGTAGCCTGCGAAATCAATCAAGCGAGAAAATGTGTGATTGTAGCGTGTGAAATCAATCAAGCGATAAAATGTGTGATTGCAGCATGTGAAATCAATTGGGTGAACTTGTTGCCCGTGAAATCAAGTATCTCTACCTGGAGGATTGTAAATCTGGAGTGGTGTGCCTCATGGCCTTGAAATCGAGGGTTGTAATTGTAACAATTGCTTTTGAAAGGAAATCCGTACTTGTGTGCAGGACTGGATGTAGAGTAACTCCGAAACAGTATAAAATCCGGTGTATTCTTTCCTTTATTGATTTTACTTTATTTTTGCATCCGTGTTTGATCCTATGATCATAACTGTGTCTGAATGTTGCATACAATTGTGTTCAAATTAATATAAACTAAAAAAGTGTAACGACCCGCCCTTCTGAACGCCCCCAATCGGTAATTAAACCAACTTGAAACGTTCAAAATGACGGATTGTTATTCAGTTTATAGAGTTTAAACAGAATCAGCCACAGAATCACAGAATAATCATAATATTTCACATAAAAGAGTTTTTCTTACATATATCAGAGTTTGTACAATACATTAAATTTTATACAGCGGAATATTTCTTTATGTACAAAAATCTCCAAAAAAAAGCTAAAGTGAGCGTTTCCCCCTCTCTCTAACTTCGCTGCCTGAAAATCTTCAAGCTGCAAAATACTCGGTCTGATCCGAGTATTACATTGAAAAGAAAATAATACACGGGTCAGTCTAATTCAAACTCAGTTATTAGTGCATAGAGGCAATAATAATCAATTAACAATTAGACGACAGTCAAATATAAATTCACCTATCCGACCCTTTTAACAAAGAAATCGGTAACGGTAAGTATAACACTTAACAGTGTTAAACAATAAATCAGTAGATTCAGATTATCAATGAAGATAGATGAAAGGATTATCAATGAAAATAATTTTAGAAAAAACATCAGAATTGCCTGAAAGGCAATTAACTACAAAATCATCAAAATGCGATTCAAATATATTGAATTGGCAACATAAAATAAATTTCCATCAATAGAAAACATCATTTAAAACATTAGATCTAGTAGGGCTGCAGTACACACACACGTGCACGGCCTCGCCACATTTTAAAATGTTAGCTCCATGTGGCTGCAGTTCACGCTTGCGTGCACTGCCTCGCCACTACCGTAATGAAACATGCAAAAGATCATAAATCAAAACAAAATAGTATATCGGTAAAATCAATACCGTGTGGCTGCAGTTCACGCTTGCGTGCACTGCCTTGCCACTATAGTAATGAGGTATCCAAAAGATCAACGAACCGAAATTAATGAAGATTCAATATCGATGCAACGCAAACCGACAAGGCAACTGCATAAACGAATCCCAAGGCTCTGCAACAATAAACTACAGCCACCACAAATGTTCAAGGGTAGAACTGCAACAATAACGCAGCCACCACCTGAATACACGGGCACAGCAACTACAAACTGCAACAACGAACTCAAAACAACACAAAAGTTCCCAAATTCAATAGGGCAGCCGGTATTAGTGCACGAGGGCAAAGCTGCAACCAAGATCTGCAGCCGCCACGAGTACACGAAGCACGAAGGCTCGAATGACCCAGTGCGCAAAGGCAGGGGTACAAACTACATGAAAACAGCTGAAAGAAGGTGAGAACACCAAAAATATGGCACCACAACACACAAAACAAGATCAAAGTACAGTTAACATAAAACAGGTCAGAGTGACAACTCAGCATGTACAAGGCAACAAAGGATGCAAATAAGGCAGTAGCATGGTTAACAAAGGCAACTGGGTTGAAATGCAACCTTAAAGAGAAATCACAAATATTGGCACACAACAGAACTGGCGAACAAAAAAGAGCAAGGGTAACCACTAACACACATAAGTATATGTGTATATATGGCATATACCAGTGGATCAATTCAGTACTAGAATCAGCAAAGGCAAAGTAAACAATGTCTACCATACATATGAATCAATTTCATATGTACAACAAACACCCAAAACAATGCCCAATCCTAAATTAAATCAAATGCACTGTATCACGAGCACAAGATACAGTAGACTACAAATAATACAAGTGATGTGCAAAAGTATTCCAGATTCGAACAACACAAGTGCACAGGCAGTTTTACCCAAAACAAGTGTCATGAACCAACAGAAGCAATCGAAGTGCAACCGTGGAACAACAAAGCACAGAGGCTGCAAGTACAAATACAATAGGGCAACATAGGCAGTGCAATTTCAAGTGAAGCTATGCAAATGAAAAATGCCCAAGTCATGGAACAGTAAGCAATACAAAATTGTCCAGTAGACTGAGGATCGTGCCAGGACGACAACAATCTCATATATACATACATAAATGCATATATATATGAAGTGCAGTCACAATTGCAAACTGAGTTGCACACAAGTGATACTAGACACAATGCAGAAAATCAAGGCACTGCATGTAAAACAGGTAAATGAAGATGAAATGAAGCCAAAATTGAAGCAATGTCAAATTAAAACAAAATCAAATGGCCGAAGCCCAATTTTTATGCGAACGAGAAAACAAACCTATTCGATATATGAATAAATCAAAAATCATCAACATCGAACAAAAATCAAAACGACCGAAGTCGAAATCAACCAGTGGCAACCATCAAAAATCCATTTTTTTTTTAAAAAACAACAGAAGTATAATCGGAGCTCAAGCCGACATACATGGAAAAAATATACTACTGTAACGAACAAAGTCAAATCCAAATAAATAGGAAAGTTTCTGCCGTGACGATCAAGGAATGATCGAACTATTTAAAAATCAAAACCGTAAGAATCAAGTCAAAAATATACATATGTGACTATGTCGCAAATATCACAACCATCGGTATATTATCAGGCAGCCGAGAAAGGGAAGTGACGAAGTCAATTTAAATGAATACGAACAATTTCAAGGGTTTCGAAATCCATATATATGTGTATATATATATATATATATCCAAAATCAAACGAAATCAATCATCAAGACAAAGTCGAATACCGAGATAAATTTAATCAGTTACTCAAGCAACAAAATTCCAATTTTGAACAAGCTAGGAAACACTAGAAGCTCGAATTAGATGTGAGTAAAGAATATTACTCACCTTCGCTTGAAGCAGTCGCGAGCAAGAAGAAGAAAGCGTCGATCGACTGAGCTACGAAGGTCGACCGCCTTCAATTCTATAAAGCCCTAATTTTGGAAAGGAGAAATCGAGCAAGCCCTAATTTTTTTGGGGACGAAGGAAAGAAGATAACGAGGCCGCCATTAATTCCTTCGTTCGTTTTTTTCTTCTTCTGATTTTTCGAAGAAGACTACGGCCTTGCTTTGAAACAAAATGTGCGTGATTTTGGGCATAGGTTTAGGCATAATTTTAGGCGTGAATTTAGACGAACTGTAATGCAGCCACGTTTTTATTAAATGCAAAGTAAAGAGGAAGGACAATGACATCGATGCCCGTGTAGAACAGGAAAGATATTTTTCTTGGTTAAAGTTTTAATATTATTTTTATTTTAAATTCAATTTGTTTCTCGACACAATTTCAACGCGTTTAAACGTCATATGCTCACATATCAACTCTGAACGCCACGAAAATTGAAATCTGATAATAATTCAACATTACGGACCCAATGGAACTAATTTCGTCAAATTCCGAGACCGTGCCTCGGAAGGATATTTTTAAATTCAATTTAAACGATAAAATTTCAAAACTGGACGAATTACTTTCAAATTCAATTCTGAAGCTTCTTTTATCTTCAGTATTATCAATGTGAATTTTCTAAGCTTTTAAATTTTTTTTAATCAGCTTAAAATTGAAGATTCAAAATTTTATTCAATTTTCAATAGATTAAATTCTAAAATTTAATCGCCAAATTCATAGGTATATTGGGAATTCAAACTAAACCATCATTCAAATATTTAAAATTAATTAAATATTTTCAATTTAAATTGTTTAAATTTAGGGTCGTTACAAAAAGGTTTAGTAATTCCATAAAACACTATTCACCCCCCTCTAGTGTTAATTCTAGCATTAAGATCCGTAATCCGCATTTCTCACAAACGCAGCCCCAAATTTACTTATGATGACGATTGTGTTATTTCTTCTTATAAAAAAAGTATACATGTATGCCATTATACAAAGACATAACAAAATTGTTTGTATATTATAATATATATTTTCCACTATTGTTTGTAGCAATTTCTATGTGTCACCTTGATGGTATAAAAAAGTGAATTTAATACTTACATAAAAAAGCTAAATGATTTATTCCTTTTATGTAAAAGGATAACATTTTTATGAACTCTATTTGATTGATAAATGCTTTTCCATTTTATGTTAAAGGAACAACACTTTTATTATCTGTATAATTAAGACGATTTCATTATATTACATATACATATTATTTTTTCCTGAATGGCATTTTATATTTTAGGAAAAATCTAAAGTGTCGTAGGCAATGAATTTTGGCAACAATAAATCCATAGAAAAGGATAAATGTTTCTATCTTTTTAACGAAAGGGTGACCTTTTTTTAATCTTTTTTGCAAAAATATATTTACTTTTGACCGGTTATAAATCTAGCAATTAGACAAAGGATAAAAGCTTTTATCTTTTGATATAAAAATATATCGTTTATGAAAAATTTGTATTATTTTCTTGTTTTTTTACACAATAAATAATCTATAGTCCTTGATTCATTGGCTACTTGATATCTCTAGAATTCGCAAACTTTATTTTGGAAATTTGCAAAGAAGGCTTTTATTCATATATTACATTTTCGAAAGACACTGAGAGTGGGCACAGTGAAAACATGCCTAGACTTGCTATTGTTATTGATTATTGCAGGTTGCCAAAGGATGGATCACTTGGTGGTGTGGTGTTAAGTTCTCAGTTTACCACTACAAATATTAAGCCATTATTTTTTCCTAAACTATACTGTATTGTCTTTATCTAATTGTGTACACTACTGTGCATCTCATTTTAATGCCTAAGGTATACGCGATTCTGGTGTCTTTTATGGATATCATGTTAATGGAGCCATGGTTGGAAGGAAGGACACTGTTTTTATGAAAACACATTCTTCTTGATCCGTATGCGAAGTTAGTTTCCGTTCGTAAGTTATTTGGAGATATTAAAAATAAAATGTCAAAATTTCCTGGAACTTATGAGTTCAGTAGTTTGCCTTTTGACTGAGGATGTAATTACAAACTTTCGAATATATCTAAGGTTAGATGTAATATGATGTATAAGGTTGAACCATATGTTCTCTCTTGATTTATTCTCATTTCTATATGTGATAAACATGCGGAAGGATCTTGTCACCTATGAAATGAGTGTCCGTGCATTCACAGCTGATGAATCTAGTGGGTTAGATTCCAAGCATCCGTGGAAGCTATAATGGTGTCATTAGCAAGGTCAGGATAACTTTTTTTCTTTTCGGGATAAGTCATTGATAAACTGTGACTAGTGTAAATATGTAGTCACGAGTACTATATCCTGTCCATTATGCTTTTTACTCATCCTGTTACTCATTCTTAAAATACATAAAACCAATGGTAAAAGCACATATGGACAACCTAGTACTTATATTGAATTCCAAATGGCCTTTGAACTGATATTTTTTCTTGTTATTTTAATTCTTTTTTCTTCTTAATTTTTAATTTTGAACATGATTTTTCTATGAATGTTTTACTTCTCGAAACCCATGATACTAAGTTCAGTTTCAACCCCAATATGTTTTTTACCCTTAATATTCTACTGAGAAACATTATCCACAGACATACGGGAAAAAAAAGGTTTTAAACAATATAACAATACATACACACACATCTATAATGACACTTAGTAACATATCAAGTGTATATCAAAGCATTCTAAGTATACTTAGTCGCATGTCCCTAGTATTGATTTTTTCTATCTAGATCCCTCATTGTGAAGACCCAAAATTTTTGAGAATAAAAATTACTTTAAAAAAAACCAGGAAATGGAAAATTAATGCCAAGAATGAATGAATTAAATAAATGAGAAAATGATAGTTAGAGAAAAATAAAAATGGGGAGAACAATAGCTGAGTAAAGAGGAGCATCGTATTTACATTATTTTATGTGTAAATATGTATATGTATTATATAAATAACCAAAGAATAAAAATAGCTTGAAAATGAATATCAGAAGTGAGTGAAATAATTATGCAAGGAATAATTATTTTTATACAGTGATGAGAAGAAAATGATTAAGTATAAAATGAATTCTAAAATTCACATGACTTGTATATATGTGAATATTGAGAAGCACGGGATAATAAAATAAAATAAAATCCTCTTGGTAATTAAAATGCCTGGAAACCAGTTTAATATTAGCTGTGCATAAGTACAATTTTGAAATAAATCAAGAGTAAATAAATAGGCTGAAATAATAGCTAGGAATAAGAAATAACTCAGGTATAATGAAATTTATAGTGAAAATGAGCTACATGAAAATAACATGCAAGTAAATCATGCAAATTGCATGCACACAGGAAAAGCAGTAGGATAACTGCTTTTACCAGAAATAGAAACCAAGAGAAAATGGCACATTTAGCCATGACAACACACACATAATTTTCCGAGTAATGCAAGGTTAAAATGGGTTTTTCCTTTAGTAAAACCCTAGTAAAATGATTTAAATCAAAAGGGAAAGCAGAGGTTTTCTCTGAGGGAAAAACAGAAACACATTAAAAAAAAAAAAGAGCTCACACTGTTTTCAAGCTTAGGCATTCTCGGGGAAAAGAAGAGAAAGGTGAGTGATAATCACTTATGAGATTTAAGGCATTAAGACCCAAGTAAGGGCAGCCAATTATTTTATATGAAAATCATATTATGATTTCTGTTAATCTTTATTTCTTTGAATAAATATATGATGATCATGAATGGCATTTTGGTTGAATTTTTGGTTGCTGCTTTGATTTGTTTTTGGTATTGACTATTTTTGTTTTGAAATTTGTTAATCAATCATACAGCCTGATTACAGAACTGAGTTTATGACTCTCTTTTTTATAAGAGAATAATTTGATTAATTTACTGAGAAATAGGGTATTAAATAAAAATGGATTAGGCAGTATGAACAAAGAGGTTTATGCTCATGTCTAGTTCATTTAAAAATTGATATGAACAAAGTAATATTGTGAAAATGTGCTGATTTGTTCGGATCAAGATCCAATATGTTTATGGGTTTTTCTCAAAAACCATATCCTATGTTCATAGTAAAAACAAATATGGTATTACTTATAATTTCAGTAGATTTATATATAAGCAAAGAAAAATTTCTAGAAACCATTATACTAGCAAGTTTTAGAAAAAGTTGATCTAGCAGAAATGACTTTGAAATGGGTTGTAAAATTTTGTATGAATGTGTGGTATGTTTGGATATGATTTTTAAGGAAATCAAAATTTCTGATTTATGAAATGAAGAAAGGAATACAAAAGTATTTCTGGAATTAAAAAGGAAAATTCCTCAAATGAATATATAAACATGGTCTCTAAATTACAAAATAATTTAGGAGTAGTGCCTTGATCTATTCATCATCAGGTGGATGATGGGTATGTGCATGACTTGTTCAAGTCCTGAAGGCCTCTGTGCAAGGGTTAACAGAATTGAGTCCTTTGCAATGCACAGTTTGTGTTCAATGGAAAGAGTTTAGACCATATAAAAATGTAAAATGGAACTGGAAATGAAGGCTGTGGAATTTAAGAGTTTAAATCCATAGGAGTTTTGTACATGTACAATTGAACAAATTGGATGAATGACTGCTTGAATGTATGCTTGATGTATAAGTTTAAATTATACATATGCTAAAGCTTATTATGGAACTGGAAAGTATCAAACACCATATGATCTCTGCACAGTCTTAAAAGAATCTTACAAGTCATTTTTAATATTGATTTCACTCATACCAGAATTTTATTCTGACCCTATTAATTGCCCTTGCAATATTTGGGGTGTCTCATTCTATTGAGGCAGCTCAAAATATTGTTACAGGTAAAGAAGCATGAATAGCTTGCTTGCTTGGAAAATTAGAAGGCCTGTTTGAGTTTTTAAAATGCAGTAGTTCATTGTAATAAAGATAGCTAGGCAAACTTTCTTAAGTATATGTAAACCTTTCAGTATTATGGTGGCTTTGTTCATTTGAAAAGAATTTGTAAAACTTAAGTATTATATTGTGTCTTGAGCTACTGATTTAAGTAACTAATCCAGATGTTCTGTAGACTGTGATGAAGGAAGTTATGCCATGTAATTAGATATGTGGACATACTTTCTTTAGCATATCTGATAAATTTCAGAAAGTGAGACTGCAGTGGTTTTCTTTTGATAATGCATGTAGTAGAACTGTTAGGTGATGGTTGAGTCTGACCTGGGTTAGCTAGTGAGACTTGGTTATGACTTATAAATTGATATAAGTCCATGAGAAGTTTGAAGTTTTAGTCTACAAATCTTTCTTGCATGTCTGATTCTTTGTGTTGCAATGTATTATAAATTGATGGGTGTAAAGTACTAGTAGCATTCACTTCAACCATATTAAACAATACTCAGTTGCATCAAATACAGCTTCAAGTTTGTTTGCATTTGGTCTTGTTTAAATTTTAAGAGTCTACAATATCAAAGAATTGGGTTAAATGATAAGCATGACCACTACTTCACTGCAATTTGGTTTATATCAATAGCCATCATTTAATAAACATTAGAGGTCTGCATCACAGTCTCATCTGGGCTTGATTCTTTAAATAAATTGCTTGAACCTGATGTGTACATGTATGTGCAAAATCTTACTTGGTATGCTAGAACAAGTTAGCATTTTGCTTGCATGTAGTTTTTCTTCTGCCTGGTCTATAATATACTTAGCACCAAAATGTTCATAAGATATATTACCAATATTACAAATTAAGACATTAGTATATTTACCTAACATAAACATTGCTTGAATAAGTAATAAGCACCCTGGGATAAATTCCCAAACTTGAGTTGTTTTAGTACTTTGCATAAATTCAAAAAAAATAAAATAAGCAACAAACTCCTAGATTACCAGACATTAAAAGAATTAGTTTAAATGAAAACTCTAGAAAACAGTACAAATGACAATATAAGGAACTAATACTTTATTTTTGTATTAGTCAATCTTGAGTCATCATAAAAGAAGATAAAATCTAAATTATGTATTAGAAATCTAAATTATGTATTAGTCAATCTTGAGTCTCTTTAAGGTGACAATATCTATATTTAGTATTAATCAATCTTGAGACAGTGAAGAGATATAAGTGTAGAAATAAGCTATGTGATACAAGACATTTCAATTATGAAAAATATTGTGTGAATTAAAATTCTTTGCTACTTTAAACACTCTGATTTGCAAGGAAACATTTATATATCCTCACATATATAAATGATAGGAATTGATTTAAACACTGATATATTTATATTAGTAAAATTCAGGATCTTGGGAGAATGAATTTAAAGAAGTGATCACTTATATATATGGAAAAAAAACAAAAAAAAACTCACTTAAAATCACACAAATTTGAGTATAATGAAGAGGGTCATTTCACTCATTTACTAGATCTTGGTGTAAATGCTATAGAAATATTGCCGATCTTTGAATTTGGTGAATCAAAATTACAAAGGCATCCAAATCCTATAGATCATATGGTAAGCTTATAACAGTTTCACTTATCATAACACATCCCTGCCATCTCAACGTTGTTAAATGTTGAGATCATATGGTAAGTTTTTTATTTGTTACATGCTGTAGAATTATTTATTTGATAATGATATGATGGTATCTTATATCTTTCTTAGCTATTGCTAGATATAAAACCAATAGTTTTCGTTATTAATGTCATGCATATTGTAATAATCAACTTGTATCTTGGATCACCTATACTTTTTGTTGACAGGGTTGCCCTCGAATATCAAATAATAATACTAATATATTAACTTGATTTATTGGGAAGCTGGCTATGCATAGTGGGAGAAATGCAATGAGTGCTCTCTACATAACCAATAAGACGGTTGATATGTTGGAGAAAAAGATAAATGTGCTCTTGAAGAAGACAACTGCTGAAATTGAGAAGGCTATGGAGTTCGTAAGTCCCAAAAACAAAAGGAGTATACTTATCTTTTTCTTTTGTAGATTCATTTACCTGGTGACTTGGCTTAAGTCACGCTTATTATTACATGGACCCACTCATTCATCCGTTTTGGCAATTCTTGCTTAGATTATACTGGACTTCAACACTGTAGAATTGTTGAACTTACTGTTCATGTTAGACAGTCAATTATATGTTATTTATTTGTAGTGTTGTATGTTTTAATCCAACCACGAATTAGCAAAATTATAATGTACCCACATTTCCTATTCGCATCATCTTTGCATTAGATTCTACAACACTGTTTAGTGTTGTATGTTTTACTCCAACCATGAATTAGCAAAATTATAATGTACCCATATTTCCTATTCGCATCATCATTGCATCAGATTCTACAACGCTGTTTCATTGTTTCATCCTTGTTTGATGATTATTAGGATCCATTGACAGTTTGCATTGGATAATTGATTGACAATCTGCATTGGATAATTGACAGTCTACATAAGCAATCTTGTTGTAATCCGTTGCATTAGACCAATTACTAGTATTTACAATTGAGTGCGTTGCATAAAGTTTAGTCAATATACAATTTAATCAGTGTGGTCTTTTGAGCAGTATCTTATGCACTAGGAGTTAATGAAATTAATGAAGAATCTAAGATCAACACTTACCGTGATACTCGTTTTACCATTTTGTACAAGGAAAAAATAGCACAAATATAATAGCTAAGTATACCTGTAACAAAATTGTATAATCAGGATCTAAAACTTTTGTTTGGATTTTTTAGAACTTCTCCTGAAGTGGACTATATTGATGGATGGCAAAAAGTGGCTTTATCAAGTATATTTTTGCTTCTTCTATAATTGCAGTTGAAAAATTTAAGTTTAACCCTCTGCACAACACACGACTTAATCTGAAGTGAGCATAGAGATGCATGTCTGCTCTAAACACACACAATTTTCTTTAAACATGCTCTAAACTAGGTTCGGTAGCATTTCTATACTGAAGACCTCCATTTACACTTTAATTTTAATTGAATTTTATGTTTAGAGTTTTAAATTTTAATTTGAAATTGATCTAAAGTTTAAGTCTTCATTTCAATTAAATTTTATATTTAAAGTTTAATGTTTTAAGATTTAAGTAAAATTTTAAATTGAATTTAAAGTTTTAATTTTTAGTTAAAATTGAATTTTCAAGTTAGAGTTCAAAGTTTTAAGCTTTAATTTTCGATTGAGCATAAAATTTTAATTGTTAATTCTAATTGAATTTTAATTTTAAACTTAATATTTTGAATTTTTAAGTTAAAATTTTAAATTAAATTTAAAGTTTATAGTTTTAAAGTTTTGATTTCTAATTGAATTTAAAGTTTTAGGTCTTAATTTTAAAAAAATTAACTTTTAAGTGAAATGTCTGATGTATTAAAGTTTTACATTAGAATTTAAATCAAATTTTATGATTAAAAGTTTTAAGTAAATAATGAATCTTAAATTATGAAATTTTAGATTATTGTTAATTTGATACCGACTAAAGATCGAATGAAATATATGCTGACTAAATGTTAGATTTGGACTGTCTGTTTCATATCAAATATCTCCAATACCCGTTGCTTTCGACAAGAGGTATACAGATATATTTTATCATTTTTTTTCAAATAATCGTTGTTGCATCAATCTATATGCTCATAATGGCTTCTTAATTGAAATGTTCCATGGTAATATACTATCTTTTTCACTGGTTGAGGGAGGATTATTAGAAGCTAAATGAAATAGTGGTAAAAATACGTACCCATGTATTTTGTATGGTAGGTTTCAATTATATTGCCCAAGTATTATGTTGTTTAATCATTAAGTTATTCGTTGGCTAACACAATATCTTGCCCTGAAAAATAACAAAGGGTGATAAATATTCTATATAGTGCAGAAGCATATGCATCTAGCATAATTATTGTTTTATCATTCTGCATCCAACAAAAATAAATAAATGAGCTATATCTGAACTAAGGAAACACATAAGATCATTCATCTAAAAACATTATCTCAAAGTATTAACTTAGCTTAATTTTAGTGAGGATAAGGTTGGATCTATTAGTTGATTTCTGGTCATTTTGCATTACAAACATTGAAGCATGTTGGTTTCAGTATTTCATGAGAATCATTTCGCTGTGGTTTTATTTCGTTTTTATATTGCAGATTCCTGCTTGCCGACGCATACCATGGGCTAAAGAAAATCTTAATCATGTTGCACAAGCTTTTATTGTGTCAGCAAGTAATTTTTTTGGAAGTTTTTTCAACCATCCTTTTATAAGTTTCAAAATCCTTTTTTTCAAACATCCTTTTATATGTAGTTGATATTTGGAGTAATATTATACAGCAGAAATAATGATGCGTTTTCATTGATAAAGATGTAAAATAAGGTTTGAAGAAAAATGTGTGGATTATGCAATTAAAATTTGATCATTCTATATTGGACAGAAAATATACCGAAACAAAATTAATGGTGCATTTGGAACAAAGAGGGAACTAAGGTAAAAATGAACGGCTTAAGTTAATAGAGTTACAGACATATTAATGAAGTAATTATGAAGTTATATTAAAAGATAGATATGAAATACAAAAATGTAGAATAGTCCGGAAGATAGATATTTCGAAATACAAAATATTCCCAACGTAGCGCGCAGCTACCGCCCACCTCGAGCCACACCCCTAAATAAAAATTAAAAGTGGCCACCGAATCAATCCAAAAGTCAAAGTAAAATACCGAAGGGATGTGTCCGATCAAAGGTGCTACCTTATTAACCCGTCGATCGCTCCTGTTTTAGCCACCTTATGCCAACTCACGGGAGTCGGGTCCATGTATTTACCTTAAAGGAAACACCACCACCATCCTACTTCATTCTGGAATCTTCATCGCGTACACGGTTGTTAAAGTGGTTTTCGGAATCGGCAAAGAGTATGACAACTTCCAATCCCGGTCTCTTTAGCAACCGAACGTTATTATAACCCATGGATATTTATTTCAAAATCATTTATACTTTCAAAACCAAACTAGCATATCCATTTCAAAATCATATAATTTCTTTCAAAATAGTACATACTTTCAAAACCAAAATATCATACTCATTTCAAAACCATATCACAATGATATCATTTCCGTTTCAAAAATAATTCAATAATATATCATTTAAATAGAACCCAAATTTCCAAATCATTGAATATTTCTTTCAATTTATTAAACTTGAAATATTCCTTTAAATTATCATAGCATTTTGGAAATGTTACCTTAAGGAATCATAGCATTTTTGGAATGTAATACTTTCCACTTTAACATTTTATATAATCAAAGTATTTATATGCTTACAAATTTAACATGGTCAATAAATCATAGCCTTATAGTTAAATAAACTTTGTTAACGTAATATCTAATTTAAAGCTGAAATTCTTATGTTAAGTTAAAAGTACCTTATTAACTTACATTATTATTACAATAAAGAACTTTATTATTTTAATCATTTAAAGTATGCCATTAACATAAATTAAAACTTGCATATCAAATGTACATTATCAACTTACATTTTATTATTACAGTAAGTAACATTTATCATTTTAATCAATTTAAAATACACCATTACATTGATTAAAACTTACATGTCAAATGTACATTTTAACTTACATTTATTATAATAAAGAGCATTTATCATTTTTCAATATTACACTAATTAAAACTTACATTATCAAATTTACGTTTTAAATTTACATTCCTATTACAGTAAAGAGCATTTATATATTTAGTTAATACCACACTAATTAAAACTTTACATGTTTCTTTCATTAATTAAAACTTTACATGTTCTCTCATTAATTAGGACTTTACACGTTTCTTTCATTAATTAAAAACTTACACGTTTCTTTCATTAATTAAAACTTACACGTTTCTTTCATTAATTAAAACTTACACGTTTCTTTCATTAATTAAAACTTACACTTTTCTTTCATTATTTCAAACTTACACGTTTCTTTCATTAATTGAAACTTACACTTTTCTTGCATTAATTAAAACTTACACTTTTCTTTCATTAATTGAAACTTACATGTTTCTTGCATTAATTAAAAACTTACACGTTTCTTTCATTAATTAAAACTTACACTTTTCTTTCATTAATTAAAACTTACATGTTTCTTACATTAATTAAAACTATACATGTTTCTTTCATTAATTAAAAACTTAATATGTTCTCTCATTAATTAGGACTTTACACGTTTCTTTCATTAATTAAAAACTTTACACATTTCTTTCAGTAATTAAACTTTACATGTTTCCTCAATTTAAAATACCTTATTTTCTTAACTTAAAATCTCCATTTGGAAACCAATTTCCAATCATCAAGTTAAGTCATATATATAAATTATATTTTATACATTAACTTATACAACTTCACTTAGAAAATCACTGTAAATCTATTTATACAAACATATCTGCTTCATGGAATAAAATTCATTCCAACTACTAGGCTAGATTTAGAATTCCACATTAAATCAAATTTCATTATTAAGTTGTTTATTATATTCCAAATTTTTGAATTACAGATTTAAAACCAAATAAAGATTTTTTTCATTACAATTAAAACCAAAGTCAACTTATAAAATCTTAACTTATAGGAAACCAATATCTCTTTCTATTCTAAATCTTTAAATCAATTTTTTTTTAAATTTCCATATATTTATAAATTCAAAATACTTAATAATTTTTGGAAACTATTATAAATTTTATCCATGGGCCTGTATAAAATTTTCTAACCTAGGTCAAGTGATACAGATATGTATCATTTCAATCCGTAATTTAAAAAGAAAAATCCAGGTTCTATCATTTCAAACCCACAATCCCAAGTAAAGTAAATGCAATAAAGATCATTTGAGCCTATCATTTCAGCCCATAGTGATGGGGAACTTGCAGTGAGAGATACAGTATATAAAATGAATAGTTAACATATAAATACATATTAGATGATGCAACAAATATATAAACAGCATTTAACATCATATAACATATCACAGGCACGTATGAATGACATATCAATTTATATAGATCCACTTGTCATTATTCCACAATAATATAAGTACATATGTCTAGAGTGATAAAAACTCACCTTTTAAAAGCTAGAATCAGATTCACAATACACGATTGAAACTCCACAAAGCACGGCAAGGCACGACCAAACTTTTGAGTAGATGGAGAGTCAAGATCCATATCTTGTATATAACAAATACACAAATCATAAGAATAAGATTCAACACAACAAAAGATGGATTAAACTATGCAATTATGAATCAAAGAACATAACCTTGCTTTCAACCACCAAGTGGGCTTGGCCATGGTCTAATAGTGAGGAGGAGGTGATGTTGTGGTGGTGAAGGCCGAGCTATGCAAGGAGAAAACAAAAGGAAAAAGAGAAGGAAAAAAAAAGAAAAAAGAAAGTGGAAAAAGAAGAGAGAAGGAAGCAATGGATCTAGAATTTTTCCTTCCTCACTCAAATGATACAATGAAAAACCTTTTTTTATTTCACGTGAATGATAAGAGGCGGCTAGGTTTAAAAAGATTTGAATGACTAAAGTTTAGGAATAGTTAGAAAATAAAAAGGCAAGGAAATTTAAAAAGGCACAATTTAAGTAGGGAAAAGATCTTTTATATATTTATCTTAAACAAATGAAAAGAGGAGTTTGATAACTTTGTACGTGATTGAAAAGAAGAAAATCACGTCTATGCATTTATTAATAGATATGGTAGAAGATTAAAAGGTGGGAAATATATAAAGGTAAGAAACAAATTAAGAAACGTATGCCTACATTTAAAACATATCTTAATTGATTTGTTACTTATCCAATAAATATAGATGTATATACACAAAAGAAACCTTTACTAAATAAATAAAGCTTATACACACCATACAAGTAAATAAGAAGATGGAAATAGAAATATAAAAAAAATGAAACGCAGAAATTAATTATAAATTTAAAAAGGCACAATTTAAGTAGGAAAAGATCTTGTATATATTTTTATTAAACAAATGAAAAGAGGAATTTGATAACTTTGTACGTGATTGAAAAGGAGAAAATCACGTCTATGCATTTATGAATAGATATGGTAGAAGATTAAAAGGTGGAAAATATATAAAGGCAAGAAATAAATTAAGAAACGTATGATATATTTTATTTTTAAATACAAATAAAAAAATGGGAGTGGGAAATAATTTTTTTTGTACGTGAATTATGAAGTGGAGTGGATGCCAAGAAAAGGTTTGAACGGCT
Organism: Allium cepa; assembly: GCA_030765085.1. Lineage (NCBI taxonomy): Eukaryota > Viridiplantae > Streptophyta > Magnoliopsida > Asparagales > Amaryllidaceae > Allium > Allium cepa. Next base: position 696,004,623 of record CM060929.1, on the reverse strand, counting down.
AAAGAGGAGTGAATGATAGGAAAACAAAAAGGCTAGGAAATAAAAGGCAAGAAATAAGGAGAAAAAAACACACACACACACATATACATACATACATACTTACATACATATATACATATATACATATATATATTATTCTTAAATGCAATTGAAAAGAGGATATTTTGAGATGTTTGTATGTAATTAATAACAGCAATTCACGGCTATGAATGGTGAATGACTAGGGTAAGTAATAAAGATGGTAGGTAAATAAAAATTCAAGTATTAAAGAAATGTAACGCATGTCGCCTTGATTTCTTCCAAGCCTTTTATGAAAAGATATACACACAAGTAAAATCCAATAAATAAAGTTTAGATAAACAAAATAGAAAAATAAAATAAAATAACATAGAAAATGAAAATATAGAAATGAACATAGAAAAATAGAAATTGAAATACAGAAAATAAATGCGTGTAAAACGCTGTAATTTATCTAATTTAAAAAGTAAAACTCAGAATTTAACGAAACGAAAAGCAGAACAGATATCATAAATAGATTCTGCTTCAAAGAAAAAGATTAAAATTTAAAAAATCAAATTTTTTAAAAATTTAAACTGAAAATTCAAATTTTGACCAAAATATAAAATTTTCAAAAACTATTTATTTATTGCATTTGAAAAATAAATTACAAACAAATTCCAAACTTACATTGGAAAAATTCTAAAAATTCACTTTTAAATGATTTAAAAATCAAAATTTCAAATAAAAATTTAATTAAAAATATTCATAAAATTATGAGTTGTTACACTCTCCCCCACTCAAAACTTTTCGTCCCCGAAAAGGAACGAGGCATGGAAAATAGAGACAACATATAGAATGAAATAGAATTAAGACAATATAAAAAAAGAAGATTGAAATTATACCTGGTAATAGTCGTTATAGGTAAATTCAACAAGATGAAGATGATCTTTCCAAGGTCCTTTGTAATCAAGGACACAAGCACGAAGAAGATTCTTGAAAAGTTTTCCAAAGCAGACTGGTAAAGGTATTTTGGAAGGAAGAACTACAGATCGAACTTTAGGAGATAAGATCAATTTGGAATTCAATTCCCCGCTTAGGATGCAGGAGAATAGGAACAACCGAAGGATAAGAGATTGGAAAACAAAATAAGATGATAAATTTTAAAACCATGAAAGTTTCAACTTAAATTAATAACTGATTTCATCCATTTGATTTTTCCTAAGTTAATTAAATCTTATCTATTTATAATTTCGTTATCTTATCACCCAATTAACAATTTCTAAAATCGTGAATTTGAAATCATTTGTTATACTCAAAATTTTACTCAATAAGTTTCATTCTTCTTTATTCCAGATGGTTATTACATTTATTCCACTTAATATATGTCTAATCACATATATTAAGTATACTTACACTTATTATGACTTACTCCAATTTATTTATAAATACCTTTAACATCACTTTATATTGTATATTATTCAATTAACTTTTTATTCGATTTACCTTTATTAATCCTTTTATAACTAAAATTTAAGTGTATAACATTTATTATAAATACTCAAATTTTATTTATAAAATCCTTTTATATTGTATATTATCCAATTACATAGTTAACTTTTAAATAATTTAGGTAAGTTATAATGGAAATGCAGTAGAATATTATACAAATAAAGTTTTCTAATTCAATTATTTCAACTTAAATATTTATTCAAAATTTTTGGTTCATTTTATAATTGAAAACATTCTTTAAGGTAAATTTAAGAATTACATTTTCGATAACTTCAAACCATTTAGAGGTAAATAAATATATATACAATATATAATAAATCAAATTTAAATCATATATCCCTATATATATATATATATATATATATATATATATATATATATTATAAATCAAGTTATATTTTTGAAATTCAAATCAATTAAATTTTCAAAGAAAAACAGTAGCAAAGCTACAGAATGGTCTCTTCACTTCGAAACTCGAAAATGAACGTCGATGATGCTACAGTCATCACCGAAATTATTTTCCAGCGACAAGAGAAGAGCACTGATTTAAACATTAAAAATTCTTTGAAAACAATCTCTATTTGGAAAACACTTTAAATGATATATCTTTTAAAACATTAAAACCCAAGTTTGAAACCATTGGAAATTATATTCGCAAGTTCTTGATTTAGATTCATTTTAATTTCCAAATTAATTTATAGCCATGTTTTATCGTTCGGTTATTTATATAGGAGACAAAAGCCAATGGTTACAAGATATATATTAAGTCAAATATTATTTCTCAACAACCAATTAAATTAATTATCAAATTTTAGAAAGTTATGCACATATATAATATAATTATGCAAAAATTTATTTCATTTACTAAATTTGAAAATAATATTGTGTCAATTTGTTCTGTTCAAGTGTTTTGGAGATCCTATCGATAGCGTTGATCAGACGAATCAATCGAAAACCCAAATCAACATCAACTCAAACAACACAATATCTAGAACATTTTAAATGTAGATTTACAAATGCACCATACAGGAATATATTTTCAAAGCAAGGATAGAGATTCAAATTGGATTGACTCAAGTCAAAGGAAATTTTGATTTGAGTGTAAGTTAGAACAAAAGACAAGATGATTAACTAAACGAATAAGAAAATGGATAAGCTTATATTAATTGCGGGCAACCTTAAACGGTTCAACCGTGACTTCAAGAATAAGATCGATGTAGAGTTCTGGGGAAAATCTACATCCGATCTCAAGAGATAGAATTCAGGATAATAAGAGATACTAGCATCTAAACCGAGGATATATAAATCTCCGGTGAATCGATGCCTATGGTAAAGGAGTTCCACCTCTTTACAAGTCATTCAAAGATTGGCGAGACCGCCGACTCATTCTAATGATCATTCGAAGTGGAGTTATGGGACACTCCAGAATCAAAAGAAGATGAATAGTGGGGACAAGAATGTATTTTGGAACCGCAGAGAACGTTCCAAAATTCAAAAGGAATCGAGTCAAAAAGGAAGAGATTCACACTCGAATGAAAGTGATTCTGTAAATAAATTTACCATATATGCTAAGTTTTGCCTAGAGCCAAAGCTCTGATACCAAATTGTAACGACCCGATATTTTCAACCATTCGCATCCGCACATGTCGGACTTGAATTGCTCAAAATACCGAATTGTAAAATAAATTTGGCAAAACACAGCATAAACAGTAAACAAATAAATCACAGATCACAGACACGGAGTAATAAATGCAGCGGAAGTAAAGAAATAGTAGTTCATGAAGCTACTATATAAATACACCAGAGTCAAACAAGATACAATAGAGATAACAAGATACAACGGAGGTCACAACATGATAACCAGGTATGAATCATAATACATCATAGGAACCAACCAGATAACTGGAATCAACTTGATAACTGAAAGTGAAATAGATAGCTGGATCTTCAAGCAAAGCTTCCAACTTCGAAGGTGAGTCTCAGTATCACTCAGTCTGACCCGAGCGTAAAGAAAACACAAAACACTCGAGTCAGGACATACATACTTATACAATGTAAACCAACTCAAGTGAACTGTAATATAAGGTACAAGTAACTTAAAGGATGCTTGGGACTGCCCATCCTCTAAGGATCCGTTAAACTATTTACTATGTAGTAATATTTCGCTATTATAATAATGTCTATAGTAAAATAAACATACTTTTAAATAGCATTAAGGCTTTACATTTTTCACCTTAACACGTAATAGTCCCAGTAGTCCATCCAATATCATAGTCCCTCCTGATCGAGAAGCCACCAGAGGATACCACACGGGCTACGGGAGAAATCTAAACTCGTACAAGGCGCGATAGGGTAGGTGACATGGCACAACTAGGCAATGCCAGGGCAGATATACCAATTACGCTTCCGGGTCGGTGGTAACGCGTAGCGCGCAGCTACCGCCCACCTCGAGCAACACCCCCAAATAAAAATCAAAAGCGGCCACCGAATCAATCCAAAAGTCAAAGTAAAATATCGAAGGAATGTGTCCGATCAAAGGTGCTACCTTATTAACCCATCGATCGCTCCTGTTTTAGCCACCTTATGCCAACTCATGGGAGTCGGGTCCACGTATTTACCTCAAAGGAAACACCACCACCATCCTACTTCATTCTGGAATCTCCACCGCGTACACGGTTGTTAAAGTGGTTTTCGGAGTTGGCAGAGAGTATGACAACTTCCGATCCCGGTTTCTTTAGCAACCAAACGTTATTATAACCCATGGATATTTATTTCAAAATCATTTATACTTTCAAAACCAAACTAGCAAATCCATTTCAAAATCATATAATTTCTTTCAAAATAGTATATACTTTCAAAACCAAAATATCATACTCGTTTCAAAACCATATCACAATGGTATCATTTCCATTTCAAAAATAATTCAATAATATATCATTTAAATAGAAACCAAATTTCCAAATCATTGAATATTTATTTCAATTTATTAAACTTGAAATATTATTTTAAATTATCATAGCATTTTGGAAATGTTACCTTAAGGAATCATAGAATTTTTGGAATGTAATACTTTCCACTTTAACATTTTATATAATCAAAGTATTTATATGCTTACAAATTTAACATGGTCAATTCATCATAGCCTTATAGTTAAATAAACTTTGTTACCGTAATATCTAATTTAAAGCTGAAATTCTTATGTTAAGTTAAAAGTACCTTATTAACTTACATTATTATTACAATAAAGAAACTTTATTATTTTAATCATTTAAAGTATGCCATTTACATAAATTAAAACTTGCATATCAAATGTACATTATCAACTTACATTTTATTATTACAGTAAGTAACATTTATCATTTTAATCGATTTAAAATACACCATTACATTGATTAAAACTTACATGTCAAATGTACGTTTTAACTTACATTTATTATAGTAAAGAGCATTTATCATTTTTCAATATTACACTAATTAAAACTTACATTATCAAATGTACGTTTTAAATTTACATTCCTATTACAGTAAAGAGCGTTTATAAATTTAATTAATACCACACTAATTAAAACTTTACATGTTTCTTTCATTAATTAAAACTTTACATGTTCTCTCATTAATTAGGACTTTACACGTTTCTTTCATTAATTTAAAACTTACACGTTTCTTTAATTAATTAAAACTTACACGTTTCTTTCATTAATTAAAACTTACACTTTTCTTTCATTAATTGAAACTTACACTTTTCTTTCATTAATTAAAACTTACACGTTTCTTTCATTAATTGAAACTTACACTTTTCTTGCATTAATTAAAACTTACACTTTTCTTTCATTAATTGAAACTTACACGTTTCTTGCATTAATTAAAAACTTACACGTTTCTTTCATTAATTAAAACTTACACTTTTATTTCATTAATTAAAACTTACATGTTTCTTGCATTAATTAAAACTTTACATGGTTCTTTCATTAATTAAAAACTTTATATGTTCTCTCATTAATTAGAACTTTACACGTTTCTTTCATTAATTAAAAACTTTACACTTTTCTTTCAGTAATTAAACTTTACATGTTTCCTCAATTTAAAATACCTTATTTTCTTAACTTAAAATCTCCATTTGGAAACCAATTTCCAATCATCAAGTCAAGTCATATATATAAATTACATTTTATACATTAACTTATACAACTTAACTTAGAAAATCACTGTAAACCTATTTATACAAACATATCCGCTTCATGGAATGAAATTCATTCCAACTACTAGGCTAGATTTAGAATTCCACATTAAATCAAATTTCATTATTAAGTTGTTTATTATATTTCCAAATTTTAAATTACAGATTTAAAACCAAATAAAGATTTTTTTTTTCATTACAATTAAAACCAAAATCAACTTATAAAATCTTAACTTATAGGAAACCAATATCTCTTTATATTCTAAATCTTTAAATCAATTTTTTTTTAAATTTTCATATATTTATAAATTCAAAATACTTAATAATTTTAGGAAACTATTATAAATTTTATCCATAGGCCTGTATATAATTTTCTAACTTAGGTCAAGTGATACGGATATGTATCATTTCAATCCGTAATTTAAAAAGAAAAATCCGGGTTCTATCATTTCAAACCCACAATTCCAAGTAAAATAAATGCAATAAAGATCATTTCAGCCTATCATTTCAGCCCATAGTGATAGGGAACTTACAGTGAGAGATACAGTATATAAAATGAATAGTTAACATATAAATACATATTAGATGATGCAACAAATATATAAACAGTATTTAACATCATATAACATATCACAGACACGTATGAATGACATATCAATTTATACAGATCCACTTGTCATTATTTCACAATAATATAAGTACATATGTCTAGAGTGATAAAAACTCACCTTTTAAAAGCTAGAATCAGATTCACAATACACGATTGAAACTCCACAAAGCACGACAAGGCACGACCAAACTTTTGAGTAGATGGAGAGTCAAGATCCATATCTTGTATATAACAAATACACAAATCATAAGAATAAGATTCAACACAACAAAAGATGGATTAAACTATGCAATTACGAATCAAAGAACATAACCATGCTTTCAAAAAAAAAAGTGGAAAAAGAAGAGAGAAGGAAGCAATGGATCTAGAATTTTTCCTTCCTCACTCAAATGATACAATGAAAAACCTTTTTTTATTTCATACAAGTAAATAAATAAAGTTTATACACGCCATACAAGTAAATAAGAAGATGGAAATAGAAATATATAAAAAATGAAACGTGGAAATTAATTATAAATTTAAAAAGGCACAATTTAAGTAGGAAAAGATCTTGCGTATATTTTTCTTAAACAAATGAAAAGAGAAGTTTGATAACTTTGTACGTGATTGAAAAGGAGAAAATCACGTCTATGCATTTATGAATAGATATGGTAGAAGATTAAAAGGTGGGAAATATATAAAGGCAAGAAATAAATTAAGAAACGTATAATATATTTTATTTTTAAATACAAATAAAAAAATGGATGATGGGAAATAATTTTTTTTGTACGTGAATTATGAAGTGGAGTGGATGGTAAGAAAAGATTTGAACGGCTAAAGAGGAGTAAATGATAGGAAAACAAAAAGGCTAGGAAATAAAAGGCAAGGAATAAGGAGAAAGAAACACACACACACACATACATACATACACACATACATACATACATGCATACATACACACACACAATATATATATATATATATATTATTCTTAAATGCAATTGAAAAGAGGATATTTTGAGATGTTTGTATGTGATTAATAAGAGCAATTCACGGCTATGAATGGTGAATGGTTAGGGTAAGTAATAAAGATGGTAGGTAAATAAAAAAGCAAATATTAAAGAAATGTAACGCATGTCTCCTTGATTTCTTCCAAGCCTTTTATGAAAAGATACACACACAAGTAAGATCCAGTAAATAAAGTTTAGATAAACAAAATAGAAAAATAAAATAAAATAATATAGAAAATAAAAATATAGAAATGAACATATAAAAATAGAAATTGAAATACAGAAAATAACTGCGTGTAAAACGCTGTAATTTATCTAATTTAAAAAGTATAACTCAGAATTTAACGAAACGAAAAGCAGAACAGATATCATAAACAGATTCTGCTTCAAAGAAAAATATTAAAATTTAAAAATTCAAATTTAAAAAAAAATTAAACTGAAAATTCAAATTTTGACCAAAATATAAAATTTTCAAAAACTGTTTATTTATTGCATTTGAAAAATAAATTACAAACAAATTCCAAACTTACATTGGAAAAATTCTAAAAGTTCACTTTTCAATGATTTAAAAATCAAAATTTCAAATAAAAATTTAATTAAAAATATTCACAAAATCATGGGTTGTTACAGTTATAGATAGCAGATTTCCAACGACTTAGAACGGTTATCGACGGCTTGTTAGTGAAGGCGTGACCTGTCATGTATACAAACGAGGCATCGAAAGCCGTCGGAAGTGTAGATGATAGCCATTGAAAAAATACAGACGGAGCCGTCGAAAAGTCTGTCGAAGAACAGCTGTTCGGCGTCCAATATTTTGACTTTTTTCCATCTGTTTTCGATAGCTTCCGACGGCCGACGACGAAAATTATCCATCGAAATCGCTGTTGCTCATTGTAGTGAAGTTTGAATGACATTGAAGTTTCTAATGGGACAATTATATTTGGACGTATATAATTTCGACAAATGTGTTTCTTATTGTTTTATTTAGTTAATTTTATTTTGCTTTGGTTGATTCCATTTAGCTGCAACGGGTCATTTTTTTACATAATCAAGGAAAGCTTAAAAACTTTATAAAGGAAGGAATTTATACATCTGAATAAATATGTATATCACCTAAATCAATAAAATCAAACCTTTAATAAATTAAATAATTTAGTTATTCACTTAACAAATATAAAATTCAACAAAAAAGACACTATATCAACTATTGTTTAACAAAATTGAAATATACGCATTGGAAAAACATATGTATCCTCAAACAATTATAAAACTCTAGAATAAGCATTTAAAAAAATGCTTCACAATAACACTATGCACAACCCATAAATTACATGTTAATTTATGTGTTTTTTGTAGTAAATTTTTTTATTGGGTGATGTCGTCTCAAGCTTTTGTGAGGAGGCTAGTCAAACTGACCGTTAGGGAGGTTTGCTTGCTGTCACTGGCCAAAATCAAATTTTCTGAAGCAAAAAAAACGTGGATCTTGTCTCATCGCGGTTTGCCTAAAAAGGTGGATCTTGTCTCATCGCGGTTTCTCTAAACTTCCTCATTTTATTTCGCGCATTAAAGATTCCAAATTCAAATCTATTATGATTTTCAAATTCTAAAATTTCAATTTCAAATCGACAATTTTGAATGCTTTGATTAATATTTAAATTTGAAATTCATATTTTCAGATTCAAATCTCAATTTATTTTTTTCCAACATATTATCACTTAATGTTTAAGTAATATTAATCAAAATTTTAAATGTATATTTCTTATCAAAGTTATACAATCGAACGGTCGGTTTCTCCACCGTTGTGCGGTTATACTAGTATTTTTGACGTGTGTGTACACACACAAGATTAGTCATATATATTTGCACAGACTAACTGATTTCAAATATCTTATTCATAAATCGAGTCTTGGTATGAAAAGGTCTATATGTCGATGACTAGAACTTGGAGGAATGGGCGTTGTTTGAATAACGAACAAAGTCAATGAATTTCTCAACGCATGGTCAAGTAATTAGCACATATTTAAATTCAGAATGAATTCAAAATTACATCATGTCATTCCAATATCCTACAAATTCAAAGGTTGAATTGTTAAATATCAGCACTTTCTTTGTTTTACTTATCAAAACAGATCATTCTAAAAATCTAAAATAATTTGTCTTTACTTCCACGCATCAATCAATAGTTTAACCTTCACTTTCAGTCTGAAAAAATAAACACGCTAATTTGTTGCCAAACAAAAGAAACTCAACTAGTTCACGAAGTTCCTAAATATCTGAAAAGCATATTCCTTAGTACTTAAACAGATTTTATTGGAGTTCTTTTAATAGGTTCAGATTTATAATATGCCAATTCAATACATTTCAAACGCTTGACGTCCGCTGTTGAACGTCTCAGCGTGGCAAATAACAACCCCGAACGTGGCAAACATGTGAAAAGGAAAGGGTTTTCTTGGCAATATTTAATTAATTAATTAATGTGAATGCAAAGAATATTTGCCCAACTGTGATCGACACAATAAATGGATAGGGTTGCACCAGTATTATTATACATCATTGACCAGTTGTACGTGTATTTCACATATACATTCATATTACCATTAATGTTTAATATCTTATAAGTCATATTTATGCTTATGTTATAACCTTTACAAAAATAATAGCAACAATAGTTGATTTTATTTTAGTTAGTATCATAACTGTTTGGACATGCAAGTACCCATAAGCATCCCTGCACTCCATTTAAATATATAACTCAGCTAAAACTATCTACAGTATTAAATAGAGAAAGATATCATTCTGTTTCTAACCAAATTTTCAGTAAGATATAAATGCATGTACATACAATCCAAAGATTTACATTCACAAGATAACATGTTGCTTCTATTTTTAACTATGAGGAGATGAACGTTCAAACAATCAGTTAACCAAAATTGACATGTTTGAGAATTCATTTATTATGGAAGATATGCTCATGTACAAGCATAACTAATTATTTTGCACTGCCGCACACGTCAACTCACTTATTACATCAATTTTTATTTTATAATTAAATAACTTTTATGCAACATTCTGTAGAATTCTATACATCATGCAATCCACTGGATCAGCCATCCAAAAAAAATCTATATATAGAGAGACAGAGACCATACGCATATGTTCACACATTAGTTACCAGATGGATAACATTCAACCATTTTCAGTACTTACAATATTGTTCTTATTATTCATTACATCTTCTTCTTTACATTCATCTCCCTTGCTTGGTGGATCAAGGGACATGTTCAAAGAACATACTGGCTTATCGGACTTTCGGGTGATAAATCGTAGGTTCTTACTTAACTGTCGGGATCCAAACCAATATATCGACATAAGTGTTGTTGGAGGTACTTCTCCTCTGCCTGATGAAGCAAATGTTACTGTCACTGTTAGTGGAGTTTTAATCCCTGATGCTTCTGACTGGGTTGCTATGATATCACCCTCTGATTCTAGGTACAAATTTTACTTTTCTATATGTGCTATATGTTTCTTAGTTAAAGCCTTTTTGTTTATCATCATAATATATATTAAAAGTTTCAATATTTAGCTAACATAAAATGTTTTCTAAAACAAAATATTCAGCATTAGTTTACTTTTGGTGTGAAGATTTATATGACATTTAAGAACATAAAGTACTGCATTTTATTTTGACTATATAGCTTCGGAAGTTTGCAAACAGTGTCTGAATCACATCTTATGAATGATCAATGGAACATTTTACAATCTCCATAACTGTGAAATTTATGAAAGCTCGATTATTATGTTATAGTTTATAAGAAGCTGATTTTATGTACATAAATTGATGGCAGCGTTAAAGATTGCATACTCAACGACTTTTATTATGTGCAAACTGGAGATCTAAGCAGTCTGCCTCTACTATGTCACTATCCTGTCAAGGTACCTAATTTGATATCTGTTTGTATTTTTCCATTTAGCTACAAATACACTGCACTATACGAATTAAATATCATAATTAATGTCATTTTGTCTTATACAGGCTCAATACTTGAAAAATGATCCATCTTATTTGAGTTGTCAAAACAAAGTGTGCAAAGAGAAGGACGAGGAAGGCAATTGTGCAGTAGAGACCTGCGCTGGAACCTTAACGTTTCATGTCGTCAATTTTAGAACTGATGTTGAGTTTGTGTTCTTCACAGGAGGGTTTAATACACCTTGTATTTTGAAAAGAACGCAACCCATACGCTTTGCAAATCCTTCCATGCCTTTGTATGGTCATTTATCTAGTATTGACTCCACTGGGACTTCGGTAATTGTTGTTGTTGTTGTTATTATTATAAGATCCCAGATTATACATGTCAGTAGAAGACAGTTGTGTGTGATAACTGATAAGATAGAAAATCTCTAGTGCATGACAGAGTAATTTATTTCTCTGCTATGGATAACTGGTAACATAATAAAATGATTCAGCATATAAATACATATACTAGTATTGGTATTGAATATTTTCACTTGTATATATAGATGAAACTTAGATGGGTTAGTGGTGATAAGAAACCACAACAAGTTCAATATGGAGGTGGAAAATCTGCTACTTCTAATGTCACAACCTTTACTAAGGATGATATGTGCGGTAAGTTGCCTAGCGAGGATAATTGCTTTTATTTTATCCTTTTTTGTTTAGTTTTATTTTTACCATGGAAAGTTAGAAGTCAATAACTAACAATTGCTTTTTCAGCCAGTGTTTTGGCAAGTCCAGCAAAAGATTTTGGATGGCATGATCCAGGGTTTATTCATACAGCAATTATGACTGGGCTACAACCTTCTCAAACTTACACTTACAAATATGGAAGGTACGTACTACTTTTATTTATAGTTGACTGGGCAACAATCTTCTCTAATTTTCACACACAGTCTTCATTTATTTAGCATTCAATTTAATTTTCTCATCTAACTATTAAATAATTAACAGTAACTTGGTTGGGTGGAGCAATCAAAATACATTCAAAACACCGCCTGCATCAGGATCAGATAAGTTGCAGTTTCTTGCTTATGGAGATATGGGAAAAGCTCCATTAGACTCATCTGCAGAGCATTACATTCAGGTTCTTTTCTTCATCAAATGTTCACATTTCTTTGTAAAAAAGTTATACTAAAAAAGGTATCCAGTGAATACTTAAGAGCAACTACGGAACCTAACTCCCCTCCACATATGAAATATCTTACAGCCAGGATCACTTTCTGTGATTAACGCTTTGAAAAAAGAAGTGGCGTCAGGAAATTATGATTCAATTTTTCACATTGGAGACATAAGTTATGCAACTGGTTTTTTAGTAGAGTGGGACTTTTTTCTAAGTCTGATCACTCCACTCGCTGGCCGTATGCCTTACATGACAGCTATTGGTAACCATGAGAGGTAATATAAATATAATCATTCTGTGTTCAAAAATAACAATAAGTATATTGATGACAAGATGAAATATAATGCAGGGACTATGGAGGGTCAGGATCAGTATACATAACTCCAGACTCAGGTGGTGAATGTGGTGTAGCCTATGAAACTTATTTCCCAATGCCTACGGCTGGAAAGGATAAGCCATGGTACTCCATCGAACAAGCAAGCGTTCATTTCACCATCATATCTACAGAAAATGACTGGTCTGAAAATTCTGAACAAGTAATTGATTTTCTCTTCTTCTCTTTTTGAAATATCATGAAGGCGCCGATATAGTTCTTAGTGTTCATTTATTATTGTAACACTTGCATTGCAGTATGAATGGATCAAAAAGGATTTGTCATCTGTCAACAGAGAAAGAACACCTTGGGTGATATTCATGGGGTAAGATTATTGATGTTTTAGTTATAATTTTACATAATAATATATAAATGGTTAGAACTGACCAATTATCTCGAATTATAGGCACAGGCCAATGTACACGCATTGTAATATACTTTCAGCAGATCCTATATTTACAGCAAATGTTGAGCCTCTTCTGATGGATTATAAGGTAGGCAATCAGGATTTGATTCCCTAATTAAACATATATATATTATAAACATCTTCCATAAAAATGATTGCGATAAACTAATTGTGATGCAATATTATGGTAAGGTTGATATGGTGTTGTTTGGGCACGTCCACAACTACGAGAGAACATGCGCTGTTTATGAAGGAACATGCAAGGGAATGCCAACAAAGGATAAAGATGGAATCGACTCGTATGATAGTAAAACATACACTGCCCCAGTTCATGCTGTAATTGGAATGGCCGGTTTCAAACTTGACCAGTTTAAAAATGTGAGTCATATTGTATCTTTCTTCTCATTTTATCTTAAATATGCGTGTGTATATGTACTCATGTTTGTGGACCATAAGCCAATTTTTACACACGCAGGGTTCTGTTGAACATTGGAGCTTGACAAGGATTGCTGAATTCGGGTATGTACGAGCAACTGCAACCAAGGAGCGTCTTTCAGTGGAGGTACCATTACCTTATTGCTCTCTTGAAAATTTCAAAATATCTTAGCTTGGTGCAGTTGGTTTAACTCTTTTTCCCTTTTCTATTCTTTCTGTTTCTGGGAACCGTACTTCAGTTTGTGAACTCAAATACAGCACAAGTAAGAGACAGATTTCAGTTAATCAAATGACTTTGAAATGGGGATTCGCTGCATGCAGAAAGAAGCAATTATTTTGTTCGTTCATTTTTAATGGATAAAAGATACGATATGATTGTGGTTTCATTTTTCTTGGAGTGAAATAATGATCAATTATTTTCATTGTAATAAAAGTTCAAATTATATATGAATGTCATTTACTTAATATATGATTTTTTTTTTAAATTATGATCAACCAATAATATGGTAAATAAAAGTAAATTATTATATTTTATCAATATTAACCACTTTTGCAAATCTATTTTGCACATTTATTTTCAACCTGTGCAGCGGCAAATATTAGCGATGCAATAGTTGTTCCAAACAGTAACGAAAAAAGAAAAGAAAAAATTAGCTTATAACCATTATCTTCAAATGATTTGTACACCAAAATTGACTACACATACACCACTATTTTTTATGAAATAAATTAAGATCAAAATACCCTTACCTACCAATAGTAGAAACAACCGAGCAGTACATTATCTAAGTTTATATTTTTATCTCGTTGTTACTTATTATATCTTAGTTACTCCCACATGTGTTTATTATATATTACCTCGTTGTTGGTCCACTAGAGGTATATTATTGTCTCGTAGTTACTCCTCTAAGAATCTCAAACATGATAACAAAAGAATATTAACAGTGATAAAAGAAAAAATCCGAGGATGTATAGTTATGTAAATTGTACGGTTTATGTAAAATAAAAATTGATGTACAATGTTTGTAAAATAATAATAATTTGTTTGTAGTAAAATATGGTGTATGAATAGAACCAATCATATAAAATAGCGCTAGTTTAGTTTAACATTAATCGGCACTAGATTGCCAGCGTTAGCAATCGCATCTGCCACATATACAAAATAAGAGCATATGCAACCACATCATGGATTCAATATGCTGCTTCTAGCATAGCCTGTACAAACTATACAAGCTGCACCCTTCTCATCCATCATTCCTATACAACATATACCTAACTACATCATCACCTAATTCTGCCTGCTGCTATCACAAATTCCTCCACATTCCCAATCATCTCATCCCCTACAATCCGCGACCATTACTCTACCATCATTATCCATCCTTCAATCTCCTCCTTTAATCCCCCATCTGCTTGCCGCAACCATCTCCTCACCCACCGTCGCCCCAATCCCAAACTGACAGCCACCAACAAACCATTGACTTCTACCAAAACTGCAATCACCTTCTACCTGAAACGTCGCAACTTCAACCGAAACAACCCCTGATCCTCGAGCTGCAACTGTAACCGAAATAACCCCCGATCCTCGAACAACCTCGTCTGCCTCCTACCCAAAACCCAAATCGCATCCATCCCCAATTCCAAATCCCGATTTGACACCCAGAACCACCACCGTGACTTCAAACCCCAAAATTTCTTCAAAACCCTCAACAATTGCGAGCACAATCGCGACTCCAATCCACAACGCAAATCAGCTTATACGCCACTGCAACTAACCTCCCAAGTTATGAACCACCAACGCAACCTCAACTCTAACAAATATGAATTTGCTTGGTTAAATTGTTTTGTTTTGGGATATCTACTTCTGTGATTTCGATTTTTCTTAATTTAGGGTCGGGGCTTTCACTTGTTTTACTTGCTTTTTTTAAAAAAAAAGAGCGTTTTTTTGGTTTGGCCTTGGTTAAGTGGGCTATAGTGGGTTGCTGTTGCATACATAACAATAATAACTACACAAACAATCACAACATGTGTTTACACATATAATCAATAACTAAGCCAAATACTAATTATATTGATATTTCCGGACAACCAAACCATATCAATTTCAAACTTATTAATATAATTCGAACACGCTAATTAATAACAAATATTTGTTTACTTTTTACTCTCTAATAGCATATAAAATTTCCTCTTTTGAATGGGAAGAGTTATGCTGCGTCTTCTATTACGTATTTGTATTAAATTTTTTAGATTCACATATCTACGTAATTGTATGTAAAATTGAAGAGTTCGGAAGATTTACAGGGAAGAAACGAGCATCATTTGGAGCAATGGTCCGAAAGTTATGAGCATTTATGTGAGGATCAATTTTTTCGACTCTCGAAAATCGACACTATACATCCTTGCTATTCATGTGCCGCAAATTCAAGTGCCGGATAAGTGGATTCTCAAGGGCATGAAAGAAAATAAAGACAGAATAGAATCTCACATATATCATTTCAACATAAACTTACGACGGAAATTTAAATACACTTATCAGAGTTAAACATGGGAAATTATAAATTTCTGTCCTTACAAATGCGGAATACTATAGCACAAGAGTGTTGTGGAAATAGATAACAATCTTCATAAAAATCTTCTGACTCCATGCTTCGAGCTCCATCCAAATTTCTTCGAAACAAAACCTGACTGTTAGGCTGCCTGCGAAAATTAGGAAAACCAGAGTTTAAGGAAAAGAAAAATAAACTACGGGTTAGTCATGTGACTGGTGTGGGAACTCAAAATACGTATTTTGAAAAGAAAAAGTATCTCATAAGGCCACGCCACACATAAATACGGAACGATTTTTTTACCTTATGATAACCAAACATTTGCTACACAAAAATAAACATTTGATATTATTTTTAATGACTTTACTTTGAAAACATTTGCAAGTAAACTTATTAATCTTAATTGAAATTGTTGCATTGGTTAAATTCCAGCATATTAGCTGTTACCACGTCTTTTGGTCAAGGTCAGGATACCAACAAATTGGCTTAAAAGAATAGATATCAAGATTGGAGATCGATTGGAAACTGGGCCATAATCGATACCGTCAAAATTTGATCGAGCTCCAATCAAGATGAGATCGATTGGGAATGATGAGCAAGGCTAGAAAAGGCTATGTTTCGAATTTCAAGTCAATCGGAGTTCGTATGCTCAAGTTATGGATGGATCAATGTTGAAAGGAAATAGTTAGCATCATACCTTCAGATCGATATTGTTCGTATCGATCAACATGGTTTACTTCGGATTGATTAATGTCGTTTGTATCAATCGAGGGATATCGATAGATAGATGCGAATGTGGATAACACACATGGATTTGGACCGATAGTAGTTCATATCGATCAGGGATGGACTTAGCAATTCAATTTGGATCGATGGTTTCGTATCGATCGATACGAGCTTGGATAAGGGAAACACACTGGAACTTTGCTTTGGATCAGTTACAGCGTGTATCGATCATGTTCTTGATCGATACAAAATGCTACGCTTGGGATCGATACGAACAAGGGAGCAGCCGATGGGTACGAAGAAGCAAAGCTCAGATCGATACGAAGGATAGATATGAACAGCATGGATACGAAGGAGGGTTGGTCGATGGATACGAACAACACATACTGATGGATGCAAAACATTGGTGGATACGAAGGCTCTGTACTTCGTGTCGATGGATACTAAGGAAGCGGTCGAGGTGGAGCGAAGGATATGGATCATAGCGCGTGGAGTTCGAATCGGTGAGAAGACTATGGCTGTGGGTATGGGGACCGATGGATAATTGGATGATGGATACGAAGGCGATCGTGACGATCGATATGAACTAGTATCAATACGTACACTTCAGCCTACTCGTAAATACTAACTTGCATCGATCATAACTCTTATTCTACAATTCCAAATGCTATGAAATTTTCACATGAGCTTCCTGATGCACCAAAAAATGTTCATGATCGATCTCGGCTTGTTGGACTATTTTGGAATCGATACAAATTACACTTGGACCGATCCTAAATCACTCGGGACCGATCATATAGGCCGATCTGCGCATGAGAAGTGGTATTCTAGGTTTAGAGAAGATATTTTCGGATCTACACCTATAAATAGTGGTCCTATGGCAACTAAAATAGGGATCTACTTCTTCTCTCCTAGGCGAAACTTTGCCATTTTTTCTATTGATTTTCAAAGGTTTGTCACTGTAATTACAGTATAAAAGGATTGAATCAAAGTGGATGTAGGCCAAAGATAGCCTAACCACTATAAATTTTGTGTTCTTTCTTGCTTTCTTACTTTTTGACTTTGCTATTTCTTCATTTTTGTTCTTTACTTAATCTGGATCTGAGATCTGTGTGTTGATATTGAGGATCTGTGTACATATACTGGTGCTTTCACTATTTCTGGGGGTTATGATCAATTTTAGCGCAAACACTTTGGTACTTTCACTGAGAACACTAGTACCTTCTATACCGGATTTAGAGTTCAGATTTGGAAAGCTAAAGGATCATATCTAAAAGGGACCACGACAAAGAAATCAACAAGGAGACATAGAGTGGAAAGGAGTCAGCACGAAGGGAGTCAGGAGGCTTCCTCAGGAGAAAATCAGACTCTTTTTTCATCACTAGAGATGAAATGGAGATGATGATGGGAGCTATGTAGGAAGAATTGTTAAAAAGGCAGGAGGAAATAATGCAGAACCTTCTTAGATAGTTTGGATAGGCAAGAATAGCTGGAGCTGCTGGAGTTCATACCCGTGAAGCTGGAACAGAAGGACTCAATAGGCAATCAGATGGAGCAGCTCAACAGGGCGCAGTCCCATTTAGCACACAACTGTTAATCTGGATGGATCCGGGATCGGAGGCACACCACTTGGAAACGATGGACCAATTTATGGAGGAACTCTAGATGACACCACAAATTAGGATGCTGGCAGGAGCACAAGAGTATATGATAAAGAGTATGTACCAGAATTCCCTCGGGGACTCGTGGGGCAACCTTTGGTGGACAACGCCAGATTAACTGAGATTATCAGGCGAACTGTACGTGGAGGTTTAGTAAATAGAGATCTGGAAGGATTAAACAGAAGTCCATTTACCCAAGACATCAGAATGGCTAGGAATCAACGAAGTTCAAGCTACCTACTCTGGAGGTATACAACGGCAAGGACGATCCGACCGATCATTTGATGAGATACACAAGACATATGGAAGTGCTGGGGGCATCGGAGGAAGTTATGGCTTGGTGTTTCCCTTTGTACTTGACAGATATAGCTGCTATGTGGTTCAAGCAGTGGGAAGATATGGATCTATCAGGACATGGACGGAATTGGTGGATAGGTTTTTAAAGTAGTTTCGGGTTCATATCAAAAGGCCGAAGAATGTGATGACACTAACATCGGTGAAGCAAAGGACAGGAGAATCGCTTAGGGCTTTCTTAACTCGGTTCAATGCAGCAGTTGCTTTGGTGGATCGGCTGGATCCATCGATGGTTTTGATGGCGGCAGTGTCAGGATTCAAGGATAACTAGGATTTCAAGGTATGGTTGATATGGGATCCACTAATGAATCTTGAGGGGTTCTTTCACGAGGCCGAACGATTTCTTCGATAAGAAGATGCATGTTTTGATATGAAGTTAAAGGAAGTAAACGCGATTGAGGGTGGAGAACCATCAGATGGAAGCTCGGATAAGAATAAGGATAATGGAAAGAGGAAGTTGGATGACAACTTTAGCAAGGCAAGGAAACATTAGGGAGAGCCAAAATTCTCCACTTACACAGGATTGAATGAAACATTGGAGCGGATTTTCATGGTGACTCGAGATCGCCTTCCTTACCGAAGGTCGGCAAGGAGGGAACTCTCGGAATACGAGAGGGCATCCGAAAGGCATTGTCTCACTCATGATTTGGAAGAGCATGATACCAACAGTTGGAGACATCTAAAGGATATAACCGAGGAGAATATAAGGAGTGGTCAGTTGTGATAATATGTTGGAACTCGAAATGCGATGGTGGAACAGGAGCAACCACCGTCTATCTTAAACGATAATGGCACGAGGCCTAGGAATGATGGTCGATTGGTTGTCGACTGACAGGGACGATATGGAATAAGCAACAAACTTTGGGCAAATGGTTAAGTCACTTACTCATGTACGGGGACGGAGATAGCCCCTAGGCATGCTCTGAGATAATGATAAACCCTGACGTTAAAGTTTGTGAAACCTACTTTTTCTTTTTTGGTTTGGAAATTTGCTTTTTTCTGGTTTGGTTTTGGAGTTTGGTTTGAACTCCTGGTTTTGTTTGTTTTCTGGTTTGGACTTTAGTTTGGATGCTTGTTTTCTGGTTTGGATATTGGTTTGGATTTCTGGCATGGGTTTTTGGATTTCTGATTTAATCTGGATTTTGGATTGGATTTTTATCTGATTTTCGGTAAATGGTCGTCAGGTATGGATTATACCTGGCAAGGGGTAAGTCACCTCGTCCGAACGTGGCGAATCGACTTATTCAAGTCGTCGAGTATGGACTATGCTCGACAAGGATCCGGAGAGACCAAGATTCGACCTAGGACTTAGGCCCTATATTATTGGTTACTATTTCAGGTCGTCGGGTATGAATTATGCTCGGCAATGGTCCGGAGCGACTAGTATTCGGCTTAGGACTTAAGCCATGGCATTACTCAGCGTTCAGTGACATTGAACCAAGAACACCAAGGCATTTTTTAATGTAGGTCGTCGAGTGTGGATTGTGCTTGGCAAGAACCCAGAGAGGTTATGGATTCGAATATCGGCTATGAACAGCTAAGGATTTGGATATCGACCAGGAGAGGCCTGGATTCGATTGTTGGTTATTGGATATAGATGAATTAGAACTCGGTTGTCGGGTTTAGGTGGATATGAAATTGACTAAGGATTTGGTTACTGGATTCAAAATCAGATATCGGCTCGGAGTGGTCGAGGATTCGGGTAAGGAAACGACACTTGATAGGATGGCTTGTAATATGTTGGATTATGGATCAGACATAATGGCTATGGATGGAATATGGACTTTGGATGTCGGAGTTAAAGCTATTCAAAATACACATTCTTAACACAAGGCATGTTTTGGAGGGCAAATGTTACTCCATCTTTTGGTCAAGGGCGGGATACCAACAAATTGGCTATCAAGAATGGATATCAGGATTGGAGATCAATTGGAAACAATGCTATAATCGATATCGTCAAAATTTTACCGAGCTCTAATCAAGACTGGATCGATTGGAATGATGAACAAGGCTAGGAAAGGCTATGTTTTGAATTTCAAGTCAATCGGAGTTTGTATGCTCAAATTATGGATGGATCAATGTTGAAGGGAAATAGTTAGCATCGATACCTTCGAATTGATATTGTTCGTATCGATCAACATGGATTACTTCGGATTGATGGATGTCGTTCATATTGATATGGTTTGTATCGATCGAGGGCTATCGCCAGATGAATGTGAATATGGATAACACACATGGATTTGGCTGATAGTAGTTCGTATCGATCAAGGATGGACTCAGCATTTCAATTTGGATCGATGGTTTCGTATCGATCGATGTGAGATTGGATAAGGGAAATGCACTCGGAACTTTGCTTTGGATCAGTCATAGCGCGTATAGATCATGTTCTTGATCGATACGAAATGCTACGCTTGGGATCGATACGAACAAGGGAGCAGCTGATGGGTACGAAGAAGCAAAACTCGGATCGATATTAAGGATAGATATGAACAACATGGATATGAAGGAGGGTTGGTCGATGGATATGAACAACACTTATCGATGGATACGAAGCATTGGTGGATATGAAGGCTCTGTACTTCGTGTCGATGGATACTAATGAAGCGAGCGAGGTGGAGCAAAGGATATAGATCATAGCGCATGAAGTTCAGATCGATGCGAAGACTACGGCTATGGGTATGGGGACCGATGGATAATTGGATGATGGATACGAAGGTGGTCGAGACGATCAATACGAACTAGTATCGATACGTACACTTCAACCTACTCGCAAATACCAACTTGCATCAATCATAACTCTCATTCTACAAGTCCATATGCTATGAAATTTTCATAGGAGCTTCCTGATGCACCAAAGAATGTTCATGATCGATCCCGGCTTGTTTGGACTATTTTGGGATCGATACGAATTACACTTGGACTGATCCCAAATCATTGGGATCGATCATGTGGGTCCACCTACGCATGAGAAGTGGTATTCTAGGTTTTGGGGAAGATATTTTTGGATATACACCTATAGATAGCGGTCGTCTGGCAACTAAAAGGGGGATCTTCTTCTTCTCTCCTAGGCAAAACTCTATCATTTTTGCTATTGATTTTCAAAGGCTTGTAACTGTAATTACAGTATAAAAGGAATAAAAGGATTGATTCAAAGTGGACGTAGGCCAGAGATAGCCGAACCACTATAAATTTTATGTTCTTTCTTGCTATCTTACATTTTAACATTACTATTTCTTCATTTTTGTTATCAACTTAATCTAGATCTGAGATCTGTGTGTGGATATTGAGGATCCATATACATATATTGGTGCTTTCACTATTTTCTGAGGTTCGTGACCAATTTTGGCACAAACATTAGCCACAAAGTGGGTTCTACAAACAAAATGGCAAACACTTACTGGATAATGGATTTTCATACAAATGACCAGGTGAAGGAACTATTTTTCGGCAGTACATATTTAAAGGAATGTACCGAGGCCTACAGAATATCTTCACCATACCAACATAAGACCAGCCCACCTGTCCCTAGATAATACCGAATATGTCATCACCTCGGTTGTTACAGGCCTAATCCGAGCGTTCGTTTATCATACACCACATTAATATAACCCGAACGTCGTAGCGGGTAGAAATATCTCTAGAAGAGGATGATCATACCTAATGGTTGCGAGCCACACAGCCTTGCGGTATTTACCTTGTTTTGGTCATTTCGGAGTGTGAGGCTTGAGGTAACGATTACCTTTCACATAACACATCAACTTTTCACTTTGAATGCCACATTGTCATTCCATGATCACACAACTGATTTCTATAAACGTATAACTCCTGAGCTCATACGTCTCAGAAAAAGGTGTTAAGATAAGAGAAGGTGCTTTCTCCTCCATGAAACAAATGACATGTTCATAGAGATCACTTATGTAACTAGAATTGCAACGTCAGACATTCGTCCATACAAGTTGCCAAGAACAGAACAAACCGAAAGCACTCTCCTACCACATCCTGTTGGGAGTTACTTCTAGGATTAGTATCAAGAAGTCCTTGCAACCCGAAGAGTTTCAGAAATGAAGGGACCATTGCTAATTTAGTATTTGAGAGCTAACCTAAATTATCAACAAGCATTCCTTCCACCCCGAAGATCTTCAGTCTTCATCCTACGTTTTCTTTATCAGGTCTTCATTTTTCGAACCCGTAAATTGGTTCGTAGTGGTTTTCGGATAAGAATCACTCAAATCCAACCTCGGTTCCTTCGAACCAATTATCGATAAAGGAAATGTGCAATATATAGGGAATTCTTCTTTTGATTTATTACTTCCTTTTTTATCAAAAATATATTCAAGTGATATATATCTTTTAAAACATTTCTTTCCGGTATTTATGGAATCATAAAACCTCTTTTATCAAATCATTTGATTACTTCTAAACCTTTTCTAACTGGGAATAATTCGAAATCATTTCACTTTTCACTTAGGAAAACATTTCCAAATCATTTCATTTAAATCTTAATAAAGATTTGTTAATTCAGAACTCATAATTTTGATTTAGTTAAAACCATATTACCTAGGCTGCTAGCATCAATACCAGTAAATATTAAGTGAGAAGAATTTTTAGAAATCATTTAATTCTACTCAATATCAATTCCCATATTCAACAAGTACTATGGGCGGAATAACGGCGAAATTACCTTTTAACTTCCTTGAGTAGTACGAGTTTCCTCTTCGGGCTTTAATACTAAGTATAAGAAGATCATCTCAATACAATCAAAGTTGTATTTAATTTAGATTTGGGAAATTTAATCTTTTTATAATTAACTCGTTTCTGACATTTCGACCGTATCTATCCCTCGTCCAAGGAAGAGGCTAATTAAGCCAGGATACTGGTTTCTCCTGAACATCTCCTTAATTTACCCACCCCACATCCGGATCTCACAAATTGTAGTCTACTCATCGACTTTTAGAGCTAAATTAAACCACTTTATTTGTAATAGCTTTTCTTCAAATTATTTATTTAAACTCTTTTAAATAAGTTATAAAATCCCCAAACCATTATTAAAACACTTAATTACACATTTAAAAATATTTATAAAAGATTTGGAAAAGAATAGTTAAGTTTAAAGCTATATTTCAAAGGTTATAGAAAAGCGTCGCGGAAAGTGCTTTTTAAGCTATATTGATCAAAATGACTTTTTATCATTTGAAAATTCATTTTCATAACTCAAGTCACTTTTAAAACATTTTAAATGTTTTTACACTTTACTTCATATTTTTAAACAATTTTAAAACGTCCTTTTCAATGAAAATCATAATGGATTTTGAACTGCAAAACCGCGATTTTTCCAAAAACTTGTTTTACTCATATTTCAAAATCTACTTATCAAAATATCATTTTTTTCCTTGTTTGAAAACTATTGTAATAGCCCGCATATTTATCGATTTTATATTTAAATATTTTATTTACATATTTTATCGATACTCGAAATTTAGTCTGAAAAGCTACTTTTTGCATACGGTCGAATTAGGACTCGGGACCACTTCCATTGAGTTCAAAACGCCGTCTGCGATCTTTTTGAGTATAAACTTTGATATGTTTGGAGTTAGCGGAATTTTGCCACTTTTCACTTAGGGCTTTGGTTTGGGCTGAGCCCATTAACCCCACTTATTAACTCAGTCCCAACCCTCTCCTCTTCATTTACTTCCTTTCTATTTGCCTTATACTCAAGCTTTTACATCAATGGAGAGTGGAATGGGAAATTAAAACTCAAGCCCTATTTTCTTTTGCAAATCAAGCTCTAGTTCCAAACTAATAGAAGAAACTTTGGTAAGCCTCTCTTCTTCTTCTCCAACTCATTCTTTTATCTATTTCAGAAATTCCTAAACTTAATTTTGGGAATGTTCTTCTTTTTGAGCATAGATTCAAGCTCATTTGGGTTGTGTGGAAGAGTAGTTGATTCTCCCTTTGCTTTCAAGCTCCTTCTTCATTGTTTTTGTGAAAAGGTGAGATTTTTATCTCACATCTATGACTATACTTATCTTTGGTTGTTGGGTATGAATTCCTAACACTTCTTCATGTGCATTTGCTCTTGATTTGGATTGGTTTTGTGAATACTCCATTTTTTTTGTTTTTAAGTCAAATTTGTGTGAAAATCCTTTTATGGATGTTTGATCATGCTTTGGATGATGCATCGAGGAGCATATAGGGCCGGGTTGCCGATTGGCATAAACTCTTGGAGCCAATGTTCGTCCGGTTGCATTTTGGAAGAGTTTGCTCTTCATTTGGATAGGCTGAAAAACAGCCCAGGCATGATTCAGTCGACTGAAATCTCTGTTCAGTCGACTGAATGTGGAACCCGAAAGTTTCCAGGCAGGGTTTAGTCGACTGAAAATCTCTGTTCAGTCGACTGAACCTGGAAACAGAAAGTTTCCAGGCAGGGTTTAGTCGACTGAAAATCTCTGTTCAGTCGATTGAACCTGGAAACAGAAAGTTTCCAGGCAGAATTCAGTCAACTGAAAATCTCTGTTTAGTCAACTGAATTTGCTGTTTAGTCAACTGAAAATCTCTGTTTAGTCAATTGAATTTGCTGTTTAGTCAACTGAAAATCTCTGTTTAGTCAACTAAATTTGCTATTTCAGCCCACTTTGCCTTTTGGGATTGAATTTCCAATTTGAATCGATTCGTGATGATCCTATTTGTTGTTATCATTTATTACGACTTTGATGACTCCTTTTTAGGGATTTTTGAATATCCATTTCGATGGATTCTTTATCGGTTTCTTTAGATTTGATTCACGTCTTCGTATGTGGATTTTAATGATCGATTGTTTCTACAATCATTTTTGTAGTTTGTCACTTTAAAAATATAAAGGTTTTCAATGCTAGTAGTAAATATCAAAACTCTTTCATCAAAATGATTTCAAAACTATTTTATTACAAAGCTCATTCCTTAAACCGTTTTCCAATCTACTAGCATATACAAACCTTTACCTCATTCGTATGAGAAATCTAATTAAATGGCTTAGTAAAACAAGTGGTATGAAATGCTTGCGTTTACTTCGTCGGTTAATTCTTGGACTTGTTCGATTGAATCTCTTGTGACAATTTTCTAGTGGAGATCTACAATTTGTTCGTAGATATTTAAGTTAAGCTAGTGGTTATGGGACATGAAGCTAAGCTCATATATTTACTAGCTTACTGTAATTGACATTTCTTGATGATCATGACGATCATTTTTGTGATTTAGACTAGCAATTGTGCGATGTCTCTTTGTCTGCGAGGGAGACTAGACCCCGTTTCAGTGTGATTTCGACTCACACATGTGGGGTAGCACCCCATGGTCTTCGGGCCGTTCATGTGTCAAAAATTAATGGCTAGCTACCATGAGATAGCATCTCGTTCGTGTGATACATATGTTGGTGAGTTTTCGTGCTCCCGTTCGTGTGATAGGCCTCCCCCTTTTTATGATTTCTGGATTTCGTGTGTTGATTTCTGGAAATTTTATGCTTCACCAATTTTAGTGATTTTCATTGATATGATTTATCAATTTTTGTGCATTGGTGAATTCGTGTGTCATTGACTTGTTGTGAATACAAGTTTTGGGTATGTAACCCTTTTTGGATCTTTGAGAAGATTCTTGTGATATTGATTAATCTCATGTTGATTTTCAATTACATACTTATAGTAGTATGCCATTATGGTTATCATATGTTTATGCCATATCTCTTATTCTATATCATGTCATCTGATATTTATAGCTAGACTGATCCGTTTATTATTTTCTTATGAAAGAATACTCGGGTCAGACCGAGATGTTACAGGTGCTTCTGCTTGACTTCTCCCCAGGGATTCATTACTCTGACTTTTGGCTAACTACTTAGATTAGTAGTTTTTGGATGTATACAGTTGAGGTATAGACTCTATGATGTATACTTATTCTTTCGTATAGCACATGTTGCTATTCTTTTGGGTTATTGAGGATCTTTCAGACCACTACTCTGATGTACACTTTTATGTGTTATATATTCATATCTTTTTCCGCCTTTGTGACATGGATGTCTGTGACTGTTATGTGTTATGTTTATTTCCATATTTGTTTCCGAAGATTATATATAGCCATTGTGTGATAGCTTTGAGTTTGTATCGGTATGTCGGATTTCCTCCTTAAATGAAATATGCTTTACTATCTGACATATCGGTGCTCGCACAAAGATATTACACGGATGGTCGCTCCTCAACAGCCTTATTCTCCATGCTAGTTGACAGCATTACTCCGTAGTGTTCTTGGCTAGCGTGGGTATAGAGGTGGGGCGTCACAATTATGGATATACCAGCTTGGAAAATTCTTATCTCGAAGAACTCCGAGCTATATTTCATTCTATATATTCGTTTGACTTTTATGACGCGAAGTCGTGAACTGCCGTTACGTGATGCGCCTTTTTCTGACTAAATTTTCAATTACTTTTCAAATTTCACCAAAACACTTTCATATGTTTATAAAACATTTCAAACTCATTTTTAAACCATTTTAAAGTGGTTTAACATTCCATATACAAAAATTCATTAAATCAAAGCATATTAAACATCTATTGCAAAACATCATATCATCATCGAAGAATATAATATAAGAGTTTCTCAGCTTGGTTAAACGATTAACCTAAAAATGTTGCTTTTTCTAACTCAGATTTTTAACTCATGATCACTGGGGCTCTTGCCTTTGGAGGGCTCGACCTTGGCTGGGGGGCTCATGGCCTTGGTTGTAGGGGAGGAAAGGCTCGACTATGGTGTTGTGTGGTGGAGGCCGTGGATAATGAGAGCGAAGAGGAGTGGTTTTTGCTTGGTTTTGAGATGTATGGATATGTATTTCATCTGTTTATAATATTTGCATTATTTTGGCATAACTTTCTTACTATTTTTTTATACGAAGAGAAGCCATTAGAGAGGCTCTTAAAAAGATTAAGATGAAGGAAGAAGTAGGATAACATGTTAGGAATTTATGAGAAAAGGGGTGGTACTTATAGGAAAAAATATGGAAAATATCTACTATCACTTTACCATCTTCCCATCACCCATGTGCTCCACCTCCTCCCATCATTTCACACGTTGGTTCTCCCCCCTCCGTGTGCTCAATCATTTCATTTCACTTCCAAGCTATGTGCTTGTCCTTAATGTGTAAGATAACTGACTTTAGGAAACGTAAGGGTTAAGTCTTTTATAAAATATCTTAGATTTTTCTTATATATGTTTACATATATGTTTTGTTAGAACCTTGTATATTGATGTTTTGATCACGACAACTATGTAAGTAAATATTTTGTCATCCATATTTGCAAGAGAAGATGAAATTCTACTTAGCAATAGATTACAGACCAAGAATTTAGATAGAAGCTTCAATATTATTTATGATTTGTCTATAGTCTAGTCTAGAAGTTGATTTTTGTTAAAATTTGTGACGCCCCGCGCCGAGATCCATATTAACAAAGAGTATTATGGAGTAATACTGTCCGTTAATGTAGAGAATATGGCTGGTTAGGAGCGACCACCTGTAAGCTTTGTCTTAAACATGTATTGGATACGTCGCTTGGGTGCTCTATTTTTTTCTTTTATCTTTCTTAAGTGGATCAACATACTCAATAAATGTTTATTACAAAACTACGGTAGCTAACAGATCTATCAGAACTAAATATAACAACAATATAACAGATCACAGAATGGTAGTCACACACACATATACACACACAAAAACACACACACACACACACACACACATATAAACAGATACATCATATTAGATAACATAGTGATACAACAGTGGTGGTACATAAACCACAATATATACATCGAGTCAAAACGAATAGATACATATCAGAGTTTACAAAACAACTACAAAGCTAACAAAAGGTAACTAGCAGAAAGTCCATAGTGGAAGCAGCATAGCGGTAATCTACAAAAGATGATTAACCTAAAATAACTTAGTCTAACCCGAGTACATAAAATACACGGGTCAGTCTAGCTTAATAAATTGATTATCATATGACAGGAGAAATATAGGGATAAAGGATAATATTTTTTCTCGAAAGAGAAGATGTAACACAAATATATGTCAACTACTTAATGTGAGAGAATATCACTAAAATATATCATAAGAGGATATCTCGAAAGAGGCAAATTCAATGATAATATCAATTAATCACAAATAATCGCCTTATATCATCGGCATGTACAAGAGCCAATATAATGGCTTTCATTAACCATAACTCCTAAATAAGAAATCAAAATTCTCAAAATTCGCTAAAGAATGGCAATCTCAAATAGCTCCTAAAATAGGAAATCACAAATCTCAAATATACGCCAAAGGATGACAACCACAAATCTCAATATGTAGCACTCAATTAGTAGTTTAAAACTCAAAATGTAATTACTATATAATATTTTCTCAAATGGCTCAAAAGGCCCAATAATCTCGAAATGGAAAAAACATTTGGAAATCACAAATAAATCATGAAATATCACAAAAGATTACACGTGCTTAATAAATTGGCCGAAGCCCTCCAAGTACTGTATCTCAAATAAGGCGCCAATTACAACCTGAAGGTCAAACATCCCAAAGGACAACATCCCAAAGGACAAACATCCTGAAGGACAAACAACTATAAAATCCCAAATGATCCAAAGTACCGACAATCAAACGGAAGGTCTAAAATAAAGTGACATCAACTTCCAGATAGTAACCAAATCAGTGAGAGCAGTGCGTCTCATATAACACGGTTTCACCTAACTGTTTACTATATGGTAGTCAATTTCACTCTTGTGTATGACCTCAATCGAACAAGTCCAGAACTAACCGAAAAAGTGTCCCATACCATATGTTTTACTAAATCGTTTAAATCGCTTCCTTATTTGCTTGGAGTGAAAAAGCATGTAATTTCATATAGAAAATACTTTGTTCGAGATAACTAGTTTCAAAAACAACTTTCATAATCATCTCTTTATTATAGAGAATATGTAATTTTAACAGCTTTAAAAATAATTATAAATATTTATTTCAAAAGATATTTTACTATAAAAACCATTTCAAAATCGTTTTAGAAAACCCATGCTCAAAAACATAAAAAATCACTGAAAACGCTGAAAATCAACGTATGAAATCATCTAAAAAACACATCAATCCAGAGTACAGATCAAAAATAATGTTGGCTTACCTATTGATAGGTTAGATATCTTCAAAACAGTCTAAAATATTACAAGAATTGGTTGCACAAGTTGCTGGAATAAGTAAAATGAACAAAACAATGCACAAGAGGGAAGAGAAATCGGCCTGGGCAAATATATGCCCAAGTTGACCCATTGGTCGACCTATAGGTCACCTATGTATTGCCTTGGTCGACCCTAGGGTCGATCCCCATGGCATCTTGGTCGACTTGATGGTCGCGTTTCTTACAGAAAATTTCTGTCTGCTTCGATCTAATTTTTGAACAATGGTTTCGGCCACATCCAAGATGATTTAGAACATGAAATTTGACATGCACAAACTACTACACATAGAAAACAATCTAAAAAATTATGACATGAATTCATGGTAAGAACAAGGATATATGAACAGAAAAAGAAGCACTCTAGAACGTATTTTCACTATAACTATTCAAGCAGCGAATTTTGTGTTATAGTGAGCAAAATTCAACGCTTATCAGCTAGCAAACCTGATTCAAGCTAGAATTTATGTGTTATCAACTCACCTTAGCAAAGTTTTGAGCAAATATGAGCAAAATTGTGGAAAATAAGAGCTTTTGCCTTGATTTAGCTGAAGGAACCTATAAAAAGAAAGTATACAGACATGCAAAATAAAAAACTGAAGTTACAGACAACTTAAATTCTCAAAATTAGAAAGCGATGAAATAGATTTGTGATTTTGGTTTTGATTACATATTATTCTCTTTAATTAGCTAATTTCTCTTTTAATTTTTGCTAAATTTTGATGCTAGATTTGAAAACTAGAAGAAAGCAGCTATTATTTTTCTTTTTTGGTTTGTTCAGAGGAAGCTAGAAATGAGAAAGCAGAAAATGAACGTGCAGCTCATTTCCAACCCGTGCAGTTAAAGCGCTCAGCAGATTCATTGCGATGGAGGTGTAAAAAGTCATAGCGTGTATACAACGAGGATATAGCGGGATATAGCGGATGACACGAAAATTGCATATAAAACTCATATTTAATGTTTTTACAAATATACAAAAGGTAATTAATTGAAAAATTAGCATTCAATTGAATTATAATTAATACATAAATAATTTTAAATAAAAACATGTGTGAATATACTGTAAATAAACGTAAAACTGTTATATAACATAAATGAATTTATTAGAATATTTGAGTATTTTCATTTCTGAAAATATATAAAAATTCAGTTAAATAAATAAATTTCATAATTTTTATAATGTATAAATGCCATTCGTTTCTTTTAAAGAAGATATAGAGGAAATAACGGAATATAGCGTACAGAATATAGCGGAAATAGCGGGGCTTAAAGCGGAAAGGCTATATTTGGGGTTATATGGGAAAATCGTAGCGATAAAAATCCACTAAGAGATATAACAGGGTAATAGTGGGGCATTAACTGCACAGTTTTCAACCTCTCCTGCTCATTCTAGAAATGGGTTTGGGCTTAAACCCATACCCAATATGAATATATGTTTATAGTTAGTTAAAATCTAACTAAGTTATTCTATGTTAACACCATATTTCACCATTTTATGCATATTCTCATTATTTAATCAAATAATTTATCATAACTTCATGTGTTTATGTTTACAAAAATGTTTTATCAACGTATAAAAAATATTTTAGCTATAAAAATCAATTCTAACATTAAATTCTTATTTTTACTTAAATACTTTATTTTACACCATTATTTACATAAAACACAATTTTATCTAAATAAGTCATCATTTAACAGCCAAAATTACATAAAATCATTTTTTGCTTAATTAAACGTAACAAACCTTATTAACATTATTTTACATCCAAATATTCTTTTTAAACAAAATTCCATCTTTTTATTTACAATATCATCCATATTAAATTTTAATACTTTACTAAATTAACAAAAATCAATATTTGGCAATAATTTTCAAAATTATTGCATTTTATCAAATTAAAACCATACAATGCTCAATTTTACTCCACAACAATATAATAAAGTTTTTAAAACTTTATTTTCAACATTTTATATTTATTTCAAGAAATTGATATTGAATTAAATTTTTTTTATCCTTATTTAATTCAATTAATCTTTAAATCCACATATTACCATTATTCATAATTTATTACCGACCAAACCATCTTAATTCTATTTTATTTTATCAAAACTCATTGTTTATTAAAATAAAAGGTTTTAAACAAATTTTATATCTCCAAATTATTTTATTTTTCCACTATTAAATTATACCACCGTTATAATTTAATATCACAGATAATCGCCAAAACTAGGGTTGTTACAAATGCCTTCCCTTATAAAAATTGCATCCTCGCAATTTCTAGAGAAGAGCCGTATTCAGCACGATTTATTTCATTATTCAAAGGAAAATAGATAAGCTTGAGCTTAAAAATTCTCACCCTTACTCCGATAAGAAAGAAAACCAGGAAAACATCGCTCGATAAAGTCTCTGGTTTCCCGTGTGCAGTCATTGGGGTCAGCGGACCATTGAATCTTCATGAGTGGTACATCGTTCTTTTGAAGGCGTTTAACCATCGAAGCAAGAACACATATAGGATGTTGCATAATAGATAAATTAGGTGAGATCTCAAGCATTTGCAAAATAGAAGGATCAATAACAGAATCTGAATCATGAAGGCACTTTCGAAGCTGAGAGACGTGAAACACATCATGAATACCAGATAAATGAGTCGGAAGTGATACTTTATAAGCAACTTGGCCAATATGCTCAGTAATAGGAAATGGTCTTATGAATCGAGGAGCCAATTTCTTGGTCCTACTGAAACGCATTATCCCCTTCAATGGAGATACACGAATAAAAACAAGATCACCAATAGAAAATTAAGAGACTTCCTACGATTGTCCACATAGGGCTTTTGATGGCTCCATGCCTCTTTCATTCTCTGACGAATAAGATCGATCTTCTTTGAAGCTTCACAAATAGAATTGGGGTCTAAAATAAACTTCTCCCCGGATTCCGACCGATAAGAAGGTGATCGACATGGCCTTCCATATAAGGGTTCGAAAGGAGCCATACCGATACTGGACTGAAAACTATTATTATAAGAGAACTCAACAAGCAGTAGGTGGTCTTCCCAACTAACACCAAAATCAAGAATGCATGCACGAAGTAGATCCTCAAGAATAATATTCACCCGTTCATTCTATCCATCAGACTGCGGATGATAAACTGTGCTGAAGTTAAGCTTTGTGCCCAAAGCTTTCTGAAGACTCTGCTAGAAATTACTGGTGAAAAGTGGATATATATCACACTTGATCAAACTAGGAACACCGTAAATTCTCACAATCATCTTAATATATAGCTTAGATAGATGAGAAGACGTCCTATTAGATTTAATAGGAATGAAATGGGTGAATTTAGTCAAGAGATCCACGATAACCCAAACACTGTTATGGCTTGATCTCAAACGATGTAAGCCATCAATAAAGTCTATAGAGATTTGATCCCATTTCCACAATGGGGCCTCAAGAGGCTGAAGAAGACCACTAGGACGCTGATGTTCGGCTTTAATGAGTTGAAAAGTCATGCAATTACTCACATAACTTGCAACATCACACTTCATGCCTTCCCAACAATACAAGCATCTCATATCGGCATACATCTTGCTACTGCCGGAATGAATAGTATACTTAGATCGGTGACAATCATCAAGAATGTCCCACTTAAGATCGGAAACATAAGGCATGATCAATCGATTCTTCTTACGAAGACAACCATAAGTATCAATGCTGAAATCTCTCAACTCATCGTCACAGGATTCAGACTTAAAAAGTTGAATAAGGCGCATAAGATCTGGATTTTGCTGCTGTGCATCGGTAATATGATTCAATAAGCTAGGATGAGCTTCCAACTTAAATAACAAGATAGGAGAATCTAAAGCCAAAGCACGATCATGAATATCACAAAGAGTGTAACGACCCGCAAATCCGTACCCCTTGAGTCAACACTATTCTACAACAATCAACTCAAGTTGTACAGAAATATGAACCATTTGGGTTAAAGAAGAAGAGGTAGAAGAAGAAAATAGAAAACAACAACAGAATCTAACCATCGCAGCGAAATAAAATATAATAGATAACAAATAATCTTTACTCAAGAATCAAATATCTCCGTTTATATATTACATCATCAGAGTACATCAATCACAGCTCAACATCAACATCATACCCATGGATACACAACAACTCAACACAGCGGAATATATATATATATATATATATATATATATATATATAAATAAGTATGGGTGTACGTATCGTCATCTTGCTCATCTCCTGAGCTCCACAGAATCATACCCTGTATCCAATACTCGGTCTGACCCGAGCATTACAGTTAAATAACACCCGAGTCAGTCTGGAATACCAGCATGAGAAAATCACACCCAATTGATTATTAAAGTTTCAAAAATCCTTTGAAAACAAAAGCATCTTGTAAGACCACGCCACAAATAAACATATCGGGTTTTTACCTTACGATAGCTAAAACATTTTTTTATAGAAATCCTCTGATATTATAATAGGGTCTATATACAAATACTTATAAAATAGCCGAAATTGTTACATTCATTAAATTCCAGCTACTAGCCACAGAGTGGGTAATACAAACAAAACTCGTACAAGGCTTGTAGGGAGAATGGATTTCCAACTAATGACTAGGCACTGGGGTACCACCTGTCACAGTACGGGGACTAGATCACCGTACCGAGGAGTACGCCCGCTCCCTTGCAACACAAGACCGGGACTACCCTTTACTGGATAATCCCGAGTGAGATCACCCCGCGGTTGGGATCAGCAACCGCCCACTAAGCCGAAATAAAAAGGGACATCTAGACAGGAATGACCTCACCCTGCTTGGGTGCTACCCACCTAGCCTTGCTGCGTAACCGCTGATTTTCAGTCATTCCCATTTGATGAGGCTTGAGGCTAAGCGTTACCTTTTTAGAATATATCCCTTAGAATGCCCATCGTCCACCTGACGATGTTTCGCAAGCATTCATGCATGCAAGTCCGTCCCGGGTTCGAACGGAACCGAAGGCACTATTCCTACTACATCCATTTTGGAAATATCCTCAGGATTAGTAGCGACTAGCCCTTGCACTTCACTGCTCCATCTTCGAATCCAAAATCATTTTCCCGAAACGTACAAACCGAATCGAAGTGGTTTTCGAGAAATAAATCTCGATCCCAGTCTCTTCGAAACGATCAACGTATTTGGCCAATATTGATAGTCGGTGATTTTACTATCAATTTATATTCCAAACAACCATTCAACGATAAATAATTTTCTAAATTATTTATTAACCTCGAAAATATCTTCACAAGATATATGTCCACTTTTCAAACCCTTTTCAAAACAGTTTTCAAATTATCTTCCTTTCTCAGAATAAATTCCAAGTATTTCTATTTCCATTGGAATCACCAAGCATAAAACTTTAGATTTAAAATAATTTAAACGCTTTACTTTAAAATATACTTTAAAACATTTAAGTTAAAAACTACTTCAAATACTTTATTAAAACACATACTATACGAATATTTGAAAATAAGATTACTTTATAAATATAAAACTAGGTTTTCACTTCTAAAACAAAACACTAAGTCACTTTTAAATAATTATTACAATAATAGATTTGAAAAATATTTACCTTAGAATTCTACACATTCAGAAATAATAAATTTTCTAAAATATGCTTTTTAAAACAACATTAAACTTTTATCTTATATTTAAAAATTTGCTTTTGAAAACGTCCCTGGCTATCCAGGGAAATATACTTCTCTTCACATCCTTTAAAAATAAATCACTAGTTATTTTTAAACAAACTTTCTCATTTCCTCTTAATAAATTCCCACCTTGAATTTATTCTTCCAAATATTCAATTTCAAACACTTAAATCAATCTCCAAACTAATTTCCAATTTACTTCATTTATTCAAAAATCTTTTAATTTCGTATTTTATTCCTTAATTATGATTTAAAATACTTTTAATTGAAATACCAATTTAGATTTTCTCAATTTACTTTTATTCCTTTAAATAAACTTAAAACTTTAAGTTTTGAAATGATTCTTTATTCCTTTAAAATAATATCACTTGATTTTACAGTTCAATAATTACTGTTTATTCAAACCCCTTTCTTTTAATACTCGAAGTTATTTATTAGTATTTAACATACTTCCATTTCTTTTCAATTCATTCTAATTTTATTAAATTTCTAAGATTATTTCATTTACAACTTTATTTCCTTTATTTTCTTTCCAAAATCCAATTTATATATTTTTGGTAATTCATTATAACCAATATATCCAATCCAATCATATCATTCAATATCCCAACATATTCAACATAGAATATCAAGTAATCACATCAGAGAATATTAAATAATAAATCTTGAGGGGTCCAGTTGGATCCCTCCAACCTGTTTTCCCAGCATCCACAGATGTTAGCACAATATAATATGCCAATTCCCAAAATATACCACACTATAGCACATCAATCAATTTCAACCATTCAACAATTATTTAAATTTAATCATTTAAATTTAAATTTAAATTAACTGAGTGAGATTAACTCACCTTTGCCCCTTTAAATTTGCAACTCAATCCAATCCATGTTGCCTTGGGTTTCCCGATTTGACCTTGAATAAGCAATTTTTATATGATTTATTAACATTTAAACCAATTGAAAAAAATCAACTACCATTCAGTACATTTAATTTACTAATTATTTTGTTTAAACTAAATTCCCTCTTTAAGATCTGTTAGTAACTAAAAATATTTTAAATAGGTTAATTGAACAAAATAAACCACCTAAATAAATTATTTTAGAATAATC
This sequence comes from Allium cepa, assembly GCA_030765085.1. NCBI lineage: Eukaryota > Viridiplantae > Streptophyta > Magnoliopsida > Asparagales > Amaryllidaceae > Allium > Allium cepa. Next base: position 695,967,651 of record CM060929.1, on the reverse strand, counting down.
TAGTAAATTGAAATATGTTTGGGTATATTTATTTTATTCCCTTAACAAATTCTTTTTAGCAACTCAAAATTTAAATAAGTTAATTAAACCAGATAGACAAATTATTAAATTTTAAAGTAATCTCTCCTTTATCAATATTTTTAGTGACTAAAAATTTAAACAAGTTTATTAGATACTCTAATCTTCATAAAGCATATTTATTATATATATATATTTTATTAACTCACTGGAAAACAGGTATATATATATCTATTTTATTTACCATTTTCAGGCTGTTTAATCTCTTACTGTAAATTTCAATCATTGGTTTATATCTACTCTCTCTATATATATGTATATAATATTTTATCAAAACAAGCCAAATCGAGAAAACGAATACTTACCGCTAAACCTCACCTCGATGGCATCACCCACCTTGAACAGACGATCGCCTGAACCCAGAAGAAATGCCCCGCAGCTTTGATCAACGACCCATCGCCTTCACTCTCACTCGCGAACCCAACCGAAGCTTGCCGACTTCGCCATCGCGCGTACGAATCTCAAACCCCCAAGCCTTTAGACGTCACCGAGCCTCCATTGCGAGTTGACTCGCGACATCCAAACCCTCAAATCAACATCACGCTGCCTTGCTCTCGCTCGGCGTGCTGCCCTACCTCAACATACTCGTGAAGACCTTCCCGTTACCTCAGACCCTAGCCGCGGCCACGATGCGACGCTGCTCGGAAACGAGCTCGCGATTCCGATTCAAAATCGAATCCGATTTTGTTACCCTTTTTTTTCGAACGAGCTTTTAAATTTTCGACTGATTTCGTTTTCAATCGATTATAGGAGGACGAGATTCGCTTGGGAATCGGCTGCCATATTTGATTTTTTTTGAAGCTTTGCAAAATATTTTGATTATGTTGGCATTTGTAAAGAAAGAATGGGGAGACAGGAAAAGATGTAAGCGTGAAAATTTGCTTCTGCGTGTTGGTTACAACAGAGATAGGTTGGCAAAAGGGATTACAGGGTGGCTGCTGATTTGGTTTCATCTAGAAAAGGATATTTAAATTAGATCGATAATTATCGTCTGAGCGTTTATACCTCGTACGATTACACGTTAATTCCGAAAGCTATGAAATTTGAAATCCGGTAAAAATAAAATATTACGGATCCAATGGAACTGGTTTCGTCGAATTCCGAGACTGTGCCTCGGAAGGCTATTTTTAAATTCAATTTAAATTATAAAATTTTAAAACTGAACAAACCACTGTTAATTTCAATTTTACAACTTCTATTATTTTCAGTGTTATCAATATAAATTTTACAAGCCTTCAAATTATTTTTAACAGGCTTAAAATCCCTGACTTCATATTTTACCCGATTTTAAATTATTTAATTCAATAATTTAATTATTAAATATTAGTGATATTTGAATTCAAGTTAAAAACTTAATTTTAATTATTTCAAATCAATTAAATATTCCAATTTAATTTGCTTAAAAATTCCGGGTCGTCACATTCCTCCCCCCTTAAAAGAATTTCGTCCCCGAAATTACTAGTTAGGAAGAATGGTCCAATACCCGTTTACCTTTTTTCCAAAGCCAAACTGTTCAACATCCTATCCACTATCTTTTTATAAAAGACCCATTACCATTTTTACTAATCTTTCCCAACTTTCCCATAGTTTCTAACAATATTACTTACTCGATTCTTCAAATTTAAATTTTAAATCAAATTTAAAATTAGCAGAATTTTCTTAAAATTTTTCTAACTCTCTAAATTTCCGAAATTTTTTGCCAGCGTCTCCTTTGCGCGGCTAGCTCGGTACAACTACAAAATGGCTCTATGGCCTCCCAGATCCAAAAAGAAAACAAAAAGCCAAGTGGCTAGATCCAAAAATCCCAATCAAATTTCACATAAATTTAAACACATACCTTTTAGTCGGGCAATTCTAATTTATTATACGAACTCGAAACCAATTCTCCTTTCCCTTTTCATACCTGCATATCCTGTTTAGCAATAATATCCAATCACAACATTCAAAAACATTTTATTGACTTCTTTTACACATTTCGAATATTTGTTTTACTTAAGCCCGTACGATGTACCTATATCATTTGTATGCAATACCAAATCCGATCGCTTACTCGATCACACAATCTCACTTCCGAACTAGTATTGTCCACCCGACTTCCTAGTGCGGACTCAGATCTGGTTTCTTGATCAGAAACCGTCATTCCCCTGGCATAATCATAACTATGATAGAGAATTTCCATAATCAATCAAAATTCCATATCCAGGGTTCGCCGTCGAAAATCGAGTGAAAAATCCTAACTCGGATCGATAAAATTATCTCGAAATTCTATGCTCGAATCTGGATCAAATAGCTATGCGAATAAAATAATATACGTACATCCTACGTATTTGCCCCAATTGATTATCAACTATATCATTTCCTTTTTATTCTCATTTATTTTGATTGTTATTCACTTATTCTCACTTTCCCTTGTCACAACTTCAGTTAAATTTTCATTCAATTATTCACTTGGAATAAGTTTCCTCAATACCAATTTACGTAAGAATCTCACCATTCATTTGTTAGGTTTAATATAATTATTTTATACACCTCTTTCATAAATTTGTTTTCACTTCACTATTGGAGTTTATATCTATTTTATTCAATTTTCCTTTACAATTCCATAAAAATTTCAATTTGCTTCACTTTGTTAATTAATTTCAAATATAAATACTTCTTCCAAATTTTACTTGAATTCAATTCATTTCCAAACTTTGAATATTGAATTTTGATTCACCCTATCCCAATCCATATTTAATTAACCATTTCCCTTATTCGTTTTACTTACTAATTTATTTTTATATCTCTAATAAAGGTTAGTTTGCAAACTTTTCTTCTTTTAGTTTCTTTGAACAATTCTTCAGTTCATCTTACTTTACTTATACAATTTAAGTTTGATTTCGACATTCAGTTATAATTCTATTTGCTTAACAAATTTTAATTCATTTGTCGTTAGTGAAAATTTTCAAAAGATTCAAAAAATTTCTAACTCCCAAAATTTTCGGAAAATTTTGGCAGAGTCACCTTTGTACGGAGGAGCTTTTGCAATTTGACAAGAGATATAAATATATATACATCGACCCACACGGTCGGAAAATAAAAAACAGTTCATATTTCCTATTTTTATTGCGTAGGTGTACCTTATTTTGCATTTTTAAGCAAGCGGCTATTTATTTAAGCAATTAGCGCAGTTAAAACCAGCAAAGCGGCTTCCAAAACCTGTACTTACTCAATTAAAAATGTAAGTGACAAATATACAAAGTTTATTAACATTTCCCTTAATTTCAATAGCTAAACACATACGTACATAAGCAATATCCACTAAACCCTTCCATAAGCAAATTTATAAGGTTCCAATGCAAATTTAAATGCTTTCATTTAAATGGTTTACACTTCATTGCTTACATTCAATTCATTTAAATCCAAATAAACTCATGTTTATTACAATTGATTCAAAAACCAATTTTATTACTTATATTAACTCATTTGCGTCAACGACGACCATTACTATGCAGATTCAATGATATTCATCTTATAGAATATCCATTCTAGTTTATAACTACTTAAAATTGATACCAATTCTATTTTTACTTTATTCTGTTCCATTTCTAATTGATCCCATTCACTTTATTTCATATTCCATATTCATATTTATTTTATTTGAATCCATTTATAAATCTTGGAACAATCCATATTCAAACCATCCTATTTGATTCAAATGATTACACAACTCTCCACTTAACTCAATTTAATTCTTAGTCTAAACAAACTCATTTGAATAATATTTCGAAGTCATATTCCATTTATTTATACTTGAATGGAATTTATTCACAAATTCAAACCATCACTATTATAATCCAAATTTATTTATTTTGACTACACTTCTAATTATATTTAATTCTCCAACAATCCAAATTAAATTTATTTTGCATTCTATATTCTCATTTTATTTGAATCCAATTATTAATCTAGGAACATTCCATATTGATTATATCAATTACTCATTCCATTATTTTATTTATAAACCAAACAATTGTCTCATCAAATTGGTATTCAACTTGCATTTAACCAATTCAAGTTCCATTTCTATTTCCATATTTCATTAACTAATTTATCACCAATTAGTTTACTCAAATTTTATACCCAATATTTGATTTTATCTCAAAACTACTTTAACTATTTTACTGGAGGTCAATTTATTTTATAATTTAAGTTTTGAATTTTCATTCACTTCCCAAAATTCAAATCAATTTTATTTTGGCTTATTTATTCCACTTCTAAATTTTATAAGTCACAAACTTATTTATTTTCATACTTTCATCTATTTACAATCAATCTCATTTACCTTTTACACTTTACTTTGGAATTATACATTTATTTAGTCAAGCATATATATTTTTATTATTCCATAACATTTTAATAGGATTCCAGAGTTTAAATAATTTCCCAAAATTTCAAAATCACTTTTGAAATCAACCATATCCAAAACCCTTTTCAATTTCAAAACCAAACCCAGTTTTGCAAACAAACATAAATCCAAAATATCCAGGTAGCAATTCCTCTTTTGGAAACTCGAAAATGAACACCGATGATGTCGCGATCATCATCGGAATTATTTTCCAGCGACCGAAAGAGTTTAGTGCTTTTATCTCTTTAAAAACATTCAAATATTTTTAATTTCCAAATATCACAAGATTTCAAATACAACTCAAAATATTTCCAAAATAATACTATTATTCCTCCAAACCCTTTGGAAACTGTTTTCAAACCCAAAGGAATTTAAATTTCTCCCAAAAATCCAGATTGCAATTCCTTTTAAATCTATATTCAAACATTCTCTGGAATTTTATCCCATTTCAATTCCAAATGTTTCTCTGGAATTCTATTTCAAAATTATAATCACCTTTACAGTTTACTTTTACAAATCTCATTTGTATATGAAGTTTATTTCAATTTATACATTACATTTATAATCTATATTTCAAATTCCATTTTGTTATATAAATTTATTCTTCAACTTTGATTATAAGTTTCAATTACTTATTCAATTTTCTACACAATAGTGTTAATAATTTAACATTATCATTCCTTAACAACCAAGAATCCAAATTCTATAATAATTTCTGAAAATTATTTCTTGCATATACAAAAATAATTAGGGTAAAATTATTTCATTTACCCTACTTTAAAACAATACTGTGTCGAATTGTTCTATTCAAGTGTTTAGAGACCCCTATCAATAACGTTAATTACTCCTATTGACCAGAATCCATAAACTACTCAATAAACCAATCAACACAATATAAAACCATTTTATATACACTAACAAATACGCACTCGCATCTATTAATACGTTCAAACTCAGTCTAGAGTACTATTTACTCCATTTAATGAGTAATTCCCACCAGAGCCAAGGTTATCACCAACCTAAGCTCTGATACCAACTGTAACGACCCGCAAATCCATACCCCTTGAGTCAACACTATTCTACAACAATCAACTCAAGTTGTACAGAAATACGAACCATTTGGGTTAAAGAAGAAGAGGTAGAAGAAGAAAATAGAAAACAACAACAGAATCTAACCATCGCAGTGGAATAAAATATAATAGATAATAAATAATCTTTACTCAAAAATCAAATATCTCCGTTTATATATTACATCATCAGAGTACATTAATCATAGCTCAACATCAATATAATACCCATGGATACACAACAACTCAGCACAGCGGAATATATATATAAACAAGTACGGGTGTACGTATCGTCATCTTGCTCGTCTCCTGAGCTCCACAACATCATACCCTGTATCCTATAATACTCGGTCTTACCCGAGCATTACAGTTAAATAACACCCGAGTTAGTCTGGAATACCAGCGTGAGAAAATCACACCCAATTGATTATTAAAGTTTCAAAAATCCTTTGAAAACAAAAGCATCTCGTAAGACCATGCCACAAATAAACATGTCGGGTTTTTACCTTACGTTAGCTAAAACATTTTTTTATAGAAATCCTCTGATACTATAATAGGGTCTATATACAAATACTTATAAAATAGCAGAAATTGTTACATTCATTAAATTCCAGCTACTAGCCACAGAGTGGGTAATACAAACAAAACTCGTACAAGGCTCGTAGGGAGAATGGATTTCCAACTAATGACTAGGCACTGGGGTACCACCTGTCACAGTACGGGGACTAGATCACCGTACCGAGGAGTACGCCCGCTCCCCTGCAACACAAGACCGGGACTACCCCTTACTAGATAATCTCGAGTGAGATCACCCCACGGTTGGGATCAGCAACCGCCCACTAAGCCGAAATAAAAAGGGACATCTAGACAGGAATGACCTCACCCTGCTTGGGTGCTACCCACCTAGCCTTGCTGCATAACCCCTGATTTTCATTCATTCCCATTTGATGAGGCTTGAGGCTAAACGTTACCTTTTTAGAATATATCCCTTAAAATGCCCATTGTCCACCTGACGATGTTTCGCAAGCATTCATCCATGCAAGTCCGTCCCGGGTTCGAACGGAACCGAAGGCACTATTCCTACTACATCCATTTTGGAAATATCCTCAGGATTAGTAGCGACTAGCCCTTGCACTTCACTGCTCCATCTTCGAATCCAAAATCGTTTTCACGAAACGTACAAACCGGATCGAAGTGGTTTTCGAGAAATAAATCTCGATCCCGGTCTCTTCGAAACGATCAACGTATTTGGCCAATATTGATAGTCAGTGATTTAACTATCAATTTATATTCCAAACAACCATTTAGTGATAAATAATTTTCCAAATTATTTATTAACCACGAAAATATCTTCACAAGGTATATTTCCACTTTTCAAACCCTTTTGAAAACAGTTATCAAATTATCTTCCTTTCTCAGAATAAATTCCAAGTATTTCTATTTCCACTGGAATCACCAAGCATAAAACTTTAGATTTAAAATAATTTAAACGCTTTATTTTAAAATATACTTTAAAACATTTAAGTTAAAACTACTTCAAATACTTTATTAAAACACATACTATATGAATATTTGAAAATAAGATTACTTTATAAATATAAAACTAGGTTTTCACTTTTAAAACAAAACACTAAGTCACTTTTAAATAATTATTACAATAATAGATTTGAAAAATATTTACCTTAGAATTCTACACATTCAGAAATAATAAATTTTCTAAAATATGCTTTTTAAAACAACATTAAACATTTATATTATATTTGAAAATTTACTTTTGAAAACGTCCCTAGCTATCCAGGGAAATATACTTCTCTTCCCATCCTTTAAAAATAAATCACTATTTATTTTTAAACAAACTTTCTCATTTCCTCTTAATAAATTCCCACCTTGAATTTATTCTTCCAAATATCCAATTTCAAGCACTTAAATCAATCTCCAAACTAATTTCCAATTTACTTCATTTATTCAAAAATCTTTTAGTTTCATATTTTATTCCTTAATCATGATTTAAAATACTTTTAATTGAAATACCAATTTAGATTTTCTCAATTTACTTCTTATTCCTTTAAATAAACTTAAAACTTTAAGTTTTGAAATGATTCTTTATTCCTTTAAAATAATATCACTTAATTTTACAGTTCAATAATTATTGTTTATTCAAACCCCTTTCTTTTAACACTCGAAGTTATTTATTAGTATTTAACATACTTCCATTTCTTTTCAAGTCATTCTAATTTTATTAAATTTCTAAGATTATTTCGTTTACAACTTTATTTCTTTTATTTTCTTTCCAAAATCCAATTTATATATTTTTGGTAATTCATTATAACCAATATATCCAATGCAATCATATCATTCAATATCCCAACATATTCAACATAGAATATCAAGTAATCACATCAGAGAATATTAAATAATAAATCTTGAGGGGTCCAGTTGGATCCCTCCAACCTGTTTTCCCAGCATCCACAGATGTTAGCACAATATAATATGCCAATTCCCAAAATATACCACACTATAGCACATCAATCAATTTCAACCATTCAATAATTATTTAAATTTAATCATTTAAATTTAAATTTAAATTAACTGAGTGAGATTAACTCACCTTTGCCCCTTTAAATTTGCAACTCAATCCAATCCATGTTGCCTTGGGTTTCCCGATTTGACCTTGAATAAGCAATTTTTGTATGATTTATTAACATTTAAACCAATTGAAAAAAATCAACTACCATTCAGTACATTTAATTTACTAATTATTTTGTTTAAACTAAATTCCCTCTTTAAGATCTGTTAGTAACTAAAAATATTTTAAATAGGTTAATTGAACAAAATAAACCACCTAAATAAATTATTTTAGAATAATCTAGTAAATTGAAATATGTTTGGGTATATTTATTTTATTCCCTTAACAAATTCTTTTTTAGCAACTCAAAATTTAAATAAGTTAATTAAACTAGATAGACAAATTATTAAATTTTAAAGTAATCTCTCCTTTATCAATATTTTTAGTGACTAAAAATTTAAACAAGTTTATTAGATACTCTAATCTTCATAAAGCATATTTATTATATATATATATATATATATATATATATATATTATTAACTCACTGGAAAACAGGTATATATATATATCTATTTTATTTACCATTTTCAGGCTGTTTAATCTCTTACTGTAAATTTCAATCATTGGTTTATATCTACTCTCTCTATATATATGTATATAATATTTTATCAAAATAAGCCAAATCGAGAAAACGAATACTTACCGCTAAACCTCACCTCGATGGCATCACCCACCTTGAACAGATGGTCGCCTGAACCCAGAAGAAATGCCCCGCAGCTTTGCCCAACAACCCATCGCCTTCACTCTCACTCGCGAACCCAACCGAAGCTTGCCGACTTCGCCGTCGCGCGTACGAATCTCAAACCCCCAAGCCTTTAGACGTCACCGAGCCTCCATCGTGAGTTGACTCGCGAAATCCAAACCCTCAAATCAACATCATGCTGCCTTGCTCTCGCTCGGCGTGCTGCCCTACCTCAACATACTCGCGAAGACCTTCCCGTTACCTCAGACCCTAGCCGCGGCCACGATGCGACGCTGCTCGGAAACGAGCTCGCGATTCCGATTCCAAATCGAATCCGATTTCGTTACCCTTTTTTTTCGAACGAGCTTTTAAATTTTCGATTGATTTCGTTTTCAATCGATTATAGGAGGACGAGATTCGCTTGGGAATCGGCTGCCATATTTCTTTTTTTTTTTTTTTTGAAGCTTTGCGAAATCTTTTGATATGTTGGCATTTGTAAAGAAAGAATGGGGAGACAGGAAAAGATGTCAGCGTGAAAATTAGCTTCTGCGTGTCGGTTACAACAGAGATAGGTTGGCAAAAGGGATTACAGGGTGGCTGCTGATTTGGTTTCTCCTAGAAAAGGATATTTAAATTAGATCGATAATTATCGTCTGAGCGTTTATACCTCGTACAATTACACGTTAATTCCGAAAGCTATGAAATTTGAAATCCGGTAAAAATAAAATATTACGGATCTAATGGAACTGGTTTCGTCGAATTCCGAGACTGTTTTTCGGAAGGCTATTTTCAAATTCAATTTAAATTATAAAATTTTAAAACTGAACAAACCACTGTTAGTTTCAATTTTACAACTTATATTGTTTTCAGTGTTATCAATATAAATTTTACAAGCCTTCAAGTTTAATTCAATAATTTAATTATCAAATATTAGTGATATTTTAATTCAAGTTAAAAACTTACTTTTAATTATTTCAAATCAATTAAATATTCCAATTTAATTTCCTTAAAAATTTTGGGTCGTCACAAAGAGATAGAGTCTCCAACACATCCCACTCGGCTAACATCATAGAGACAACAACCAAATGTTTGCGACTTAGTACATTAGCAACTCGGTTCCCCATTCCAGGAGTGTGCTAGATATCAAAATCATAAGAGGCTAGGAACTCAAGCCAACGTTGTTGACTCATATTAAGCTCTTTTTGGGTGACATATACTTTAATGATTTATGATCGGTATAAAGAATGAAGTGTTCGCCTAAAAGATAATGACGCTAAATCTTTAAGGCAAAGACTATGGAGGCTAACTCTAAGTCATGGGTGGCATAGTGAGCTCCATTAGGATGCAATTTCCTAGGAGCATAAGCAACTACTCGATCTCTCCACATAAGCATGGCACTGAGAACACATTGTTAGTGTCACGATCCAAATTCCAGCGTTCGAAAATCGACATCCGTACTCCACTGTACTTGAATGTCGCAGATCCAAACGTCGAAATTCGAGTCGTGCCGGAGCTTATAACACATTAAGTAAATAACACAGCGGAAGAAATGAATAGCATATGTCAATATACAACATTTGATACAATAACTGATACAACATGAATGGTACAATGAATATCAACATTATCAGAGATACAAAGAATACAGCGGAAATATAATAATAACACCAGCAGTGGAACAAATCTCCAAAATAGCTTCAAGAAAGAACTCCAGCTGTAACTCCATCTCCAAGGCATCAATCCAGAAATAGCGAGAACTCCCAAATCAAGATGAAGAGAAGCAACTCGATCCAAAATGCGATTGCCAAATCCTAAGGCTGAAAGCTATCGAATCTACACCTACTACTGATTATCTGAAAACCCCAACTCTAGACTGCCCGTGTGGGAAAATAGTGGGCACCCAGAGTTTAGGAAAGGAACAATAAACTCCAGGTCAGTCATGGGACTGGTATGAGCAAACAAAAACATTTGGTCTTTTTAAAAAAACAACAAAGAATTTAAAACAAATCCGCAATGCTTTTTAGAAAATGAAACTACCATAAGGCCTCCCGGCACACACACAATGCAAACGCACACATGGGGGAGATTTCTCCTTATGATAGTCAAACATGCTTACTACGAGAACAATTCTTTGATATTATTTCTAGTGCATAGTGGAAAATCTTCCGAAAAGTATAATATAAATCCTAGCCAGCATAGGTACCATGATGCTATGCCTACTATAGCTGCCATGTTAAATGGCAGGTCCTACAACTAAAACCGTACAAGGCACGTATTGGATGAATGGATTTCCAACAAATGGTCAGGCTAAGGAACTTCCTACTGCCACATGGGATCGCCTCTGGCGGGACGTCCCGAGAACTAACGTTACGGTTAGATCTCTGCCAACACAAGGCCGGGTTACCTCTGTAACTAGGTAACTACTACACGAATATGCCATCCCCCGGTCCTTTGGGACCTTTATCCGAGGCGCCTCAAAGCAACAACCACACAGTAAATGAGATTGGAGCAACCACATAGGTTAAATACCAGGTCTCCATACCTGATACCACCCTTTACCAGAAGGGAATGACATACCCTAAAGGGAGCGACCCTCATAACCTTGCCGCATCTTTCCTGTTTCGACCATTTCCGAGGTGTGAGGTCCTGATGCAGTCTCGTCCACAAAGCTCCGCTTTGGCACAAAGCCATGCTTTGGGTCAACAGATGACCAAAGCAATGATCACAAAGATAAATGATCAAACAAATGATCCTATCACAAATGATCAACCAATGATCATCACACAGCAACACTCAGTATGTCACATTACCAAGTTGGGAATATATCACTGATAAATATCAACTACATAACCTCTGAGCTCGTACGTCTCAGAGAAGGGTGTTAAGCTAAGAGAATAAATTCTCCGCCGCCAAGCAGAAATGTATTTGATAGAGATCAGTTAATATCTCAAAGTGTAATGTCGGACATACAACCATACAAGTCTATCCCGGGTTCGAACAGAACCGAAGGCACTTCCGAAGAAGCCCTTGCAAATTCGGATAATCCCTAATCACGTCCGGACTTCCCATCACATATGGAGATCTCTATACCGGGGATCAGCCAGTGCAGAGACAATCGACGAGTTACCCTTTTGTTTTCGGAAATATCCGGTCTTCACCACCGGTCTTCAATTGCTATCCATAACGTCGTATCACTATTCGGAATGGGCTATATGACACTAGGTCCTCTCCCGGCTAAACCGAATAATGAGCGCCATATTTTAAAACATATGGATATGGGATTTTAGTTAAGTCACAACTTATAAAATCCAAAACTTTTCTTTCAAATGGTTAAACAAATTACCATTTTAAATCTTTAAACAAAAAGATTTATTTCACAAAGTTTCACCTAATTTCACAAAGATCTATTCATAGATTTCAAAACAACTTCCATTTCAATTGGATTAACTCAATAAACCTTTAAATTAAAGATTTAATTTATAGCTTTCAAAACACGCTCCACAGATTTATTAATAACTCGGAAAACCATTTTCATTTCAACTTAAATTCCTTTTAACACACATTGAAAATCCATTTCTTATATGAAAGCTTCTATTATTGGAAAACAACAGTTTTCGTTTCAGAAAAGTCCGATTTATACAAGTTGGAATCTTGGGTTAATTTTAAATTTCAAAACATCACTTTTAAATTGGTTTAAAAACCCATATAAATCCATTTATAAGTTGAATAACTTTTTAAAACCCTAGTTTCCAAATCATAGAATTCAATTCAATTATTGAATTCAAATTTAACTCAAATTATTTAAATTTCAAAACTCAATTAAGTTATTCACATAACTTTTATTTTTTGAAATTCATTTTTTTCAAAAACTTCAATTCTAATTCCAAAACTATTTTGGATTCAAAAATTCCAATTTTAAAACAATTTCAAAATCTGTGACTTAACCCATTTCCACGTGCAATCCATATTTGTGTGTGTATAAGTGTGGTCTAGGGGTTCAACACAATAGTACACAACATCATCATCACAGATTCAATCATAAAGATAAGCGGTATAACCCATAGCGCTTATCTATATTCACAGATTCATAGATAAAGTAAATTATCAATCACAAAAATTCACTAATATGATTCGATGTGGGTTTCGGATAACCAGTTGGAATCTGACTCCCTGTCGCATCGAAATTCAAATGTCGTTTTATGGGTCAAAGGGTTTCATATTCATACAACAGTATATTCATCACAAATATAGCAGATCAGCACAAAGTATCACATAGCATCACATCACATATCAAATATATCAATCCATCACACAACATTCAATAACAATCAGCATCTACAATTAAGATGAATAAACTGGGTGGTTTTAAATTTATTACCTACATGATTACTTTCATTTATTATTCCTAATTAATTAACTATCCATATTTATTCAATTAATAAATCTTCAATTATTAATTTAAAATCTAATATCATTCAATTAATGATTTCCTGATTACAAATTAATTATTCTAAGAAAAATTAATCTTAAACTTTAATTAATCAAATTAAAACCCTTAATTACTTTAACTAATTATCCATTTCATTAATTAATTAATTATATTAATTATCCATTTGTACTACCTTAATAATTAAATGAATTACAAATCATTATACTTTTCTTTATCTTTAAATAAACATTCCTTATTTAAATTATGCATTTAAAAACAAAATGTTTTTAAATTTACATTAAATTCCATTTAACATTTTCTTTAAACTCAAGACTCAAATTTGTCTTAAATAAGAGTTTAAAACAATACACAACTTAATCTTATATGTTTAAAAGAAACATATACTTTATTAATAAGTTTAAAACAATTTAGATTTCAATTCAAATGTAAATCATTTGAAAGCAATTTAAATTTAAATTCTTTACTTTAAAACTGAAGTTTAAAAAATTTAAATCCAGATTTAAAAACTCAGTTTTCAATTCATTTGAATTCCTAAATTAAATACTTAACCTTCCATTCCAAATACGAATCACATATGCATTTATACTTGAGATTTTCAAATCAAATTTAAATTTAAAACACAATATGGTTTCAAATTTCAGACAATTAAAATTTGAATTCATTTTCAAATTCAAACTAAAACTCAGTTTAAATCTCCACCCTAAAAAAATATTTAAACTTATCTTCACATTTAAACAGAAACAGTTTCTGTTTTATTAAAAAAACTTAAACTTTGAAAATTTCCAGAATTTAAATAATTTCAAAAGAACAGAATTTAAAACTTATTTAAATTCATTATTAAACTCAGTTTTCAAAATCCAAAGTCTCAATATAATTTGCACTTCGATTCAACTTTAAAAATCTGGAAACAGGTTCCCTGTTCCTCTTCTTTTATATTTTTATATTTCAAATAAAATTTGAATCTCTGCACTCACATGTTATCAATTATCAGAATTCAAAGTATTTGAATTCAACTTAAGATTCAAGTTTAAATTTTGAGTTTACATTTCCAGATTAATTTAAAACTTTAAATTTAAAATTCCAAAACAGAACTGTTCTGTTGTTAAAGCCTGAGCATATACACACTGAACTCCCCTATTTACTTCGAGTGATTTCCCCTGTTACTCCGAGTTATTTGCCTCTCTGCTTCGAGTAATTTATCAAATTACCCAAGACAAAAAACACTGCAACCCAACATATCACCAACCCACCACCATCACAAACATGCACACACCCTTGTGCATTCTTAAACCACCTCCGGCCACCTTGACCTTCATCTCCGACCGTCCCCTAACTATCAGAGACTTCACTACAACATCAAAACCCCAGATTCCCTAAGATTAACTTGAATTTGAAATCAAGTTTTAAAGCTAAAAACTGTAACAGCCTATACCCCACCTTCCTAAACCTGTCAACATCCAATCTCTCCCCTTCCCGACCACCATCCTTCTCCATACTCCGGAGATATTCTCATCAATCCATCTATCTCCATATCCCAAATCCCTGAGTCTCCCAGTCAAGTATAACTGCCGAAAAGATTTACTTTCACCAACTCAGTAGAACTAGGTTTTAGATAGCCAGAACAAGATTTCATTCTTAAAATTGTATTTTAATTTAAAACCAAAAATTTTCCAATGCTTACTTTAATTTGAAATAAGCAAGTTTCAATCAAGATTGGAACATAACAGCATACAAATCAAAAGAAACAGGATTTTCCTATTAACTAGAACTTAAACTATAGCAACAGAACTTTGGAATCAACATGCATTGCATTACCTATTTACACAGGCAGTAAAAATCAAATATGTACACAAATTTAACTCAGCAGATAAACACACATGAAATCCTACTTAATTTATTTTAAATTAAGTGTTACTCACATTTTAAAAGAAACCTGGTTTTAAAAAAAATAAGATTTGTTCATCTGGATTCGAAAAGAACAGAGACCAGATTTGTTTTGATTTAATTAGATCTGGGTATTTTGGTCTTCCTTGTTACTTCCTATTTTTGTTTAAATATTAAATATTTTCTTCTGGAATTATTATTTTTTGGGATGACTTTATAATATCACAACATCTACTTTCAGTACTCAGGGCTTTGAATTTGTTTAAACAAGAGGATATAGGTTCTTTTCTTAAAATTTTCAAAACTGTAAACCAAGAACAATATACTTGTTCCCAAACAAACACATGCAGCAATCCAATATCAACAAGCAAGCACAACAAAGCAATTCACAGATTCATAGATATCAGATTCAAAGGGAAGATTTTCAAGTTTGCTCACATTGATGGGTTTGATGAAGAAAGACAGAGAACAAAGTGTTTGAGCCTGGAACCAGCTCTCTTTTTTTTCTTTTGCCACTTCAAATTCTTTTTAAGTTTGGATCTTCAGTATGAATTTCTTGTTATATACAGATGAAGCTCCTGCAATTGAAACAGATATTGACCTTTAACTAGCTTCTGTTTTTTTTTTGTTTTTTTTTTCTCTTTGAATTCCTTTGCTTTGATTTCTGAGATGATCTTTGCATCTTGAATCAGGTATGAATTTGATCTGTCCTCAGGCATGTTGCATGCTTCCAGATTTTTGGAACAGATTTCAAATTTTGCTTCAAGTTGAAACTGGACATTTTTTTTTGTTTTTCTGGTTTATCAATTTTTTTCTTCTTTGGGAGTTGAGATATAAGATACTCAAATCTTCTTTACTGTATACTCAGATTTGGTAAGAAGTTTAATAATGGTATATGGGGAGATGGAAAGGTTTCTTGTAATTTTAAATTTGATTATTTTATTAAGTAATTGTGCCATTTGTATGCATATAGATATGTATGATGTAAATGGGTGTTTACATTCATTTGCATATACACATATACAATATTCTTATGTTTTTATATCCATTTTGTTTATTATTTTCTACATACATCAATTTGAAGAAAGAATGATTTTAGACTAATTATATTTTTAGTAGATAAACACATATATAATAGTATTTAGTTCTAAACAATTGTTTCGAAAATCATTTATATCTAATTCAAAATAAAATTTTCAAAATAAATATTACCAATTTCTACTAGTATAAATTATGTGGTTTTCAAATCCAATTTTATAAATATATACATTTTGAATTTTCAAAATCAAAATCTTATTTAAAATTTTAACTTTCAATATATACATATTTATTCAAATTATAGTGCATATTCATCTCAAATAAAATTATCCTTAAATTCCCACCAAATTTCTATTTATAATCTAAAATTTTAAGTTTATTTTGGAAATCTCAAATTAATTCACAATTAAATTCACAGTTTAAATTCAAAATCAATTTAATTATTGAATTATTTCGGCTAATATTTCAGGAATGTTACAGACTTCCCCCCTTAAGAAAATTTCGTCCTCGAAATTTGAAAGTAGGAAGACAACCAATGATGGATAGATACACAAGGATAGATAATCGACTCATAAATCAGGCCGATTAACTATTCTGCATTTGGCTTACCAAATAAGAATATCAACAATAGATATGAGAACAATCTCATATAATATTACACAAGATATTTGGGTCCATCGGTCTACGAATATGCAAGGGCATTGACTAGTTCGAAGAGATAACTAATCGTTTGTAGAATATATCGGATCCCAGAGAATAGATAGATGGATCAAATCTTCATATTAGTTAACCAATTTACTAATTTAAAATTTCCAATTTATTTAATATTTTCAATTTCAAATTCATTAGAGTTTAGATCGAAAAGCTGATAAGAAACCGATGATGATACGAAGTAAGAATTTCCTACAACAATACGTATGGCCATCATCACACCGAAACTTCTTTCTGGAGCAGTCACGAAGCAATCAAAAGAATTCGAAATCGAATCAAAGGAGATTGATAGAGAAAAGATATTCCCACTGTTGCAGGGTATTGACCATTTGTAGTGGTACTCCCCTGTCCCCTATCTCGTTCTCTTCTCGCACTCATACTCACTATTAGTGGATAGTAAGAGAATTTACTGAGGCATTCGAACGGATATCTCAGGGATATACTCATTCTAGGGTTTACTTCACCCTATCTCTAATGAGTTACTTAATGTGTTATACTCCTGAGCTAAAGTTTTAACCTTCAGCTCTGATACCACTTTGTCACGATCCAAATTCCAGCGTTCGAAAATCGACATCCGTACTCCACTGTACTTGAATGTCGCAGATCCAAACGTCGAAATTCGAGTCGTGCCGGAGCTTATAACACATTAAGTAAATAACACAGCGGAAGAAATGAATAGCATATGTCAATATACAACATTTGATACAATAACTGATACAACATGAATGGTACAATGAATATCAACATTATCAGAGATACAAAGAATACAGCGGAAATATAATAATAACACCAGCAGTGGAACAAATCTCCAAAATAGCTTCAAGAAAGAACTCCAGCTGTAACTCCATCTCCAAGGCATCAATCCAGAAATAGCGAGAACTCCCAAATCAAGATGAAGAGAAGCAACTCGATCCAAAATGCGATTGCCAAATCCTAAGGCTGAAAGCTATCGAATCTACACCTACTACTGATTATCTGAAAACCCCAACTCTAGACTGCCCGTGTGGGAAAATAGTGGGCACCCAGAGTTTAGGAAAGGAACAATAAACTCCAGGTCAGTCATGGGACTGGTATGAGCAAACAAAAACATTTGGTCTTTTTAAAAAAACAACAAAGAATTTAAAACAAATCCGCAATGCTTTTTAGAAAATGAAACTACCATAAGGCCTCCCGGCACACACACAATGCAAACGCACACATGGGGGAGATTTCTCCTTATGATAGTCAAACATGCTTACTACGAGAACAATTCTTTGATATTATTTCTAGTGCATAGTGGAAAATCTTCCGAAAAGTATAATATAAATCCTAGCCAGCATAGGTACCATGATGCTATGCCTACTATAGCTGCCATGTTAAATGGCAGGTCCTACAACTAAAACCGTACAAGGCACGTATTGGATGAATGGATTTCCAACAAATGGTCAGGCTAAGGAACTTCCTACTGCCACATGGGATCGCCTCTGGCGGGACGTCCCGAGAACTAACGTTACGGTTAGATCTCTGCCAACACAAGGCCGGGTTACCTCTGTAACTAGGTAACTACTACACGAATATGCCATCCTCCGGTCCTTTGGGACCTTTATCCGAGGCGCCTCAAAGCAACAACCACACAGTAAATGAGATTGGAGCAACCACATAGGTTAAATACCAGGGCTCCATACCTGATACCACCCTTTACCAGAAGGGAATGACATACCCTAAAGGGAGCGACCCTCATAACCTTGCCGCATCTTTCCTGTTTCGACCATTTCCGAGGTGTGAGGTCCTGATGCAGTCTCGTCCACAAAGCTACGCTTTGGCACAAAGCCATGCTTTGGGTCAACAGATGACCAAAGCAATGATCACAAAGATAAATGATCAAACAAATGATCCTATCACAAATGATCAACCAATGATCATCACACAGCAACACTCAGTATGTCACATTACCAAGTTGGGAATATATCACTGATAAATATCAACTACATAACCTCTGAGCTCGTACGTCTCAGAGAAGGGTGTTAAGCTAAGAGAATAAATTCTCCGCCGCCAAGCAGAAATGTATTTGATAGAGATCAGTTAATATCTCAAAGTGTAATGTCGGACATACAACCATACAAGTCTGTCCCGGGTTCGAACAGAACCGAAGGCACTTCCGAAGAAGCCCTTGCAAATTCGGATAATCCCTAATCACGTCCGGACTTCCCATCACATATGGAGATCTCTATACCGGGGATCAGCCAGTGCAGAGACAATCGACGAGTTACCCTTTTGTTTTCGGAAATATCCGGTCTTCACCACCGGTCTTCAATTGCTATCCATAACGTCGTATCACTATTCGAAATGGGCTATATGACACTAGGTCCTCTCCCGGCTAAACCGAATAATGAGCGCCATATTTTAAAACATATGGATATGGGATTTTAGTTAAGTCACAACTTATAAAATCCAAAACTTTTCTTTCAAATGGTTAAACAAATTACCATTTTAAATCTTTAAACAAAAAGATTTATTTCACAAAGTTTCACCTAATTTCACAAAGATCTATTCATAGATTTCAAAACAACTTCCATTTCAATTGGATTAACTCAATAAACCTTTAAATTAAAGATTTAATTTATAGCTTTCAAAACACGTTCCAAAGATTTATTAATAACTCGGAAAACCATTTTCATTTCAACTTATATTCCTTTTAACACACATTGAAAATCCATTTCTTATATGAAAGCTTCTATTATTGGAAAACAACAGTTTTCGTTTCAGAAAAGTCCGATTTATACAAGTTGGAATCTTGGGTTAATTTTAAATTTCAAAACATCACTTTTAAATTGGTTTAAAAACCCATATAAATCCATTTATAAGTTGAATAACTTTTTAAAACCCTAGTTTCCAAATCATAGAATTCAATTCAATTATTGAATTCAAATTTAACTCAAATTATTTAAATTTCAAAACTCAATTAAGTTATTCACATAACTTTTATTTTTTGAAATTCATTTTTTTCAAAAACTTCAATTCTAATTCCAAAACTATTTTGGATTCAAAAATTCCAATTTTAAAACAATTTCAAAATCTGTGACTTAACCCATTTCCACGTGCAATCCATATTTGTGTGTGTATAAGTGTGGTCTAGGGGTTCAACACAATAGTGCACAACATCATCATCACAGATTCAATCATAAAGATAAGCGGTATAACCCATAGCGCTTATCTATATTCACAGATTCATAGATAAAGTAAATTATCAATCACAAAAATTCACTAATATGATTCGATGTGGGTTTCGGATAACCAGCTGGAATCTGACTCCCTGTCGCATCGAAATTCAAATGTCGTTTTACGGGTCAAAGGGTTTCATATTCATACAACAGTATATTCATCACAAATATAGCAGATCAGCACAAAGTATCACATAGCATCACATCACATATCAAATATATCAATCCATCACACAACATTCAATAACAATCAGCATCTACAATTAAGATGAATAAACTGGGTGGTTTTAAATTTATTACCTACATGATTACTTTCATTTATTATTCCTAATTAATTAACTATCCATATTTATTCAATTAATAAATCTTCAATTATTAATTTAAAATCTAATATCATTCAATTAATGATTTCCTGATTACAAATTAATTATTCTAAGAAAAATTAATCTTAAACTTTAATTAATCAAATTAAAACCCTTAATTACTTTAACTAATTATCCATTTCATTAATTAATTAATTATATTAATTATCCATTTGTACTACCTTAATAATTAAATGAATTACAAATCATTATACTTTTCTTTATCTTTAAATAAACATTCCTTATTTAAATTATGCATTTAAAAACAAAATGTTTTTAAATTTACATTAAATTCCATTTAACATTTTCTTTAAACTCAAGACTCAAATTTGTCTTAAATAAGAGTTTAAAACAATACACAACTTAATCTTATATGTTTAAAAGAAACATATACTTTATTAATAAGTTTAAAACAATTTAGATTTCAATTCAAATGTAAATCATTTGAAAGCAATTTAAATTTAAATTCTTTACTTTAAAACTGAAGTTTAAAAAATTTAAATCCAGATTTAAAAACTCAGTTTTCAATTCATTTGAATTCCTAAATTAAATACTTAACCTTCCATTCCAAATACGAATCACATATGCATTTATACTTGAGATTTTCAAATCAAATTTAAATTTAAAACACAATATGGTTTCAAATTTCAGACAATTAAAATTTGAATTCATTTTCAAATTCAAACTAAAACTCAGTTTAAATCTCCACCCTAAAAAAATATTTAAACTTATCTTCACATTTAAACAGAAACAGTTTCTGTTTTATTAAAAAAACTTAAACTTTGAAAATTTCCAGAATTTAAATAATTTCAAAAGAACAGAATTTAAAACTTATTTAAATTCATTATTAAACTCAGTTTTCAAAATCCAAAGTCTCAATATAATTTGCACTTCGATTCAACTTTAAAAATATGGAAACAGGTTCCCTGTTCCTCTTCTTTTATATTTTTATATTTCAAATAAAATTTGAATTTCTGCACTCACATGTTATCAATTATCAGAATTCAAAGTATTTGAATTCAACTTAAGATTCAAGTTTAAATTTTGAGTTTACATTTCCAGATTAATTTAAAACTTTAAATTTAAAATTCCAAAACAGAACTATTCTGTTGTTAAAGCCTGAGCATATACACACTGAACTCCCCTATTTACTTCGAGTGATTTCCCCTGTTACTCCGAGTTATTTGCCTCTCTGCTTCGAGTAATTTATCAAATTACCCGAGAAAAAAAACCCTGCAACCCAACATATCACCAACCCACCACCATCACAAACATGCACACACCCTTGTGCATTCTTAAACCACCTCCGGCCACCTTGACCTTCATCTCCGACCATCCCCTAACTATCAGAGACTTCACTACAACATCAAAACCCCAGATTCCCTAAGATTAACTTGAATTTGAAATCAAGTTTTAAAGCTAAAAACTGTAACAGCCTATACCCCACCTTCCTAAACCTGTCAACATCCAATCTCTCCCCTTCCCGACCACCATCCTTCTCCATACTCCGGAGATGTTCTCATCAATCCATCTATCTCCATATCCCAAATCCCTGAGTCTCCCAGTCAAGTATAACTGCCGAAAAGATTTACTTTCACCAACTCAGTAGAACTAGGTTTTAGATAGCCAGAACAAGATTTCATTCTTAAAATTGTATTTTAATTTAAAACCAAAAATTTTCCAATGCTTACTTTAATTTGAAATAAGCAAGTTTCAATCAAGATTGGAACATAACAGCATACAAATCAAAAGAAACAGGATTTTCCTATTAACTAGAACTTAAACTATAGCAACAGAACTTTGGAATCAACATGCATTGCATTACCTATTTACACAGGCAGTAAAAATCAAATATGTACACAAATTTAACTCAGCAGATAAACACACATGAAATCCTACTTAATTTATTTTAAATTAAGTGTTACTCACATTTTAAAAGAAACCTGGTTTTAAAAAAAATAAGATTTGTTCATCTGGATTCCAAAAGAACAGAGGCCAGATTTGTTTTGATTTAATTAGATCTGGGTATTTTGGTCTTCCTTGTTACTTCCTATTTTTGTTTAAATAACAATTGCTCTGATACCACTTTTGTAACGACCCGCCGTTCTGACCGCCTCTAGTCGGTAATTAAACCAACTAG
Source organism: Allium cepa (assembly GCA_030765085.1). Classification (NCBI taxonomy): domain Eukaryota; kingdom Viridiplantae; phylum Streptophyta; class Magnoliopsida; order Asparagales; family Amaryllidaceae; genus Allium; species Allium cepa. The sequence continues at coordinate 695,945,024 of CM060929.1, read as the reverse complement.
AAACGTTCAAAATGACAGATTGTTATTTAGTTTATAACATTTAAACAGAATCAGTCACAGAATCACAGAACAACAATATATTTTATAAATAAACTTTTCTTTTATATACAAGTATCAGAGTTACACAATGAATTATACTTGAATTTATACAGCGGAAACAATTTATTTTATTAAGTACAAGAAAAAGAAATTTCTGAAAAGCTTTAGTGGAGTGCTTTAATCCCCCTCTCTCAAACTTCGCTGCCTGAAAATCTTCAAGCTGTAAAAATATTCGGTCTGACCCGAGCGTTTATTGCAAAACACAAAAACACTCGAGTCAGGATTAATCTTAACTCAAGTAAATAAATTTGTAATGAACTGAATAAAATGGATCACATGAATCAATTCAAAATCTATTATGGATTTTCATATTAACAACTCTAATTTTTAAAATCTGTCAATCCCGTGTGGCTGCAGTACACACGTATATTACACACATGTGCACTGCCTCGCCAACACGTGTGCACAGCTCCATTCAGAAATACAAAATGACTGCAAAGAAAATGCTCAAGGCAAAACCAGTGCCAACTTGAACAAAACAGTAAGCAAACAAACATGCAAGTCCAAAACAGGTGCACAATGCACTAAGCATTGAATTAGTGCATAAATGAAACAACATCAGAGACGACACAGTAGCAAACAAACATGCAGCAGCAACATGCAACACGGATCGTGTACAGGGCAGTGAACAAGTACAGTGAAACAAATGCAGTCAACACAGCAGCTCGAAGGCAGAGCATATGCAAATGAAGATCACAAATGTACATAAGAGAAGAACATCAACCAATGACCAATGTGCACAGGTCAGAAACCACAAATGGTCAAGTGTCACAAAAGTTCAAGTGACAAAATGCAAAGAGCAAACATGCAATTCATTCAAACACTTCAATTTTTTTAAACCTATATTTAAAAACTGAAGTTTAATCTCCACCTTCAATTTAAATTTTACTCTTACATATAAAACAGAAACAGTTTCTGTTTTATTAAGAAAAATCAACTTTGAAATTCCCTGAATTTAAACCATTTCAAAAGACAACTGAATTCAAACTTATTTGAATTCAACTTAAATTCAGTTTCAAACTCCAAGTTTACAATGTAGTTTGTAATTTATATCAAATTTTAAAACTGGAAACAGTTTAAACAAAACTGCAAAAGCTTCAGGTAATAAACCTGTAACACAGAATATGTGATCAGGTACCTGCAAACACACCCAATATGTACTCAACAACAAGTTTTAAAATCTTCAAATCAAGTGAAGATACAATGGAACTGCACTGGACAAGTGCAGACTAATAACACAGTGCTACCAGAGGTAAAAATGCAACAATCAAATGAATTTAACATGAAGCAGTGCAAACTCCCAAAGATACTGCAGAAGCAAGAACACTTGCACAGTAGTGATGCAGTGGCAATTACAGAATGCTAACTAGAGAGGAAATGAAAAAGCACTGAGACATGAATATCGCCTCAACACGACACAAGACTAAAGTCAGAAACAGGTGCAAATCAAAAGTACTACAGTGATGAATGCAAAGATACCAAATGGCAAAAATGCACAAATGCACAACCTCACAACATGTCCAGTTGCAACTACAAGTTCAAGTTCGAAATCGAAAAATGCAGACCACAATGTACATAAGAAATGCATCAGTGAATCAAGTCAGTAAAGCAATGGACCCATGAAAGTGACTCAATGCAACAGGTCCTCAATGCAAGTGCAGAAAATCAAGTTCCAAAATTTACTAAATGGTTTGATATTCCCAAATTTCCAAAATACTGCACAAACTAAATACTGATGCTGGTCTAATAATCATGGTTTTAAACATGTATTAAAGTTAAAACTTGTTTGAATAAATTTAAAGATGTTTACAAATTTCACTTCTAGTAACTATTGACTGTTGTTCTTGATTTTTCTTAAGTATCAGATTTTAATTTTTCTAAAATTAAGATTTACAGACCTAATCTATGCAGAACAAACACAATATGTTCACACAATAAATTCTAACTAGAATTCAGACCTAAAGAAGTGAATTTGAATTTAAATTCAAGTAAGAACATAAGCATGACTGTTAAAACAATTTACACAACATTTTTCTGCATAATCTATAAAGTACACAGAACATCCATTTTCAACAGTCAAAACATACTCAATTCTATCAATACTTATGCATAGATAAATTTGATACTATCTATAAATAGTGATGTTGCTTACTAAAGAAAAACAGTACAGTTATTATCTTTTTAATTTACCACTGTTTGATTTTCTTAAATTGAAAAACATTTGAATTTAACTTGATTTTCTGAAACCTTATTAACTTAATTTTAAATAGAGAGAAACTGTTTTTAAACAAAAATTTTCTCACAATAACATGTAAATGCAACATAACAGTGAAATCAAAATATATGCAATAGTAAATTTAATTGGACAGTGCAACTCAATATCAACAGTGCAATGGACAGAGTTACAGGCTTTGATTTTTATTTTTCTTTTAAACTTAGAAATATTTTCAAATTTTGGTTTAAACTTAACAAATATAATTTGTTAAAGAACCATAGCCCAATAAGGATCAAACCAAAGAAAAATGAATTTTCTTTTCCTACCTGTACTCTGCATATTTTCAAAACAGAGGAGCATCTTGATATTTCATTCACATGCAAACAGATTTGAAACAAGTATACTTAGTTCAACAACATGCAACATATTTATCATCGAGTTTCAAGTCATGCAACCAGATTTTTGTGAAAACAAGTTAGAGTTTACTCACAGTATTATATTTTTTTTTTCTTGAAACTGTATATCATAATAGAGGTGGCATATACTTACATATACACAAGCATGCATCCATCACAATATAGATAAATTCACATCCATCACATGCAGCAACCTCATCAGTTTATAAATAAAGATTCAACAACATCTGTTCTTATCAATTTAAAAATTAAAGTAGCTTCTGTTCTCAACAGTTAAAATTCAAGCAAATCGAGCAAGTGACAGTAAATAGCATCTGTTCTTAACAGTTTCTAAAATTCTGTTCTTTGAAATATATTATTCATTTCTTCCGCTGTGTTATTTACTTAATGTGTTATAAGCTCCGGCGACTCGAATTTGAACGGTCGAATCTGTGGCATTCGAGTACAATGTAAAGTATGGATGTCGATTTTCGAACGCGAAAAATTCGAATCGTTACAGTTAGCATCGGTGTATACAACAAGATCTTGATTCCCTTTGGAAACCACATGGATAGGAGCATCAGTGAGAAGTTCTTTCGATTTTTTAAAAGAAGCTTCACACTTATCAAACCAAATAAATTGAACGCCTTTTGTAGTAAGGGTAGTAAGAGGAAGTACAATGCGGGAAAAGTCCTTGATGAACCGACGGTAATAACCCGCCAATCCAAGAAAATTGGGAATCTCAGAAATGTTCTCTAGCCTTTTCCAATTCTGAATAGCTTCTATCTTTGATGGATCAAGAGAAATACCATCAAAAGATAAAACCTGGCCAAGGAACTTCACCTTATTCCCCCAAAAGTGGCACTTGGAGAATTTGGCTTCAAGTTGATGCTAACGAAGAGTATTCAAAACAATCTTCAAATGATGAGCATGATCGGCTTTGGATTTAAAGTAAATAAGAATATCATCAGCGAATACAAGGACGAACTTATCGAGATGTTCCTGGAATACTCGATTCATGAGATTGACGAAATAAGCTGGAGTGTTCATCAAACCAAACGGCATAACGAGCCACTCATAAGAACCATAATGAGTGTGAAATGCAGTAAGAGGAATGATATTCCCTGCAACTTGTAACTGGTGAAAACCGATGGCAAGGTCGAGCTGAGTAAAGACCTTAGCACCACTCAACTGATTGAACATGTTATCGATCTTGGGCAATGGATACTTATTCTTAATGGTTAACTGGTTAAGCTTGCGGTAATCGATGCAAAGCGTATGAGTACCATTAGATTTCTTAACAAAGATGACCACAGTAGCCCACGGTGAAGAACTGGACTAAGTGACTGGAATTCAAGATACATCATCATCATCTCGAGACTCAAGAGCAAATAAAGATGCTTCAGAATCACCATCAACATTCCAAAGAATAAGAGATAACTGATCAATCGAATCAGGATGCCTAAGATATATGATCCTTTCAAAACATAGGATTCGGGCTTGATAACATGCAAGCCAATCCATCCCTAAAATTATATCAAATCCAAGATAGTGAATAACGTGTAGATTTGCATAGAAAGAATAACCACAAAGAATAATCTCAACATCACCACAAAGCATGCTAAGTGTTGCAGATCCCCCAATAGGATTCACAATCCTCAAAGAAGTAACAACGCAAGAAACATCCAATGGTATAACATCAACAAGTTCCTTCGATATGAATGAATGTGATGCACCCGTATCGAAGAGAACTTGAATAGAACAACCATGAAATAAAATAGAACTTTCAAGAATAGAAGGGGAAGTACCTATGGGCTGAGAAGAACCACCTGAAGCATCCACCACATTAAGCTTTCCCAACTAGCATTACTAGGAGCAATGGGACAAGATGAAAGCCGATGTCCCTCTTTCTTGCAATAACGCCGTACAAGAGGCTTGGGACAATCTCAAATCAAATGATCAAAGGAGCCACAATTAAAACACCCTTCTGACGAGGAGGTGCTCCATTGGGCTGGGAGCTAGAACCAATAGACTTATTCTTCTTGTTATGAGGAAAAGACTTGGACGTCTGAAAAGAAAACTACTTCTTGTTGGGGTTCTTACGAACCTCAATCTCATCACTACTATCTCTCTCTCTCCCCCCTTCTCGACTTCTTCAAGGTGAAGCGCCGAGTCAACTAACTCCTCAAATGAAGTTTAAGCTGAAGCATCAAAGATTTCTTCACATATTTCTTGAGGCCAGAAAAAAATTGAGATTCTTCTTATAAGAAGTGATAATATACTCGAGACCATACTTAGACAACGCCTCGAATGAAGAAACATAGTCAAAAACTGAAGACTTCCCCTGCTTCAACTCAAGGAAGTGATGGGCTAAGAGGGCTTTCTCGGACTTGGGAACGAACTTAAGTTCGAATCGCTCCCTAAACTGGATCCAAATAAGAGTTGACTCATTAATCTTAGCAATAAGAAGCTCATACCAATCAAGTGCATGCTCTTGCAACATACTTGATGCTACAAGAACTCGGTGATGGTCGGAAAGATCCATGCAAGTAAAGATATGCTCACATGCACGAAGCCATGCCTGGACATCAAGAACAGACTCTGAGCCTTTGAAAGGATTTGAGAGAAATCACTGCACATACGCGCAAAAGCTGATTTGCATGGAGGAGACGGAGGAGTAGGAATTGGTGGCTGAGTGCACCTCCATAAACCATCGACAGACATATAAACACCGTCTGGATGTGAGCCACTGGACGACCCAGCATTAGAACGACGACCTCTGCCTCTTCCAGTCATAAATTGAAAGTTTAAGATAAGATAAGGATTTTCATAGGGTAGATATCATTAATTCATTTATGGAATACTATGGAATTAAAATGCATCCCTAGACGTATTCCCAACTTATATCTACCCCCAAGGACATGAAAAAGTTAAGGATAAGATGATTAAGGAATATGTAACACTAATACTGTACTTGGATGTTCTGTAATATATGTTCTGTTCCTTGTTTATCATATTTTGTTCTGAACTCAGTTCTGATACCAAGCTGTGACGCCCCACCCGAGACCCACATTAACAAAGAGAATTACAGAGTAATACTGTCTGTTAATGCGGAGAATAGGGCTGGTTAGGAGCGACCATCTGTAAGCTTTGTCTGAAACATGTACTGAATACGGTCGCCTGGGTGCTCTATTTTTTTCATTTATCTTTCTCAAGTGGATCGACATACTCAATAAATGTTTAATACAAAACTACAATGGCAAACGGATTTATTGGAACAAAATATAACAACAATAATATAACAGATCACATAGCAGCAATCATACACACACACATACATATAAACAGATACATCACAGTACACTACATAGTGATATAACAGTGGTGGTACATAAACCACAATATATACATCGAGTCAAAATGAATAGGTATATATCAGAGTTTACAACAAAACTACAAAGCTAACAAAAGGTAACTAGCATAAAGTCTATAGCGGAAGCAGCATAGCGGTAATCTACAGCAGGTAACTAACCTGAAATAACTCAGTTTGACTTGAATACATAGAATACACGGGTCAGTCTAGCTTAAATAAACCGATTAGCATATGATAAGTGAAATGTAGGGATAAAGGATAATATTTCTTCTCGAAACAGAAGAAGTAACACAAATATATGTCAAATACCTCATGTGGGAGAATATCACTAAAATATATCATAAGAGGATGCCTCGAAAGAGGCAAATTCAATGGCAATATCAATTAATAAAAAATAATCGCCTCATATCATCGGCATGTACAATAGCTAATGTAATGGCTTTCATTACCATAACTCCTAAATAAAAAATCAAAATTCTCAAAATTCACCAAAGAATGGCAATCTCAAATAACTCCTAAAATAGGAAATCACAAATCTCAAATATGCGCCAAAGGATGGCAACCACAAATCTCAATGTACAGAAATCAGTTAAGAGTTTAAAACTCCAAAATGTAATCATAATATAATAATTTCTCAAATGGCTCAAAAGGTCCAATAATCTCGAAAATGGCGAAAACCTTTGGAAATCATAAATAAATAATGAAATATCACAAAAGATTGCACGTACTTGATAAAATGGCCGAAGCCCGCCAAGTACTATATTTCAAATAAGGTGCTAATTACAACCCGAAGGTCAAACATCCCGAAGGATAACATCCCGAAGGACTAACATCCATAAGGAAAAACATCCCAAGGACAAAACATCCCGAAGGACAAACAGCTATAAAAGCCCAAATGACCCGAAGGTCTGGTACTGGTAATCAATCCAAATGTCCAAAATAAAGTGTCACCAATTTCCAAATAGTTACCAAATCATTGACAACAGTGCGTCCCATGCCACACGTTTTCACTTAACAGTTTATTATAAGATAGTTAATTTCACTCTTGTGTATGACTTCAATCAAACAAGTCCAGAAATAACCGAAAAAGTAAACGCATATGCCCCATACTACATGTTTTACTAAATCGTTTAAATCGCTTCCTCATTCGCTTGAAGAGTGCAAAACGTGTAATTTCATATATAAAATACTTTGTTCGAGAAAACTAGTTTTAAAAACAATTTTCGAAATTGTTCGGAAAACAAACCTTTGAAATTCTCTTTATTACAGAGAATATATAATTCTAATAGCTTTAAAAATAATTATAAATATTGTAAAATATTTATTTTGAAAGCTATTTTATTATAAAAACCATTTCAAAATCGTTTTAGAAACCTGTGCTCGAAAACATCAAAAATCACCGAAAACGCTGAAAATCAGCATATGAAATCATCTCAAAAACACGTCAATCTGAAGTATGGATCAACAATAATGTAGGCTTACCTATTGATAGGTTAGAGCCCTTTGAAACAGTCTAAAATATCACAAGAATTGGTTGCCAAAGTCATCGGAATAAGTAAAATGAATAAAACTATATACAGGAGAGAAGAGAAATCGACCTGGGCAAACATACATGCCTAAGTCGACCCATAGGTCGACCTATGTATTATCTTGGTCAACCCTAAGCTCGACCCCCATGGAATCTTGGTGGACCTGATGTTCGCATTTCTTTCAGGCAATTTCTGCCTACTTCGATCCATTTTTGAGCAATGAATTCAGCCACTTCCAAGATGATTTAGAACATGAAATTTGACACACACAAACTACTACACATAGACAGCAATCCAGAAATATTTTGGCATGAATTCATAGAAAGAACAAGGATATATGAACACAAGAAGAAGCATTCTAGAATATATTTTCACTGTAACTATTCAAGCATCAAATTTTGTTTTACAGTGAGCAAAATTCAACGCTTATCAGCTAGCAAACCTTATTCAAACTAGAATGTGTGAGTTATAAACTCAACTTAGCAAAAGTTTTGAGCAAATATGAGAAAATATGAACAAATTTGAGGAAGATGAGAGCTTTTTCCTTGATTTAGCTGAAGGAACCTGTAAAAAGAAAGTATACAGACATGCAAAATAGAAAACTAAAGTTACAGGTATCTTAAATTCTCAAAATTAGAAAATGATGAAATAGATTTGTGATTTTGGTTTTGATTACCCGTTATTCTCTTTAATTAGCCAATTTATCCTTTGATTTTTGCTAAATTTTGATGCTAGATTTGAAAACTAGAAGAAAGCAGCCGATATTTTTCTTTTCTGGTTTGTTTAAAGGAAGCTAGAAACGAGAAGGGAGAAAATGAACGTACAGTTCATTTCCGACCTCTCATGCTCATTCTAGAAATGGGTTTCATCTTGAACCCATTGCCCAATATGCATATATGTTTATACTTAGTTAAAATCTAACTAAGTTATTTTATGTTAACACCATATTTCACCATTTTATGCATATTGTCATTACTTAATTAAATAATTTATCATAACTTCATGTTTATGTTTACAAAAATGTTTTATCAACATATAAAAATTATTTTAGCCATAAAAATCAATTTCCAACACTAAATTCTTATTTTTACTTAAATACTTTATTTTACACCATTATTTACATAAAACACCATTTTATCTAAATAAATCATCATTTTAACAACCAAAATTACATAAAATCATTTCTTTTGTTTAATTAAATGTAACAAACCTTATTAACATTATTTTTACATCCAAATATTATTTTTAAACAAAAATCCATCTTTTTATTTATAATAACATCCATATTAAATTTTAGTATTTCATTAAAATTAACAAAAATCAATATCTGCAATAATTTCTAAAATTATTGTATTTTATCAAATTAAAACCATACAATGCTCATTTTTACTCCAAACCGATATATTAAAGTTTTCAAAACTTTATTATCAACATTTAATATTTATTTCAACAAATTAATATTGAATTAAATTCTTTTATACTTATTTAATTCAATTAATCTCTAAATCAACATATTACCATTATTCACAATTTATTACCAACCAAACCATCTTAATTCTATTTTATTTTACCAAAACTCATTGCTTATTTAAAATATTTTTTTTAACAAATTGTATATCTCCAGTTTATTTTATTTTTTCATAATTAAATTATAACCACCGTTATAATTTAATATCGTAGGTAATCACCAAAACCAGGGTTGTTACAAAATCTCTCCAAGGTGGTACATGCACACACACAAGTACTTAAAATTATTTTCAAGTCATGCTACATATACCAAGTATTGAATTACACAAAGATCACACAAAAGCTTTTCAAAGAACCTCAATTGGAAAAAATAAGTATATTCAGCCGATTGGATATCTGTGCACATGCACAGTGCTTTTGAATATTCAGTCGACTGAACTACCCTATTCAGTTGACCGAATTGTAAGTTTCTTGTATATACCTCTTTTTAATTCAAAATTTTTAAATTTCAGTAGAATTTTTTTATTCAGTCGGCTGAAATTGCAGAATGGCTATTTTCTAAACGATCACTTCCATCAATCGAACGAAAACAACCCTTGATTCAAGAGTTGTTTCCGTATCTTTTGATCGTAATTCTTCACGATGAGTTGCAATACTTAAACACTATATATAGCCTTCAATTCATTTTTTTAATTACCTAATTTTGCAATTCTATTCTCTTATACTTATTGTCTAAAACACTCTGCCATTTGCAATCAAATTTCTGTTTTAATCACTTGCATATTCAAGCACAAATTCATTTGTGATTAAATTAACTTCCAATCTTCGCGAACTACACTATTTACCACAAAGGAGAAGAGTATAGGATGGGTGTACTCTAAAGACTTATCCATGCTATTAAAAGAGCACAATCAGTCAAGAAAATTCTCTGTATTATTGAAGTCCTGTTTGGTTGCTCCGGCGGTTGAAGTCCTATTCTGTTGCTTAGGTGGTAGAAGTCCTATTCGATTGCTTAGGTGGTGTAATACATATTCCTCCGGGTTAAGAGAGAGTTGATAGTTAAATTCCAGAAGGAGTCTAGGACTGACATAGAATGGGAAGTTCGAAACAGTGTAAAAATCACCGGTGTCATTTACTTTACTATTTACTTTTTATATTTATATTCTACACTAGTAGATAACTTATAATATTCCATATTGCGATCCTTAGTAGCACTTTCACTTGGTATTAGAGCAAGGCCATCATATAACCATAAAAAAGTTATTTGATATTCGGTTAATATGGAAAATAACACTAATACAAGTTTTGTTGAAGGTCAATCCACCGCATCACCACCATTTAATGGTTTGAATTACAATTATCGGTCAACCCGAATGAGAATCTATATGCAAGCAAATGGATATAATACTTGGAATATCACTTAAAATGAATACACTATACCTATTACACCATATGTAGAGTGGTCATAGACACAAAAGTTAGATGCTACATTGAGTGCAAAAGCCATGAATATGCTATTTTGTGCCTTAGATAAGAATGAATCTAATAGAGCTAGCATGTGTACAACTGCTTATGAAATTTGGAGTACTCCTAAAGTCACACATGAAGGAATTAATAAAGTTAAGCAAGGCAAGATTTCTATGTTGAAAAATTAGTTACAAAATTTCAAAATGAAACCGGATGTAACTATAAATAAAAAGTATTCTAGATTCTAAGACATATATCATTCATTATTGGCATTAGGAGAAAAATATAAAGATTTTGATGTTGTATCAAAAATCCTAAACTCTTTAACGGATGAATGGGAACGAAAGTCTTAGCAATGAAGAAGCTAATGACATTTCTACCATCAAACCTGAAGAGTTGATAGGAAATCTAACGCATATGAAGTAAATTTGCATGCAAAGCAAGATCAAGCCTAAGATAAAAAGAAAATTACTTTCCAAGTTAAACAATAAGATTCAGATTCAGATGAAGATGACATGGCATTGATAGCAAAGAATTTCAAAAATATTTAAAATTTAGAAAGAACAAGAAATTTGGAAACAACAGGAGAAACAATTCCATTAAACTGCCAATTTCAAATCTCGAATGTTATAAATGTCATAAGAAGGGTCACATAAAGAAAGATTGTCCTGACAGAAAGAAAGACAGGTTCAGGAATAAGAAGGACAAGTATAAAAAGAAGCAAGCATTCTCTGTTACATAGTGTAACAGCCTACCTTTTTGGATGGTTTAAATCGACGATAAACCACACACATCAGACTCAAACCATTCAAAATGGCAGATTGTTATGGGCTAAATAAGAAAAGACAGAGAAAGAAACAAACAAACATAGAATCTCATATGGATGACAAAATATAATAATCAAATAACAGTTCATGAAGCTGTTTTACAAATACATTTGATTACACCTTTATAATGCAGATCAGAATACATACAGCAATAATAAATAAATAATGCAGCACAACAACATAATGCAGTGGAATAAATAAAATAAATAAAAATAGTACAAAATCTTCGTCTTTATCCTCCATAAATAAGGTCTTCAATACACTAAAAAGCTCAGACTGACCCGAGCGAATTGAAAAGACAAAACACCCGAGTCAGAACTAAAAGATCTAATGTAAGTTAAATCAACAGTAAATAAATATGAGTGTAATGGCACCAAAGATGTTTATGGGGTTTGCCATCTTTTATCCAGTGTCTAACATGAGTGCAATAACTTAAGAGATGTTCGGAATTACCATCTCCTAAGGATCCGTTAAACTATCTACTATGTAGTACAATACGTTATTATAATAGTGTCTACAGTAAAGTAATGTATTAAAATAGTAGTAAAGCATTACTCATATCTCCCTTAACACATTTTATATATTCTTATAGTCTATATAGTGCCTTAAGCTCCTCTGTGAGGTTTACCCAAAGGGCACTCCATAGGCATGGCACAAAATAAACTCGTAGAAGGCGCGATGGGACATGTGAATACGGCAGACGAGGCAATACCATGGTAGGACTCTACCATTTTGCAGAACCGGACTGGGGGTAACGATAGTAGCTACTACCGCACACCTCAAAACACACTTCCATAATCAAATCAAGGGGTAGCTATCAAATCCATCACAAAGTCAAAATATAACATCGAAGAAATGTGCCCAATAGGAGGAATGACCTAACTTGGCCCGGTATAGCTCTTATTTTAGTTACATCTAAGCTGACTCATGGGAGTCAGGGCTACGTAAATACCTCTTACAGAATTGTTCGCCAAACCATCCAACTTCATTCTGGAATCTCCACTACGTACACAGTTGTTAAAGTGGTTTTCTATATTGGCAGAGAGTATGACAATATCTGATCCCAGTCTCTTTAACAAACAAATGCTTATTTCACACCGAATGGTTCTTTTACATTTTCAAATCTGATTTATAGTTTATATCAAAATATTATATTCTCAAAACCATAATGCTTCCGGAATTATATTCACTTTCGAAATCATATTCATTTTTGAAATTAACGATAAGATAGGTCAATTAAATACTCATTTCAAAATCATCATATTCATTCAATTATGTCATTATATCTCAACTTAGGTTATAACATCATTAACCGTATTTGCCTTTAAATCGAGGATTTAAGTATAACGCTTCAACTTTACACGTCTGAAATTTAGAAATAGTTTAGATAGTTTAAAATTGTTTAAATGGTTTTAAATAGGTTTAAAATAAATTAAATAGATTTAAAATAGATTCAATATATTTAAAATAGGTTAAATATATTTAAAATACATTTAATAGATTTAAAATAGATTAAGTAGATTTAAAATAGAATAAAATGATTAATTAGTTTAAAATAGGTTAATTGGATTAAATAGATTAAAATAAATTAAAATAGTTTAAATTGCTTAAAATAGTTTACAATAACTTAAATTAGTTTAATAGTTTGAAAATATTAATAGTCAAGATTTAAAATAATATATTTTTTAAACAGTTTATATTAAAACAATAATTTTGAAATTTATATCAAATTTAAACTATTTCTTCCATTTCAACACATCTTTAAAACCATTTAATTAATATCAATTCTAAATCCATGCTTGAACTATAACTTAAGCTATTTTAGATTTAGCATATTTCAGAGTTTAAATATTCAAGTATTTCAGTAACTTAATTTTGATAAATTTTATTTATACTTCAAATCTAACTTTAAAATTTCATTTTAAAAAATTCCAATCTCAACATTTAAAACTCGAATTTCTAAAAATAATTCAGTTTATATAAATCAAGTTTTCTTCAAAATATCATTTAACTAAATTCAAGATTAAGGATTTAAACCATTTAATTTAACCAATCCCGTGTCCTTATATAATTCTCTACCATATGGTCAAGTAATACGGATATTTATCATTTCAATCCGTAATATTTATATCTACGGATATATATATCATTTCAACCCGCAATCCCGAATAAAATTCAAAATCCATAAAATCGTTCGGGTTTATCATTTCAACCCATAAAGGTTTTTCCCTAATCTATAGGTCGTTTGGGTATCTATCATTTCAACCCATATGAAACTTGCAGCGTTACAACAATATAAAAATATAACATCCAATCATCCAATATCAACAATTAAACATCCATCACAATTATCTTCCAAATCAACCAATAAATAACAACAATTAACTGATTATCAATAACAAGTATTTGATTGACAATTAAAATTCAATATTAAATTAAGTAGCGATTAAATTCAATAAAAGTCATATTTAATTGGGACGACAATTAAAATATATCAAGCATCGACCAATCAATTTCTAATCACTTCATAAATTCTATTTAACTAACATAATATAATCTTGTAGCTGTGAGTGGGTCAAAACACTCACCTTTGATTTCAAATCGACTTGGAATCCTAACTAAGACCCAAAATTGAACAGTCTCAAAATTCATCCAAACCATTTTCATAATGCTCGGAATTTTGATACGTTCGTAATGGAGAAAACTACACGTAAATCCGACCCTGTATGCAAAAGTTATTAACATTAGAACTATTGAAATTCAAATTTGAATAAAATAAATAAAAAAACAAAGGCCACATCACCTCGCCCATCGTTCACGCACAACCCATCTGCATCTCGATTGAACACGTTAAAACTCTACAGCGCCACCAAAACTTCCAAATGCCACCGCCTATGCCTACAATTGTCTCGATCTGACACAAGCGTCGCCTTGGCCAAGACCAGCCGCCCCTAAGGCGACCAACGCGACCAACTTCGGTGGCCAAAAGCTCCACCGCCTCCGCTCCCATATATCACCCAATTTTGGTGATTTTGATAACCATCTGGATGAACTAACTATATACATGAATGCTGCTCATCTACCTCTACGGCATTGCACTTCCCGATCGTCGATCGGATGAAGGTCCACCGTTTAATAAATGAAACCATAATATGAACGGCTGAGGTTCAACTTTGATTTTTGATCAAATGATGCATCCAATAGGAAAACAAACTGTTGTAGTGGATTACGCTCGTCGCGTTCTTTCCAACAATATATAATATCATAGGGTTTTGAGAAGTTTGAATATTTGAAATTGATTTGAAATCGGATTTTTATTTTGGAATTTAGGTTTTCAGCCATTGAGAAAGGAGGAGCGAAGGAAATTTCTATACGTACTTTAATGAGAATATGATAAACAATTAGGGTTTATAACTGCCTATTTATAGGCAGATCTGAATTTAGAAATGAACGGACCATATTGGATTGATTGAAACGACTACGCGACCCAAAAAGCCCATTCTGATCCCAAAACGAAAGAAGGTCATCCCACAATATCAAAATAGATATTTTCAATATTTGTAAACTCAATGGAATAGGTTTCAGGTTTTAATTTCATCGTATGAAGAAATCAGCTTATTTCAAATTGACTTCAATTAAATTCATTTCTACGCGTGTCGAGTCCATACTATCAAACGACAAGTCTGATCGCTATGAAACTTGAAATCCTACAACAATTCACCGTCACGGATTCAATGAAACTGGTTTCGCCGATATTTGGGACAGTTGCCAAAATGGCTATTTTCACATTAATTAAATAAATTAATATTAGATTAATTAAATAACTTTTTCCATTCAAATTTGATAATTAACAAATTTCATCATTTTTTTTCACTTAGACATTTACAATAATTGAACACAAAATTGCATAACAATTCAGTGTTAAATATTACACAAATTTCAGTGTTTAGTTTCAAATGTAATTAAATCAAATTAATATAATTTCATTCCAATAAATTGATTTAATTTGGTTTCTGTAACATCCCGATATTTCATTCCATTCGCTTCCACACACGCCGGGATTGAATTGCTCAAAATATCAGATTGTTAATTAATATTTGGCAAAACTCAGCATATACAGTAAATAAAATAATCATAGAATCACAAACACAGAGTAATATAACAATAAGCAGCGGAAACAAATGAATAGTACGTCATGAAGCTACTATATATATAACAGAGTTAAAATAAGATACAACAGAAGTCTCGAATATACAGAAGTCTCAATACAATAGTCAAATAAAAAAATCTGAAAATATCACAGGAGTCAACCGAATAACTGAAAGCTGAATAGATATAAACGGATCTCCAAGCGAAGCTCCAACTCCAAAGGTGAGTCTCAAATGTTGTGATACTCAGTCTGACCGGAGCATAAAGAAAAACACAAAACACTCGATTCAGGATTAACATTCTTATATCAATAAATCCAAGTCAAGTGAAATATCAACTGAAATACAAGTTACTCAAAGGATGTTTGGGATACCCATCCTCTATGGATCCGTGGAACTATTTATTATGTAGTACAACACGCTATTATAATATGTCTATAGTAAAGTAAAAGTATTAAAATAGAATTAAGGAGTTACCCATATCCCCGTTAACACATTTTATATATTTCCTTAGTCTATACAGTACCGTAATCTCCTCCGTAAACTGAAGGTCATCAGAGGGCACTCCATATGTATGATACAAAACAAACTCGCAATGGGCTCGATATGGTAGGTGACATGGAACAACCAGGCAATGTCAGGGTAGATATACCAATTACACTTCCGAGCTGTTGGTAACGCTTAGCCACAGCTACCGGCTAACTCGATCCACACTCCCAAAAATCTGAGGGTGCACCCAATCAATCATAAAGTAATAAAATGGTATGGAAGAATTGTGTCCGATCGGAGGAGCTACCTCACTTTGCGTGTCAATTACTCCTATTTTAGCCACCTTAAGCTAACTCATAGGAGTTAGGCCCACGTATATATCTCATATAAAATTGTCGCCAACCATCCTATTTCATTCTAAAATCTCCACAACGTACACAGTTGTTAAAGTGGTTTTCGGAATTGGCAGAGAGTATGACAATTCGATCCCGGTCTCTTTAACCACCAAGTGTTAATATAACATCGTGGTCATTTCAAAATATCACACTTTAAAACCAAAATATCATATTCATTTCAAAACCATATCAATTTGAGATCATTACTCACTTTAAAATAATATACATTTCCAAAAATTATAACACTTTCCAAAATTATAACTCTTTCGAAATTAAAACACTTTTAAAACCATAACACTTTAGAAATCATAACACTTTGGAAATCATAATACTTCGAACCATAATACTTCCCACTTAAACATTTTATATATAGAAAATAGTATATATAATAAAATAGTTATAAGTTAAAGCAGCATATATAATAAAATAATTAGTATAACAAAAATAGTTATGAATTTAAAACAGTTTATATTAAAGTACTTTATATTATAATAGTTATAAGTATAAAATAGTTTATATACTTAAATAATTTATATATATTAAAATAGTTTTCCTTAAATTTCACAAATTGATTCAAATCAACTTGAATTCTAAATTTCTAATTAATTCAATCTTAATTCATCCATTTCAATTCAATTCAAGTTTCAGTATATCATATTCAATTTATATCGATTTCAAATAAAAATTTGAACTATAATTTAAACCATTTCAACTTCAATAGATATCAAATCGATTTAATTAAATATAATTCTTAAAATAATACGATTTCAAACTAAGTTAAATTTTATCTTCCCAACCTTAATTTATTAAAATTATAAAAAATCTATTTTTGAAATATAATTTTTTAAATAAATACTTAAACATAATATATACTAATTAAATTAAATTTTGTCAAATTAAAGCTTATTATTAAATTTATTTTTATATTAAAACTTATTTATCTATATTTAAAAATAGTAAAGTTATAAGAAAATTTTAAAAAATTTATATTTTCAAACTTTACTTATAAATTTAAAATTTCCAAACATATAAATTTTAATATCTATAATTTAAACCTTTACAAAATAAAATTTATATATAATATCTTAAAATCATTATTTATTAAAACCATACATATATCTTTTCAAAACCTTGGAAATCACTTTTCAGAATATATATATATATATATATATATATATAGTCCAATAGTGTCTGTATATAATTTTCTATCCTATGGTTAAGTGATACGGATATTTATCATTTCAATCTGCAATTTGAATATCTACGAGTATATATCTTTTCAACCCGCAATACCAAATTCAAAGTCAATGAAAATCGCTTGAGTTTATCATTTCAACCAATAACGATTTTTTTCTATTCTACATGATCGCTCAGGAATGTATCATTTCAACCCATAGAGATTTTATACTAGCAGGGAACTTGCTGAGTGAGAACAGTTATGATAAATATATAACATATCAACAATAGGCATATATCATCAATAACAGATAAAATATAAATAAAAAATCATAGCATTAGATGTCACAAGTGAACAGTTACAGATAATGGCATGTCATATATATATAGCAATTAAATAACTAGCAACAACATATTCCAATTGTCGTTTCAAATGAAATCAAATTTAATAAGTATAAGAATGTTAATCATGAGTGATTGCTCACCTTTCAGAGTAAGAGATGAACGAAAATGAGATGAGTTACGAATCCAAGCACTAATCCCAAAGCAAAGCAAGATTGGCACGAATTCGACGAACGTGATTAATAACAGGAATTGATGAGAACACATATATATAAAATTTAAAGTCTAATATTAATACATTTTAAAATAAGATAAAATAAAATCTTTATATTATTTTCAAAATCAATATTTATTATAAAACAACACATGCTTACTTTATTGTAATATCAACATAGGTCAACAGATCACATGTATATAACTAATAGAATCTGCATATACAACAAACATGTTTTGTATAATATCATACAAATAACAGATTACATTATATATAACTACAGATTATAGATATATTTTATAAACATATACACCTGTAAACAACCAGATCATATATATAACTTATATAAATTTGTATATGAAATTAAACAGATTATATAAACATATACACACTGCTCAGATATATAACTATCATACATAACTAACATATTTGTAATACCTATAAAACAATAGTTTTAAAACAAAAAAAGCATCCATATCTATCTATCTATCTATATATATATATATACTGCCTTACAACATATAAAATCCTATATCCTTTTCTTACTTTACATATAGCAATAGAACCAACAGGCAAAACTTATAATATAATATATATAATAATACTTTTAGACATAGAATATGTATATATATATATATATATATTTAGAATTCTAAATATCAATATATATATATATATATATAGTCTATAATTAAACATGTCGACACATGCCTTTATACAGAAATCAAACCAGAACTTGATATAATAAAATTCAAAATCAATAAACAAATTTTTATATATATATATATATATATATATATAAAATGACCTATACTAGATGTAAACATATACATAATGTATAAAAATAAATCAAAGCACTGACTATGCATGGCCATAGCAAATATAGGAGCAATATACATATCTCCTCAGCCGACTTATATATATATATATATATATATATATATATGTTATACATATAACTTCTAACATGCTATACATAACATATTATATAATTTACCTGACTTATATATAAACTGGCATACATATATATAATTTACATTATAAATTTCTTTTTTTTTTTCAAAATTTATATTAGTATACAAACATCGCATACATACATACATACATACATACGAACTGGCATACAAGTATATAACTATTATATAAACTTATACAAATAAACAGCCTATATACATATTATATATATAACTGATAACATATGCATACAATAACATATTATTATAACAAAGTAGGCATATATTCCAAAATCAAATACATACATACATACTATATATATATATATATATATATATATATACCTTAACAAAGAAGAGGAGGAGGGGAATGGTTGATGTGGGGTGACTAGGCTCAGGCATAGCTCGGCATGGGGCTGCTCACGGTTGTTAGAGGAGGAGGTGGTCGGCCGAGCGATGGAGAAGCATAGGTGGCTAGTGGTGCTTGCTCGACCAAGGCAGAGGTGCAGCGACCAAGGACTTCGGCCATGGAATGGTGGATGGAAGCTCGGTGGAGGTGATGAAAGTGTTGTGGTGGATGAGAGCTCGAGTAAATAGAAGGGAATGGTCCGGTCAGTGGTGTGGGCTTGGTTGCCTCATGCGACAAGGTGATGCGGAGGAGGGCTGCTTGGGTAATGGCAAAAGGTGGTGGCGGAGATGGTATGGGCGGGTTGCGTGACTGGGGCTAGTGAGTCTCGATTTGAAGGAGAAGAGGCCGAGCAGTGGGAAGGTAGAAGCACGGGTATTGGCCGAGATTGATGGGAGAGAGAGAAAAGAGGGTGAGAGGGGAGGAGCTTTTGCTGTTTGCATAATAGGAGGGAGGTGGAAGCTAAGTGAAGGCAACCGAAAGAAGAAGTAAGATCTATATTCAATTATATAAAAAAAATTATTATTCTTCTGAAGTTCATAAGTATGAACAGAAAAAGAATAGGTAAAGAAAATGTGTACGATTATCAGTAAAAGCAATGGGAATAGTGAAATCCTAGCACGAGAATTCAGGAATCATAAAAGCCAACTGACTATTGGTTTTCAATAGGTATATAGATGAAAGGTCACACGGAGACAAAAGGCTCAAAACGGTTAGCGATACAGAAATCATTTTACTAATATCGCCGCGTACCGGACACCAAAGCGCACAAATGAATATACCGCAGAGATCAGCACGACGAGACAATCAAAATGATATACAGTTATTAGTGGTACGATCATCCTATCAAAAGTCGATAACTGGTATCGAAAACGTTGCTAATACGCCGGAATTAAGGTAAACGGAGCAATAGCAGTCCAAATTTAGCGAAACGAAATATGACATCTCACTCAGAAGATGATTTATAAATTTATTATATAAAAATATTCAGGTTTGAAATACATTTTATTATCATCTAATGTTAACTGATTTAAATTAAATAAAATTACATAATAAAATAATCTTTCATATTATCTGATGGAAATTTACCATTTTCTATGTTTATATAGATGTATTTCGAATATTAATTTTTCATTTCAAAATTTTATTGTTTTAAATTTCATAAAAATTCAATTAATTACGTTATTAAAATTGTTGAAATTTATGGGTCGTTACACTCTCCCCCACTCAAAACTTTTCGTCCCCGAAAAGGAATGAGGTAGGAGAATAGAAACAACCAGAAAGAAAAATAGATTGAAATTAAAAAGAAAACAATTCATTTGAAACCATATAAATTTCATTTATTTTTAAGTTGGTTTATATTCAACTAATTAATTTCAATTCAAGGTATATTGACATTTATTATAACTACTTAATTTTTTTTTAAATTTCATTAACTTGTATTTCATATTGTATTCTGTTCACTTACATAGACTTCTGAATAATTTATGTAAGTTATATATGTTGGAAAGAAATTGAGTATTATACAAGTAAAATTTTCCTAATTCAATTATTTCAAGTTTAAGTATTTTTTCAAGAATTTAAGAGTTAAATTTCCATTTCTCTTTAAACCATTTAGAGATCAATATATATATATATATATATATATATATCAAATTAAATCTAAAATCATATACCTATATATATTATACACCAAGTCATACTTAATAAATTCAAATCAAATTCATTTCCAAAACAAAAGTGTGGAAAAGCTATGAATTGGTCTCTCTATTTTGAAACTCGAAAATGAATGTCGATGATGCTGCAGTCATCACCGAAATTATTTTCCAGCGACAAAAGAGAAGAGTACTTATTAAAACTTTTAAAATTCTATAGAAACGATTTCTATTCGAAAATACATTTTAAATAATATACCCTAAAAATTTTAAAACTAAATTTTCAAAAATATCGAAAATTTAATTCTCAAATTCTTAATTTAAATTTATTTCAAACTCTCAATCAATTTATAAACCATATTTTATAATTTCATTTATTTATTTTATGTGGCAATAGTTAATGGTTTAACAAATGAAAATCAATATTATCATTTCTAACAACCAATTCATTTAAATATTTAATTTCAGAAAATTATACACAAATATAATATAATCATGCAAAATTTATTTCATTTACCAAATTTGAAAAATTATTGTGTCAGTTTGCTCTATTCAAGTGTTATGGAATTCCTATCGATAGCGTTGATCAGACGAATCGATCGAAACTCCAAATCAAACTTAACAACTCAAGCAAAACACTATAAAATATTTTTAATATTAATTACAAATACACTCCTTCAGTCGATGATACGAGAATGGATTTCAAAACAAGGACGGAGATTCAAATTCAGAGGGACCCTTATAAATGAGAATTCTAACTAATGAAATAGACTCGAAAAGAAGGTAGGATAAATGAATTACAAAGAGGAAAGAATGGATACACTAATATTAATCTCGGACGACCTTAACTGGGTCAATCGTGACTTCAAGAATAAGACTGAGGCAGAATTCTGAAGCCAATCAACATTTGGTCGCAAGAGATATAATTTGGACATAGCAAGAGATAGCAGCATCTAAACAGAGAATACATGAATCTTTGGTGAATAAATGCTGCTGAAAAGGAGTTTTACCCCTTTATTAATAATTCTAAGAGCGGCGGGACTGCCGATTCATCATAGAGATCAACTGGAGTGGAGCTATGGGATGCTCCAAAATCAAGAAGAGCACAAATAAGGAGAGACAAGAATGGAGTTTAGAACGAAGGGGAAAATTCCAAATTCAAAGGAAATCCGAATCAAAGTAGAAGAAATTTCAAGCTCGAATGAAGGTGGTCCTGTAATTAATTTTTACTCTATATGCTAAGTTTTTCCTAAAATCAGAGCTCTAATACCACATGTAACATCCAGATATTTCGTGTCATTCGTCTACCCATGCCGGAGTTGAATTGCTCAAAAAATCAGATTGTTAATTTATATTTGGCAAAACTCAGCATATACAGTAAATAAAATAATCATAGAAAAACAGACAAAGAGTAATATAACAATAAGCAGCGAAAACAAATGAATAGTAGTTCATGTAGCTACTATATATATAATAGAGTTAAAATAAGATACAAGAGAAGTCTCGAATACATAAAGTCTCAATACAATAGTCAAATAACAAAATCTGAATATATCATAGGAGTCAATTGAATAACTGAAAGATGAATAGATATAGATGGATCTTCAAGCGAAGCTCCAACTCCAATAATTAGTCTCAAATGCGGTGACACTCAGTCTGACATGAGCATAAAGCAAAACACAAAACACTCGAGTCGGGATTAACATTCTTATATCAATAAATCCAACTCAAGTGAAATATCAACTGAAATACAAGTAACTCAAAGGATGTTTGGGATACCCATCCTCTAAGGATCCATGGAACTATGTACTATGTAGTATAATACGCTATTATAATATGTCTATAGTAAAGTAAAAGTATTAAAATAGGGTTAAGGCGCTACCCATATTCCCCTTAGCACATTTTATATATTCCCATAGTCTATACAGTACGGTAATCTCCTCCATAAACTGAAGGTCGTCAAAGGGCACTCCATAGGTATGGTGCAAAACAAACTCATAGTGGGCTCGATATGGTAGGTGACATGGCACAACTAGGAAATGCCAGGGTAGATATAACAATTACACTTCCGGGCTGTTGGTAACGCATAGCCGCAGCTACCGCCCAACTCGATCCACACTCCCAAAACTCTGAGAGCGCACCCATTCAATCATAAAGTAATAGAATGGTATCGAAGAAGTGTGTCCGATCGGAGGAGCTACCTCACTTGAGCCGTCAATTGCTCATGTTTTAGCCACCTTAAGCTAACTCACGGGAGTCAGGTCCACGTATATACCTTATATAGAATCGTCACCAACCATCATACTTCATTCTGGAATCTCCATCACGTACACAGTTGTTAAAGTGGTTTTTAGAATTGGCAGAGAGTATAACAATCCAATCCCGGTCTCTTTGACAACCAAACGTTATTATAACACTGTGGTCATTTCAAAATATCACACTTCAAAACCAAAATATCATATTCATTTCAAAACTATATCAATTCGAGATCATTACTCACTTTAAAATAATATACATTTCCAAAAATTATAATACTTTTCAAAATTATAACTCTTTCGAAATTATAACACTTTTAAAACCATCACACTTTAGAAATCATAATACTTTGGAAATCATTATACTTTGAACCATAATACTTCCCACTTAAACAGTTTATATATAGAAAATAGTATATATAATAAAATAGATATAAGTTAAAGTAGTATAAATAATAAAATAATTAGTATATTAAAAATAGTTATAAATTTAAAATAGTTTATATTAAAGTACTTTATATTACAATAGTTACAAGTATAAAATAGTTTATACAATTAAATAAATTATACATATTAAAATAGTTTTCCTCAAATTTCACAAATTGATTCAAATCAACATGAATTCTAAAATTCAATTTAATTCAATCTTAATTCAATCATTTCAATTCAATTCAAGTTTCAACAAACCATATTCAATTTATATCGATTTCAAATACAAATTTGAACTATAATTTAAACAATTTCAACTCCAATAGATTTCAAATCGATTTAATTAAATATAATTCTTAAAAGAATATGATTTCAAATTAATTTAAATTTTATCTTCCCAAATTTATTTTACTAAAATTATAAAAAAAATCTATTTTTAAATTATAAATTTTAAATAAATGCTTAAGCATAATATATACTAATTAAATTAAATTTCATTAAACTAAAGCTTATTATTAAATTTATTTTTACATTTGAACTTATTTATCTATATTTAAAAATAGTAAAATTATAAGGAAATCTTATAAATTTTACAAATTTAAAACTAACTTATAAATTATAAATTTCCGAACATATAAATTTTATAATCTAAAATTTAAACCTTTACAAAATAACAATTATATATAATATCTTAAAATTAATATTTATTAAAACCACATATATTTCTTTTCAAAACCTTGAAAATCACTTTTCAAAACCTTGAAAATCACTTTTCAAAATATATATACAGACGAACGGTGTCTGTATATAATTTTCAATCCTATGGTCAAGTGATACAGATATTTATCATTTCAATCTGCAATTTAAATATCTACGGGTATATATCATTTCAACCCACAATCCCAAATTCAAAGTTAATGAAAATCGCTTGGGTTTATCATTTCAACCCATAACGATTTTCTCCTATTCTACAAGATCACTCGGGTATGTAACATTTCAACCCATAGGGAATTCTACACTAGCAGGGAACTTGCAGAGTGAAAACAGTTATGATAAACATATAACATATCAACAACATGCATATATCATCAACAACAGTTAAAATATAAATAACAGATCATGGTGTCAGATGTCATAGGTGAACAGTTAAAGATAATGGCATATCATATATTTATAGCAATTAAATAACTAGCAACAACATATTTCAATTGTCGTTTCAAATGAAATCAAATTTAACAAATATAAGAATGTTAATCGTGAGTGAGTACTCACCTTTTGAGGCTAGAGATGAACGAGAACGAGCTGAGTTACGAATCCAAGCACTAATTCCAAAGCGAAGCAAGATTGACACGAATTCGACGAACAGGGCTGATAACAGGAATCGATGAGAACACATATATATATAATTTAAAGTCTGATATTAAATTTTTTTAAAATAAGATAAAATAAAATATTTATAGTATTTTCAAAATCAATATTTATTATAAAACAACACATACTTACTTTATTGCAATATAAACATAAGTCAACAGATCACATACATACATACATACATACATACATACATATATAACTAATAGAATCTTCATATACAATAAACATGTTTGTATAATATCATATAAATAACAGATTACATTATATATAACTACAGATTATAGATATATTGTATAAACATATACACCTGTAAACAACTAGATCATATATATATATATATATAACTTATATAAATTTTTATATAAAATCAAACAGATTATATAAACATATATACACTGCTCAGATATATAACCATCATACATAACTAATTTATTTGCAATACCTATAAAACAATAGTTTTAAAACAAACAAAGCATCCATATCTATATACATATACTGCCAGGTTACAACATATAGAATCCTATATTCTTTTCTTACTTTATATATAACAATAGAACCAACAGGCAAAACTTATAATATAATATATATAATTATACTTTTAGACATAGAATATTTATGTATATGTATATATATATTTTAGAACTATAAATATCAATTTATAATTAAACATGTCGACACATGCCTTTATACTTAAAAAATCAAACCAGAACTTGATATAATAAAATTCAAAATCAATAAACAAATCAATATATATATATATATATATATATATATATATATTGTACTAGATGTAAACATATACATAATGTATAAATATAAATCGAAGCACTGACTATGCACGACCATAGCAAATATAGGAGCAACATACATATCTCCTCAGCCGACCTATATATGTATATATGTATACATATAACTTCTGACATGCTTTACACAACATATTATACAATTTACCCGACTTATATATAAACTGGCATATATGTAACTTACACTATATATTTCTTTTTTTTCAAAATTCAAATCAATATACAAACACTATGTATATATACAAGCATACAAGTATATAACTAATGTATAAACTAATACAAATAAACAGCCTATATACATATTATATATATATAACTGATAACATATGCATACAATAACATATTATTATAACAAAGCATGCATATATTCCAAAATCAAATACATACATATATATACATAAGTATATATACCTTAATAAAGAAGAGGAGGAGGGGAATGGTGGATGTGGGGTGACTGGGCTCATGTAGTGCTCGGCATGGGGCTGCTCACTGTTGTCGGAGGAGGAGGTGGTCGGCCGAGCGATGGAGAAGCATGGGTGGCTAGTGGTGCTTGCTCGGCCAAGGCAGAGGTGCAGCGGCCAAGGACTTTGGCCATGGAATGGAGGATGGAAGCTTAGTGGAGGCGAAGAAGGTGTTGGGTTGGATGAGAGCTCAGGTGAATAGCAGGGGATGGTCAGGTCGGTGGTGTGGGCTCGGATGCCTTGTGCGACGAGGTGATGTGGAGGAGGGTTGCTTCGGTAATGGCAAAAGGTGGTAGTAGAGATGATGTGGGCGGGTTGCGTGACTAGGGCTAGTGAGTCTCGGGTTGAAGGAGAAGAGGCCGAGCAGTAGGCAGGTGGAAGCATGGGCATTGGCCGAGATTGATGGGAGAGAGAGAAAAGAGGGTGAGAAGGGAGGAGCTTCGGCTGTTTGCGTGACAGAATGGAGGTGGAAGCCATGTGAAGGTAACAGAAAGAAGAAGCAAGATTTATATTCAATTATATAAAATATTTTTTATTCTTCCGAAGTTCATAAGTATGAACAGAAAAAGAATAGGTAGAGAAAACATGTACCATTATCAATAAAAGCAATGGGAATAGTGAAAGTCTAGCACGGGAATTCAGGAATCGTAAAAGCCAACTGGCTATTGGTTTCAATAGATAGATAGATGAAAGGTCACAGGAAGACAAAAGGCTCAAAACGGTTAGCGAAATTGTAATCATTTTACTGATATCGCCGTATATCGGACACCAAAGCACATAAATGAATCTACCGCAGAGATCAGCACGACGAGACGATCAAAACAGTATACAAATACCAGTGGTACGATCATCCTATCAAAAGTCGATAATCGGTACCAAAAATACCGCTAATACGCCGAAATTAAGGTAAATGGAGCAATAACAGTCCAAATTTGGCGAAACAAAATATGATGTCTCACTCAGAAGATGATTTACAAATTTATTATATAAAAATATTCAGGTTTGGAAAACATTTTATTATCATCATCTAATGTTAACTGATTTAATTTAAACAAAATTACACAATAAAATAATCTTCCATATTATCTGATGAAAATTTACCATTTGCAATGTTTATATAGACGTATTTCAAATATTAAATTTTCATTTCAAAATTTTATTATATTAAATTTCACAAAAATTCAATTAATTACGTTATTAAAATCATCAAAATTTATGAGTCGTTATAGTTTCAATCTTTTTATTCAATCAATCATTACTTTATGGACATATTTAACATTGGTTTATATCTTATTACATCAAAATCTACCATTATCAACTTTTTCCACATTAATTGCAATATTCCAATTATATTGAATTTTTATGGGTTTTCACATTAATTATAATTTAAAGTCCCAATAAATTCATTTATCTTAGTTTCACTCTTTTTATTAAATAAATTATCACCTTAAGAATACAATTGACATTTTTGTACATTTTTTTTGTCTTAACTTATATTAACGTAATATTTAATTACACTTAATTGTAATTGATTTCAAATCATATTTAGTGATTATTAATTTTGCACTAAAGGATAATTTTGTTAAAAAATGGCTTCCTGTTTCTTGCTTCCGTGTTTTTCGCTTCCTGCTCGTTGACTTTCGTTCTTTCATCACGTTCCCTTCGCCTCTCTATTTTCCTTCCATGCCCGTCTCTCCTCCACATCCCCCATCCTTTTCGCTTCCCCCAACCCCTCTTCTACCAGATCTGGCCGAGTTTTCAACGTCCTTCCCTCTGTCCTCGATCGCCATATGCCTCAACTCCTTTCAACCTCTGAGTTTCCACCCCTCCATGCTTCGTTTCCTGCAGTCCTTGCGACTTATGAGCCTGGTCGTGCTAATTGTCAATCAGTGCTTGGGGCTGTGCCTTCGTCCATGACCGGTTTGCTGTCCTTGTCGCCTGTTGCTTGCGGTGGTAAGTTAGTTACTGACGTGGTATCGAAATGTAAATCGGGTTTAATTGGGTCTGAAATTGTAATGTGCGTATCGCCTGTTGAACGTGAGGTTGATGATGGTGTGCTTGCTGTACGCGTTTCGCCTGTTGATTGCGTGCGTGTATCGCCTATTGAACGCGAGGTTGTGTTTGATGTTGGTAGTGCGAAGGTTGGTTTGGCAAGCAGTGATAATGGTCTTGATACTTTTGTTTCTTCTGGCAATGCCGTATGCACATCTGGTGTTTGTGTAAATCCCTCTGAGAAAGTTGTTTCTGCCACTGTTGATTTTCGCATCGTTACTCTGCCAAGTGAAGTCGACTCTTCTGGTTTAGTTGCTGCCCCAGCTGATAATCCATTTTCTCTTGAGCTCCCTGTTCCTTCATCTCCTAAACTATCTACTGATACTACTCCTGTCCAGGCTTGCTCCAAATCGTGGTCTTCCTTTTTCTCTACTCTTCCCCGTAATGCGGGCGATTATAAGCCGATTGACTTTGATATTGTTGCGGAGAATGGAGTGATGATTCCTCCTCCTATTGTCATACAAGCTGGTTTGGAATTTTGGTCTGATCATCTGGTTGGATTTTTTCTGGACCCTAATCATCGTCTGCATGATGCGTCTTCTGTTTGTCGTCCAGCGTGGAAACTACGTGGTGATTTACGTATTAAGCTGGTTGACTCCATGTATTTCATAAAGTTTTCCTCCGCTGAGGAGCGTCGTATTGTTCTTGAAGCAGAGCCTTCCTTTTTCGATGGGAAACCATTCATTATTACTCCTTGGTCGCCTACTGTTGCCAGAGCTCGTGAGCAAGTTCTTTCCATTCCCGTTTGGGTCTATTTTTCGCATATTCCCTCTGCTCTTCAACCTTTGCTTGGTTTGAATTGGCTAGCCTGTAATGTTGGTAAACTGAGGTGTTTTGACTCTAATACTGTTGCTTGAGAAAAATTGGTGTATGCTAAAGCTTTGATTGAAATATCCCCAGATAATCCTCTTCCTTCCTCTATTCCTGTCCAACTAGCTGTTGGGCATGTTGCGGAGGTCCGCGTTCGCTACGGTTGGGTTCCGGATATCTGCACTTCCTGTCACTCCTTTGGCCACCTGGATATTGCTTGCATACACTCTGTTGTCTCCACGGCTACTCCTAAGATTCCTTTGCCTCGCCCCCCGCTCCGGATTTGGGTCCCAAAGTTTTCTGCCTCTATCCCTCCTCCTGCAGTTCCATTATCTAATCCGGGTTCACCTCCTTGTCCTGTTGATACGCCTGCCTCTATTTCTGCTCCTGTGGTCCCTTGTGATGATTATGTAATTCCTTTAGCTGCTCCGGTTCCATCTTCGCTGCGATCGCCTATTGTTTGGGACGAGTCAGAGAGGTGTTGGGTTGATCTCAAGTCTGATGTGAGATTTAACCCATTGCTGATTCCTTTTTTAGATTTGTTTCCGATGATATTTTAGACCTTAGATTCCTTCATTATGTTCCTTCTGGTGATTTCTTAGTCCTTGATATGGATGGTCTGTATGCGACATCTAATGCTGTCATATTAGCTGATTCTTCTTGGGATCGGTCCTTTGTTTACTCTCCTGACACTGCTGATTATGATCCTTGTTTAGCTAGTTTCCTCCGCCCATATGCTGGTTTACTTGGGAAAGTCCCTTTGGACTCTTCTCTGGAGTCTGTGGAAGATGGTGATTCTACCTCTACGGAGGAATCTTAGACTTGGTGTTTATTTTAGTAACTGTGACATGCCGATCACATTCTTGTGCTTTATTTTCCTATCTAGTAGTTAAGGCGCTTTTGCCTTTCTCCTGTATTTCAATTTTTATTACGTTTGTAATAAAAAGTGGATGGTCCACTATAAAACCGGCTGGCCTTGCCCAAAAAAATTGTAATTGATTTCCAATTTAATCCAACAAATTAAATAAATAGGTAATATATCACAAATGTCACCTTTTACTTAATCACATTCATGGTTTTATTATTTACAAACAAATATTGTAAATACTTACACAACATTGATGTTGTCCAATTACAATTAATTACATATTATTTCACAAATTAATAAAACATTAAATCTATTTCCTTATTTACAATTTATAACCAATTATAACCTTTCAATCGTTCCAATAAAATTGGGATTAAAATAAAATAATTGTCAGTTGTCTTAAATTAACATTACATTCTAGTTGTATCTCATTATTATATCTTAAATTTTTAATTTTTCACAACATTAAATTCCCAACAACTTAATTAATAAATTTAATTATCGATAATTATGGGTCATTACACTCTCCTCCACTCAAAACTTTTCGTCCTCGAAAAGGAAAAAGAAAGGGAAAGAAGGAATTGAGAAATTAATATATCTTATTCAAAATATTAAAGTTATAACAATTAATTTACATAACTAAATAATTTAAATAAAATATATAAACAATTAAATCCTTTTATATTCAAGTTAATAAAAGTTTGAAAACCATTTCAATTTTTTTTTCTAAGTCCAAAATTCACAGAAAATTTCGACAGAGTCTCCTTTGTACGGAGAGATCTAGAAGAAATAATAATATCAATAATAAAAACATATATCTCATATTTCAAAATTAAATATCCCAAACTACGGGAAAACAATATAATATCGCTATAAAACTGTAATTCGAAAACGTGCCTATTTGTCGGGCAAACAACGCTTAATTTATGAAACCAAAAGCAGTAGCCATTGCTTCCATAAACCTATATTTCACTTATGTAATCAAAAAGAGTTATATTTATGCAAAAGAGAAATATTTACGTTGTTTCAATTTATAACAACAAATCAACACAATATAACAATGATACTTGCAAGCAAAACCATACAATCATCACATGCAAATCAAAGAAATCAACCATGCATCCATAACAACCAAAACTAATGGTTTGTTTGAGTTTAGAAACTTTTAATCGTATAGAATGATAAATAACTACTAAGTATACCATACACCCTACAGTCTTAGATAAAACTTAATAGATTATTCATATATCCTAAACGATTTAAAGTATCACTTCCAAATCATCCCATAAGCCAAACAACCAATAAATTCAAATGTCATGTAAGTTTTCCTTATAAATCTCCTTTCACATTATTTACTGTTCAAATTTTTCTTTCATACAATGATTATTCTCTTAAATTTACATTCATTACCTACAAAAATTCATTTCTCATTTATACATACAATGTTTTTTTTCATTTCTTTACATTCATTTACTTATATGATCACTTTTTCCATTCAATTCTTTAAAATAATCAATGAATTTATTATTTAAGTATTGCATACTTTTATTTCAGTTTACCTCACATTTATTATTTACTTTTAACAATCAATATTCATTTGTGAAGCATTCACGCTTAGATTTTTTTTCTTTTCAATTTTATTTCTCTCATATATAACATTCACTTTTACTATTCCACTTTTACTCTATAAGTCACTTCAATAATTAACTTAAGTTTTTTAAACATATCCCTAATTATTAACCTACGTTTATGAAATTCTTAAACATTTTAATTCTTCTTGTAGAAATAATCCAATTGGAACACTTCCATTAATTAAGTTTACTTGTATAACATTCTATTACATATTCTTTTAAATATTTCTACGTTTAATAATTTGGTAAGTTATATATATGTGTGTGTGTGTGTGTGTGTGTGTTTTCAGAATGCAATAGTAAGTTATACAAGTTATCCCATTTATTTTAGTTAACAAAATGTTTAATAATTACGTTTTCTAAAATTTCATTATTCTTAACCTGTAAGTTACAAATTTCCAATTTCTTATCTATTTCATTTATCACTTAGCATCTAATTTTTTATTTTCATTTAGAAGTTTCCAATTATTAAAATAGTTAAGGTTTCATTCATTGTAATAATTAAAAGCTATTAATTACCCAAAAAATTTAAGGACTAAATCCCGAATTCATTTCATTCATTTAGAAAATATCGTATATTTATATCCTTTATAGATCAAATCATATTTAGGGATTCAAAATCATGATTTATTTATCAAAACAAACATGTAATAAAACTACTACAACAGTCTTTCCACTTTGAAAGTCGAAAATGAATGCCGATGATACATGCACTCATTACCGAAAGTACCTTCTAGCGATAAAGAAGGGAGTAGAAAACATATTTCCTTCAAAATTTCTTTCTAAAACTTTTATTCAAATCACATTGAAATATTATATCAGAAAATACTTTTTAATACTACTAATATTATATTCAAACTCTTTTGAAAATAAATTTCAAAATTACGAAACTTAAGTTCTAAAATTTCCAATTTATATTTACTTTACTTGTAAATTCAATTTTACAATCAATATTTATAAAATTTTACTACCTAACAAATAAGATATCAAATCCAACTATATCATTTATAAAAATTATTATTTTATAAAAAAAAATATATAATAGGTAAAACTATTTCATTTACCCATATTTCAAAACCAATATCGTATCGGTCTGCCCTATTAAGTGTTTAGAAATCCTTATCGATGCCATAGCATCGAATGTGCCGACTAGAATTTATAATTACTAAACAGAACAAATTAACACAATATGAAACCTTTTATAACACTAACAAGTACGCTCTCTCATATATACACTTAACTGCTCATTCTAGAGTATTACTACCCTATTTCTAATGAGTTAAACCCCACAAAGCTTAGGTTATCGCTAAACCTGGCTTTGACACCAAATGTAATGACCTGCCCTTTTAGACTGTTTAAATCAACGATAAACCACATACTTCAGATTCAAACCATTCAAAAGGGCAGATTGTTATGGGGTAAATAAGAAAAGACAGAGTGAGAAACAAACAAACACAGAATCCCATAGCAGAATTACAAAATATAATAATCAAATAACAGTTCATGAAGCAATTTTACAAATACATTTGATTACACCTTTATAATACAGATTAGAGAACATACAACAGTAACAAATAAATAATGCAATGGAACAACATGATGCAATGGAATAATAAAATAAATAATAATAGTATAAAATTTTGTTTACATCCTCCATAAATAAGGTCTTCAATACACTGAAAAGCTCAGACTATCCCAAGCGAATTGATAAGACAAAACACCTGAGTCGGAACTAAAAGATCTTATGTATGTTAAATCAAAAGTAAATAAATATGATTGTAACATCGTCGGAGATGTTTACGGGGTTTGCCATCTCCTATCCACTATCTAACGTAAGTGCAATTACTTAAGAATTGTTCAGGATTACCATCTCCTAAGGATCCGTTAAACTATCTACTATGTAGTACAATACGCTATTATAATAACGTCTACAGTAAAGTAAAGTATTAAAATAGCAGTAAGGCTTACTCATATCTACCTTAACACATTTTGTATATTCGCATAGTCCATATAGCACCGTAAGCTCCTCCATGAGGTTTACCCAGAGGGTACTCCATAGGAATGGTATAAAACAAACTCGTAAAAGACGCGATAAGGTATGTGAACACGACACACGAGGCAATGCCATGGTGGGACTCTCCCGTTTTGTAGAATCGAGCTGGTGATAACGCGTAGCAGCTACTACCGCTCACCTCGGAATACACTTCCATAATCAAATCAAGGTGTGGCCACCAAATCAATCACAAAGTCAAAATATAATATTGAAGAAATATGCCCGATAGGAGGAATGAACTCACTTGGGCCGGTACAGATCCCGTCTTAGTCACATCTAAGATGACTCACGGGAGCCAGGCCTACGTAAATACCTCTTATAGAATTGTTCACCAAACCATCCTACTTCATTCTGGAATCTTCACAACGTACATAGTTGTTAAAGTGGTTTTCTATATGGGTAGAGAGTATGACAATATCCCATCCCGGTATTTTTAACAACCAAACGCTTATTTCACACCGAATGGTTCTTTTACATTTCCAAAATTGATTTATAATTTATATCAAAATATCATATTCTCAAAACCATATTGCTTCCGAAATCATATTCACTTTCGAAATCATATTCACTTTTGAAATTATCGATAAGATAGGTTAACTAAATACTCATTTCAAAATCATCATATTCATTCAATTATGTCATTAATTCCCAACTTAGGTCATAATATCATTTAACCGTATTTTCTTCTAAATCGAGGATGTAAGTATAACATTTCAACTTTACACAACTGAAATTTGGAGATAGTTTAGATAGTTTAAAATAGTTTAAGCAGTTTTAAATAGCTTTTAAATAGTAGATTTAAAATAGATTAAATGGATTTAAAATAGATTAAATATATTTTCCCAAAATTAATTATACTCAAAATGGTTTCAAATTTATAATTATCCCTTTTTTTTACTTTTAAACTATCTTTTTCTATGTGAAATATCCAATTTACCTTTTTGAAAACCATTATTCAACTATTTTTTTTTTCAAAACATTTCAAAACTAAATTTATATTCTTTATCAAACATTTTATACTCTTCGAAATTTCTTAGCTTTGAAAATTTTGATCTCGATTTGGAAGTGTTCGATCATTCAAAATAGTTAGGGAAATCAAATTTTAAATTCAAGAGTTGAAAATCAACAATAAATCAATTATTAAATCTGAAACTCGAGGACTGAACACCGGTCTCATTTTAAATTGTTTCAAATATATACATATATCTTTCGAAAATATCAAATTATACTTCGGAATTTGAAATCATAACGGCTTTACAAAATCACTCGCATAGCGAGCTATTAAAGTGGCCTCTCCCCCACTTTGAAACTCGAAAATCAATGTCGATGATGCGTGCACTCATCACCGAAATTATTTTCCAGCGACATACGTGAGTTCTGGACTTCTATTTTCTTGAAAACTTCTTTGAAATTTCTTCAAAATTATTGGAATTCTTTTGAACTTATTTCAAACATTTCTTATTTGGAAAATACTTTTAAATCGTATTATTTATATATATTTTTCCAAAATCTTAAAACCAATTTCAAAATATCGGAATTCAATTCTCGAATTTCAAATTTAACCCTTCAGTTATAAATCCTTTTTATATAAATCACTTTCTTATAAATTTTCAAAATTTCCAATCCTTTCAAAACTTTTATATATAGAATAACATTTCTTATTCGTTTTATATATAGGTATATAATCCTTATCGAAAACATTTTCACTTTTCAATATAGAATAAAATCATAGTTATCAAAATAATAATTTCGTATAAAACAATTTTAAAATACAACAAACCCGATTTTCAAAGGATGATTCAAGATTGGATTTCAAAACAAAGATAGAGATTTAATTTAGAGGAACTCTAATCAATAGAATCCTGATTCGAAGATAGGCTCAAACAAAGTTGAGAAAATCAAATTACAAAATAGAAGATGGATATACTTCTATAAATCTCGGGCGACCTTAACTGGGTCAACTGTGACTTCAGGAATATAATTGATGCGGAATTCTAAAGCAAATCGACATTCGATTGCCAGAGATAGAATTCGGCATACCAAGATATAGCAGCATCGTAAACCGAGGATACAGAAATCTTCGGTGAATCAACGCCAATTGTAAAGGAGTTTTCACCCCCTTTACAAAACATTCAGTGGAGTTGTGGGATACTCCAGAATCAAACGAATATAAATAGGGAGAGCCAGAATGAATTTCGAAACCGAGGGACATTCCAAAATTCAAAGGAAATCGAGTCAAAGGAAGAGATTCAACTCGAGCGAAAGTGATTCTGTAAACAAATTTACCGTATATGCTAAGTTTTGCCTAGAGCCAAAGCTCTGATACCAACTGTAACGACCCGCTATTTTAGACCATTCAAATCGACAATAAAACCATACATGTCCGACTTGAATAATTCAAAATACCGAATTGTTAATAAAATTTGGCAAAACTTAAAATATACAGTAAATAAATCAATCATAGATCACTTACACAGAGTAATACAATGCAGCGGAATAGATAAAGAATAGTAGTTCATGAAGCTACTATATACCTCAGCGTTAGAAATAAAATACAACCGAATAGTTCAAATGCCATGAAGTCTCCAATGTAACAGATGGCTTCTCTGAACAAATCAACTGGATGACTGAAGGGATAGATAGCTGGATCTTCAAGCAAAGCTCCAACTTCGAAGATGAGTCTCAAATGCTGTATCTCTCAGTCTGACCCGAGCGTAAAGCAAAACACAAAACACTCGAGTCAGGATTAACATTCTTATATCTATAAATCTAACTCAAGTGAAATATCAACTGAAATATAATTAACTTAGAGGATGTTTGGGATAACCATCCTCTAAGGGTCCATGGAACTATCTAAAAGATAGAAATATACACTATAACACCGTAGTCTTTTCAACTTAATTTATACTTCAAAACAAAATATCATTTTCACATCAAATATCTCTATACTTCCCAAATAGTATTTTTATATATTAAATAATTTGTACAGTAAAGAAATTTCAATTCCCTCAACTTGACAAATCGTTTAACATCAACCTGACAACCCCATTTAAATCTATTTCAATCTCAATTTATTAATTTAAATTCAACTCAATTTCTAAAATAACCACTTCAATTTTATCGATTTCAAATTCGGATTTGAAATCACAAAATACCCTTTATGTTCAATATATTTCAAAACTTTAAGTATTCAACGTTTCAACTAACTTTTTAATCAATTTAGTTTCTAAATACTAAATTCAACTATACTGATTTCAAATACATATCCGAATCTCAAAATAAACCATTTAAATCCCAATATAGTTCAAAGCTTTAATATTTAATTAAATGTTCAATTTAATAGTTCCATATAGATCTCGATTTAACCTCATTATTATCTAGTCTTAAATAATCCCTCATTAGATACAATATCATTTAAGTAACCTTAAATTACATTTTACTCAATATTTTCTTTAATTTATTTAAACGTGAAATATTCATTAAATCGCTTAAATAAAATTCCAGTTACAAAATCATACCCTTAAATTTCCCATTCAAAAATTTCAAATTGATTTAATTGAATAAATCCTTATTTAAATACCATTTAGATAAACCCACATTTATCTCCCAATCTTAGTAAATTGCAGAATACTTTTGGAATAAAATTTACATAAATATTTAGCATAATTTATGTATTAAATAATATTTTGACTAAATTAAATATTATTAAATCTATATGTCATTACCCTTTATGTATAAAAAAATTTAAGGATTAACATTTAATAAGACCATATATTTCTTTCCAAAACAGTGAATTAAATTTTAAAATATTTATATATATGGACCAACGATGTCTGTATATATTTCTTATCATATGGTCAAGTGTTACGGATATTTATCATTTCAATCCGTACACTAAATGTATACGGGTGGATAGCATTTCAACTCGTAATCCCAATTCAATTAAATGAAAATCGCTTGGGTTTATCATTTCAACCCATAACGATTTTCTCCTATTCTAAAGTCTGTTCGGGTATGTATCATTTCAACCCATAGTGATTTCTATACTAACAGGGAACTTGCAGAGTGATAACAAATATGTAAATATAATAACAACATGCATATATCATCAAAATAAATATATAAACAATAGGATATGGTGTCATATCCCATAAGTGAATACTTACAGATAATAGCATATATAACAATTTAAATAACTACAGCCTCATATTTCAATTGTCGTCCCAATTGAAATCAAATTTAGTAAATAAAAGAATGTAAATCGTGAGTGATTGCTCACCTTTCGAGGTTAGAGGATATAGACAACGAAGTTGAGTTACAAAATCCAAGCATGAATTACGAAGCAAAGCACGAAGGACATGGGTTTGTCGGACAAGCTGATAAATAGGAGTTGACGAAGTCAAATCAGAACTGGATTGATAAGGATAGATGGTATAATTGAATAGATACACCGTATAAAGTTTATGTATGTTTATATACAAATCATATTCAAATTTTTAAACCCATATTGATGTAATATATATATTATTTTCTCTTCTTAAAAATCAATATGTTACTTTAAGGAAAATAAATATACAACATAAAATCATCGGTTTAAATTTTTAAACCCATGATGCAGCTATACAAATAAACGTATAACAAGTAGATTCTATGTTAAATATATTTATGCTTATACTTTATAACCAGACTTATACATAAAGAAACTGTCGATTATAACTTAATATAGTACGCGTGTAAACTCAGGTATTAAAACCGACACACTTACACAACTTAAAGTATATAGACTGACCTGTTACAAATATCCTATAATATAAAACCGATAACTTTATTTAATAACTACAGATCCCTTAACTTATATACAAACCAAACTTATATACGCGTAAATTATAAATTATATACAGCAGCTTATGTGTATACTAACTAACATCTTTAAACTAATATATGAATGTACCTAGCTTATAACTTTTATAAACCTTACGTATAAATGTACTGTGTTGTGTTTTTTTT
Source organism: Allium cepa (assembly GCA_030765085.1). Classification (NCBI taxonomy): domain Eukaryota; kingdom Viridiplantae; phylum Streptophyta; class Magnoliopsida; order Asparagales; family Amaryllidaceae; genus Allium; species Allium cepa. The sequence continues at coordinate 695,906,131 of CM060929.1, read as the reverse complement.
TTAAACACATTTCAAATAAATCTATAAATATACTCACTTTAAAAATCAATGTTATTACAACATATTTAAAAACAAACTACAGACTAATATAAATTTATATAAAAACTATGACACGTATCATCAATCAAATCTACCTTTAAAAAAAACTGTACCAAATTTATAACTTACTATATGTATACATAACAATTTACAAACTTATTTACTTATGTATGCTAACAGAATATATTAAACCTTTAGAACCGAATGCGAAATTTGAGAAGTATAAAACAACGGATACAAAGCTTGATATATATAACTAATTAATAGGGCACGTGCCTAAATTATTCATGCCGATTTTTATAGGCGAAAGAGGAAGGGTAGGCAAGGTAAAAATATATATGCAGTTATCACTTTATATACTTACCACATAATATCTTCCATTCAAAAATACAGAGGCGAAAGAGGGGATAGGAACAACTTCACGGCAAGGATGGAACGTTGGCTGGAAGAGCAGCATGCGGGAACGGAGGTGAGGTGATTTTGATGGGTTGAGGGATGAAGGAAATTTTTTTTTATTTCACAAAGAAGTGGGTTGCCTTTTGTAGTAGATAGGAGAGATAAAAGAAGTAAGAATATATCAGTAAAGAGAGGAAACGTAAAGGAAGAAATAAAAGAAATGAATGGATGCGTAAAGAACGTATAGAATTTTATACGTTTCAAAATCAACGGTGCAATTAAAGCAATTTTTATTATTTGTCAGGTTATACGTTTTATATTTATTTCTTTCCTAGATCTCAATTGATATCCGATTATAATATGCAGCTTTATTATTATTATCAAACGTTCAAAAAAGTTATCACCCAAAATATAGAAATGGCATATCAACGTCTAGAAGCATAGATTTAGGAAAAAAATATTGAAACAATAAATTAAAGGAAATATAAAAAGATATGTATCAATCAATAGTCAAACCCTGAATTCAGGGAATAAAAAGGTGAGCTACTATTTGGTCTTAACCGATAGAAAATTTGAATGGACATGTAAATAAAAGTAATTGATACTGTGAAGTCCCCTGATTTCGGGAGAATTATTTAGCAATTAATTGTTTACCTTGGGTAGCACTTTCAAATTTGAAACTGAAGGAAGAATGAATAAGAAACGGCTACAGATCAATTAAAGAAGGAGAGGAGTGTGCGAATTTGTATTCCCAAAGCAAAATGGAAAAATATAAAGAGAGGCAGAAGAATAAATTGAAAAGGAACGTTACGCATTATTTCAGAGAAATAAATAAAAGTAACGACTATTGGTATAAAATCAACGCGCAAATTGAATATTTTAAAGGAAGGAATCAGTGGACTGAAGGAAAGGAAAGGAAACGTCAGCAATTAATAATTGTGACCCTAAAATTTGGAAAAATATAAAAGCAACGGCTATGATTTAGCTGAAAATAATTTATGCCAAGAATGGACAACACGTTTGAATTTTGAAATGGAAGGAAGGTATAAAGGAGCAGACAGAGGCAAATAAAAGAAATGAACAGAGAAAAAAAAACAAAGAAACGTACCATATGAAATAAAGTGTAATGATGAGAATGGTAACGTCTGTCCATTGACATACTTATTAAAGCAATTAAAGTGAAACGAAAGGAACGGTGAAAAATTAGCCCGGAATTCAGGCAGAAATAAAACAAATTTTTATGTACTAGCAACGGTCACCCATTTATTTAGCTGACAAATATTAAGGCAATTGATTTATGCGCGTTTAAAATTTGAAACGCAAAAGAAATCAGATGGTCACGGATCTGGAGGAGGATATTTAGGATTGGTATATGAAGAGATATTGAAATACATTTGTGTCCATAAATAACGTAGATAGTGGACTAATAAATGAAATATCAACGTTTGATACATTAATTCAGCAGAAAAATTAAAGCAAATTTGTTACCATAGTTTGGAGAGCAATAAGGGGGAACGAATATTATTATTAAAAATGAAGGATCTATGATTTAGAATTTTCTTATGTAAAAATATTCAGGCTTAGAAATAATTTTTTTTATCAGCAATATTTAACCGATATAGATTGAAATAGAATTATAAAAAAATAAACTCCCATATAATTAAGTGAAAATTCACTATTTGCTGTATCTTCATATACGTATTCTAAATATAAAATTTTTATATCAAAATTCAATTATTTAAAATTTTCTCAAAATTGAATTAAATATGAAAATAAAACCATTCAAAACTATTAAAATATTATGGGTCGTTACACTCTCCTCCACTCAAAACTTTTCGTCCCCGAAAAGGAAGGAGGTAGGAGAATAGAACAACCAGAAATAAAGGTAGATTGAAAGTCAAGGGTAATTTAAAATTTTAAACTATATAAATTTTACTTGAAATATTCATTTGCAATTCAGTTATCTTTAATACTTTAAAATTTTCAAAACTCATTGGAATTTAATATGTTTAACTAACATCTTTATACATATGCGAAAGCTATTTGAAAACAATTATTTGCATCATTAGTTATATTTACAAAGAAGCTATTGAAAACATTAAATCCATAATTCATAAATTTATAAATTTATCTCAAGATACTTTTCAAATATTATCAATAAATTAATAATCATTTTCTTTAAATATGTTTTATTTAATTAATAACTTCAAAGATATTTATACCACTAAAATTTTATATAAAACAATGCAGTATACAAATAAGCAATATTTAAAAGATTTATTCAAAAAGGAAAGGAAGGTAGATTCCGAAAACGGAATATAGATGAAAAATGAAGCTGAGCAGATGAGGTAGATTCAAAAGAATAGAATCGGGCACGAATAATTTATTTCAAACCATAAGAATTTAAATTTCAAATATTTATTCAAAATTTCTTTGTTGGGAAAAATACTTTTATAATAAAATACCTTTATAAATAAAATATTTTTATATCGAAACCAATTTTTCTTTCGAAAATACTTTTATAACTCAATGTTTTAACAAGTTTATCCTCGTTCTTGCAGACTCTGGCCATGCGTTGATCAGGCGCAAAGCTAGAATTCTTCAAGTACTTAGTAGACTTGTTTCAACACCCAGTGAAAATACTTGAAAACCTTTAAAAACAGATATGGAAAGTACAATCCAAACAAAACAACCAAACCAAAACCTTTGTCCGATCATGGTTCGCAGATACACAATGGTTACGCCTGGGTCCCCCAGGAAACAATCCATATCCGTAAGCTTTCTCAGCCCTGCGAGTTACGCCATGATGACTAGTAGAGTGCAGGATACACAATGGTTACGCCTGGATCCCCCAGGAAAGAATCCGTACCCCCAGGCAAGACTCAGCCAGGCACTTGCGCTACTATTCGCGACCTACACAGATTGCAGGATACACAATGGTTACGCCTGGATCCCCCAGGAAACAATCCGTACCCCTAGGCAAGACTCAGCCAGGCAATTGCGCTATGCATTCGCGAGAGAAAAAAAAACCATGGGTTACGCCACGGTGGGAAACACTCGAGTATTACATCCGGAAAACCGAAAATCAGAGAGAATAATATCGATAGAATGAATCCACGATGTGGCCACAAAGCGAATATCAAGCAGAAGGCACTTTCCATATCTTTACTTCGAAAATATATATCATATAGTACCTTTTCAAATCACTTTCAAATATCATACTTATATAAAGTCCATTATATATAGGATTCCCTTTTTCCCAAATCGAATACTTTCCAAATCAATAGTAGATCAAATCATACTTATATAGACTTCGATTATATAAAATCTCTTTCCAAATTGAGTACCTTTCAAATCAATAGATTTCAAATCAACTTCATACTTATACAATCCATTTTATATAAGTTCGACCACTCCGAAATCAAGTGCTTAGTAATCTAAGGTTCTCAATTTCAAATCATTTCAATATCAATTCAGTTTCAAAATCATATATGATTTCACCAAATTTTCTTCCGAATTAAATATCTAATATTTCAAAGTTCCCCAAAAAAATAGGTTTAGAAAATTATCCTATTTTCCAAATTAAAATAATTCAAGTCAAACAGATTCATTTCCAAAAATCACCATATAAGTACTAGTTTTTGATTCCAATTTAATTTCAAAACCAAATATTTTCCCACCTTTTTTTTTACTTTTAAACTATCTTTTTCTATGTGAAATATCCAATTTACCTTTTTGAAAACCATTATTCAACTATTTTTTTTCAAAACATTTCAAAACTAAATTTATATTCTTTATCAAACATTTTATACTCTTAGAAATTTCTTAGCTTTGAAAATTTTGATCTCGATTTGGAAGTGTTCGATCATTCAAAATAGTTAGGGAAATCAAATTTTAAATTCAAGAGTTGAAAATCAACAATAAATCAATTATTAAATCTGAAACTCGAGGACTGAACACCGGTCTCATTTTAAATTGTTTCAAATATATACATATATCTTTCGAAAATATCAAATTATACTTCGGAATTTGAAATCATAACGGCTTTACAAAATCACTCGCATAGCGAGCTATTAAAGTGGCCTCTCCCCCACTTTGAAACTCGAAAATCAATGTCGATGATGCGTGCACTCATCACCGAAATTATTTTCCAGCGACATACGTGAGTTCTGGACTTCTATTTTCTTGAAAACTTCTTTGAAATTTCTTCAAAATTATTGGAATTCTTTTGAACTTATTTCAAACATTTCTTATTCGGAAAATACTTTTAAATCGTATTATTTATATATATTTTTCCAAAATCTTAAAACCAATTTCAAAATATCGGAATTCAATTCTCGAATTTCAAATTTAACCCTTCAGTTATAAATCCTTTTTATATAAATCATTTCTTATAAATTTTCAAAATTTCCAATCCTTTCAAAACTTTTATATATAGAATAACATTTCTTATTCGTTTTATATATAGGTATATAATCCTTATCGAAAACATTTTCACTTTTCAATATAGAATAAAATCATAGTTATCAAAATAATAATTTCGTATAAAACAATTTTAAAATACAACAAACCCGATTTTCAAAGGATGATTCAAGATTGGATTTCAAAACAAAGATAGAGATTTAATTTAGAGGAACTCTAATCAATAGAATCCTGATTCGAAGATAGGCTCAAACAAAGTTGAGAAAATCAAATTACAAAATAGAAGATGGATATACTTCTATAAATCTCGGGCGACCTTAACTGGGTCAACTGTGACTTCAGGAATATAATTGATGCGGAATTCTAAAGCAAATCGACGATCGATTGCCAGAGATAGAATTCGGCATACCAAGATATAGCAGCATCGTAAACCGAGGATACAGAAATCTTCGGTGAATCAACGCCAATTGTAAAGGAGTTTTCACCCCCTTTACAAAACATTCGGTGGAGTTGTGGGATACTCCAGAATCAAACGAATATAAATAGGGAGAGCCAGAATGAATTTCGAAACCGAGGGACATTCCAAAATTCAAAGGAAATCGAGTCAAAGGAAGAGATTCAACTCGAGCGAAAGTGATTCTGTAAACAAATTTACCGTATATGTTAAGTTTTGCCTAGAGCCAAAGCTCTGATACCAACTGTAACGACCCGCTATTTTAGACCATTCAAATCGACAATAAAACCATACATGTCCGACTTGAATAATTTAAAATACCGAATTGTTAATAAAATTTGGCAAAACTTAAAATATACAGTAAATAAATCAATCATAGATCACTTACACAGAGTAATACAATGCAGCGGAATAGATAAAGAATAGTAGTTCATGAAGCTACTATATACCTCAGCGTTAGAAATAAAATACAACCGAATAGTTCAAATGCCATGAAGTCTCCAATGTAACAGATGGCTTCTCTGAACAAATCAACTGGATGACTGAAGGGATAGATAGCTGGATCTTCAAGCAAAGCTCCAACTTCGAAGATGAGTCTCAAATGCTGTATCTCTCAGTCTGACCCGAGCGTAAAGCAAAACACAAAACACTCGAGTCAGGATTAACATTCTTATATCTATAAATCTAACTCAAGTGAAATATCAACTGAAATATAATTAACTTAGAGGATGTTTGGGATAACCATCCTCTAAGGGTCCATGGAACTATCTAAAAGATAGAAATATACACTATAACACCGTAGTCTTTTCAACTTAATTTATACTTCAAAACAAAATATCATTTTCACTTCAAATATCTCTATACTTCCCAAATAGTATTTTTATATATTAAATAATTTGTACAGTAAAGAAATTTCAATTCCCTCAACTTGACAAATCGTTTAACATCAACCTGACAACCCCATTTAAATCTATTTCAATCTCAATTTATTAATTTAAATTCAACTCAATTTCTAAAATAACCACTTCAATTTTATCGATTTCAAATTCGGATTTGAAATCACAAAATACCCTTTATGTTCAATATATTTCAAAACTTTAAGTATTCAACGTTTCAACTAACTTTTTAATCAATTTAGTTTCTAAATACTAAATTCAACTATACTGATTTCAAATACATATCCGAATCTCAAAATAAACCATTTAAATCCCAATATAGTTCAAAGCTTTAATATTTAATTAAATGTTCAATTTAATAGTTCCATATAGATCTCGATTTAACCTCATTATTATCTAGTCTTAAATAATCCCTCATTCGATACAATATCATTTAAGTAACCTTAAGTTACATTTTACTCAATATTTTCTTTAATTTATTTAAACGTGAAATATTCATTAAATCGCTTAAATAAAATTCCAGTTACAAAATCATACCCTTAAATTTCCCATTCAAAAATTTCAAATTGATTTAATTGAATAAATCCTTATTTAAATACCATTTAGATAAACCCACATTTATCTCCCAATCTTAGTAAATTGCAGAATACTTTTGGAATAAAATTTACATAAATATTTAGCATAATTTATGTATTAAATAATATTTTGACTAAATTAAATATTATTAAATCTATATATCATTACCCTTTATATATAAAAAAATTTAAGGATTAACATTTAATAAGACCATATATTTCTTTCCAAAACAGTGAATTAAATTTTAAAATATTTATATATATGGACCAACGATGTCTGTATATATGTCTTATCATATGGTCAAGTGTTACGGATATTTATCATTTCAATCCGTACACTAAATGTATACGGGTGGATAGCATTTCAACTCGTAATCCCAATTCAATTAAATGAAAATCGCTTGGGTTTATCATTTCAACCCATAACGATTTTCTCCTATTCTAAAGTCTGTTCGGGTATGTATCATTTCAACCCATAGTGATTTCTATACTAACAGGGAACTTGCAGAGTGATAACAGATATGTAAATATAATAACAACAGGCATATATCATCAAAATAAATATATAAACAATAGGATATGGTGTCATATCCCATAAGTGAATACTTACAGATAATAGCATATATAACAATTTAAATAACTACAGCCTCATATTTCAATTGTCGTCCCAATTGAAATCAAATTTAGTAAATAAAAGAATGTAAATCGTGAGTGATTGCTCACCTTTCGAGGTTAGAGGATATAGACAACGAAGTTGAGTTACGAAATCCAAGCATGAATTACGAAGCAAAGCACGAAGGACATGGGTTTGTCGGACAAGCTGATAAATAGGAGTTGACGAAGTCAAATCAGAACTGGATTGATAAGGATAGATGGTATAATTGAATAGATACACCGTATAAAGTTTATGTATGTTTATATACAAATCATATTCAAATTTTTAAACCCATATTGATGTAATATATATATTATTTTCTCTTCTTAAAAATCAATATGTTACTTTAAGGAAAATAAATATACAACATAAAATCATCGGTTTAAATTTTTAAACCCATGATGCAGCTATACAAATAAACGTATAACAAGTAGATTCTATGTTAAATATATTTATGCTTATACTTTATAACCAGACTTATACATAAAGAAACTGTCGATTATAACTTAATATAGTACGCGTGTAAACTCAGGTATTAAAACCGACACACTTACACAACTTAAAGTATATAGACTGACCTGTTACAAATATCCTATAATATAAAACCGATAACTTTATTTAATAACTACAGATCCCTTAACTTATATACAAACCAAACTTATATACGCGTAAATTATAAATTATATACAGCAGCTTATGTGTATACTAACTAACATCTTTAAACTAATATATGAATGTACCTAGCTTATAACTTTTATAAACCTTACGTATAAATGTACTGTGTTGTGTTTTTTTTTAAACACATTTCAAATAAATCTATAAATATACTCACTTTAAAAATCAATGTTATTACAACATATTTAAAAACAAACTACAGACTAATATAAATTTATATAAAAACTATGACACGTATCATCAATCAAATCTACCTTTAAAAAAAACTGTACCAAATTTATAACTTACTATATGTATACATAACAATTTACAAACTTATTTACTTATGTATGCTAACAGAATATATTAAACCTTTAGAACCGAATGCGAAATTTGAGAAGTATAAAACAACGGATACAAAGCTTGATATATATAACTAATTAATAGGGCACGTGCCTAAATTATTCATGCCGATTTTTATAGGCGAAAGAGGAAGGGTAGGCAAGGTAAAAATATATATGCAGTTATCACTTTATATACTTACCACATAATATCTTCCATTCAAAAATACAGAGGCGAAAGAGGGGATAGGAACAACTTCACGGCAAGGATGGAACGTTGGCTGGAAGAGCAGTATGCGGGAACGGAGGTGAGGTGATTTTGATGGGTTGAGGGATGAAGGATTTTTTTTTATTTCACAAAGAAGCGGGTTGTCTTTTGTAGTAGATAGGAGAGATAAAGAAGTAAGAATATATCAGTAAAGAGAGGAAACGTAAAGGAAGAAATAAAAGAAATGAATGGATGGGTAAAGAACGTATAGAATTTTATACGTTTCAAAATCAACGGTGCAATTAAAGCAATTTTTATTATTTGTCAGGTTATGCGTTTTATATTTATTTCTTTCCTAGATCTCAATTGATATCCGATTATAATATGCAGATTTATTATTATTATCAAACGTTCGAAAAAGTTATCACCCAAAATATAGAAATGGCATATCAACGTCTAGAAGCATAGATTTAGGAAAAAATACTAAAATAATAAATTAAAGGAAATATAAAAAGATAGGTACCAATCAATAGTCAAACCCTGAATTCAGGGAATAAAAAGGTGAGCTACTATTTGGTCTTAACCGATAGAAAATTTGAATGGACATGTAAATAAAAGTAATTGATACTGTGAAGTCCCCTGATTTCGGGAGAATTATTTAGCAATTAATTGTTTACCTTGGGTAGCACTTTCAAATTTGAAACTGAAGGAAGAATGAATAAGAAACGGCTACAGATCAATTAAAGAAGGAGAGGAGTGTGCGAATTTGTATTCCCAAAGCAAAATGGAAAAATATAAAGAGAGGCAGAAGAATAAATTGAAAAGGAACGTTACGCATGATTTCAGAGAAATAAATAAAAGTAACGACTATTGGTATAAAATCAACGCGCAAATTGAATGGTTTAAAGGAAGGAATCAGTGGACTGAAGGAAAGGAAAGGAAAGGTCAGCAATTAATAATTGTGACCCTAAAATTTGGAAAAATATAAAAGCAACGGCTATGATTTAGCTGAAAATAATTTATGCCAAGAATGGACAACACGTTTGAATTTTGAAATGGAAGGAAGGTATAAAGGAGCAGACAGTGGCAAATAAAAGAAATGAACAGAGAAAAAAAAACAAAGAAACGTACCATATGAAATAAAGTGTAATGATGAGAATGGTAACGTCTGTCCATTGACATACTTATTAAAGCAATTAAAGTGAAACGAAAGGAACGGTGAAAAATTAGCCCGGAATTCAGGCAGAAATAAAACAAATTTTTATGTACTAGCAACGGTCACCCATTTATTTAGCTGACAAATATTAAGGCAATTGATTTATGCGCGTTTAAAATTTGAAACGCAAAAGAAATCAGATGGTCACGGATCTGGAGGAGGATATTTAGGAATGGTATATGAAGAGATATTGAAATACATTTATGTCCATAACTAACGTAGATAGTGGACTAATAAATGAAATATCAACGTTTGATACATTGATTCAGCAGAAAAATTAAAGCAAATTTGTTACCATAGTTTGGAGAGCAATAAGGGGGAACGAATATTATTATTAAAAATGAAGGATCTATGATTTAGAATTTTCCTATGTAAAAATATTCAGGCTTAGAAATAATTTTTTTTATCAGCAATATTTAACCGATATAGATTGAAATAGAATTATAAAAAAATAAACTCCCATATAATTAAGTGAAAATTCACTATTTGCTGTATCTTCATATACGTATTCTAAATATAAAATTTTTATATCAAAATTCAATTATTTAAAATTTTCTCAAAATTGAATTAAATATGAAAATAAAACCATTCAAAACTATTAAAATATTATGGGTCGTTACATCCAATATCAACAATCAAACATCCATCACAATCATCATCCAAATCAACCAAAAAATAACAATAATTAACTGATTATCAATAACAAATATTTGATTGACAATTAAAATCAAATATTAAATTAAATAGCGACTAAATTCAATAAAAGTCGTATTTAACTGGGATTACAATTTAAATATATCAAACATCAACAATCAATTTCTAACGCCATTATAAATTTAATTTAACTTACATAAGATAATCTAGTAGTTGTGAGTAAGTCAAAGCACTCACCTTTGATTTCAAATTGATTTAAAATCCAAAATAAACCCAAAATTGAACAGTATTAGAATTCATCCGAACCAGTTCTATAATGTCCAGAATTTTAATATGATCGCAACTGATAAAACCGCATGTAAATCCGACCTCATATTCAAAAGTTATTAACATTAGACGATTGAAATTCAAATTTGAATAAAAAACAAAAAAATAAAGGCCATGTCACCTCGCCCATCGTTCACGCACAACCCATCTACATCTCGATTGAACATGTTGAAACCCTACATCCACCACCAAAACTTCCAAACGCTGTTGCCTACGTCTAAAATCGTGCCGATCTGACAGACTGACACAAGCGTCGCCTTGGCCTAGACCAGCCGCCCCTAAGGCGACCAACGCTGCCAACTCCGGTGGCCCAGAGCTCCACCACCGTCGCTCCCATATATCAGCCAATTCCGACGATTTCGATGACCATCTCGATGAACTAACTATATAGATGAGTGCTACTCATCGAACTCTACCACACTGCACTTTCCGATCGTCGATCGGATGAAGATCCACCATTGAATAAACGAAACCTTAGTATGAATGGCTAAGGTTCATTTTCAATTTATGACTAAATGTTGAATCCAATAGGAAAACAAATTGTTGTAGTGGATTATGCTCATTGAGAGCTTTCCAATGATATATAATATCATAGGGTTTTGAGAAGTTTGAATTTTTGAAATTGATTTGAAATTGGATTTGCATTTGTGAATTTAGGTTTTCAGCCATTGAGAAAGAAGGAGCGATGGAAATTTTTGTACGTACTGTAATGAGAATATAAGAAAGAATTAGGTTTTCTAACTGCCTATATATAGGCAAATATGAATTTAGAAATGAATGGACGAGATTGGATTGATCGAAATGACCACACAACCCAAAAAAAGCTCCAAAAAAAGGATTATCAATGAAATTAAATATAATGTGAAAAATGGCTAAAACTAAAAAAAACAATCTATATAGATCAATACATGTCTTTCACATACAAAAATAAAAAGGAAGAACTCTTTTTTTATGGCACTTCCAAAAAAAGGCACTTCTATATCAAAAAAACGTATTCGTAGAAATATTTGGAAGAAAAAGAGAAATTTAGTTGCACTAAAAGCCTTTTCTTTAGCAAAGTTTTCTGATCTCGAAACGAAAGTAGGTCATCCCATACATCAAAATAGATGTTTTCAATAGTTTTAAACTCAATGAAACAGGTTCCAAGTCCTAATTCCATCCTATGAAGAAGTTAGCTTTAAAATAAGCTTATTTCAAATTGACTTCAATCAAATTGATTTCTGTGCGTTTCGAGTCCGTACGATCAAACGACAAGTCTGATCGCTACGAAACTTGAAATCCTATAAAAATTCACCGTCACGGATCCAATGAAATTGGTTTCGTCGATATCCGAGACATTTACCAAAATGGCTATTTCACGTTAATTAAATAAATTAATATTAAATTAATTAAATCACTTTTTGCATTCAAATTTGATAATCAACAAATTTCATCGTTTTTGATCACTTAGACATTTACAATAATTTAAAACAAAATTGCATATCAATTCAGTGTTAAATATTACACTAATTACAATGTTCAGTTTCAACTGCAATTAAATCCAATTAATGTAATTTAATTCCAATAAATTGATTTAATTTGGTTCAATCTTTTTATTCAATCAATCATTACTTTATGGACATATTTAACATTGGTTCATATATTATGACATCAAAATCTACCATTGTTATCTTTTCCTCATTGACTGTGATATTCCAATTATATTGTATTTTTGTCGATTTTCACATTAATGATAATTTAAAGTCCTAATAAATTCATTTAACTTAGTTTCGCTCTATTTATTAAATAAATTATCGCCTTAAGAATATAATTGACATTTCTGTACATTTTATTACCTTCACATTTTAAAGTTATCATCTTAACTCGTATTAACGTAATATTTAATTACATTTAATTGCAATCAATTTCCAATTTAATCCAACAGATTAAATAAATAGGTAACATATCACAATTGTCACCTTTTACTTAATTTAATCACATTCTTTGTTTTATTATTTACAAACAAATATTTTAAATACTTACACAACACTGATTTTTTCCTATTACAATTAATTACATATTATTTCACAAATTAATAAAACATGAACTGAATTTTTATGAACTGAGTATCTTAGGAAGCCAAACCCAAGATGGAAAGTAAAATCTTTATTTTTATGAACTGAATTTACAAGAGATTTTTAAAGTTTTTGGTTCAAAATGTTTTCTATAAACTACAAAAGATAAACTTGGTAAATTGATTTAAAATATGATGAAGGAATATTCATTGGATATTCAAAACGAGCGAAGCTTACATAATTTATAATAAAAGAACTAAAATAATCGAAGAAACGCTTCATGTATCATTCGATGAAAATTTCAAATTTAATCATAAAATTTAAGATGAAGAAATTATTTCTAAATCTAGTAACTCAGAAGATGATTCTAAAAATATTGAAAATAACGTAGATAACAATTTACCAAATAATAATGAAATAAGAACTCCACCAAGACTTCTAAGAAATCATCTTGTAGAAAATATCATTGGAGAAATAAATACTAACGTAAGAACACGAAATCAACAATATCAAATGGCTCACATAGCTTTTCTTTCAAATATTGAACCCAAAAATGCTAAAGCCTCAACTGATGAATACTGGATTATAGCTATGCAAGAAGAATCAAATGAATTTGAACATAATGACGTTTGAGACTTAGTTCCTAGACCAAGTAATCAAGCGGTTATTGGTACAAAATGGATTTACAAAAATAAAGCCGATGAACAAGGAAATATTATTCGAAATAAAGTTAGGCTGGTTGCTCAAGGTTATAATCAAGAAGAAGGAATAGACTAAGATGAAACATTTGCACCTGTAGCTCGTCAAGAAGTTATGCGTATTTTATTAGCTTATGCGTGTTTTAATAATTTTAAACTATTTCAAATGGATGTAAAAAGTGCTTTTTAAATGGTTTTATGAAAGAAAATGTTTATGTAGAACATTCTCCCTTATTTGCACATGAAAAATATCTAAATCATGTTTATAAATTAAAAAAGGCTTTATACGGTTTAAAAAATGCACTTGTGCTTGGCGTCTTAAAAATTATTTAATTAATTCTGGTTTTAAAATTGAAAAAGTAGATCAAAATTTATTTATAAAAAAAGATAAAAATGATATGTTAATAATTTAAATTTATTTAGATGACATTATTTTTGGTTCTACAAATGGTAAATCAAGTCATGAATTTTCAGATATTATGACAAGAGAATTTGAAATGTCTCACATGAGAGAACTTTCATATTTTCTTGGTGTACAAATTAAACAATTAAGTAATGGAATTTTTATCAATCAAGAAAAATATTGTAATAATCTCATAAAACAATTTGGTATGGAGAACACTTCTGCTAAACCAACTCCTATGAGTACTACAATACATCTTGATAAATATGAAAATGGAAAAAGTGTTGACCAAAAACTATATCGTAGTATGATTGGTTTATTACTTTATTTAACTTCTAGCCGACCAGATATAATGATGAGTGTATGCTTGTGTGCACGATTTCAACCAAATCCCAAGGAATCACATTTGCGGACAGTGAAGCGAATTTTTTGATACTTAAGCAAGACTAAAGACTATGGTCTATTTTATCTAAAAGAATGTCCTTTTGAATTAGTATCATACAGTGATGCTGATTTTGGAGGATGTCGAACGGATCGAAGGAGTACTAGTGACAGTTGTCATTTTATTGGACGATCTTTAGTATCCTGGTTTAGTAAGAAAAAAAATTATGTTTCACTTTCAACGTGTGAAACGGAATATATCTTTGCTGCTTTGGATGTGCTCAAGTAATCTACATGTCGCTGATATAATACAAGTGCAATAAATCAACAATTTACTGTAATAATACAAGTGCAATAAATTTATCAAAAAATTCAATAAATCATTCTAGAACTAAACACATGGAATTAAACATCATTTTCTTCCCGATAATATAGAAAAAGAAAATATAACACTAGATTTTGTGCCTTCAGAAAATCAAATAGCTGATATATTTACTAAACCATTAAATGAAAATATTTTTATTGAATCACGACGAGAACTAGGAATTATATCATTACATGAATTATAATTTAATAAAATTTTATTTATAGTTTTTTTACAAATAATTTTTTTTTAAAATGGAGTTGCTGACACTCGAACTCGGATATCTTGAGAGGAAGTTGTATGCTATTCCAGTGTGCTATGATATTTCTTGTTTTAACAACATACTTCACCTCTAATTATTTTTACGGCCATTAATCCTCATTTTTCCTACCTCTCATTTTTCTTGGTTAAGAATATTCAGATGTTTTGTGGCTCAATTTGTATAAACCTGAAATAAGTATACAAACAGTATAAATTGGTTTCATTTCTCTTCTATCAAACTCACCTTTTCAATCATCACTTAAATTCAAACCTTTTTGCTCAACCATTTTCCACTCATACACAATCTCCAAAATGGAATCTCAAGAAGGATCCAACCAATCTTCTATAGTTTTCAGCACTCCCACCTCTGAATCATCAAACAACTCAACTCCATTGTATATCCCAGTTAAGATTACACCTCATCAAAACATCACACTGGGTATACGCCATAAAAAAGAGCTAAACATAACTTAGGTTTTGGATCTCCATCAACTAAAAAAAGACTGATGACATAAACCATTATCAAAGAGAAACTTTAAAACTTCGATGTAAGATGTACTACGAGAAAAAAGTGAATGGAAAACGCTTGAGCTTCTTAGAACAATTATCTTTGAAGTTCTGCGGATCATCCTCAAAGCAATGCATGCATCAACCATCTCTGCAACGTCCTCAATTGCCAATAAACTCTTGGGAACGAAGCCCTAAACATCCTCAGGTGTCGCCAAACTCTTGGGAATATAGTAGTGTATGGTCACCTATCCATCCATTGCAAGAAATTACAACGATTGAACCACATTTGGATGATTCGAATACTTTCGAAAATTACGCTTTCCTGTTTATTGTTTTATATTAAAATCTGTATGCCTTGTATGTTTTTCTATTAAATAAAAATATATTTTTATTTAACGGTAGAATAAAATTGGAAAACTAATAAGTATATTTGTATCGAATAATTATATTAAAGAAAAACTTTAAGTAAAGCTAAGTTCAGAAATATCAACAGTTTCAGTCGACTGAATTAGGCACCCCAGTCGAGTGAATATTCTTTTCAAAAAAATTTACCCTAAATTCAGTCGATTGAATCAAATATAACAGTCGACTGAAAACCCTTATATTTGAACTAAAAACTTGCGGCCTATTTTTTCCTATAGCTCGGTAAACTGGTCCATAATTTATATCAACCAAAGCTTCAAATTTCTTTAAGCAGTCAATCGACTGAAGCTATATAATTAGTCGATTGAATTGCCTCATTTTGCACTGAAAAAATTCGGGTTTGAAAAGCCTTCAGTCGGCTGGTAACTTCAATTTTGTCGGGTAATTTGTATTATTTCTGTTTTTAAAATGTCTATGCACATTTTCCAAGCACCTTTTCAAAAACCTACTACATAACTCTCTCCTCTTTTTTCATTTATCCCTTACCCATAAAGCCATATTTCTGTAAGAAACCCTATCCCCCATTTCCAAAAATATTTTTTTTCCTCTAATTCCAATTAAATCAATGGTTCCCCGACACAAAAGAGCTCGCGAATCCACTACTGGACCTTCAGAAAGCCAAATCTGATCTTGGCTCCACAATGAAACGGCTATTACAAGATTTAATTCTTTGAAAAATTCTCGAATATTTGAAGGCTCCTTTGTCAAGTTCCATGATTTTAATGGATATGCTGTTTGGGAAATCGCTGAAGCTAGTGGCATCGGTCACTTAATTGGGTATGACTCGAACAATGTTAAAATTTATCATCTCTTAATTAAATTATTCTTTGCAAATATGAACTTGGATCACCAAGATCCAAGGAATAAAGACGATTGTATACGGACCTTGGTTTGCGGATTCAAAATCTATCTTCCACTTCAAAGACTTGGCTATATTCTCCGATGTCCTTCTGAGGGAGTGGATATCAATGATGTTGAAGTCGATATGTATAACCGAGATATAGTCTCTCATCGATTTCTATTCGACGACTTAACAATCTAGAAATCTGTTCTCGTACTCCAAAGGCACGCATTCTTCATCGTGCTCTTATTTGATTTCCACAACCTCGTACGGGCAGTCATGAGAAAGTTTACAAGAGAGATTTCCAAGCTCTTTACATTATTTACTCTTCTCAAAGGGTAAATTGGGCTAAAGTTATCTTGGACGAGTTCCTCGCCATCAACCAAAAACGAAACTACAAGAGCATTCACTACGGAGCATATATAATGCGTATTCTACAAAATTTTGGAGTCTCTCTACCCGACGCCGATTTCATAACTATTGGCGAACTCAATTCAAAGACTCTAAGTCTTATGAATCTTCCTAAACGCCCGGAAGCTCAACAAATCATAAGCTTTCAACAATGGGTTGCCAATAGAGATCAAGGGATTCCTCAACCCCAAGATTCGAACATTGCTTCTTCATCAACCCAACCTTCCCTCAAGAGGAAGAAGAAGACAATGATGGGATTCATGAGCTTTATAATGACATTACTCCGAAACAAGCACTTTTCATGCTCTCCCACAACCAAAGCAAGCTCGGACAATGATTGGCCTCTATCGAGAAGAATGTTTCCAAAACCAATAATAAGCTTAATTCCATCAAAGGCATCTTGAACAAGGCTTGGGAGAAAATATCATGTACTGGCTCTAGTTCTACAGGTATTGTCGAGAATCCCACTCCTTTTACATAGTCTAATTTCGACGAAGAAGAAGAAGGCTCAAATAGTGAGGAGGTCAATATTTTATGTTTGCTTATGCCCCATTTTATCTTTTAAGACATTATTTTGCATTTGTGTTGTTTTGATGTAATTCTGTGACATTGCTGTTTAAAATTTCAAGTTTATCTATGACGATCATTTTATTTTCCCTTTGATATATGTCTGTTTCTACGCTTATATATATTTCTCAAGCTATTTATTTATTCCTTTTTGTCGATGACAAAGAGGGAGAAATTGTCCAGTATGTGGAATATTCATTCAGGAGGAGTAAAAATCGCTTTTATAAATTTTTTAGTTGTCATCAAAAAAAAGAGGGAGAATGTTAGAACCTTGTATTTTGATGTTTTGATCATGACAACTATATAAGTAAATATTTTGAGAACTAGCCATATTTGCAGGAGAAGATGCTATTCTACTCGACAATAGATTACATACCAATAATTCAGATAGAAGCTTCAGTATTATTTATGGATTGTTTATAGTCTAGTCTAGAAGTTGATTTTTGTTAAAATCTCTCCAAGGCGGTATATGCACACGCACAAGTACTTAAAATTGTTTTCAAATCATGCAACATATAGCAAGTTTGCGCTACATAAAGTTCACAGACAAAAGCTTCTCAAAGAACCTCAAATTGGCAGAAATAAGGGTATTTAGCCGACTGAAACAGGCAATTCAGTCGATTGAATATCTGTGCACATGCACAGTGCATTTGAATATTCAGTCGACTGAACTACCCTATTCAGTCGACTAAATTGTAAGTTTCTTGTATACATCTCTTTTTAATTCAAAATTTTTAAATTTCAGTAGAGTGAAATCTTTTGTTTCATCGACTGAAATTGCATAATGACTACTTCCTAAATTGTCGCTTCCATTCATTGAACAGAAACAACCCTTGATTCAAGAGTTGTTTCCCTATCTTTTGATCGTAACTCTGAACTATATGTTGTAACACTTAAAACACTATATATAGCCTTCAATTCATTTGTCTTAATTGCCTAATTCTCTGATTCTATTCTCTTATACTTATTATCTAAAACACTCTGCCATTTGCATGCAAATTTCTGTTCTAATCACTTGCACATTCAAGCACAAATTCATTTGTGATTAAATTAACTTCCAATCTTTACGAACTAAACTATATACAACAAAGGAGAAGACTATAGGATGTGTGTACTCCAATAACTTATCTGTGCTATTAAAAGAGAACAATCAGGCAATAAAATTCTCTGTATTATTGAAGTCCTTTTCGGTTGCTCAACCGATTGAAGTCCTATTCTGTTACTTAGGCGGTAGAAGTCGTGTTCGATTACTCAGGCGGTGTAATTCCTTTCCCTATGAGTTAAGAGAAGGCGGGTAGTTAAATTCTAGAAGGAGTCTAGGACTAGACGTAGAACGGGAAGTTCGAGCCTATATAAAAATCCCTGGTGTCATTTACTTTACTATTTACTTTTTATATATATATTCCGCACTAGTAGATAACTTAGATAATATTCCATATTACGATCCTTAGTAGCACTTTCATGATTGTATATGTTCATGTTATGTTAGGATATGTCTGTATGTGTTGTATATGTGCACATGACACAAAAAAGGTTGCAATGGTTTAAAACTACCTTCATTCGTCAAATCGTTGTAAATCGAAAAACCGATTCCCGGTCACGTTTTCACTTATATTTTAAGCTATATATAAATGTAAACAAAATTTTAAAATAAATTTCTTATCGATTTTAACTAATTAAAATGATCAAATTTCATTTATACGATCTTATAAATTAATATTAATAATTATTTACAAAAATTATTATACCAATAAAGCGTTATCAATTTTTCCTTATATTTTAGAATCAAATATGTATCTTTATAAAATTATTACAAATGATTTATTATCACTTCATAACTCATTTAATATGAATTATAACCTTTTTAATTGTTATTTGTACAATTATAATAATTATTAAATCATTAAATCTCAATTTAATTTAAAAATCAATTATTATATTTAAGGGCATTACTAACAATGTCATAAATACATTTAATTTTCAAAAATATGAAAAATTATTTTATTTTATATTCTTATTCAATTATAAAAATAAGTGTATGGATCTAGCTCTATGCTCTACGTTTTACGATTATAGAGGTAGTTATTGATAAAATAGTTTTCCACTATTTTATCAATTTAAATTCCGAGGCAAATATTTTTGTAGATATTAATTCAAATTATTATTTATTATCACTCAAAACAATAATATTTGTATTATAAACCTTTTATTTGAATAAATTTAATTTATCAAAGTGATAAATTTGTGGATCGTTACAATTTGAATTTGCACGAAGAATTATAGCACCACATGTCACATATACATATGGCATCACGAATGAGCTTTGAGCGGTCGGTAGGTGAGAGTCCTAGCGATTGAGTGCTTGGAGCAATTTACATGGGATATTGGATCCCACCTGGAATTGATCGACCGCTCCTATACCCACCTATTGACTAGTAGTGTTTCACGATGTGCAGTAACCTAAACTACATTTCCTATTTCAATCGTGATGATTCTATTATATTTGATCACATGGTCCATACAATTTGAGCTTTTATAAATTCAACTTAGCCTCAATCTTCATATGTTAATGATATTTTCACCATTATCCTCATTTATGCAAACCTAATTTCTAGAAGCAATTCAAATTAGGGCTGTTTGGTGAAATCAAGTCTATAATAAAAAATTTCCTTTAGATTATTATTGTAGGTTAGCCTATCAAACAAACTAATTATAATATTTTGTTCTCTCCTTATTGTGCTCTATTTGAAAGGGAATAAAAGTGTAGTTGTTGAATTTGTAGACGTAGACAGTTTGTCGAACAATGTTGAATTTGTGCATTCTCTATTACATTTAGTGCATGTTTTGGTGATAAAATAGTACTTGATTGTTTGTATCATTTTCTACGAGGTTTGTATTGTTTGTTGAATTAGTTGTTGGTAATTAATTAACAAACTTGACCCTTGGGTTCCACGGCAATAGTGAATCTTTTCATAACAGATTGGTATCATAGTTAGTTGTTTTGTAATAGATTAGTTATCCATAGTTAGTTCTTCTAGAAGTTGTATGAGTAATAGTGGAGTCATGAAGTTTGATGGCAAAGAAGTTTAGGGGACATAGAAGTTGAAAATAGAAGCTGTGTTGGAGAATAAAAATATTTTTAATATAGTCACCCTACGAAAATAGTTAGAAAGACAAGTGATGAATGGAAGAGATGAAGGCGGAAGCCCTTACTTCTATCCAACTATGACTTTTTGATGAGGTATTGAGTTATCTCATAAGAAGAAACCTAAAGAATTTTGGGATTCTTTGTAGGCGTTCCTTTAAGATAAATCCTCGATCAACCTCATTAGCTTTAGCAACTACCTTCCCTAAGGATGAATCCGGAGATATCAAATTGTTTCTGATATGGCCTTGGGGCGGTTTTATAGATTGTTGCACATACACAACTCTATAATCAATATTGTTTATGAAAAAGGTTTTTTTGTTGGAACTGGGTCAGCCTATAGTGGAAATTATGGGTGAATTTAAAAAAAATTCCCTTATTGGATCTATACTGGGCCTATAAAACCTAATTCATTTAGAATATTTATAAATTTTATTTAAATAAAATCTCTTATTGTACTTAAATTTATAATTTGTATAGTTTTATTTAATTTCTATCTTACTACATATAAATATGCCCACGCAAGGTATAACATGTTCGTGTATAAATTTACATTACAATGAAAATGTTAGCTTATCTGATACTTATTGTATGTTGTCCAAATATATGTATGTATGTATGTATGCATGTATATTTATGTATGTATATGTATGTATGTACATGTATTTAAATTTGTTACTTGCATAAATATCATATGTGTGTGTATGTGTACGTTAATTTTGTTTAAATAATTTCATATATACGAAATATTAAAAAAAAAATATTTATTTAAATATATATATAATGTATGTATATATATATAATTATTAATATATATGCATATTATTATAATAATTGCCAAAATTAGATATATATATATAAGTATATACATAACATATTTTATTTTTAAAATTTTCCATTCTTTATATTATGAACCAAATATATTTATGTATATTTATAACGATGAAATAATTTCTTTCTTAAACATATTTATACATGAACATATTTATAAAACATATATATATATATATATATATATATATTAACAAAATAAGTTTTCTTTTATAATTCTAGATCGTAACTATAGCAATATAAAATTTTAATATTTGTTTTATTATTTTAATATATATATATATATATATATTAATTGATTTATTTACTTAAAAATAGGTAATATATTAATAAATAATGATTAGAAAATATATCATCCAAATTTTAAATTACTAGTAAATCTTATATGATATTTTTAATTTGAAAAAATTGTAATTTTTTTTATCAAAATCTATTTTTAATTAATTAATTTTTTCGACCATTATTTTTAATAATTTTAAAAAATAGTAAAATTGATTTTTTAATTCTCATTTTCTGGTCGAGATCTATTCTTATGTGAAAATAATTTTATAAAATTTAAAAAATAATTTTCGAAACCTTTTTTATTTTATACGTTTTATTTTGATAGTATATTATTTTAAATAATATTAAAATCAATAAATAATTATAAAAAAGTATTTTCTAGTTGTCAAAAATTCTTATTACTATAACTAAAATATAAATATAAATAAAATCATAGGATCAATTATTATCATAGAATGATATTATTATTAAGTATGAATTATATGTATATATAATTAAATGATGCATGTATATATATAAAATAATTAAATAATAATATTATTATATTTAAAATTTGTTGTATATGTCTAATATATTTAAAAAAATTGATTTTTTTATAAATGAATACATATAACCAATCTAGTTTTTAACAATAACAATACATGTAATAATCTCTTCTAACTAACAATATAATAATAATAATATATAATGAAATGTAAATTAGAAATTATATACTATGATTCAATGAATAGTATACTTAAAATCAATGCCTTGTAGCACACCTTATAAGTTGAACTCTTTCCTAATATAAGCTTTTCGATTCGTCATACTGCTAATCCTTGAAAGATTGACCTTTGACTATCATATAGTAATTGATCTTGAATTGATCTGAGATTGATATGTTGGGGCACCAAGGGTTAAAATTAGCCAACAATAAAAGACGAAAGCGATAGCAAAAAACTAATTTTTAATTACGGTAAGAGCTGTTTAAACAATAGATGGAAGAGAGAAAATAGTGGATCATATCTCATACCAATTCTACCTTAATTTGAGTCATCCAAAACCAACAACCATAACCTAGTTAAGTCACCCCTTTCTGCCCATAGAAAATATTTAATAATGGGCCAAGTGATGTGCACGTAAACGTGCACATATTTACATCCGTATTTAACCTATTTGTATTTAAACAAATGTCATGATTGGGTATTTTTACATGTTTAAAACCAAATTTCAAAAATGCTTTCAATTCATTATTCATACATCAATTTGGGGTAAAATAGTATTTTTGTGCATGAATTAATTTTGAGAACATTTATTTGCACATTTCTTTTTGATTATAGGAATTTTTGGATGGAAATATGAAGACGTTCTCATGGAAAAATGCATGCACAAGGATGGAACAAAGGAATGAAGGTGGAAATAATTCAAACTCACGCATCATGGAAGACCCCACATACTCACTTACCTTAATCTACAATTAGTAGCTAATGGACAAGTTAGTGGAGGTTAAAGTTTCATGCATACTTGACGATGGATTAATTAGAGACTAATGATTACTTGGTAGCCACACTTCCTAAGAGCTATTTTGAAAAGCCCCCTATAAATTGGATTAGGGCTTTGTGCATGTATAAATAGCCCTTTTATGTACATGCAAATGATCTTCCTCCTTTTGAATTACTTAGGAAATTAGAATGCAAGTTGTAGCTTCAAATCAAATGGGAAATAAAATGACTTCCTAAGTCTCTTTCTTTTTCTACATGTTCTTTTATTTGTGTTCATTTTATTTACATGCTTTCTTCTATTTCATGTTAGTAGTTTAGAATTTATTCCATTCAAGTTAAGTAGATTTACTTCTCTTTAATTATATAGCTTTCTTTATAGTTTTTGTTTCTTTTATATTGAAATCTCTA
The DNA here is from genome assembly GCA_030765085.1 of Allium cepa. Taxonomy (NCBI): domain Eukaryota; kingdom Viridiplantae; phylum Streptophyta; class Magnoliopsida; order Asparagales; family Amaryllidaceae; genus Allium; species Allium cepa. The sequence continues at coordinate 695,882,234 of CM060929.1, read as the reverse complement.
TGTGTTGAAATGATAACACAACCGAGAAGCTAAAGCCCTACAATTTAGGAATAATGAAGCTCTCTTAAATCATGTAGATTCAACACAGTTTTCATTATATGATCTCTTTTGTGCTTAATGGAAAATGGATGTTTATATGATTTAATGTTTTATGTTGAATTTGATAGTCTATGTTGTTCATAACAAATAGGCTATGCTTAGTCACATTATTCACAAATTGCCTCTTCTTCTAAATATGATTATGGCAATGAAGTGACATTATAATCAAAATTTGATGATCTATGTTACTAATTAATATCAAATAGATCATGCTTAAAGTAGATTTTAGTTTCAATCTTTATGCCAATTTTCATGAGAGTTTAAAAATTAGAATTAAATGTGTATTATAGTTTGATGATTTAAGTTGTGTTAATTAATAATACAAACATGTCATACTTATAATAAATACATCACTAATCCTATTTAGATTAGAAAGGGATCATCATTTCATTTTATATTGATTTATGTGAAAATAGGAAAGTTGATTTGCCTCTAAATTTTTTTCTAATCTCATATTTTACATCACTTTTTTCTAGCATTTTATTTTACATTTTTAGCTAATCACAATCTCAATTTTGGTTTAATTTGATTGAATAGAAAATTTTAAAATCTATATAATTACCTACGGATCGACCCGTATTAGCATTGTACGTCATGTGCTTACAGTAAATTTTTATTTAATTTTTTTGGCTATTTTCTAAACCGATAGAAAATTTGTCGTCAAACAAGTTTTTGGCGTCGTTGCTGGGGAATTTAATTGATTTTAATTTTCTATTTTTTGAATTATTTTTTTGTTTGATTTTTGTGTGTTTGTTTGCATTTAAAAAAAGTGTGTTTGTTGTGTGAATTTCGCTTTCATTTGTTTGTTTGTTTTTCTTTTTTGTTTTTCTTGTTTGTTTTACATTTGCATTTCTATTCTTTTTCTAAACATACACAATTTTAAAAACAAAAAGTATATAATTTCATTGCAAATTACGTTTCGTTCTCTTTTTACAATTTTCATTCTCCTTTTACTGTTACATTGCTGTGCACTCTCCTCTCTGCAAAACTGTGCACTCTCATTTCTGCATACAGAACCACTGTCCATCATATCCAACAGACATCACCGCCACTCTTAATGACTACAACTTCCACAAACTTACATACACTAAATCACTTACCTCCTCCATATACAGCACAGTCACAGTGCACTTCAAAATTTCCGAACACCTGTGAATAACCATAAATTTGAACCTCCTGCACGTATCTTGTATCGGACCCCCTGTCAACAACAAAACCCAAACTACTCTCTACATAACATCGCCTTCATTCCCTTCCTATAGCACAAACAAACCCAATCACCCACTTAAACCATCAACATGCAACTGTTACAACCAACACCCGTTACTGTCCCCTCTGACTACCATACATTATTCACCCACCACAAACCATACAAACATCCAGTGCAACCCAGTGCAGTCATCATCGTTCAGCAACGCCATAACCCATACCCTTCATTCCATCAGACAAAACCACCTGCAAACTCTTCCATCATCTCTTCCACACTACTCACCAGCCTACTGCCTTACACCATCATCTACAACTCAACATCTTCCTCAGACTTGACACTGCAGCATCACCCTGTCATCATATCCTCACCACAACACAACTAAATAGCTTCAGCTTATACACACACCCACTTCCCTATGCACCACTGCCTGTGCCTGTACCAGAAACAATCCTTCTACCATTCTACCGCTCCACCATATCCAACACCCCAACCACATTACTGCTTTAAACTCCACTGCTACCACCAAACCACAAGCCACTACAACTCCTCTGCCTTAACCCACTACCAGTCAACTTATCGCAGTTCATTCCTTCTAGTGCCACAAATTTCTTACAACCACATTCCAACAGTGCTGCCTTCAACTACCTCCACCAGTCACCCTGCAGTTCGCCACCCACAAAACAGCTACCTACATCCTCATATACTCAGACAAGCCTGCCATTGCATCTTCATCATCTACAGCTGCTTCAACCTTCAATATCACCACTCTGCTGCCAACCGCAGTCAATAGACCATAACCTCCACAGCTTCATACAAAATACAATTCATCAGCCACTACCGCCAAATTGAAAGTGTGCAATTAGACAGTGGCAAATGCAAACACAAACTCCTCCCTCAATCGCCAGAACCAATCATCCCTCCCATCCACTGTTGCCATAATCTGACCAAACTCTAACTCCACAACCACCTCAATAACGATGTCCGCAGCCAAAAATCACTCACTACCAGAAAACCCAACCGCAACCAACTACAACTTGAACTCCGCAATCACCAAATGCACGAACAACCTCAACACTAAATCAAATACGACAGCAGCAAAAAATTAGCCTCCACTCGCAATTTCCAGAATGATGAGCGCAAATTTGACAATCGTTTATGATAATTTCTTTAAAGGGATAGTCGAATTTTTGTTGAACATAGAAAGGAAAGAAATAGGAAGTTAGTGGGTAGCGGTTTTGTTAGCGGGTTTGGTTGAAGTTTGAGAAAATTGTTTTTATTTTTTTAAATTTTAAGTGTTAAGTTTATCTTTCGTGTTCTTTTCCTTCTAAAAAAACAAGTTTCAGTTTGTTTTGTTTGTTTTGCTTTGTATTAGTTTTTTCTTCACAAAAAAGCAAAAAAACTTGATTTGTTTTCATTCGTTCTAAGTTTCCTTTTATGATATATATATATATATATATATATATATATATATATATATATATATATATATACACACACACACATATATATACATATCTATATATATATATCAACAAGTTTCAATATTGTTTGCTTTCATTTGTTTTATTTACATTTGTTTGTTTTTGTATTGTTTTTATTCTTCCTTTTATTTAAAAAAAACTACTCCCAACGGCATTTAATTAAATGCTGCAATATGCTGCTATTTGGCCCCTATTTGACCCCATTGCCACTTTGGTATCAGAGCCTAAAGATTACCAGGCCCAATTAAAATGAGTTATAAAATATTCAATCACTTAAATTTAGAGATTGATAATCCAATAAAAAGAATTATTACCTTAATAAACAAAAACATATATGCTATATAAAAGATTCAACATATACCCACAGGATACACTCTGAATCAGAACATATGAATACCATAACAGACTTAATTATAGAATTAAGTGAAAACTTGACTCTCTATAATGAAAAACGTTACAACCTAATGCAATTAGTCTTAGAAGGCATAATTTGAAAAAAATAAATTATTAAAACAAATTACTAATAACCAAGAATATCTAAAAATTAATTTACACAAAATAGACAACATGGAAATAATCTTGAAGAAACTAACTGATAAATTCAAAGTTATAAAATTAAAAGAGTTCCCAAATAAAAATGACATAATAAACCTAAAGGAATTATTTAAAGAAAATAAAACTAAAAACATAGAAATGCATTCTAAAGAATTAATAATAAAATTAAAAGAATAAACAGAAAAGGATAAAAACCAGTTTGGTAAACAAATACAACAAATTGAAGAAATGTTAAAAGAAATCAAACTTCTAATCTTAAGTTAATGAGCTTTGAAAATAAATATTACCAGGAAGCAACTAAATACGTAGAATCAAACTACAGATTTAGTGATACTACCATAAATGTTGGGTATAATAAGGACGACATCCCAGGAAAAAGCGATAGAATACAAATATTACAAAATAATTCAATAATAGCTATGCTAACAAAGATACTGAATACAATTGATAATATCCAAAACAAGATGTTTGACATAGATCACACAAGTAAAGGCCAGGAATATGAAAAAAATAAGTTAACCGAAAGCCTACAAAAACTAAATTTAGGATCAAGTGATCATACTACACAAATAAAAAGTAAGAAAACCAAGATAAATTTTCTCATGTACAAAAAATTAGATCAAGTATGAATAATAGAAGATTATCCTTTACTGGTCCATCTAGGACATTAACAGACAGACCTACAGAATCAAATAGATTATCATCCACAGGCTGGATTGATAATATGTTAAGAAGAACTAACAATACACAAGCCAGCTTGAAGAAATAATCGATTTGGAGAGAGATATAGAAATATTTTCTAATAACCAATTAAATTCTCTAAATCCTAGAGAAATATATAGAACGTGATTGTTTACAGCAGTAACGAGATTATATAGACACCATAGGGAAGAAATACTATCCATTCCAGATGGAAGTCAACAAATAATAAATTTAATGTCACAAGAAGCTATAAAACAACTAAAGATTCAAAAACACAAATTAATCCACTTAGGACTAATAGTCATAGGTATAAGAGGGTTAGTCAGACAAAAAATAGGAACTAAACAATTACTAATCTTAATAGATGACATACACCAAGATACCGATAAAGCCATATTTGGGATGATGGAAATTGATATGAACAATAATATAGGAATTGTTTATATAGCTCCAAATTTTACAATGACACTAAATGATTTCTAAAAACATATAAAAAATAATAATACAAACCAAAGGTTTTGAAAGCTTTATAGGAAGAAACATACTACTAGACATTACCTTTTAGGAAAATGTATGTCAAAATATACGCCAAAAATAAAATTAGATAAAGTCATAGAAACATTAAATTCCACAGGTATAAGCTTTATAAAACCTATGGAAATAGATTCTGCTATTCTTGCTAGCCATGAATGGAAAATAGAAAATCCAAACAATACAACAGCAACATTAAAACCAAATAATGTTGTAACTTACAATAATTTGGACAAATCCATGTCTATAAGATTCAGAGACTACGGACCTGCAAACCAACAAGAAATAGAAACTGATGATGAAATAGATGAACTAAATAAAAGAATTAATGGATAAAATAATATATCCAAAAGAAATGGGGATGTTCCTTCAACCGTCTGAAATACATAATTAGAACAACAAATGAGAATAACAAAATAGATAAATGACAATACCTTTGTTTACATCGACGATGAAAACAATGTAAGAATAAGAGAAATATATAATTTGTATGACTTCTTGGAAGAATCTCAAGGAGCAAACAATAAGATACCAGAACAAAATATTTTAGAAGATATAATATCAAACTTCACAGACCACATAGACTTAGAAGACCATGAAGAAAGTGGAAGCTCAGGAGTTTCATATCCTAATAAAAACTAAGAAACAATGCCGTATACTTTAGGACAACCTCCTAGACGGCCAATTGATCCTTATACAAATGAAAATAAAAATCTAAGAACAAAAGGAAAAAAGATTACCAAATGAAATATCCTTTTTCAAAAATAATTCAGTAATACTAAATATCACAGAATGTCATCCACAATTATTGGATACATATCTGGAATAATGGACTGCTGCTATAGTAAGAGATTATGCAGCTAGACATACAAACATAAATTCTGGTGAAGAAATGATCAGAATAGCTGAGAACTACTTGGGTGATATAGCCAAAGCTATATGGGAAGCCTATGAACAAAACTTTCCTGAAGAAATAACTAACCTAGTCATACAAGGAAATAATATATATAACTTTGCTTATACAATGCACAGGATAATTACAGGAAGAGATGTAAACACAAGAGTAACAATAAGACAACAAGAAGCTATGAGGGACTTAGAACAAATCCAATTATTAGATTGGAAATACATTATAAAATTCCTAAAAGAATTTTTACATTATGCAACTATTTTTGGAAACTATTATAGTCCTGAAATAGGAAATAGATTATTTTCCAAATTACCAGGTGATCTAGGAAAAGAAATACATAGATCATGGATAGAAAGTTATGAGAATAATTCTCATAATATCCCCAAGGGATATGATAATATTGGTATAAGAATAACACATATAATTACAGAGTTAAAAAAGAAATGCACTTACATACAAATCCAAAGAGAATTAAAACAAAAAAAAATTTGGATTTTGTAGACAAATATATACTCCACAACCATATGGATCAAGAAATTATAGTATGGATAGAAAACCTAAATTTAAAAAGTAATATGCTAAAAAATACTATCTAAGAAAATCTAATGCCAAAAAACCTTACCTTAATAAGGAAAGGCATGTAAGAAAATATAATTCAAGAAAAACATATACAAACACAATTACATGTTTTTCTTGTAATGAAAAGGGACATTTGTCTTCCTCATGTCCAAGGAGGCATAACCTATTTACTAAAGAATCTAACCTTGTAGATTCAGTGAAAGAAGATTTAATAGAGATTGCTTCTGATGTTTCAGAAACCGCTACAATATATTCTATAATATCCTTAGAAGGATTAGAAGAACAGGAACAAATACAAACATCTAATTATACGTTAATTGATGAATTAACAGATTTCCAAGAAAACATACCACAAGAATACCTACTAAATATGTTCAATAAGGATTTATGTGAACATAATTTCAAACATAAAATGTGAACAGATACCACAAAATGTGAAGTATGTCCTTGGTACCCTGCTTTTGATAAAAGGTTTAAATGTATAGAATGCATAATAGAAATATCCCATATATGTGCAAATTTTTTTTTTTTAATATATACTTACCTAGAGAAAATAAACCTGTTTACACAGATAAAAAAATAAATGAAGACAGAATCAAAGTACTTGAAGAAAGAACAAATAATGTTGAAATAGGAATAGAAGAAATAAAAGAAATGATTATGAATTTAAATAAAAAGAAAAATGTCATTCATAATGAATCAACATCATATGAAAATAATAATAATTCAAATAACATTGACAAACCAATACAAATTCCACTAATATGCAATTCATGAAACCTAAAAGAATTACGTACAACAAAGCTTAATATAAAAGGATTGGAAATACAGATATTAGCTTTTATAGATAATGGAGCTACTAGTTCAACTATTTGTACTAGTCTTATACCATACAAATATGTAACGAAGGCAGACAAACCAAAACAGAGTATTCAATTTGATGGGACTACTAATATTATTACAAATATTGTGAAAAATATAAACATAAGCTTTACTAATACATGTGGGGAATGGTCTCCTTACTACAGTATCAAACAATTATGGGTTTTAGAATTAAAACTTGAAGGAGTAAAACAAATCCTCGGACTAGATTTCTTATTAAATGATAATGGGAGTTTCGCATTCAATAAAGATTATATACTAATTTCAAAAAAAACCACATTAACCCCAATACTATCAGAATATGCGCTTGAGAAGCGTGGTGGGACTATTCAAGACGACAACAAATGTGATTGCCCTATTCCAGGACAATGCAAGATTAAAAACAACGAAAATATACTAACATTTACAGAAAAGAAATTGAAGAATTTATTCAAGTACTTCCAAAAACTATGAATATAAAAGAAAAGGATTTATTAAGGATATCCAACTTATAAATCCAAAAGATGTAAGTCAATTATTACTAACAACAGATGATATAGATCAGATAATCTCTAAACTAGAAAAAATAGAAATTATAGGAGAAAAACCATTGAAATACTGGGACAAAAATTTGATACAATGTAAATTAGATATAATCAATCCAGACTTAACCATGAAAACAGGATCTCCAAAATATGATACTTGGATTATGGAAGAATTCAAGATGCATATAAAAATCCTAATAGACCTAAACATTATTAGAAAATCAGATTCAAGACATAGAACAATGCTTTCATTGTCCAGAAAGAATCTGAAAGAAAACGTGGCCAATCTAGAATGGTAATGAATTATACAAGGTTAAATGACAATACCCATGAAGATGGATATTGCATACCAAATAAAGACGTATTGATAAACAAAATACAAGGGTCAAATTGGTTTTCAAAATTTGATTTAAAATCAGGATTTTGGCAAGTCAAAATGCACCCTGAATCTATACCCTGGACTGCTTTTACATGTAGTGAAGGTCGCTATGAATGGTTAGTAATGCCATTCGGCTTAAAAAACGCTCCATAGATATTCCAAAGGAAAATGGATAATGTTTTCCAGAATTGTAATAAATACACTTTTGTATACATAGGTGATATTCTTTTTTTCTAAAACTAAACAAGAACACATATCACACTTATATACTGTATTAAAACTGATAGAAGCACATGGTTTGATTATATCAAAGAAAAAGATCGACTTACATCTTTTGGATTTATAAGTTGGATATCCTTAATAAATCCTTTTCTTTGATATTCATAGTTTTTTGGAAATACTTGAATAAATTCTTCAATTTCTTTTCTGTAAATGTTAGTATATTTTCGTTGTATTTAATCTTGCATTGTCCTGGAATAGGGCAATCACATTTGTTGTCGTCTTGAATAGTCCCACCACGCTTCTCAAGCGCATATTCTGATAGTATTGGGGTTAGTGTGGTTTTTTTTGAAATTAGTATATAATCTTTATTGAATGCGAAACTCCCATTATCATTTAATAAGAAATCTAATCCGAGGATTTGTTTTATTCCTTCAAGTTTTAATTCTAAAACCCCTAATTGTTTGATATTGTAGTAAGGAGACCATTCCCCACATGTATTAGTAAAGCTTATGTTTATATTTTTCACAATGTTTGTAATAATATTAGTAGTCCTATCAAATTGAATACTCTGTTTTGGTTTGTCTAGCTTCGTTACATATTTGTATGGTATAAGACTAGAACAAATAGTTGAATTAGCAGCTCCAGTATCTATAAAAGCTAATATCTGTATTTCCAATCTTTTATATTAAGCTTTGTTGGAATACGTAATTCTTTTAGGTTTCCTGAATTGCATATTAGTGGAATTTGTATTGGTTTGTCAATGTTATTTAAATTGTTATTATTTTCATATGATGTTGATTCATTATGAATGACATTTTTCTTTTTATTTAAATTCGTAATCATTTCTTTTATTTCTTCTATTTCTATTTTAACATTATTTGTTCTTTCTTCAAGTACTTTGATTCTACCTTCATTTAATTTATTTTTATCTGTGTAAACAGGTTTATTTTCTCTAGGTAAGTCTATATTAATTTTTTTTTTTTGCATATATATGGCATATTTCTATTATGCATTCTATACATTTAAACCTTTTATCAAAAGCAGGGTACCAAAGACAAAATTCACATTTTGTGGTATCTGTTCCCATTTTATGTTTGAAATTACGTTCACATAAATCCTTATTGACCATATTTAGTAGGTATTCTTGTGGTATGTTTTCTTGAAAATCTGTTAATTCATCAATTAACGTAAATTAGATGTTTGTATTTGTTCCCGTTCTTCTAATCCTTCTAAGGATATTATAGAATATATTGTAGAGGTTTCTGAAACATCAGAAGCAATTTCTATTAAATCTTCTTTCACTGAATCTACAAGGTTAGATTCTTTAGTAAATAGGTTATGTCTCCTAGGACATGAGGAAGACAAATGTCCCTTTCCATTACAAGCATAACATGTAATTGTGTTTGTATATGTTTTTCTTGGATTATATTTTCTTACATGCCTTTCCTTATTAAGGTAAGGTTTTTTGGCATTAGATTTTTTTAGATAGTATTTTTTAGCATATTTCTTTTTAAATTTAGGTTTTCTATCCATACTATAATTTCTTGATCCATATTGTTGTGGAGTATATATTTGTCCACAAAATCCATGATTTTTTTGTTTTAATTCTATTTGGATTTGTATGTAAGTACATTTCTTTTTTAACTCTATAATTATATGTGTTATTCTTATACCAATATTATCATATCCCTTGGGGATCTTATGCAAATTATTCTCATAACTTTCTATCCATGATCTATGTATTTCTTTTCCTAGATCACCTGGTAATCTGGTAAATATTCCGTTTCCTATTTCAGGACTATAATTGTTTCTAGAAATAGTTGCATAATGTAAAAATTCTTTTGGGAATTTTATTATGTATTTCCAATCTAATAATTGGATTTGTTCTAAGTCCCTCATAACTTCTTGTTGTCTTATTGTTACTCCTGTGTTTACATCTCTTCTTGTAATTATCCTGTGCATTGTATAAGCAAAGTTATATATATTACTTCCTTGTATGACTAGGTTAGTTATTACTTCAAGAAAGTTTTGTTTATAGGCTTCCCATATAGCTTTGGCTATATCACCTAAGTAGTTCTCAGCTATTCTGATCATTTCTTCACCATAATTTATGTTTGTATGTCTAGTTGCATAATCTCTTGCTATAGTAGCAGTCCGTTATTCCAGATATTTATCCAATAATTGTGGATGACATTCTGTGACATTTAGTATTACTGAATTATTTTTGAAAAAAGATATTTCATTTGGTAATCTTTTTCCTATTGGTCTTAGATTTTTATTTTCATTTGTATAAGGATCAACTGGGTGTTTAGGAGGTTGTCCTAAAGTATACGACATTGTTTCTTGGTTTTTATTTGGATATGAAACTCCTGAGTTTCCACTTTCTTCATGGTCAGCTAAGTCTATGTGGTCTGTGAAGTTTGATATTATATCTTCTAAAATATTTTGTTCTTGTATCTTATTGTTTGCTCCTTGAGATTCTTCCAAGATGTCATACAAAATATATATTTCTCTTATTCTTACATTGTTTTTATCATCGATGTAAACAAAGGCATTGTCATTTATCTGTTTTGTTATTCTCGTTTATTATTCTAATTCATGTATTTCAGATGGTTGAAGGACCATCCCCCTTTCTTTTGGATATATTATTTTATCCATTAATTCTTTTATTTAGTTCTTCTATTTTATCATCAGTTTCTATTTCTTGTTAGTTTAAAGGTCCATAGTATCTGAATCTTATAGACATGGATTTGTCCAAATTATTGTAAGTTACAACATTGTTTGGTTTTAATGTTGCTGTTGTATTGTTAGGATTTTCTATTTTCCATTCATGTCCAGCAAGGATAGCAGAATCTATTTCCATGGGTTTTATAAAGCTTATACCTGTGGAATTTAATGTTTCTATGACTTTATCTAATTTTATTTTTATTTTTGGCGTATATTTTGACATACATTTTCCTAAAAAGGTAATGTCTAGTAGTATGTTTCTTCCTATAAAATTTTCAAAACCTTTGGTTTGTATTATTATGTTTATATGTTTGTAGAAATCATTTAGTGTCATTTAAAATTTGGAGCTATATAAACAATTCCTATATTATTGTTCATATCAACTTCCATCATCCCAAATATGGCTTTATCCACATCTTGGTGTCTGTCATCTATTAAGATTAGTAATAGTTTAGTTCCTATTTTTTGTCTGACTAACCCTCTTATACCTATGACTATTAGTCCTAAGTGGATTAATTTGTATTTTTGGATCTTTAGTGGTTTTATAGCTTTTCGTGACATTAAATTTATTATTTGTTGACTTCCATCTGGCATGGATAGTATTTCTTCCCTATGGTATCTATATAATCCCGTTATTCTGTAAACAATCTCGTTCTATATATTTCTCTAGGATTTAGAGAGTTTAATTGGTTATTGGAAAATATTTCTATATCTCTGTCCAAATCGATTATTTCTTCAAGATGGGCTTGTGTATTGTTAGTTCTTCTTAACATATTGTCAATCCTGCTTGTGGATGATAATCTATTTGATTCTGTAGGTCTGTCTGTTAATGCCCTAGATGGACCAGTAAAGGGTAATCTTCTATTATTCATACTTGATCTAATTTTTTGTACATGAGAAAATTTATCTTGGTCTTCTTACTTGTTATTCGTGTAGTAGGATCACTTGATCCTAAATTTAGTTTTTGTAGGCTTTCAGTTAACTTATTTTTTTCATATTCTTGGCCTTTACTTGTGTGATCTATATCAAACATCTTGTTTTGAAAATTATCAATTGTATTATGTATCTTCGTTAGCATAGCTATTATTGAATTATTTTGTAATATTTGTATTCTATCGCTTTTTCCTGGGATGTCGTCCTTATTATACCCAACATTTATGGTAGTATCACTAAATCTGTAGTTTGATTCTACGTATTTAGTTGCTTCCTGGTAATATTTATTTTCAAAGCTCATTAACTTAAGGTTAGAAGTTTGATTTCTTTTAACATTTCTTCAATTTGTTGTATTTGTTTACCAAACTGGTTTTTATCCTTTTCTGTTTATTCTTTTAATTTTATTATTAATTCTTTAGAATGCATTTCTATGTTTTTAGTTTTATTTTCTTCAAATAATTCCTTTAGGTTTATTATGTCATTTTTATTTGGGAACTCTTTTAATTTTATAACTTTGAATTTATCAGTTAGTTTCTTCAAGGTTATTTCCATGTTGTCTATTTTGTGTAAATTAATTTTTAGATATTCTTGGTTATTAGTAATTTGTTTTAATAATTTATTTTTTTCGATTATGCCTTCTAAGACTAATTGCATTAGGTTGTATTGTTTTTCATTATAGAGATTCAAGTTTTCACTTAATTCTATAATCAAGTCTGTTATGGTATTCATATGTTCTGATTCAGAGTGTATCCTGTGGGTATATGTTGAATCTTTTATATAGCATATATGTTTTTGTTTATCTAAGGTAATAATTCTTTTTATTGGATTATCAATCTCTAAATTTAAGTGATTGAATATTTTATAACTCATTTTAATTGGGCCTGGTAATCTTTAGGCTCTGATACCAAAGTGGCAATGGGGTCAAATAGGGGCCAAATAGCAGCATATTGCAGCATTTAATTAAATGCTATTGGGAGTAGTTTTTTTTCTTGTTTATTGTATCTACAACATTCCGTTTGTAACACATATATCTCACAAATTGCTTTCTTGGGTTTGCTACCTCCTCCAAGCCGCGGGTCTCAGGTAAAAATTTTCTTCAGTCTCAAATCTTTTTGTGTTATGCGAATCTAGATATTTATTTTGAAGACCGATTTAAGTTAGTATAGTTCAAATCATTTATTTTCTGCCTCCTTTGAAGCTAGGTTTTTGAATTCAATAGTGCAAAAAACAAATTTATTATAGACTTACCTAGAGAATATAAACCTGTTTACACAGACAAAAATAAAATAAATGAAGATAGAATCAAAGTACTTGAAGAAAGAACAAATAATGTTGAAATAGAAGAAATAAAAGAAATGATTATGAATTTAAATAAAAAGAAAAATGTCATTCATAATGAATCAACATCATAAGAAATAATAACAATTTAAATAACATTGACAAACCAATACAAATTCCACTAATATGTAATACACGAAACCTAAAAGAATTACGTATTCCAACAAAGCTTAATATAAAAGGGTTGGAAATACATATATTAACTTTTATAAATACTGGAGCTACTAGTTCAACTATTTGTTCTAGCCTTATACCATACAAATATATAACGAAGGCAGACAAACCAAAACAGAGAATTCAATTTGATGGGACTACTAATATTATTACAGATATTGTGAAAAATATAAACATAAGCTTTACTAATACATTATGGAGAATGGTCTCCTTACTACAATATCAAACAATTATGGGTTTTAGAATTAAAACTTGAAGGAATAAAACTAATCGTCGGATTAGATTTCTTATTAAATGATAATGAGAGTTTCGCATTCAACAAAGCTTATATACAATTTTCAAAAAAAACCACACTAACCCCAATACTATCAGAATATGCGCTTGAGAAGCATGGTGGGACTATTCAAGACGTCAACAAATGTGATTGCCCTATTCCAGGACAATGCAAGATTAAAAACAACGAAAATATACTAACATTTACAAAAAAGGAAATTGAAGAATTTATTCAAGAACTTCCTAAAAACTATGAATATAAAAGAAAAGGATTTATTAAGGATATCCAACTTATAAATCCAAAAGATGTAAGTCGATTATTACTAACAACAGATGATATAGATCAGATAATCTTTAAACTAGAAAAAATAGAAATCATAGGAGAAAAACCATTGAAATACTGGGACAAAAATTCGATACAATGTAAGTTAGATATAATCAATCCAGACTTAACCATAAAAATAGGATCTTCAAAATATGATAATTGGATTATGGAAGAATTCAAGATGCATATAAAAATCCTAACAGATCTAAACATTATTAGAAAATCAGATTCAAGACATAGAACAGCAGCTTTCATTGTCCAGAAAGAATCTGAAAGAAAACGTGGCCAATCTAGAAGGGTCATGAATTATACAAGGTTAAATGACAATACCCATGAAGATGGATATTGTATACCAAATAAAGACGTATTGATAAACAAAATACAAGGGTCAAATTGGTTTTCAAAATTTGATTTAAAATCAGGATTTTGGCAAGTCAAAATGCACCCTGAATCTATACCCTGGACTGCTTTTACATGTAGTGAAGGTCACTATGAATGGTTAGTAATGCCATTCAGCTTGAAAAATGCTCCACAGATATTTTAAAGGAAAATAGATAATGTTTTCTACAATTGTAATAAATACACTTGTGTATACATAGTTGATATTCTTGTTTTTTCTAAAACTAAACAAGAACACATATCACACATATATACTGTATTAAAACTGATAGAAGCACATGGTTTGATTATATCAAAGAAAAAGTTAGAGTTACTTAAAAACAATATAGAATTTTTGGGAGCTAAAATTGGTAAAGGAACAATAGAATTACAACCACACATAAACAGAAAATATTAGAATTCCCTGATAAATTAGAAAATTTAAAACAATTACAAGCTTTTTTAGGACTTGTAAATTATGCAAGGCCATATATAAAAGATCTTTCAAAATATACTAGACCTCTCTATAATAAAGTAATCCCCGAAGGTAATAGGGAATTTAACATACAGATATAAAACATCAAAAAATAAAAGAATTAGCCTAAAATTTAAAGCCATTAAGTTTACCTCTACAAACAGAATATTTAATAATTGAAACAGATGGCTCTTCCATAGGATGGGGAGGAATTTTACTAAGTAAAAATAATAAATATGGAAATAAATCTACAGAAAAATTATGTAGATATACCTCGGGAACATACAAAGAAAAAGGATATATGACATCCTTAGACTATGAGATACTAGCCATAATATATGTTTTAGAAGCTTTTAAATTGTTTATAATTTCTCAAAGGGAAATAACAATTAGAACAGATTGCAAATCTATTGTAAAATATACAGATAATAAACAAGAAAAGGGAACCATAAATAACAGATGGTTAAAATTTAAACATGCAATATAAAATTGTGGAACTAACATTAATTGGGAACACATAAAAGGAAAAAGTAATTTTTTAACTGACCAATTATCAGGGTTACTAGAATAAAAATTATATATGTCAACTACTAATATTACTTTTGCAGAAATGGAAGAAATTAATCCATCTAAGCATTTGAAGACATATACTACAAACAAATTTCAGACAAAGACGAAAGTCACTTAAGACCAACAAATGATTCTTGACAATATTTGGAACATGAAGACTCCCCGTGAGTCCAATAAACAAAAATTGAGTGTATTATACACTCTGGCACAAATGTTTACAAATGAGAAAAGAACAAAATATCTCTACTATGGCCTGTTTACAGGTCCCGATGCTGGTATTTATACCACATGGGAACAAATGATCGTTAAGATCAAATACCTTGAACAAAATCCCAGATATGGGAAACCATTATACAAAGGCTTCAATACCTTTGAAGCTGCTACAGATGAATTGGAGAAGGTCTTTGGAAAAGATTATATAATTTCTGAAGATATACAAAGTCCGCAACAAATTTCTTTAGGAAAACATGTCAAAGAAGAAATCACTGAGACTTCTTCGACCACAAATTTCAGACTACAAACTTCTTTTGCCACTATGGCCAAATCCAATCCTTCAAAAATGAAAAATCTGGGTACTCCTAAAAATGTTTACCAAAATACACCTCATCCAAGTACACCTAAGCCAAATACAATCCAAAAATCTGTCATTCTACCCAATTTTCCTGAACAAATGACAAGAGAATTACATTTTATACAACACCCTACTGAACTTTCTCCACAAACATTTAACGAAATCTACGAATTCTTCTCACATACCTCCAAAACAAAAAAATGAAGGATTACAAATAAAGTGGAATGTCATGAGAAACACAAATATTCCTTGTACAAAAATATTTTCTTCTTGTCCACAAACAACCCATGACTGTTCTTGTACAATATCTTATGCAGTTCCACAAATTACCCTCAATCTCACAAAATACAAATACTTGACCCACGAAGACATCATATTTGATCCCAATATGTTAATAAACTATGGACTTGTCAGACGAAGCTATTTTGATGAATGGATTCAAGATGATCTTCTAGAACCTTTTGGGAGCGTTATTGAACGATTAACAAATATCTTGGAAACTGATATATATATATGGACTTCATGTCAACTCCGCCACATTTTGGAAAAAATATCTTTGAACCCACAAAACACTGTACACATCAAAGCAAAATTCCTGGATACAGACTATGAAGAATGGAAAGAAATTAACAACCTAGAAAAAATGGAATATATAAAAATCAAAGAACAAATATATGAAAGGTACAAGGCCCTTAAAATCGTAGAAGAAGATGAATGAGACAACAAAGGTTCTTAGTTATATTCTGAAACCCCTACGACAAAAATATTCATCACAAAAGCCTTGAGAGACCAAGGAATAAACTATAGAAACTTCGATATATTCCATCCTCGGCTTTCTCTGATAAAAAACTATAAAAATGGAAAAACAAAGGAAGAAAAACAATGAAGATAGAGAAGACGTCGACTCAACCACTATATCCACAGATGAAAACTGATTTGACAAAATTTTTGCAAGGTGTTCTACATTTCTCCGGAAGAATCTACTTTGAAGACAAGATGTGACATTAGTGCTTCTTTTTCATATAAAACAAATATAAAGACAAATGTAATGTTTTATTATTATTAGTGGATGGTATCTATTATCTTCACTTCTAGACTGCTGTATGTTTTATTTTTCTTTGCTCCATCTATAAGGAGCCTCCTAGTTTGTAATAGGTATTAAGATCTGCATTGTAACCTAGTGTAAAAAATAAGTATAAGCTTTCTCTTTAATAGCTATCTTCTTCTTCTTTTCTTCTTCTCCTCCAAGATTTATGAGTAACTAAAACATTTAGACAGAGCTAAGGAAAGAAAGTACACAAGACTGCTGCAACGATGTAAGTCCTCTTATCTTTTTATAAATTCTTACTTATATTATTACCACTATGTTCAAAATGGCCAAGTTTCTTTGTGTAATTTATGCCAGTTGCTATAAGCTTAATTAGTATTCCCATCATACATAAGTCCGTTAGTTGAAAGAAGTACCTTGCTAGGGAAAAAAGTAGACGCTTAGGACGAAAAGGTGAGGAAAAATGATTTGAGATATAGTGTTCTAGTAAAGGTTTCTAAGAAACAAGGTTATTTTAAACATTCTAAGTATAAATGAATAATGGATTAATATGAAAAAACAAGAGAATTCTACTATTGCATGCAGAAATGTATCCTAGTATTTCCAAAAGCTTTGTCTGCTTTCACAAACAGATCAACCAACCTTTCAAAAAAAATAACAAGAAGAAATTTACTAAATTTATGGAAAAACTACAACAATATTTAGAAGACAAATTCATGTTAAACATAATAAACATTATGAAGAATAACACAACCATTACATAAGGCCAAAAACACCCGATAATAAGTATTTTCAAACAAAAATATAAACATGAACTAATAAATATATATGACTGTGAAGCAGATTTCATCCAAATATTTAACAAATTTAATTACCTTAGGGAACCAGGAAACATAATAATAACAGAAAGATTCTGTAGAGATTTCTACATAGAATGGAAAAAATGGATAGTTTTAAAAAATGAACCTGACTATAAAATCACAGAGAAGAACGATTGGGAAAACTAAGATGAGCAATTTTCCAAAAATCGAAGACATAGAATCATTACAAAATTATTTTGAACAAAATTTCATGGTAAAACTTTTAATTATACTAAAACAAACAAAGCTAAATGAAAACCAACAGTATAGCATGGCAAAGATTTTTAAAGAAAATTATTCAAAGAAATTTTTAGACTTAACAGATGAACCCAAATTAGATAAAGAACAGGTACTAAAAAATCTAGAGCATACCTTTTATCTTGTGGAAGGCAGTACAGAAATACAACTTACAGATAGAATGATGAAACAAGCGTGTGAAGAATATTACAAAATGCTATCAAAACAGATACAAGAAGATAATTTAAATAGGAAAAACTGGTTAGAACTATATGATGATGAGATAAATACATACAATGAATTTTACTAACAAGGGAAACTACAAGAAGTTGAACGCAAAATTAGAAGACTCTAAAAATATAAAAAGAACAAGGTTCCTAATTCCTATTTCAATATTATACTTACTGCACCCTTGGGTATTACACTTGCAAGTTGCCAGTAAGGTAGTTGAAATTAAATGAACCAACAGGTTTACCACATATTATATGAAATATTAGACCAAACAATAAGATTCATAGCATGTTATGCTCTGGGAACCTATATACAAATATTTACAGAATACTCGATAGAGATGTGGAATACTCCACTCTAGTTTAAAATAAAAACTACTTCCAATAGCATTTAATTAAATGCTGCAATATGATGCTATTTGGCCCTTGTAGATTCAGTGAAAGAAGATTTAATGGAGATTGCTTCTGATGTTTCAGAAACCTCTATAATATATTCTATAATATCCTTAGAAGGATTAGAAGAACAAGAACAAATAAAAACATCTAATTATACATTAATTGATGAACTAACAGATTTCCAAGAAAACATACCATAAGAATACCTACTAAATATAGTCAATAAGGATTTATGTGAACATAATTTCAAACATAAAATGGAAACAGATACCACAAAATGTGAATTTTTTCCTTGGTACCCTGCTTTTGATAAAAGGTTTAAATGTATAGAATGCATAATAGAAATATGCCATATATGTGCAAAAAACAAATTTAATATACACTTACCTAGATAAAATAAACCTGTTTACATAGATAAAAATAAAATAAACGAAGATAGAATCAAAGTACATGAAGAAAGAACAAATAATGTTGACATAGGAATAGAAGAAATAAAGACGAGCAATTTTCCAAAAATCGAAAACATAGAATCATTACAAAATTATTTTGAATAAAATTTCATGGTAAATCTTTTAATTATACTCAA
The DNA here is from genome assembly GCA_030765085.1 of Allium cepa. Lineage (NCBI taxonomy): Eukaryota > Viridiplantae > Streptophyta > Magnoliopsida > Asparagales > Amaryllidaceae > Allium > Allium cepa. The sequence continues at coordinate 695,863,039 of CM060929.1, read as the reverse complement.
ACAAACAAAGCTAAATGAAAACCAACAGTATAGAACGGAAAATATTATTAAAGAAAATTATTCAAAGAAATTTTTAGACTTAACAAATGAACCCAAATTAGATAAAGAACAGGTACTAAAAAATATAGAGCATACGTTTTATCTAGTGGAAAGCAAAACAGAAGTACAACTTACAGATAGAATGATGAAACTAGTGTGTGAAGAATATTACAAAATGCTATCAAAACAGATACAAGAAGATAATTTAAACAGGACAAACTGGTTTGAACTATATGATGATGAGATAAATACATACAATGAATTTTACTAACAAGGGAAACTACAAGAAGTCGAACACAAAATTAGAAGACTCTGAAAAAATAAAAAGAACAAGGTTCCTAATTCCTAGTTCAGTATTCTACTTACTACACCCTTGGGTATTACACTTGCAAGTTGCCAGTAAGGTAGTTGAAATTAAATGAACCAATAGGTTTACCACATATTATATGAAATATTAGACCAAACAATAAGATTCATAGCATGTTATGCTCTGGGAACCTATATACAAATATTTACAGAATACTTGATAGAGATGTGGAATACTCCACTCTAGTTTAAAATAATAACTACTCCCAATAGCATTTAATTAAATGCTGCAATATGCTGCTATTTGCCCCCTATTTGACCCCCTTACCACTTTGGTGTTTTGTGTTGGTTTTGTTCTTCCTTTTATTTATAAAAAATATTGGTTTTTATTTTTTTTAATTTGTTTTAAGTTCCATCTTTTATATATATACATACATATCTTGTTTTTATTTTTAGGTTGTCAAAGTAAAAAACGTAAGGAAAAGAATTTCTTTGCTTACTTAAAGAAAGAAAAGATTAAAATCAAGGCTTAAAAATAAAATTGCCAATAATTCTACATGCTTTGGTATCATGCTTTTATCTCTAATTTTATTTTATCTACATTCTTGGTTGCTTGCATTTGTGTGTGTGTGTGTTTGTGTATATATATATATTGTGATTCCCCACTCTGAGACCCATATTAACAAAGAGTATTACAATGTAATACCGTCTGCTAATGCGGAGAATAGAGCTGGATAGGAGCGACCATCTATAGCCTTGTCTTAACTATCTACTGAATACGTCGATAAGTGCTGTCTATTTTTTTTTTCTTTTCAAGTGGATCGACAGATCCAATAAATATTTAATACAAAACTATAATGGCTAACGGATCTATCAGAACAAAACATAACAACTCAAATGTAAATAACATCACATAACAACAGAAATGCATACATATGCATAAGTACAGATACAATCACTAGTACAATCCAAAACGATACATCAAAGTGGTATGACGACCACAACCTATACATGGGTCAAAAGAATATACATATTAGAGTAGCAAACCAAAAAGGACTACACATAAAAACTATAACAAAAAGGTCTAGCCGAATATTCCAAGCAGAAGCAGTTAAGGCTAAGTCCAAATGTACCTAACCTGAAACACCTCGGTCTGACCCGAGTATAAAATACACGGGTCCGTCTAGCTAAACAAATCAGTAAATGGTGGTAGAAAAATAATAGGGCATAAGAGCATAGTGATATTCTTCTTAAACAAGAAGAAACAAAAAGAAAGCTAACCACAGACATATGGAGGATACACATCATGTATGGCATATATGATTACACTAGGTGATAGAACACTATTGCTTCAATAATCATAAAACACAAAGGAGATGAAAAATCTCATGAATCGCCAAAATGTAGCTTGCCTCATATCATCGGAAATAATAAAGCAAATAAGAATGGTTTAGAAAATAGTATAATGTAAACTCCTAAAAGAGTAATTCCTAAACCCGCCATATCGGCAACTCCAAGGAAAACATAAGCAAAAGCCATCTCGACATAAGCCATAAGGCAAATGTCAATAAAGAGATAAAAATCTCATACAACGCCAAAAGGCAAATCGCATAAATAACACCAATAGGCAATCTCAATATATATATAACACACATACGCCAAAAGGCAAATCTCAACACGCCAGTGTAGGCAATGAAAATCTCAAAAGAACTCGCAGGAGTCCAAAAATCCCAAAGTAATCGCCACCGAATGGTTCAAAGGACCGATTCCAAAATAACGACACACAGGGGTAAAAAATCATCTCAAAAAGATTTTGTACGTGCTATTTTTGCCGTGTACTGTTTCACATAATAGGTACATTTCCCAAAGGCAAATGTCAAAAGACAAATACGCCGCAATGGAAAATACGCCGCAATGGCAAATGTTCGAAGACAAATACGCCGCAATGGAAAACGTCCGAAGACAAATACGCCGCAATGGCAAATGACCCAAAGGTCCACTACTGGCATGCCAACAGGCAAATGTGTCACAAACTCTCGGAAAGGAACCCAAAAAGTGTTAACGTGTGTCCCATACCACCCGTTCGCACTAAACGGTTTATTAACCACTAGTAAATTTCACACTCAAAGCAGCAAAAGGTTCACCTCATATCATCGGTAAACTAGACCCGTAGGCCAAAATGGTCAAACAGACAAGTTAGAAATTAACCGAAAGGATAAACGCACGTATCTCATACTACGCGTTTTACCCAATCGTTTAACTCTCCTTCTCATTCGCTCGACAGTTTAAAAATGCGTAATTTTTATAGAAATTATAAGTTGGAGAAAAAAAAGCTTTTAAAATAATTTAAAACCACTTTATAAACCGCTTTTGCAATCTATCTTATTATAGAGATACTAAAATTTTATACTTGAAAATAATATATAATAATTATTCCAAAAAACCAATTTACTTGAAAAACATTTCAAAACTCATTTATAAAAACTGTGTACAAAATCCAGAAAGAATCATCAAGAAATAAAGAAAAATATCGGAAGTTTAAACTTATAAAATTTCGATAAAAACAGGCCGTGGGTGCAAATTCAGCAACAGATATATACAAGTTAACATGGTTGAAATGACCTAAAAATTTGTAGAAATAAAGTTCAATATTTTTACTTTTAACTGCAAAAAGAATCACTGAGTTCCGATAAGAGACGAAGAAACTGCAACGTCTCAAAGTCGGACTCATGCCAGGCAGTGAATACACGGGATAAACAAAGGCCAGCGGGTTGTTTTGCCAGTTCGCCCCTATTCAACCCAAAATTTGAGAAAGCAAGAAACATGAAAGTCATAGAGGATATTCTAAGCTTTCCAAAAGATGAAAAATTAACGAATTCGGATAAGAAATGTAAAGGTTATGACCAAAACAATTTTCAGATCTGAAGTTCACTACGGCTGTCGTTTTAGTCTCGTAACAGCGAGACTAGAATGAACTTTAGACCATGCAAACTTCAAAATTTAACAAAACTCAAAACTCAAAAGTTACAGTAGACAATCTCTGCTTTCCAAAACATCAAGAATCGTCAAATTTGGACATCAAATGAGAAAGATACGCTCAAATTACCAATGACATTTAGCACAGAAAATTATGGTTTTACAGTGACAGGGCAGCAAGTTTGCATCATGTATTTCGACCCTCTATGCTCAGTATTTTCGAAAGTATTCAACATGAAAGTTGTCATCGTCTTTTTAAGCTTTCCAGAACATCAAAGAAATCCTCATTATGATTTAAAACGAACAAGATATGTGCAACTTACTAACAGCAAATCGCAAATGAACATGCAACAAATACAATTGAAATTTCTTACCTTGAAATCTCAGTCTAAGCTAAATGTGAGTTTTCAACTCACCTTAGGATTTATTGGCAGCAAACTAGTAGATTTAGCAAGCAAAGTAAGGAGCTTTGGTCTTGATTTGGTGCTAGAAACCTTATAGCCTTGCTATTGCTCTTCTCCTTCCTCAATTTTTACCCTAAAACTTAATTTACCCAAAAACACAAAAATGAAATTTCCCTCAACAATCAAACCTACAAATTCAGAATAAGATGAGGATATGATTGGGAAGTTTACCTGGATTTTACTAGATTTTATTTCAATTTATTTGATTTTAAAACCATAATCTTTGCTCTCAACTAGGGTTGCATTGGAAAATTTGTCTCTGTTTGATAGTTTCTGAATGTACAGGAGGAGTTGTTTCTCCTACTTAGCAAATTCACTAAGTGTCTAAATGGACTGCAATAAACTTTGCCCAAAACCATCAATTTAAATAAACCAACTTGTAAATTAACCATTCTCTAATCACATTTTATACCATTTTAAAACACCGTTATCTCATAGGTTAGGACACCTAAAAATTAATGTGAGTACACTAAAAATAAGTTCGTTAACTAATCTTTTCAACAAAACGATAAACATAGATTTTACAGTTATTTGACCCTTCATTTTTATTATTGAAAATGACACTTTTTAACTTATAAAAAGAAATGTGACGACATGATAATTAAATCAATTAAACCCCAAAAATCATATTTTCTTGTTTAATTAAACTTCACAAACCATATAAAAAATATTTTTACATCCAAATATTTTTTTTATTCAATATTACACATTTTTATTCACATTATTAACCATATTTAATTTTTAACACATCATTAAAATTAACAAAAATTACTATTTGACCATTATTTCCGCAATAATTGCATTTTATCAAAGTAAAACCATTCAATGCTCATTATTGTCCCAAAATAACATACTAAAGTTTTCAAAATTATATTTTCTTCATTTTATATTTATTTACAACAAATAAATGTTGAATTAATTTTATTTATCCCTATTTAAATGAAATTACCACCAAATAAACATAATTTTATTATTCTCACTTTATTTACAACCAAACATCTTAATCTCCATTTTCTTACACCAGAACCCATTGTTTATTTTAAAATGAACAATTTTAACAAATTTTACATCTAAAAATTTATTTTATTCCTCCATTTTAAATTAAAACCATCGTTATAATTTATCTTCACAGGTAATCATAAAACCAGGGTTGTTACAGACTCCCCTCCTTATAAAAATTGCGTCCTCGCAATTTCCTAGAGAAGAGGTGTATTCAACACAATTTATTCCATCTTAGCAAAGGAAAAATAGACAAGCTTGAGTTAAAATTCTCACCCTCAACACTGGAAGATAGAAATCCAGGATAAGATTGCTCGATAAATTTTCCGGTTTCCTAAGTACAATCATAGGGATTTGTAGACTATTAAATTTTCAAAAGTGGAACATTCTTATTTCGAAGGTGTTTAATCTTCGAAACAACTACACAAGTAGATTTCAACACAATACACAGGTCGGTGAGACTCGTGATCGTACAACACAAGAGAATTAACAATCGAGATTAAATCTTGAAGATACAACGAAATTGGGTGACCAGAAACATATCATTAATACCTAAAACTGAACAGAAAATGATGCATGAAAGCAATCAAACCAAGGCGTTCAGTAATAGTAGATGGTCCTATATAACCAGGAGCCAACTTTTCAAATATACTGAAACGCACTCTGCTCCTTTAAAGGAGTAATACAAATAAGCACAATCACTAAAAGAGGATTCAACAAAAGATAAGTGGTATTTCAAGCTACCTTCATAACACATAACTGCATGAATGCAAGTCATCACAAGAATCGCACTAAGGCAAGACACAAAAGAATGGATTACAAGAAATTTTCTCAAAAATTTGTTATAGGAGTTTTCATCAAATAAATTTTCTTTTATACACAAAACTCAAACTTCAATACTTGAATTTTTTAAAGTCTCTTACTTAAATTTTCAATTCAATCATCTTTACATTAAATTTAAAGTAAATTAAATTAGAGTTGTTCCACACTCTAATTCCAAAAATAAATATACTACAATAAGTAATAAAAAAATTCAACTATATTTATCAAATTTTAAACCATTTTACTTTATGATTTAAAAGGACATTTATTAGATCCTTCATCGATGGCTTTAAATATTCACTAATTAAATTTCTCAAAAAAAATTTCCTAAGTGTTTAATTTTTCGAAAAAATTCGGCGGAGTCTCCTTTGCATGGAGAGCCCTTTACGATTTCATAAATATGAATTATAGATATACATCAACCAAAAGGTCGGAACACAATACACACACACACATATAATTCTTAACCCATAAACACTTAGGAGTTCATACCTTTCATTTTTAGCGTTTAAAATGCGAGCATGCTTGCTTTTATGCTTACTATTTTGCTAATTAATCATTCAAATATCTTCTTGCACCTGCACTTAACTTATTGAAACATATTAGAATGTACTTATAAACATATGAAGTATTAAAATCATAGTTTAAATAAGACAACGATTCAAAACTTCAAAATTTTCAAATTCAGGCCTTCTAAAAAGACTCAGGCTTTTGACATAGTAAAACTCATAATCTGAAAATACTCATAAAATAAAAGTTATTCTACTCAGTCCACGCTTTCCAACGATATAAAGATCATCAAAATCGGATTTCCGTTGTGAAAGTTATGCCCAATTTACTTTTAGCTTTAAACTCAGAAATTATAAAGAAGGACAAAGATGTCCCTCAGTTTTCAAACTCATTTTTGAATAACTAAACTGCAAAATTTTCGAAAATGATGCAAAGACTATTTCTAGCTTACAGAATGCACTCTCTTTTGCAAAAAGAATGGAATTATTTGGATTTGTAAATCATAAATTATCGCTGTTTTAAAACAGCACTTTTTAATCAAAATTTTCCAACACAAGACCTTTTATTGTCCAAATTTTCAAACCATTATTAAATTCAAACTACATAATTTTAGATCAAAAATCTTTTCTCTAAAACATTTATTATGTGATCCTTTTCTACGAAAAGCCAAGACATCTAGAATTACACTACAATACATACAACAAACTTTCAAAATGGTTTACAAAGAAAACTTTTTTCCAATTAACAAACAAGTCTTTTAAAAGAAGACTCATAATTTTATTAAGATAATTACTTTCTTATATTAGTATGAAATAATTATCTATCCAAACTAGACTTTGGAACTACATATTGATTTTGATTTTTTTTTTAAATTGCTTTCATGATTAAAAATCTTATCTTGTTCCTCTATTTATTATTATTTCTAGCTTTTCACAAAAACTTGTATTTTATAATAAAGGAATCTTTTGTATTCAATTTTCTCTTAATCCACAAAGCTAAACAATTATTTTATTATCACTTAAAACTAGCCAAGGATGATACTTAATTCAAACTTGTTTTCAATTAAACTTCACAAATACATAACTAACAAGTTTTAACACTACTTAAATTCATAACCAAACTTACTCTAATGGTTTTGCTCCTTATTAAATTCCATGCTAATTCAAAACCACCACAATAGCATTTTCTTAAATTATCCCAAAGGCACTTTTTTTTCCACTTGTTATTAATCAAATGATTAAATGTTTAAACTAATCTTCATAACTATCCTTTTACTTTCTACTAAACTTCATTCTAATCAATATTTTAGTTTTCTAAACAATTCATTTTCTTAATTTGAATACTTCGTTTTATTAATCATTATCACATGATAATTTCATCCAATTAAGATATTTCCTTAATTAAAATTATTTTCCATTTAAATGAATTTCCATAAGGTAATATTTTCCAAAATACTTTACCCAAAAGCTTACTTAAGCATTTTAATTTTTCCATGTATGTAAACTTTCACAAACATGTAATATAACCAATAATGAATAAAATTTATTTAAATGAAACCATATTCAAATTTTCCAATTATCAATTTATAAAATGATAACATCTACTAATACATTTATAGTGAATGACATTATCAAGGACTGCAAAGTTGACCAAGATCAACATTGCCTCTCCATTGCCCTCCATGTCACACTATTTTCATAAGTCCTTAAGTATATATAAAATACTTATCTCAAATGGCAATTTAAAATTTTAAAAATCTTTGCAATATCTATATATTTTTTCATTCAACATCCATACTAGTAAATATTATTTATTTCCATTTCAAAAGCATGTATCACATCGCCTAGTAAGCATTTAAGAATCACTATCGATAACGCTGATCAGTCGCATCGACCAGAATTCTTAAAATACCTATTAGCCAATTGACACAAGAAATTATAAAACCTGTTTTGATTTCTTAAGGAATCTTAAATTTGGTTGTAACAATGTTTATTTTCAAAACATAAAACATTTTATAATTATATAACCATACAATCAATTCATAAAACAATCAAGTTATATACATAAGTATATCTCTTGTTAGAAAAAATTTCCATTCACACGGATGCTTTCTTCCCCAAAAATTCTTTTAGTAATTTTACTTCTTTAAAATGCATCCATGAAATTCCTAAACATTAAATTTTTATTTCATTTTAACCTTTGGATAAATACCACTTATGGATTAAATTTCATTTTCAAAATTAATCTTTCTAACAATCATTGCGGTAGCTACAGCTTGAAGACACCGCAAGTTCTTATCATTTGCATTGAGTAGGTTTCTAACTCTCATTTATATCACCTACTCAATATTATTTCAATAATTACTATGCTAACACACATTCATGCAATTATCAACCAGATAAGCATTTACTAAAAACAAAGCATTAAATGTGCCCAGCGAAAACGGTCACACCATTTTCGCTGCGCAACTCTAATCACTAAGGTTCAAAACACAATTTAAATCTAAGCCATCTAAGGTCTAATTTATACCATTCAAAAAAAATAGTGATATTTAAAACCCATATAATGTTTTCAAACTTATTATCCATTCTAAGAAAATGAAAAAATTAAAGGCACGATTGAGGAATACGAAAGTGGAAAACTATGTTATCACTTGTATTATACTTGGATGTACTGTAATATGTGTTTCTGTTCTGTGTTTATCATATTTTGTTCCGAGCTCAGCTCTGATACCAAGCCGTGATGCCCCACTCAGAGACCCACATTAACAAAGAGTATTACGATGTAATATCGTTTGCTAATGCGGAGAATAGAGCTGGATAGGAGCGACCATCTATAGCCTTGTCTTAACTATCTACTGAATACGTCGATAAGTGCTGTCTATTTTTTTCTTCTCAAGTGGATCGACATATCCAATAAATATTTAATACAAAACTATAATGGCTAACGGATCTATCAGAACAAAATATAACAACTCAAATGTAAATAACATCACAGAACAGCAGAAATGCCTACATATGCATAAGTACATATAGAATCACTAGTACAATCCAAAATGATACATCAAAGTGGTATGACGACCACAACCTATACATGGGTCAAAAGAATATAAATATTAGAGTAGCAAACCAAAAAGGACTACACATAAAAACTATAACAAAAAGGTCTAGCCGAATAGTCCAAGCAGAAGCAGAATAGGCTAAGTCCAAATGTACCTAACCTGAAACACCTCAGTCTGACCCGAGTATAAAATACACGGGTCAATCTAGCTAAGCAAATCAGTAAATGGTTGTAGCAAAATAATAGAGCATAAGAGCATAGTGATATTCTTCTTAAACAAGAAGAAACAAAAAGAAAGCTAACCATAGACATATGGAGGATACACATCATATATGGCATATATGGTTACACTAGGTGATAGAACACTATTGCTTCAATAAGCATAAAACACGAAGGAGATGAAAAATCTCATGAATCGCCAAAATGTAGCATGCCTCATATCATCGGCAATAATAAATCAAATAAGAATGGTTTAGAAAATAGTATAATGTAAACTCCTAAAAGAGTAATTCCCAAACAAGCCATATCGGCAACTCCAAGGAAAACATAAGCAAAAGCCATCTCGACATAAGCCATAAGGCAAATGTCAATAAAGAGATAAAAATCTCACACAACGCCAAAAGGCAAATCCCATAAATAGCACCAATAGGCAATCTCAATACACACACACACACACACACACACACACACACACACACGACAAAAGCCAAATCTCAACACGCTAGTGTAGGCAACGAAAATCTCAAAAGAACTCCCAAGAGTTCAAAAATCCCAAAGTAATCGCCACCGAATGGTTCAAAGGACAGATTCCAAAATGACGACACACAAGGGTAAAAAAATCATCTCAAAAAGGTTTTGCACGTGCTATTTTTGCCGAGTACTGTTTCACATAATAGGTACCTCGCCCAAAGGCAAATGTCAAAAGACAGATACGTCACAATGGCAAATACGCCGCAATGGCAAACGTCCGAAGACAAATACGCCGCAATGGCAAACGTCCAAAGACAAATACACCGCAATGGCAAATGACCCGAAGGTCCAGTACTGGCACGCCAATAGGCAAATGTGTCACAAACTCTCAGAAAGGAACCCGAAAAGTGTTAACGCGTGTCTCATACCACCCGTTTGCACTAAACGGTTTACTAACCACTATTAAATTTCACACTCAAAGAAGTAAAAGGTTTACCTCATATCATCGGTAAACTAGACCTGTAAGTCAAAACGATCAAACAGACAAGTTAAGAATTAACCGAAAGGATAAACGCACGTATCCCATACTACGAGTTTTACCCAATCGTTTAACTCTCCTTATCATTCGCTCGACGGTGCAAAAACATGTAATTTTGTATAGAAATTATAAGTTGGAGAAAAAAAAAAGCTTTTAAAATAATTTAAAACCACTTTATATACCGCTTTTGCAATCTATCTTGTTATAGAGATACTAAAATTTTATACTTGAAAATAATATATAATAATTATTCCAAAAAACCAATTTACTTGAAAAATATTTCAAAACTCATTTATAAAACCTGTGTACAAAATCCAGAAAGAATCATCAAGAAATACAGAAAAATACCGAAAGTTTAAACTTATAAAATTCCGATAAAAACAAGCCGTGAGTGCAAATTCAACAACAGATATATACAAGTTAGCATGGTCGAAATGACCTAAAAATATGTAGAAATAAAGTTCAATATTTTTACTTTAAACTTCAAAAAGAATCACTGACTTCCGATAAGAGACGAAGAAACTGCGACGTCTCAAAGTCGGACTCATGCCAGGAAGTGAATGCACGGGAAAAACAAAGGCCAGCGGCTTGTTTAGCCAGTTTGCCCCTATTCAACCCAAAATTTGAGAAAGCACGAAACATGAAAGTTATAGAGGATATTCTAAGCTTTCCAAAAGATAAAAAATTATCGAATTCGGATAAGAAACGAAAAGGTTATGACCAAAACAATTTTCAGATCCGAAGTTCACTACGGCTGTCGTTTTAGTCACGGGAAAGCGAGACTAGAATTAACTTTAGACCATGTAAACTTCAAAATTTAACAAAACTCAAAAGACAAAAGTTATAGTAGACAATCTGTTCTTTCCATAACATCAAGAATCGTCAAATTTGGACATCAAATGAGAAAGATATGATCAAATTACCAATGACATTTAGCACAGAAAATTACGGTTTTACAGTGACAGGGAAGCAAGTTTGCATCATGTATTTCGACCCTCTATGCTCAGTATTTTCGAAAGTGTTCAACATGAAAGTTGTCACAATATTTTTAAGCTTTCCATAACATTAAAGAAATCCTCATTACGATTTAAAACGAAAAAGATATGTGCAATTTACTAACAACAAATCGCAAATGAACATGCAACAAATACAATTGAAATTTCTTATCTTGAAATCTCAATCTAAGCTAAATGTGAGTTTTCAACTCACCTTAGGATTTATTGGCAATAAACTAGTAGATTTAACAAGCAAAGTAAGGAGCTTTGGTCTTGATTTGGTGCAAGAAACCTTATAGCCTTGCTATTACTCTTCTCCTTCCTCAATTTTTACCCAAAAACTTAATTTACCCAGAAACACAAAAATGAAATTTCCCTCAACAATCAAACCTACAAATTCAGAATAATATGAGGATATGATTGAGAAGTTTACCTGGATTTTACTGGATTTTATTTCAATTTATTTGATTTTAAAACCATAATATTTGTTCTCAAATAGGGTTGCATTGGGAAGTTTGTCTCTGTTTGATTGTTTCTGAAGGTACAGGAGAAGGAGTTGCTTCTCCTACTTAGCAAATTCGCTAAGTGTCTAAATGGACTGCGATAAACTTTTTCCAAAACCCTCAATTTGAATAAACCAACTTGTAAATTAACCATTCTCTAATCACATTTTATACCATTTTAAAACACCGTTATCTCATAGGTTAAGACACCTAAAAATTAATGTGAGTGCACTAAAAATAAGTTCGTTAACTAATCTTTTCAACAAAACGATAAAACATAGATTTCATAATCATTTGACCCTTCATTTTTGTTATTGAAAATGACACTTTTTAACTTATAAAAAGAAATGTGACGACATGATAATTAAATCAATTAAACCCCAAAAATCATATTATCTTGTTTAATTAAACATCACAAACCATATAAAAAATATTTTTACATCTAAATATTTGTTTTAATCAATATTACACATTTTTATAAACATTATTAACCATATTTAATTTTTAACACATCATTAAAATTAACAAAAATTACCATTTGACCATTATTTCCGTGATAATTGCATTGTATCAGAGTAAAACCATTCAATGCTCATTATTATCCCAAAATAACATATTAAAGTTTTCAAAACTTTATTTTCTTCATTTTATATTTATTTACAACAAATAAATGTTGAATTAATTATATTTATCCCCATTTAAATGAAATTACCACCAAATAAACATAATTTTATTATTCTCACTTTATTTACAACCAAACATCTTAATTTCCATTTTATTACACCAAAACCCATTATTTATTTTCAAAAGAACAATTTTAACAAATTTTACATCTAAAAATTTATTTTATTCCTCTATTTTAAATTAAAACCATCGTTATAATTTATCTTCACAGGTAATCACAAAACCAGGGTTGTTACATATATATATAACTTTCAAAAATTCAAAAATTCAAAAAATAAAAAAAGCTTCATTCTTAGTTGCATTGTTAAATCACGTTTAATTTTACTTTGCATTCATCTCGTCTTATTTTTCTTTTCTAAGGGCCACACCCCAATTCACAAAAGGTGGGGGATTTCATCACCCATTCCTTGGCCCACAAATTGAATTTCATCATTGAATTTAACTAACAACAATGGTTAGAAATTTGACTTAAGAGAGTCACGAGCTCACTTAGGGCTTAATTGTATCTTGACAATTGTCTTCTTTGAACAATTTTGTTTCCTAGTGTCTGGGCTATGGCAGAGCAATAACTATTTATAAATATTATGGTGATCCGTAAATATTATAGTGGTTGCTTCTCTGAAGGTACTTAAACCTTCGGTTGCATTGCTACAGTGATTCGTGGTGCACCGATAACTCCTGCCATTATCTGGCTAAGAAATATTTTTGTTAATTTAAGACAAAGTGATTATACAATTTTGGATTAGGAGCTACTAAGGATTGAAAATTGTAATTAAGTCCTTTCCATTCATTTAGCCGCATTAGTTCATGCATATTTAAAAAAATATATCAAAAACAAAATAAAATTATAAATTTTACTTAACTTAGTTTTTTTTTGGTTCAAAAAAATCCTTTTGAATCCTTTCATTGCAAAAATTTTCAATCAAAATAAAAAAATACAATATATATATATATATATTATATATATATATATATATTATATATATATATATAATTTTTTCGAAACCAAAAAAAGAATTTTTTTTGGAAATTCAAGAACAAAAACAAAAATTAAATTCCCTTTTTACATTTTCTAAAACAAAAACAAAAAATTCCTTTTGGTAAATATTTGAAAATTTGAAAATTCAAAAAAAATACAAAAACATATAAAAATTTGAAAAATAATCAAACTTCTCTTTTGAAAAATAAATTTCACTTGGTAAATATTTTTTTTCTCCCTTGAAAAACAAGCAAAAATGAGTTTTCACTTCATTTTCCAAATCTTGTTTCATTACCTAAACTCGATTCTAACTTCTTTCGCTTCTTGGATTTCACTTGTGAATAAGTACTTGGGCTCGTTACACAACAACAAATCGCTGGACCCACGACTTAACAACTAATCGTTTAACTCAAAAAATTATCCTCCTGAAATGGCGAACGAGAATGCCTCTCGAACTGTTATGGTAGAACCTTTCCCAATAGAGTTTATATTCCAACTAGCATCACGTTTCCCAACCCTACGGGTAACCATTTCGAAATTCAATCGAATCATATTGCCGTGCTTCTAAAATTTGGCAATTTTGAACATGATGGCCCATGAATTTTCTTGACAAAAATCGAACAAGTTTGCGCAACCATAAAACTCCGACAACTTTCTGATGACGGAATCAAACTCCGATTAATTCCATTCGCTCTTGCAGATTATGTTGAAAAATGGTTGTATAGTTTACCATCTACCTCGGTTAAAACTTAGGAAGATTTTTTGAAAGTTTTCTTAAATTTCTACTCCTTGGAAAAAACGAGTAAAATCCGAAACGATATTGTAAATTTTCATTAATTCAAGGGAGAATCATTCGAAAAATATTTTGAAAGATTCAAAGAGCTTTTGATAATGTCCACACCATAACTTTGAAAAATGGACGCTTTGCCAAATTCTATAAAATGGACTCGAAAACAGCCCATGGACCATGCTTGAATCTATGTGCCATGGCAACTTTCTTGTCCAACATCACCACGATGCTTGGTAATTTCTTAAGAATATAGCTGAAAAGTCATCCCAGTGGTAACATTCAAATGAAAAATCAATTTACCCACGATCGAGCACACATTCGATAGGATCTTCTTTGGCTTTGAAAGCTAAAATCGACGCAATGATTAATAAATTCGACAACGTTTTCTCATCCAACCAAATTAACCAAGCTTCCCAACCGACGTCTTACAAGTGCAACGATCCTAATCATACACCCAATTAGTGCCCTAATTCTGTCGAATAAATCAATGCCTTTAATAAAGCTAAAAATGACCCGATTTCTCCAACGTTTTCTCCAACGTACAATCCTGGTTGGAGGAATCATCCGAACTTTGTATGGAATTAAAACAATCCCAACACGAATATGGTTCGTCCCAATTTTCAAGCATTCTCGAATAATTCTTCGAATCCTCCTTTTCAGCCTAATCATTTTCAACCAAACTTTGCGGGTCCATCTCATAATCTACTGAAACAATCAAATTTTCAACCAAACCTTGCTCCTCCTCCCCAAGACGATAAAGTTTAAGTTCACTTGTAAAAGGCCTTGGAAAGTTGGCAAAAGCAACAACTCAAAAGCTCCAATCAAACAACAATTTGCAAAATTTGTTAACCTCTTATATGCAAAACACAAGCCAATCGATTACAAAACTTAAAATGCAAATGAGTCAATTAACCATGTCACTAAGTAAACGCGAACGAGCCACATTCCCAAGTCAGCCAATTCCAAATCCCAGAAATCAAAACGCAAATTCGAATCAAGCCCACATTGTTCAAGATAACAACGCCACTCAATTGAATGCTATCACAACTTTGCGTTTCGGTAAAATAAATAAATAATCAAGTCGTTAATCCAAAGATTTATCAGAAACCTCTCTTGACGCCTCTAGAACAAAAAAGAATCTGAACAAAACGTGGAGCCAAACGTTGAATCAAATGCCAATCAAAATTCTTCTTCTACTCGAGTAGACCCACCTACTGAGTATCGTGTCTTATTTCCACATCATCTTCGACCCAAGAAACACTCGACCAAATGGAAAAGATGCCCGAAATTTTTAAACAAGTGAAAATTAAAATCCCGCTTCTTGACATCATTGAGCAAGTCTCAACTTAGGCGAAATTTCTTAAGGACTTGTGTACCCAAAAGCAGCACACTCAAGTGCCCAAAAAAGTCTTCTTAGCGGCTAGTTTGAGTGAAGTCTTGTCCCAATCCATGCCTATTAAATACAAATATCCAGGCTGCCTTATGATTACATGCACAATTGGAGATAAGACGATTAACAAATGCTTGATAGACTTAGGTGCAAGTATCAATTTGATTCCATACTCTGTGTATGAACAATTAGGCTTAGGTGAGCTCAAACCCATAAAGGTCACGCTTTAATTCGTCGATCGTTCAATTAAGAAGCCCGTGGGAGAAATTGAGGACGTGCTCATTAGAGTAGGGCAATTCATATTCCCCGTTGATTTTATCATTCTTGAAACACAACCTATCTCCAACCTTGCGAGTCAAATCACTTTGATATTGGGCCGACCATTCTTAGCCACCTCAAATGCCTTAATCAATTATGCAACGATTCGACGAAAATCTCTTTTGTAAACATGACTTTGGATCTTAACATTTTCGATCTTGAAAACCAGTCGAATCAGCCTCGTGATGAAATGTTTGGAAATTAGTTCCATTCACGAAACTTTGAAAACGAGACGATTGAACTTAACGATGAATGCGAGGCCGAGTATGAAAGATTGTTTTGCAAAATCCTCATTGAGATTGAATACACGCTCCCCTTTGAATCGCTTCTAGTTGAGTTCAAATCTCAACCAAATTCTTTGACCAAGCAACCCTCAAGTTTGGACCTTAAACCCCTTCTCGATCGCCTTAAGTACACATACTTAGGTGACAATGAAATGTTTCCTGTCATAATTTATATAACTCTCTCTTGATCAAGAAACATCCCTACTTCCAATTCTGCCAAAAAACAAGGAAGCACTTGGATGGTCGACCACCGATATAAAGGGAATTATTCCCGCTCTTGTTGAACATCACATCCATTTGATTTACAATGTCAAGCCTATTCGTCACGCGCAATGACGGCTTAACACAAAAAATAGATACGACGCGTGATGAAATTCTCAAACTTCTCAATAAGGAATCATATACCCAATCTCTGATAGTTAATGGGTTAGCCTAATTCATGTCCTACCGAAAAGTTCTAGACTTACCGTTGTTAAGTAAGATTCTAACAAACTTATTCCAACTCGTACCAAAACGGGTTGGCGTGTTTGCATTGACTATTGAAAATTAAATGCCGCAACACTTAAGGATCACTTTCCTCTTCCTTTTATCGACCAAATGCTAAAACATTTAGCCTATTATGAAGTCTATTGCTTTCTTGATGGTTATTCCAGCTATAACCAAATTTCAATCGCTTCCGAAGATCAAGAGAAGACAACTTTTGCATGTCCCTTTGGCACTTTTGTGTATCGATGTATGCCCTTTGGCCTTTGCAATGCTTACGCTACATTTCAAAGATGCATGGTCAGCATCTTTTCTGATATGATCGAACGATTTCTTGAAGTTTTTATGGATGATTTTTCTATCTTTAGAAACTCTTTTTCGGAATGTTTACACCACCTTGAACTTGTTCTTAAACGATGCAAGGATAAACACTTAACACTAAATTGGGAAAATTGCCACTTTATGGTCACTCAAGGCATAGTCCTTGGTCATTTCATTTCAAATAAAGGCATTGAGGTAGATAAAGTGAAAATTGATGTCATTGCAAATCTACCCATTCCCAAATCTGTTAAAGACATTCGTTCTTTCCTTGGACACACGGGAATTTATCGAAGTTTTGTGAAAGATTTTAGCAAGATTGCTCGACCTCTTACGACTCTTCTTAGAAAAGAGTTTCATTCGATTTTAACTCTGATTGTATCTCTTCTTTCGAACGTCTCAAAAACGAACTTGTTTCTACTCCTGTAATTTGCTCACCAAATTGGAATCTTCCATTTAAGATAATGTGTGATGCTTCAAAATTTACATTTGGTGCAGTCTTAGGACAATGTATCAACAAGGTCCTTCACGTTATCTACTACCATAGTATGAGTCTAAACGATGCTCATCTTAATTACACAACTACGGAAAAAGAGCTTCTAGCGGTAGTTTTTGCTCTCGAAAAAATCAGACACTACTTGATAGGCTCGCACATCACTGTTTACACGGACCATTCGGCTCATCGATATCTTTTCACTAATAAGGACATTATGTCTCGTTTAATTCGTTGGATCCTTTTACTCCAAGAATTTGGTCTTACGATTAAGAACAAAAAAGGATCCGACAATTTCATAGCCAATCACTTGTACCGTCTTTCCAATGCACCACCGCCTTTACCAATCAATGAAAACTTTCTCGACGAACAACTTCTTTCTGTCTCTGTCGATCCGTGATATGCCGACATAGTGAACTATTTAGTCACTAAAGAAATTCCTTCATTTTGGTCGAAACAAGATAAATGCAAATTCATATCCCATGTGAAATTTTTTATTAGGATGATCTATACTAGATCAAGTATTGTCTCGACCAATTCATTGACGTTGCATCCTGGAAAATGAAATTAGGTGTATTCTCTCGTTTTGTCATGACCAAGCGTGCGGCGGGATTTTCGGTCCTAAAAAACTATGGAAAAATGCTTCAGTGCGGTTTCTATTGGCCCATTCTTTTCAAAGACTCGTTCGAATTTTGCAAAACTTGCGATCGATGCCAACTGCTTAGAAGAATTTCTTGATGAAATGTGATGCCTCTATAACCCATTCTTACGATTGAAATCTTTGTTATTTGGGGTATCAATTTATGGGACCTTTCCCATTTCCTTTAGAAATTTGTATATTGTAAGGACCCGGTTCTTCGTCTTCCGAAAACTGACATCAATACGTCCACTGTATCAACTACCGAGAAATCGAATGCCGAAAAACCGAACACTTAGGGTTTTTAAGAAAAAGAAAGAGAGAAGAGAAGAGAGAGAAAAGATAGAAAATAGAGAGAAAAGAACATAGAAGATAAGAACGGGACGGAACACAACACAACAATATCAGAATCTCACAATTCGCAGCGGAACAACATATAATAATAAATGAATAATCTTTAAACAAAGAACTATATCAGTTATTACATTTTATACATTACATTTCATTACATTACATCATATCAACAGAGTGTACAACAATATACAACAACAAACAGCGGAAAAGAAATACTATATAAACTAGTAATACGCCATGCCATCCATCTTGCCTCCAGCAACTCCAGAATATCCTGATAAACCTTAACTCTTGACTGCCCGTGTGGAAATTGGTGGGCACCCAGAGTTTAGGAAGGAAAACAATAAACTCCGAGTCAGTCATGTGACTGGTGTGAGAACTCAAAACAGTTTATTTATCTTTAAAATCAAAATAGAGGAATATTTTTAAAGTCAATTCGCAATGCTTTTAAAAATGAGACTACCATAAGGCCTCCCGCACACACACACAATGCAAACGCAGAATCGGAGGAGATTTCTCCTTATGATAGTCAAAGATGCTTGATACGTATTAAAAAGAACATTTGATATTATTACTAGTGCATAGTGTAGAGAAAAATTCATTTCGAAAGTAGAATATAAATCTTAGCCAACATACGACCATTATCGTATGCCTACTATAGCTACCATCCAAACAGTGGTGACCACCATAAGTGAATGGCAGGTTCTACAACTAAAACCGTACAAGTTTCGTATTGGGAATTGGATTTCCAACGAATGATCAGGCCAAGGAACTTCCCATTGCCACATGAGAATGCCTCTAGATGGACATCCCCGAGAACCAAACCGGATCTCTACCAACACAAGGCCGGGTTACCCCTAACTGAGTAACAACTGACCGAATATGCCATCCCCCGGTCCTTTGGGACCTTTCACCGAGCGCTCGTAATCAATTCACACAATCATAAAGTGTTTTCAACATGAGTAAGTATTTGGGCTCCATACCATGATACCACCCTTTTGCAGAAGGAAATGCACATATCCTAAAGGGCGCTACCCCTCATAACCTTGCTGCATCTTTCCTGTTTTGACCATTCCCGAGGTGTGAGGCTCGACGAAGTCACGTCCACAAAAACATACTTTATACAAAAGCCATGCTTTGGGTCAACAAATGATCATAGAAATGATCACCAGGATAGACGATCAAATAAATGATCCTATCACAAATAATCAACACAATGATCATTTACAGCAACACTCAGCATGTCACATTACCAAATTGGGAATATATCGCTGATAACCTTCAACTACATAACCTCTGAGCTCGTACGTCTCAGAGAAGGGTGTTAAGCTAAAAGAATAAATTCTCCGCCACCAACAGAAATATATTTGAAAGAAATCGGCTTTATATCTCAATTTGTAATGTCAGACATATAATCCATACAAGTCTGTTCCGGGCTCGAACAGAACCGAAGGCACTTCTTACGAAGCCCTTGCAATCCGGGTATTCACAATCCCGATCGAATTTCCCATCACTTAGGGAATCTCTATAACAGGAGCTACCCAGTGCAGAGACAATCGATAGGTCATCCTATCGCTTTCGCAAATATCCGGTCTTCAACACCGGTCATCAATGCTATCCATTACGTCGTATCACTATTCGGAATGGGTAATCCGAATAACGAGCGCAATAATTTAAAAATAAGTGTAGCATTCAAATTCAAGCAAATCACAACAAATATCTTTCAAAGGTAAATATTGATAGTCGGTTATTGAACTATCAATGGATATGCACAACATCACCAGATTCCAAATAATTTTCCAAATTATTTATTTTCCAAAATATCTTTACAAGATATATAATTTCAATATGTCAGAAATAAATCAATATTTATTTTTAAACAATTTCCCCTTCCTATAAATTCCATAGTGAATTTATATTCCAAAATTATCTATGAATATACGATTTCAATTATTCATTTCAATTTATCTTCAAAAAGATAAATTCTCTAATATATACTTTATATTGGAAAACATTTCCATACTTATTTAATAAGTAATTCATGAACCTATTTATTTTCAACACTTGGAAAATATTCAATATACTTAAATCGAGATTAAGTATATATTTCATTCTTTAAGGAAATCATTCTCTTAAACATATTTATTTGGGCCAAAACGAATGTTGCGTAAAACATCGTGACGACAACCCAAAATCACTAGTATAGGGATTCGAAATTTAAAAATAGATATATAAATCCCAATACTATACGAAACATTTCCTTTCGGAAATCATTTACTATAACAACAGTGTTATAGTCCACCATTTCCTTTTATTTCTCGAAAACGTCTATTTCAACAAAAGATGTTGAAATCTATGGTTTCGAATCTCAACACATTTTAAAACATCGTTAGATCGTTTTAATTCAATTTAAAATATCACATTCTAAACATTTTCTTTAACATATTATTCACTATTCAAAAACGTGAATATACTACGTTAACAATTTTCATCCTTTTATACATTTCATTTTAAAGGATTATTCACAGTCAAAAATGTGAATATAACCCCATTAATAGGTTTCAACAATTTACTTATCAAAATAAGTCATTTGCGAATTTATAAAACAACGTTTATAAATTCCATTTCTATTTATTTTATAACAATTTCCTTTTGATAAATCTCCTTTATTAACCTATTCACCTTATAGCTCAATTATAAACCAAAAGTTCATATTATAAGTTAAATGCCTATAATTATTCGTTTGCAAAAATCGTTCCTTTGAACTCTATGATTATAAATCTTATAACTTATAAGATTCGATTATTATCCAAAACCATTCTTTTAATAACTTTATAAATTTTATAAACCTACTGCTTATAAAATTCCATTTATAACTTCACCGTTTATAATTCTATAAATTTCATTCGTTTATGAAATTCATTCACAATTCATTCTAACACTTATAAAAACTCGTTTTTTAACTCAAATATTTTTAATTTATAAATTATCAATTTATAAATCTTTTTATATAAATCAATTTATATTATTCTTTTAAAACATCTTTAGTTCCCTTTATAATTTCATCATTTTGATTCATAAAATAATTAAATTTTATAAATCCTATATTTTCAACTCTTTATAATAAATTCAATAAATCCCGATTAACACTATTTTATAACATTAAAATTTATACGTTTATTTATTTAATATGAATCAATTCCAAAATATTTATAACGTATACTTTCAAAAATCACTTTGAAATCCTTTTAAAATTCCAAAATTTGGTCCAATGATGCTACATACCAAATGGTCAATCACGACAACAACGTTATCATATATCGATATGATAATCCATCAAATATCAAAATATCTGAAATCAAATAAATACTGTTGAGGAATCCAGTTGGATCTCTCCAACCTGTTTCCTGCATCCACAAACATTAGCACAATACCAATTCCGCTCCAGTACGGAATTATCGCGGTATATGGGATTTAAAATATTATCCGCTTAATAGACGGCGCAATAGGGTCTCATCCGCTATACAAATGCAGGAAATCAACAACTCAAATATATACATATGCCAATATATATATATTGCTATTATATATAATACCAATTTCACTGTTTATGAAATATTCGCGGTATATGTTTTTAATAAATAACATCCACTTACTAACGGCGCATAATGTCTATTTTAACAATCAATAGATAACAATCATCATTCAAACACGCATTCAAGTATTTTAAATCTAACTATTTAAAATAAAATAGAAACCGATTCGATTGAGTGAGAAGTTCTCACCTTGATTTTAATTTCCGTTTT
The DNA here is from genome assembly GCA_030765085.1 of Allium cepa. Lineage (NCBI taxonomy): Eukaryota > Viridiplantae > Streptophyta > Magnoliopsida > Asparagales > Amaryllidaceae > Allium > Allium cepa. Next base: position 695,840,601 of record CM060929.1, on the reverse strand, counting down.
AGCGATTTATTTCGAATAAAATTAAACGGACGTTTAATTTTACCCGAAATTCTCACTAACTCCAAATGACTCCAATCCAATTACATCACGTAGTGTTCGTCCATATGATTCCAATGCAACTGGTTTCGCGCGTTTTTGACCTCGTATGAAAAAGATATCAATTTTTGAAGTTACACAAATTAATATTTAAAATTTACAACTTAATTTCATTATTTAAAAACCTAAGCTATTATCTACCGTTGGATCTCCTTCCCTTGAATCCAGACCGTGCGCACGTTCGTTCCTCTCCATCTTCACGCGTGCAACTTCATCTTCCAGACAACATTCAGTAACCAAACCCATAGCATAGAACTAGGGCTCGACTTAGCTCCTCCATCAACCCACTTGAACACGATCAGGATGCGCCAAATCGAAGGCCTCACCTCCCTCCACGTTCGGCTGCAACCACATGAAGCTCGGCCCCCCATGGCACGAGAAAACATGTGCGCAATCTGTAGATGTCGGCCCCCTGTAGCTCCCACTACGACGCTCCAAACACGATCAACTCCGTATGAAATCAAAGCTCTCTCTATCCTCTACAACTTCTTAGTTGGTGATTTCGCGTGAATGTTTGTAGATTGAGAGATTATAGAGGAAGAAGGTCGTTAATTTCTGGCCATTGGTATAAGAGATGGCGGCTAGGGTTAGGTTTAGTTTTTTTTTTTTTTATAATTTATGAAGGGGTAAGGGTCTATTTATAGGAAATCGTTGAACACTATTCATCCGGGAATTCCGAACTCCGATTCACGCGCCGTAACCAGCGTTTCTAGGGTTTATCCCGCGTTCCGGACACAATGGAATAGGTTTCGGAAGCTAATTCGGACATTTGTGCGAGTTATGGCAATAAACGTTCAATTTAAATTAAACCGATTTAAACGATTTTCTAGGCGTTTTAATTTGTACCGGACAAACGGTAAATCCAATTGACACGAAATTTGAAACCTTACAATAATATCACTTTACGGATCCGATGAAACTAGTTTCGTCGAAATCCGAGACTTTTTGAAAAATGGCTATTTTAACTCGCCAAATTAATATTAAAAATAATTCGATGCGTTTCGAGCTGCCACGATCAAACGACAACTCCGATTGCTACGAAAATTGAAATCCGGTAATAACTAACTATTACGGATCCAATGAAACTAGTTTCGTCCAATTCTGAGATTGTTCAAAAATTGACTATTTCACTAGTCGATTTAATATTAAAATATTCAATTTTCACAAATTAACTTTTAATTCGATTTTAAAAGTTCTAAAATATCATTCTAACTCCAACATGATAAAATAAAATTTTACAAATCATTTTCAATCATATTTAACCCAATTTTCAATTATTTCCATAATTTAACATATTAAATTATCGATTTAATTGTCCAATTAAATCCAATTATTCGAAATAAAATTTATTCGACTTATAAATTCACTTTTTAACATTTAAAATTAATTAAATATTAAAATTTTAATTAATAAAAATCCTGGGTCGTTATATATATACTTCTTGCTGTCAATTATGTCTCCAAATAGGTCGAAGCTGTTTCGTTTAAAACCAATGACCATAAAATTGTTGTGAAATTTCTTAAAGAAAACATCTTTTCAACGTTTGGAACACCTCGCATAGTAATCGGTGACAATGACACCCTTTTTCGCTATCATTCTTTTGGAAGTTATTGAAAAAATACTCGATAACCCACAAGTTATCCATTCCGCATCATCCTCAAACTTGTGGCCAATTAGAAGTTTCAAATCAGCAAATAAAAAAAATCTTGGAGAAAACTTTTAATCGAAATCGAAAAGATTGGTCTTAGAAATTGACTGACGTGCTTTGGGCTTACCATGCCGCTTTTAAAACTAATTTTGGGATGTCCTCATTTCATTTATTCTATGGAAAAGCTTGCCATTTACCTATTGAAATCAAATACAAAGCATTATGGGCAATAAAGAACTTAGACTTTGATCTTGAGAAAGCTGGCAAAAACCGAAAATTACAACTCAATGAACTAGCAGAACAAAGGAACGATGCGTATGAAAACAAAAAAATCTACAAAGAAAGAATAAAAGTTTATCATTATAAATCTATCCTAAGAAAACCATTTTTGCATAACCAAATTTTTTTTATATGACTCTGGGCTTCATTTATCCCATAGGAAACTAAAATCGAGATGGACCGGACCATTTGCGGTATGAACTGTTTTTCCACACGGTTCCATAGAAATAGAAAACCCCAGGTATGGATCAATTTTCAAAGTGAATGGTCATCATTTGAAACCTTTCTTGGAGTTTCCAAGTAATCAAGAGGAGGAGCTCATGATTCTTCATGAGCCAAGCAACGTCTAGTAAGAATGTTAACCCTCTTTTGTAAATATGTACATATTTTTCCCCGTTACATTCATTATATCGTGCACTGACTGTGCGGACATAGTCAAAATTGAGTGTGGAGGGAAGAGGAGTCTCAACTTCATTTTTTGTAATTTTCATGGCATTTTTTAATTTTCATTTTCTTTAAACTCAAAATTTTCTAAAAAAACCTCAAAATTTCTAAATCTCAAAAACAATTTCTTTTAATATTTTGATTTATTTTTGAAGAAACACTATAGGATAAGTATAATTTTTGGTTATTAAATTGAAACTTTTGAAAAATTATTTTTCTTAACAAAAATAAAAATAAAGTTTGATCGTAAGTAACGATGGTTTAAATAGTATGTAGGAAGACTCATGGGTAATAATTATGAAGTATATCCTAACTGAAAATCTTTTTTTAAAAGAGTGGTTGACTTAAAGTAAAGGCTGTAATATTTTAAATCTTTTAAGTTGAGTGGTACCAAGATGATATTGCATAACTCTCTCTTCAAAAAAAAACGAAAAAACAAATATATATATATATATATATAAACATTTATATATATTTATATATTTTTATTAACACCTAGAGTCATGTGTTCACATGCAAATGTGTTCACCCGCCATGCTCGATACCCTCCTCATGTAAACCCGAAAGGCAGTGCACGATTGGTATATATGACCTCAGTTTATCCGAGTTAGGTGTATGTATATGAATTCCTTTATTAATAATGCCTACAACCGATAGGTTTTCACACTTGTGTGTTCACTCGCCATGCTCTGTATTCCCCTTACGTAAGCCCGAAAGGTGGTGCATGTGTAATATATCTGGCCTCGGTTTATCTGAGTTAGGCATATGTAAATATTGTTAATATCAATAAAATTTTCAAATAAAGAGAGAGTAAGCAATTGAAATCCAAGCACTATTTTCACTTGTGTGATTTGACTTTTATTCAAAAGAAATGAAAATACCACTTTGAGAAACTTTAATATTTAACTAAGGATTTGTTATATAGTCGCACTATGTTATAAACCGAAACAACTAGTCAAACCGGAATCTTATTGTGATGAATATTTAATTTATGTTTGAAGTTTGACGAGTAAAAGAACTTAAATTTCTTCATTATGACCAAAACATATATTTAACTTATTCGCGTCGATTTGAAAGTAAAATTTTCATTTGTAAATATTTTCAAAAACTTGCATCCATCTCTTTGTAAATAAATATCGCATTTAGGAATTTCTCATATTGCATTTGGATTTCGTAGGTAGTATCCACTGAAAACCCTCACGTGAAAACACTCATTCTATTAGGAGCACCTAGAGGTTTAATGGCTTGTTGCATACGCTCAATGCAATCGTATCTCCTACGAAAAAGAATTTATCTTAGTTTTTCTTTATTCGAGGACGAATAAAAAGATAAGTGTCGGGGTATTTGATGTGCACACAAATGTGCATATATTTACATTCGTATTTAATCTATTTGTATTTAAATACATGTAATAATTAGGTATTTTACATGTTTAAAACCAAATTTCAAAAAAGCTTTCAAGTCATCATTCCTACATCAATTTGGGGTAAAATAATAATTTTGTGCATGATTAATTTTGAGAATATTTATTTGCACATTTTCTTTTTAATTACAGGAATTTTTAGATGGAAATGTGAAGGTGTTCTCATGGAAATATGCATGCACAAGGATGGAACAAAGGAATGAAGATGGAAATAATCCAAACCATGCATCATGGAGGTCCTCACCTACCCACTTACCTTAATCTATAATTAGAAGCTAATGGATAAGTTAGTGAAGGTTAAAGTGTATTGCATACTTGATGATGGATTAATTAGAGACTAATGGTTACTTGATGACCACACTTCATAAGAGGTATTTTGGTAAACCCCCTAGAAATTGGATTAGGGATTTGTGCATGTATAAATATCCCTCTTAAGTACAAGTAAATGATCTTCCTCCTTTTGAATTACTTGGAAAATTAGAATGCAAGTTGTAGCTTCAATTCAAATGAGAAATAAAATGGCTTCCTAAGCCTCTTTCTTTTTCTACACGTTTTATTATTTGTGTTTGTTTTATTTACATGCTTTCTTCTATTTCATTTTAGTAGTCTAGAATTTATCCCATTAAAGTTATCTAGATTACTTCTCTTTAATTAAATAGCTTTCTTTCGAGTTTTTGTTTGTTTTATGTTGAAATCTCTATGTGTTGAAATGATAACACAAATGAGAAACTAAATCCCTATAATTTAGGGTAATGAAGCTCACTTAAATCATGTAGATTCAACATAGCTTTTATTATATGATTTCTTTTGTGCTTAATGGAAAAATGGATGTTTATGTGATTTAGTGTTTCATGTTGAATTTGATAGTCTATTTTGTTCGTAACAAATATGCTATGTTTAATCACATTATTCACAAATTTCCTCTTCATATAAATATGATTATGGAAATAAAGTGAAATTATAATCAAAATTTGATGATCTATGTTACTAACTAATAGCAAATAGATCTTGCTTAAAATAGATTTTAGTTTCAATCTTTATGCCAGTTTTCATGAGAGTTTAAAAACTAGAATTAGATGTGTATTATAGTTTGATGGTTTAAGTTGTGTTAATTAATAATAAAAATAAGCCATGTTTATGATAAATACATCACTAATCCTACTTAGATTTGTAAGAGATCATCATTTGATTTTTTGTTGATTTATGTGAAAATAAGAAAGTGGATTTGTCTCTAAATTGTTTTCTAATCTCATATTTTACATCACTTTTATTCTAGCATTTTTTTTTTACATTTTTAGCTAATCACAATCTCAAGTTTGGTTTAATTTGATTGAATAGAAAATTTTAAAATATATATAATTTCCTACGGATCGACCCGTATTCACCGTGTACTAGCAATTTACGTTGTGCGCTTGCAATAAATTTTTATTTAATTTTTTTGCGCTATTTTCTAAACCAATAGAAAATTAGTCATTACCAAGATTCCATTTAAGTCCGTAGAAAATATTATTTAATTAAATCTAATTTAATTATTTATCGATACTGTATATCGATCGATATATTTATAGCTATTATAGATATATTTAATATTATTTATTCCTCAAATTATAATAAAATTTTTATAATTAATATTTCTTAAATATTAATTAATTTATAATAATTATAAACTAATTTAATCATTTCGGTCAAAAGGTAATTTATCATTTCAGTTGTGTGACTCGTCGGGTGTAAATTTGGTCAGCGATTAACATCGAACTATTTGAATGTTAACGTTCATACGTCACTTAGTAGGTGGTGTGACATTTTGACCAAATTTATTGCTTACTTGGTTTCGACAAAATCCAATTTGATTATGTAGTGCCATGATTTGACTTCATACATCCTTTTCCGCCCCCATGCTTTGTTATTGTTATCGAACCATGCCTCAAACAATATGGGCCAACAGCCAATTAAATATGTTTAATAAAATCCAATTTAATTCGCCATCAATATCTCATATTGGTCGATTTATTTATAATTATTAGAAATATATACATGGCAACATTTATTTCTAAAATCAAGTTCAAATTTTATAATTAATATTTCATAAATATTAATTAATTAAATTAATTGAAAACAATTATAAACTAATTAAATTGTTTGGTCTAAAGAGAATTCATTATGTTTGTTGTGTAACACTTAGGTGTAAATTCCCTCAGCAATTAGCACCGAACTATTCAAATGTTAACATTCACACGGCACTTAGCAGGTGGTCTGACATTTTGGCCAAATTTATTGCTTACATAGTTTTGTTAAAATCCAGTATCACTTTATTAAGCGTTACTTGGTTGAGATATTTATTTACACCAATTCTCTTCGTCAAAACTATATCACCTTAGACTTATGGAATCTGTTAATAGTCAAAATTCCAATATCATCCATGTTCAACTCTATATTCTATGCATAAAGTCCTTGATTCGATAATAACAATCCGAAATTCTCTACTAGAGACTTTGACTTTGAGTTGGCTTGAGTTGACCATGATACTAACCCCATATATCCAAGGAGACAAATCCTCTTTTGAATAATGCATCACTTCCAATACTTCCATTCGACTCAACTATAGTCCTTCGATGGATGACATGTCATGATTTGATTATAATCAAAGTGGAGCTTTCATAATGAAGATATACAACATTCTTAAGTTAAGAGAATGTGTAAATCAGTCACGTTGATATTTTCTATTTGACCTTAGTTATATTAACCAAAAGAAAACTATCGAGTGATTCATTCTGTAGTTATTCATTAACTTTAAGTACGTAACATCTTAGTCCTCTAGTAGCCATGAGTAATACATTTCCTAACATTTGGAAAGCATTATATACTCAACTCATAACGGATACATTGATATCCAGTCTCGATGCATCTTGACTAGGAACATTTAAAATGATATATTTATTTTCATTGTGATAAATTACTCATAGTTATAACACTTTGTAACTACTATAACAGAATAGACCATTTATGGATTTTATGTTAAATATACTTTTAACCAAATTGATTAATTAATATAACACATTGTCAAATGTAAAATAGAAAGAAAACACCTATTACTTCGATCAAGATGTTGGAACTGGACCAGCCTGTTAGTACCTTAGGCATTGTTTTTCATGATAATAACCATACGACAATATATAATTAAGATACTAATGTTTTTAGAAAGTTATATATAGTTTATAGTGTAGAATATTAGACAAGCATTAATTAAGAAGACTGTACGGTATTAAGTGAAGATTCAAGAGGCTGATATAGAGATTCAAGAGTTAGAGATTGAAGATTCATGAGTATTGAAGAACTCAAGATATCCTGATAAGTTATAGAGTCATAAATTATTGTTAAAACCTTGATAGCATTTCTTTGATCTTTCTCTATTGTTCTTTTCAAATGGATTTTAGATATTCTTAAATTTCAAAAATGATTTTAAAAGAATTCTATTTTCAAAATGATCTCTCAAAATAACCTTCAAATTATTTTTAAATTTTGATTTTACAATATTACTATATGTTGAAAAATTAAGTTTTAATTAGTTTAGATTTTAAATATACTTTTAATCTATTATAATCTTTTTTTTATAGTTTTGATTTTATAATTTCTTAATATTTATAAGTATATAATAATATTAATAACTTTTATTCTAAATATATTTACTCATACTTCATACATATTATTTTATTTCAAAAGAAATTCATATTAAATCCTTTATATACTTAAAAATATTTCAAAATAATTTTTTAAGTTTTGATATTATTAAAATATGTATAAACTGTGTTCGAAAATTTTTGCAAAGTATAAAAATATTTTACAATGTATATCATTTTCAAAACATTAAAAAAAGTAAGCTTTGAAAATGTAAATGGATGTGTCGACATACCCTCACCCTATATTTCGACATATGGACCAATTTTTTCAAAATTCAATTTTGAATTAAAGTGCCTTTTCATATATCTCTCTACGAATGGACAAGACTTATTTCTCTATAAACAGGGGTTAAACCAACGAATTTTCTTTAATTATTGTTAACTCAAAAAGTGGATCAACCTGGTTTGAGTGTGAAAACACCAGCCCTGTTTCTTAAAGCAAAAAATAAAGAAAATAAATGATAAAAGAGCAGAAAAAATAAAGAAACAAGAAGATTTTTATAGTGGTTCGGCTGTTAACAAAGCCTATATCCACTTTATAGCTTTTATTGACTTACCACTATTACAAGATTGATTCATGTTACAAGATAATTGAATCTCCTAGATTAGATCCGATCACAAGTAATTGGAAGCAACCGAAGGATCTCAGTTGCTCCTTTGTGACGTTGTGTGGGAGAAGAAGAGTGAAGAATAGGAATGGCAAAGCTCCAGCAGCCAGTCCAGAGGATTCCCTTTCTGTTGCAGATGAGATGGTATTTATAGGAGTTGGAGAGCACTTGGGTCAGAGACGCTTTGTCAGAAGCCTGCACTTAGTGTGAAGATTAATTCCAGAAAGTTTGGAGGTTATACATTTGGATCGGTACTGATCCAATTGTATCGAATCATTACTGATCCAAATAATTAAGCATTTTTTATGCTTCAACTACTTGGCTATCTTCCATGTTTCGTTTTGATTCTTTCTATATATTTTCATAGCTTGTTGACTTGCTTTGATGATGATTCGCTTATGAGCTAGTTTAAACTGTATTTTGAGTCAGACTTACCTTCACCCCTTAAATCTGGATGCGTGGAATGCTACTAAACTTGTTGAGTGAGCTTACTAGCGGCATAGAGTCACGCCGCAAGAGGAACGGAGCATATATGAGCAACTAATATGGATCGGTGTCGATCCGATTGGATCAGATCGGTGCCAATTCAATTGGATTAGATTAGTGCCGATTCAAAAAGCTAGCTTATTTTTAGGCTAAACTCTTAGAGACACTTGTCTTTCTTTCTTAGGCCTTCTAGTCAAGTTTCAAGTCGTTCCGACTTAGCTTGAATGTTCCGACTCTTATTGAATTCTGCTGGATTAAAAACCCAGTTAACATTTTCCCCTCAGAGTACGCTTATGTTGCAAACAAGGTGTACTCAGGAATTGACTACTTTAGGTTTCTGGTTTAAGGAGTTTCATTCACCGTATCTGGCTATCTTAAAAAGCTATCTACCAAGTACTGATTAACTGTTCAGTCCTTAGTGTAAACCTCCATTGTTTGTGATTATGGAGTGATCTTGACTTTATAGTTTCTAGAATGAATGCGAATATCGAGGATGTCTCGTTGGGGAAATTTGGGGCTATTTAGAGGAGTAAATTTCATTGAAATTTTTCTTACTTAAACCTTACTCCGAATCTAGTCATTTCACTTTTGACTAGTTATCCATTTTTAACTTCAATACCAATTTCAACTCTTAATATTGAGGGCACAATCTTTGCCCTGAAATTCTCACGAGGCCTTAGGTTGGTGAGTAGTTAGAACATGATGAGTTGGAGCTAACCAGGGTTAAGAATTTTTTAGAGGAATTTTCCTTCACTTATACTGCTTTTGATCAGTTATTTGGTTAGTTGTTCATTAACCATTTTAGTTTGAATTAGAATTTAGCTTGTCTATACTGGCAAAACTATCTACACTCTAAAGATTACATAGTGCTTTAGTTTGGTATAGAAACTCCTTGCGATGATTTCGGGACGACGATAATCTTGAAAGGAGAATTTAGAATCTTGGACTGTACACAATCGGTGATGAAGCTGAGTTTGGCCCCGAACGAGTGTACACTGTTTTGGAGCCAAATCTTGATTTTCGTCTTTAAATGTCTCTTTTTGAGGACATGGCTAAGTTTTGATCATCATTTTGAATGCTAGTGTGACAATTTATCCCAATATTGGATGTAGTTGACAATTCCATCTTATTGCTTTTCTTGTTTTTGCATTTTCAGTGATCCTAAATAGAGAAACTTTTCGCATCGCTTTGTACAATGGTTCCAATATCGATTTCTGGCAATGTTTAATGCCAAGTTTTGTTGTTGAAGATTACTTCTTGGTCATCTCATCTTTAGTTTGGCGGAGGAATTTCTATTCTTCCAAGAGTTGGATCCTTTGCGGTTTAGATTTTTCCTTTTATTCCCGTTGTGTAGGGATGATTGAGTATGGCTAATTATAAGGTACAGTTACTCTTGTGGAGATGTAGTTGAAGTTTGATTAGTCACAAATTCAGTCTTTGGGGACTATTGGCTTAATATCTCATTTTCGAGAATCGCTTTTCCTAGAACTATGAGGTAGCATGGTCTAGCCAGTTCCGTGACTATTCTTGTTTATGCTCAGTTGAGATCATGCTTAATTGAATTCGTTCGACAAAGTGATGGAGTATATACCCTAGTTCGTAGGGCTAATTGCTTTGAACACTAAATCAACATTTTTTTGGAAGACTACGTATCCTGAGCAATACGATCGATTGCCCTAGTTTGATTGACATGATAGCTCCTATCTTCGAGAACTATGGACTGCGCTGCTTGATTCCAAGCTCTAATTTTTAGTGATGTTTGTTTCCTAGCTGCGATCGAATTCCTCCAGGTTGACATTACCACCCAATGTCATTTTCAATGCATGTAATGGAAAGACGCTTCTTCGTCATCTTTTGCTGAAGTAAATTCTTCCAAGTCAAGTGTTGAGATACTAATCATGTATTAGTTTTCATCTTCGAAAATTTGTGAACGGATGACTCAATTATGTGGACTTTTCCTTTATGTTGTGGATCTTCGGATTACATGAGATTCCAAAAAGTAGGGCTAAAACTAGATCAAGCTCTTGCTTCGGCTTTCAAAAATCTAGGCATCGATAATCTCATTTTAGGAGTTTCTTCTTAGCATCACTAACCTTCCGGTGATGGCATACTCCGACAATTTGGGTCCAAATTATATAGTCAGACCGTAAGTAGGTCATCTATCCATCCCATCATCGCCAGACTTTAAGTGATGGTGAATTTCTGAACTTAAATCCTTCATTTCCTTGGTTAGCAATTTTGTTGCTATAACGCTTTATTTTACAAGACATAACCGTTATCTAACCAACCTTACAGCTATTCGTGTTTGAACTTTGCAATGTTTCTTTCGACTAAATATTTGTGCGTCCATCCCTATTCATGGGACTAGTTATTTTGAGCCCCTGTATCCGGGCGCTTGCGAGAGATGGAAAGTTGTGGGACAAATGATTCAATTTCCCTCGCTCTGGATCTCATTCTCATTTTGGGATTGAGAAAGTTTGGCGATCTCATTTCTGACCTTTCGTGATTGTCCCTGCTTTACCTTAGCCATACATGCTTTGCTTGACTACTGACGTCGTCAGGAAGTTCTGTTCATATATCAACTCATGTCTTTGGGAATTGGTAACCTAGCTACTTAGTTCCAAGCAACATTTTCTAAGGGCTTCCTATTTTTTAGTTTTATCGAAATTCTTTCTAATTAAACTCTAGAAATTTGATTATGCTCCAGTTTTCATCCTTAGAAATTAGCACACGAGCAATTCAATCTTAGGATTTTCTTTCGGTGCTGCGTTATTCCCGTGCAGCGGCTGATTCTTGCAATTTAAAGTCTAACCATATGATTGACTTACGAAAGGTTATGTCTTCCTGTCGTTGCCTATCTTCGGGCAGCAATAGTTTTTCAAAGACGACAGTAGTTGGGGACCAACTTATATCTCAGAATGCTAGTGTATTGATGGTCCACTACATGGAATGTTTCTCATTGACCCTGTAGATTAAATTTTTCCTAGCATTTTTGGGGCAACCCAAGCACTTAGGAGGTAGGAAGTTTCCAAGCATTGTCAAGGCAATACTGATACTCATGAAATAGAAAGTTAGGTACTAGTTTCAATCTTCGAAAACTAGTACTTCGATGATCGGATTGTAGAAGTCTTTTCTTAGTGCTGCCTGTCTTCGAGCAGTGTTAAAGTCATGTTGATTAGGGTTGAATCGTTCATTCGATCTTGCAAAGTTGGGTGGATTCCCTTTAACCCAATATGGCTGCTTTCTTAATGTTTCTTAACTTCGGGATATGCCATATTCTAGAAGGATGAGAGTCCCAGGCATGCCAGTTACTTAGCATTGTTTATAACCGTCAAGTGTTCCCTTTGGTGGTGCAGGGCCATTGCTAAACCAACTCTATGGTTATTCTTGTTTATGTAGGGCCAAACTTCCTCTGACCTATTTTGCTGCAATCCGACTTTTATTTGTGGAACTTATTATTCCAAGTGCTAAAATCTAGGCATTTACAGAAGATTAGATATTATGGGGCAAGTCAATACATTACCCCTAGTATCATTACACTCTTCCTATCGTGATCATGGATCAGAAAAGTTTGGTAGTGCTTGTCTTGAATCCATGATAATTAACTTTTCTTGTTCCATGCCATATGTACCTTATCAGGGCGTTGAGTTGCTGTGAATAATCGCCTTATTTGTTGATTCCGATCTTCGAGAAACAACAATTTAGCTGCTCAATTTCAAGCATTCTTTCCATGTCGTTGTTTGACTTCGGACAACAGTTGGTTTTCTGTAGATAGGAATCGAGATACTTGATTGATCTCTACATGGTTGTTTATTCCAAACACGACTACATTCCAGGCCATAATGAATTTGTGACGATAGGGGATTACTATTCCAAACATCACTAATCTTCGAGCAGTGTCAGATTGCTAGAAGACAAGTTATTTCCTCCCGACGTTGGCGGCACTCGAGTTACGCTGGATTCTTGCAAGTTGCGGTTTGAAAACTCCACTGAGCACTTGCTTCTAACTTTGAAAACTGGTGCATCGATGATTTAATTATGGAAATGCCTTCCATCTTTGTCTATCTCTTGATGATGGTAAGTTCCTCTGGGCAATGTTGAGTTTTAAGGAGTTTAATATTCTTGTCGATATGAGGGTGTGGAGTTCTCGATGTTACCGGGAAAATATCTAGAAGGTTTGACCAGTTTCCCTTTCAATTCCACAGTCATTCAATGTACTATGCTGCTTAGATCTGTTGCGATTGCCGAACTTCTCTGTTCGGTGTAACATAACCATAGAGTGGCTTTTTATCCTAACTAAATGTTGGTGTGTTATACCCAGTCTACGAGGCTGATTACTCTGAACACTTGATGTGAAACTTGTTGTTTTGGGTGGCTCTTTGAATACCCACAGTACAAGTTGTGTCGCAGGCTTTATCTCTGGAAATTGTGACTTAGGTTTCTTGACTTTAAACATTTTGTATGTAAACTTTGGTCAAAGATCAAAATTATTTGTTGATCTCTTTGTTTAGGAGCCTTGCAACGCTGCCAGAGTGATATTAGTTCTTTTTAATAGCGGGGATAAATCCCTGATAATCCGATAATTAACAAGTTTCCCAATGTTTTTAGGGCAACACAAGTACATAGAGAATTTTAATGATTCGTCAATGACACCGGAGCAACATCAAGCAGTGCTTTGCAGCTTATGAGATGAGCGGTGGCTTATAAAAGTGCACGGCTTATGAAATGTGTGCTTTATGGTTCATTGATGATGTCAGAGCAACATCAAGCAGTGCATGCTTATGACATACTGGCTTTGGAGAATGCACAACTTATGAAATATGCAGCTTTTGGGAGCGCGCGGCTTACGAAATGTGTGGCTTTTGGTTTGTGCCTTCCCAGTGTTGCCGGAGCGACATTATTTCTTAGAAGGCATGGATCGATATGACTCGTCGATCTAGAAAGGTTAAGAACTTTTCAATATCGCTAATCTTTGGGCAACTTGAGGAGTTTATGCTTCGAGAGCATGGTTCCATGGCTCAAGGAGCGATGCGCCGCTTATGGATGCGTGGCTTATGGGATTGATATGACCTGCCAATCTACGACAGTTTGGAACTTCTCGATGTCCCCAATCTTCGGGAAATGTGAGGAGTTCATACTTCGAGGGCATGGTTTCATGGCTCCAGAAGTGATGCGTGGCTTCCAAAAATACGCACAATGGTTTTTGGATTGGGTAACCATGGCTTAGATGATTCTTCTATGATTCAAGAAGATGTGCATGACCATACAAATCAGGTTTCCATAGTGTAGAAATCTATGGTAGACTACTTGAAGATGGATATGAGAAAGAGTCTATGGAAGTTCAGGGCAAGACTCTTAGCTTTGGGTCCAAATTACCATCAAACAATGGGTCTTCAACTAGCATACGGTATAAAAGGAAGAGGAACTAGTCACAAAGGGTGGTAAAGGAAAAGTTGGGAAGAAGTAAGCAAGTATTATGCTTCTTTTTCATTTGTTGCGCTAGCTAGGTCGTTAGGTCCACAGTTATCAGAGTGCCATAATTTTTGATCAGGCAAAAAATATCTGTGCTATGATGTCTCGGCCTTTCTTATGGCTATTCAAGTTTGTGTGGTACCCCCATGCCATAGAGCCATTAGCATGCTTGAACTGTATCCAAGGTCTCTCCACAACTTGTCTGGTTGCCTCCGATGTAGTGGGCGTGATTGTGTCTTCTAGATGATTAAAGCATGGGAAAGCCTTTGTCTTTGAAGACTTATACATTAGGGATTCGAGATACTTAGTTCTTTTAGGTGCCGAATCTTGGCTTGATTCGAATAGGCTTTTGATTAATAACAATATTGATTCAGTTTGGCTTAGTTTCTTTGAGTAACTTCGAAGCTTTTGAATTCGGCACCGTTCATTTCATTGGTCGTTGGAAGTGATTCCGTTAATTATATGAAGCGACTAATGTGATTGTCGATTAATGGCCCCGGAGCATGACTTTGCTAACTTTTGGCAGTTCAAGATAAGGTGACTGTCGATCTACCAGTTTTCCTTCACGGTGCTTTACCACATGAAGGATCTTCACGACGTTATAATTCATAAAGGTTTTTTTGTGGTCAGATGTCCGACGATTGGACGACCTTTGGGTGACAATTCACCGAATCCAAGAAGAATTTTGGTCAGGTTTCCAATGACCAGATGGCCTTAGAGTGATAGCTCATCGAACCCATGAAGATTTTTGGTCTGATGTCCGATGACCAAAAGTCTTACAAATAATAATTCACCGATTACAAGAAGAGTTTTGGTCGAATGTTCGGGCGACTAGACGGCTTTGGAGTGATAATTCATTGACTCCAAGAAATTTTTTGATCGGATGTCTGATGACTAGACGGTCTTGGAGTGATAATTCATCGACTCCAAGAAGAATTATGGTCAGATGTACGACGACCAGACGACCATGAAGTGATAATTCATAGACTCCAAGAAGAATTTTGGTCTGATGTCCGACAGCTAAATGGTCTAAGAGTTATCATTCACTGACTCCAAGATTTGGTCAGATGTTTGGCGACCAGACTGTCTTGAAGTGATAATTCATTGACTCTAAGAAGGATGTCCAATTACCAGACTGCCTTGAAGTGGTAATTCATCGATTCAAGAAGGATGTCCGATGACCAGACTGCCTTGAAGTGATAATTTATCAACCCTAAAAAGGATGTCCGGCGACCAAACGGCCTTGATGTGATAATTCATCGACTCCAAGCAGAGTTTTGGTCGGATGTTCGGCGATCTGACGGCCTTGAAGTGATAATTCATTGACTCCAAGAAGAGTTTTGACCGGATGTCTGGCGACCAAACGGTCTTGAAGTGATAATTCATTGACTCCAATAATAATTTTGGTTAGATTTTCGGGAACTAGACGATCTTGAAGTGATAGTTCATCGACCCCAAGAAGAGTTTTGGGATTTTGCTCGTGGGAACACAGTTTATTGGTACCCGAAGATATGGGGGTTGGAACTATTCATTTGATTATCCTTCGAGTAGGTCTTTTCGAAGCTATCGGAGCAATGCAGGTTATTAGAAGGATGGATCGATATGACTCAATTGGTTCGACGGTTACTAATCCAGTGCTTCTCATTCATGGTTCGAGGGTATATAAGTGTTTACTTTGTCAGGATGTCCACATTTCCCCTATTGTCCCGATAAGGCTCATTTGGAAGAGGAAAATAAACAAGGATGGATGAGAAGGCTAGCCAGCGTGTTACCTGATAGTCATCTTTTCGTTAGTTCGGCGAGGCCCCCCTTTTAGTATATATTTTAGGGGCCACACTTTCTATTACATGTGCCTTGAATCGATTATATCCTATTCGAACCACCCAGACGGAGGTCTCGTTGCCCGGTCAGCGAGTCAGGGTCAAGGGGTGAAGCGCCCTAGTTTGGGGGTTTGGAGGCAACGCCCCTAAAGTTTATGGCATCTGTTACAATACTTCCCGTGAGCTAGTTAATCGGGAGAATGCTTGGATGCGACTCCATTGGTTCGAGTAGCAGAGTGGGTGGAGCATGCTGGAACGCAGTTCCATCAGTTCAAGTTGGTTCAGAGCAAATTATTTTCAGCGGATGTAATAATTAGACACAAATTGGATTTTGGCACCATTAGTATGGTGAGACATTAACTCGGTACATGAATTAATCTTAATCATTTATTACTTACCGAATCAATCTCCTTCGTTTGCTAAAATAAGTTCAGTTTCCACGGTATTCCTTATTTAATAATGCAGTCGTCCTCAAATTCTCTTCCTATAACACGATTTGCTGTAACCTCGCTGTGAAATTATTGTTGAATATGCTAGTATATGATTTTTGTTTGATGATAATATATATATATATATATATATATATTCATTTAAATGTATTTGTTATTGTGCTATTTTAATTTCACATAATTAAATAAATATTTGCTGAATAAAATAAATAACATAGAATTTAAATTCAAACAGATATTTTACTCAAACCAATATTAATTACAATTTTGAACAGTATAAATTTGAGCTCTCAATATATATACAGTTTTCAATTACAATACAATTTCAATTACATCACATTTTTCACTATACATACATTTGCACCTCACTACATATCACTCGTTCACTCGTATTTATCTTCAACTCTATTCCAGATTGAATCCAACATCTGAGCAATCTGCAAAATAAACACTAACGCAGTAAAATTGAAAAGAAAATATCTTGCACTGAAAAATAAAGTGTATATTTTGAAAATATTATTTGCCTCAGTTATTTGGGTTGTTCGTCATCATTTAATTTTGAATTCATCATACGCGAACAACTTGTGACATGAATGGTGTATCACTGTACATGCGGCAAGGCCGTGCACACCAATGTACACTGATTAAATTACAGGGACAGGTGAGCACAAGGTCAAACCCAATTAAAAGATAGGTTCAACTCAAGTGCAATACGAATAAAGTCTCGACACGAGCACAAGGTCAAACTCGAGCTATAAGCCGGATTCAACACAGGTGTAATTCAAAAAGCAAATAATTCTCGAGTGAAACCAAGGCCATAATTTCATAATGAATGCAACAACCAAGAAGCTATCAGTCAACAGTTTTTTTGACGAATGCATATACATCAATGATGAACCAAATTGAACAAGACTTGTATGGTAAACACAAACCAAAACTGCAACCATACATGAATCTCCAACCATTGCAGACTACACAGTCAATAGGCATCATATACATGAAGCCACCAAACTATATGAATACATGGAGTAATGCAACATATGCATCAAACCACGCAAGATCACATGACTCAATGCACGCACTTGTATACATTTATATGAACCAGACAAGTACACAAGTCGTCGCACACTAGAATATGTAGTGAAACAAAGTGAATCTGCAATCAATCAAAACATCAGCTCAATTCACAACCAAAGATAAGCTAATCTAGACAGCGTGTAGACATCAAGTATACATGAATCAAAGCATGTACAAAGCAGCAGTGAGCATGCAAACACAAGTAGATAAGCAAGGCTGCAAACATACAAAGCAAGCTCGAATGAACAAGTGCACCAGGGCAGTGCACAAAAAGACAGTGCATATCGAAGCATACAGCAATTCGAAGGTCACAGGAAATCTCAAAATAACCATCTCAAGTACAAAGCACAGTCAAGGTCGAATACAAGCATACGTAATCAAGTACAGTCAAGCTACATAAAGACCAGAGAATAATGGAACAGCAAAGCTGAGATGATCTAAGTGGTAGCAAGTTCGAACAAATTAAAAATTAAGAAACCGATGTTTCAAATGAAGTCAAAGCCGTGGGTCATCAAAGTAGTGTTCGAACAAAAGAAATTCACATAACAATTTTTTACAAAGTCCAATGTAACGGTTTCAAACCAAAGTCAGAGACGTGGTGGCCAAGGAGTCGAACAAAGCAAACCAAAACCGTGTCAATCAAGTAAACAAAATATACGAATTTGAACAAGTCAGTAATCATCTAAAGCATTCAAGTATAATCAAGTGGCCGAGAAAAATCATCCGACGATAAAATATGCATGAAATTATAGGAATTAAAATCATATATAAAACATCATCGGCAATATTCCACTCGAGTTCAAGCAATATAACATAGCATAGAATCAATTAGGAACTCGAATCAAAAGTTGAGTACAATCAAAATATAAAAAGAATATCACATACCACTTTTCAACAAAGCATCCTCGACGAATTGAATTACCCGAAAGCAAATCAGAGATAGAGAGTCGATTGTCAAAGCAAAAAAGCAATATCCACTGTAATCGACCAACATTCAAGCAGCGACTTCAAATTATCAAAAGCCCTTATTTTCGAGCAAAGGAAAAGAGGAACAAGCAATTTTTTTCACAAAGCAATACAGACCGACATAATATAAAAGGAAAAAGGGGATTATCTTTTGTTTTGGGATGACATTTATTTTAGGCTTTGGTTTTCTAAAATTATGGTTTTGTTTTAAATTATTTTTATTTGTAACTTTCTTTTAAACTTTTGTAAATTCCAGTCGTGTGACTAGGGGACGAACTACGGTGGTGTAGTTTGAGAGTTCGCAACTCAGTGGCTGAGTTGTGGCAGGGTTTTGGACGTAGAGTTTGGTTAGTCGATAGCAGGTGTCGCGAATTTACGTGTGTAAGCGTTTGACTACTTAATTTCTAGTAGAAACCTTGGGGGCAGTACGTAGGCAGGGTTTTGCCGTAGCTGATTAAATCTATGTGTTCTATTTTCTGCTTTTATATTCTGCTATTATTTGTGTTGCTATTATTCTGCTATTATCAGTGTTGCGATTATTTTATGTACTTCCGCATTAAATTTTTTAGGGTAAAATTGATCCTGCAATTATATTTTCCAAGATCGTTCCCAAATTTCAAACGGAATTCTTGTAGTCAATTGAAAGTTACTCCGTAGAAACTGATCTATTTTTGCCCATGCTTGGAGTCGATGCTCTACCGAGCTCACGAATCAGTTGTGGCTGTGAAATCATGGCCGTGTTGCTTGAAAGCGTGCCATGAACTGGTGACTATCGAAGGTGCTATCGCTTGAATGAAATTTCTTCGACTGTATTTCTTAGTTTGGCATGATTCTAAGTGGCCTCGACGCCCACAATGTTGAGACAATGACCTTTGGTCTTAAGACCTCAAATCACGATGAGGTAGGGCTATTGGTGCCATGACTTGCTATTGCGATGTGTTCAAGTAAGTGTAGTTTGAAGATTTAAAGTTTTCTTTCTATGAGATCTTGCTGTTGGCGAATCATTCCCAAACAGTTTTTTACCATATAGGATTTTGCTGGAAGTTTGCTTGAATTGAGCCGTTTTCTAAAACTTGCATTGTAGTTGGAATTTGAAAATTAGTATGTCACTTATGATGCACTATCAATGAACAATGCCTCGGCTGATCATGTCTGAAGGTAGAGCTGCTTATTGTATAGCTGAATATTGAATGTATAATTGGCTGCAGTGAACTTTTTAGTTGATGATGCTCGATACCAGGAGATATGTCGAGTGGGTTAGCTTCCAATGTTGTATGAGTTGATCAAATCGGTTTTTTGCGATCTGAAAAGAATGGTTTTTCTTTTGATTTTGTTTAGGTACTGAATTAATCCAATGGTGAATTGAAATTTGAATTAACTTTTGAGCTATTGTTTTTATGATTGTGCTATCTTGATCTGCCATTGTCCTTATAGTCGGTTTTGGTGATCACAATTTTTTTTATTGAAGGAATCGAACCGATCGGATATGCCATACTGACTTGTATTGAAATGTTGGCTTAAAAAGAAATTATCATTATTATTCTTTGTCTGATAATTGAGTAGATGGTTTTTCTCAGTCTAATGGTGATGACCGTCTCTTTTTTATTGAGATGGAGATCTACTCTCTGTTGAATTGAACTGTACATTTTGTTGAAAAACCATGCCTATATCAATCGAAGTAAATTAAAGGTTTCTTGTTGGATAGATAGCGTCTCTGTAGAATTTTTCAAAAATAAAAATAAAATTGTTACCAAACACCTATTCATTTCAAACGACTTCTTACCCCTATGTATACCTATTCACTCTAGAAAATCATCATTTTCAATCACTTTCTTCTCTCTCTTTCATATATAAAATTATCTCTCCAATGATGGCTTCTCCACATCAAAACTATGCAAAAATCTTAAACTAATACTTGAATCATTCAAGAATATTCTTACTTCATTCTTAAAATTAGAGACACTTAGAACTAAGTCAAATACAAATGATTTAAGAGCAAGAGCAGCACTTTGATACGATTTGGTGGATGATTTCTTCTCTTATCAAAGATGAACCAACCAATAACCCTGAAACTACCCTCAACAAAGATGATGAATATTGGAATGCTATCAAAGCGGATCTTATTTTCAGATCTGATGGATGGGTAGAAGTTTCTAAGGAAGTCTAAAGATTAATTGGTTTGGAATTAAATAAGTATGTATATTAACATATTACAATATTAATTTGTGTGGACTGGATTGACTTTGGATGTATTAACCGAATTTGATTTGTTGAATTATATGATTGATTGGTTTAATTTACTTGTTTTATCTAACTTATCAAATGTATTGATTAATGTGATTAATACAAGTTATTTACGTTATTTCTCATATATTACCATTATTACTTTTTCTAGTTACTTTTATATCTCATTATATATATATATGTACACACACACACACACACACACACACACACACACATATATATTATGTAGTACCTTAGTTAGGGGGAGTTTTTTTGTTAGTTTTTGCTGATTACAAAAGGGGAGAAATATATGAAATATAAGCATAGATTAAGGGAAAGATATACCATATTATAGACGCAGTTGTCATTATCAATAATGGGGAGATTTTTTCGCACATTAGGCATTGATTGTGATAACAACAACCATACGAAATTATATAAAATATGGATACTAATGTTTTTATCAAGTTATATATATTATATAGTGTAGAATATTAAACATGTGTTAATTTAGAAGACTATACAGTATCAAGTAAAGATTCAAGAGGCTGATGTAGAGATTCAAGAGATAAAGATTGAAGACTCATGAATATTGAAGAACTCAAGATATCCAGATAAGTTATAGAGTCATAGATTATTATTAAAACTCTGATAGGACTTCTTATATCTTTCTCTATTCTTCTTTTTAAATTTCGAAATTGCAATAATGATTTTAAAAGAATTCTTGTCTTCAAAATGTTCTCTCAAAATAACCTTCAAATTATTTTCAACTTTTGATTTTATAAGATTATTATACGTTGAAAAATTAATTTTTTAATTAGTTTAGATTTTAATTATACTTTTAATCTATTATACTTTGTTATAGTTTTGATTTTATAATTTCTAAATATTTATAAGTATATTATAATATTTATAACTTTGATTTTAAATAATTCACTCATACTTCATATATATTATTTTATTTCAAAAGAAATTCATATTAAATCCTTTATATATTTCAAAATAAATTTATAAAGTTATAATAAGATTCGATATGATTAAAATATGTATAAGCAATGTTTAAATAAGTTTACACGGTATAAAAATATTTTATGATGTATAACATTTCCAAAACATTTCTTAAAAAGGTAAGTTTTCAAAATGTAAAGGGATATGTCGACATACCCTCACCCTATATGTCAGCACATGGACCAATTTTTTCAAAATTCAAATTTGAATTGAAGTATCTTATCATTGTACCTCTTTGTGAATAAACATGACCATTATTTCTCTATAAATAGGAGTAAAAACAATGAATTTTCTTTAACTACTTTCTCATATTTTCTCTCCTCTTTCACTCTCCTATTCTTTGAAAGAAATTCTACTCAAATTCTTCTTAAATTCAATCAGAACCAAATTCAACTCCGCTAATTTGATTCTCTATTGACGACTGTTTGATACCTCTGATCTCTCTCACTCAAACAAGATCAAAGTGCTATTCAAGAGGTCATGTAATCATATGTATTCAAGATCAATGATCTGTGTCTATAAAACTATATCAAATCATACTCGTATATTGGTGGGTATGATTGTAGCTCGTGTAAATCAATGGGGTGTGATTGTAGCACATGTAAATCAAATGGATGTGCTTGGTGACCTGAAAACTCAAATGGGTGTGCTTGTGGCCCGTGTAAATCAGCCGAGTCTACCCATAGCTTGGAAAGTCGGGAGGGCGTGTCATCTTACCTTGAAATCGAGATTGTATTGACTTTTCTATCTGAAAAGAAATATGTACAACAAATTGTACAGGATTGGATGTAGGATAACTCCAAACTAGTATAAAATCTTGACGTGTCCTTTCCTTTTTTAGTTTTACTGCATTTATATTTATCTATGTTTGGGTATGTGATTGTTAATTGCATTGTTTAAACTACAATCTTAAAAGCAATCAAAATGATTCACAAAAATAAGAAAATACTATTCACTCCCACTCTAGTGTTAAATCAGCCTTAAGACCCATTTCCGCTAAATAACACAGCCTGGGGGACATTTATGGGTGAATTTCAATTTTTTTAACCATATTGGAACTTTATTGGGCCTATGAAGTCTAATTTATTTAGAACATTCTTAACTTTAGTTTAAATAAAATTACGTATTTTATCTAAATTCATAAACCGTTGTTTGAAATTTATTTACTCATATATAAGTATGCATATGTATCATATGCATATGTACATGTGTGTGCATGTGTAGCATGATATTCTATGAAAGGTATAACATGCCCATATATAGATGCTGAGATTTACATTGCAATGGACACATTAGCTCATTCTATATGTATTATTTGTTGTCCAAATATGTGCATATACTTATAGCTATAAATATCTAAGTAATTATATATAGATATGTATATATGTATATAAAAATATTTATTATGTAAAATATTATATATGTATATATTTATATGTATTACATTTTAGTTAATAATTAAACATACACATGTACATATAAAATTATATCTTTATGGAAATAAAATATTTTACTTATATATATATGCATAAGAATTAAAATAAAATAAATATGTATATACATACATACATACATACAAACATATATATATATATATATATATATATATATATATATAACAATTAAATGTAAGTTTGTAGTATAATAAATTATATATAAATAGAAACAAGTATACATATATTCATACATACATATATATAAATTAATTAGTTTTTTTAATTTTCTAGATCGAAATTGTTACAGATCTAAGTTTGTTATAATTTTAATATATTAATATATATTTATTATGAATTAATTAATCAATTTGTAATTAATTAAATAGTATAAAATAATTATAAACAAAATATCAAATTTTAAATTCTCAAAAAATCAAGAATGATATTTTAAGGGTTGCAAAAAATTTTCATATTTTTCTAGATAAAATTTATATTTTTGATTAATTAAATACCAAACAACCGATTTCTTATTTAATTTAAAAAAATGTAAAGTTAAATACCAAAAATTTGCAATTTTTATCAAGAGCTTTTAAGATGATGAACTAATTTCAAAAAATATAAAATTCAGTTTTCAAAGCGTTGTTTATTTTATATGAATTTATTTAAACTTAAGTGATTGAATAGTGGTAAAAAAGCCTAATAATAACAAAAAATTATTTTCGGCTGTTAAAATTCACAATTAATACAAACATATATTATAAAATTATTATATCAATTTTGTATAGTATATGTGTGTATGTATATATATATGCTTTGATATAAATTATGTAAATATATTGATTTACATATTAACATATATGTGTATTAATTAATATATATTAAAATAAAATACTTTTATTTAGCATAGATCATTCGGTTATTAATAAAATATGAGTATGTATGATTACATTAAATTTATTCATATTGCCAAAGACTATTGTGACAACAACATCTCCTATAGAAATTTCACCCAACTAACTAAGCTATAATAACATTTATATACATAGGTGTACATGAGCAATAAATTATCATACCATAATTATCTATTTATTATGTAAATAAATGGTTACCTATAGCAGATGCCCATAAGTGCATGTTGAAAAAATGAACCCTCTTCCTTTGGAAATTCCTTGATTTGTCAAATTGCTAGTCTTGAATCATTAATCTTTTACTATCAAATAGCCTTGAATTGAATTGATTTAATCTGATAATTTTTTAGGTTGAGGAGAAGTTTCGGCCACTACAATGATAAAGATGGCCACCAAAAAGTCGGATGAATTTAGGTTTAGAGTTGATTTTATATTGGTTGAATGAGAGAGAAAATATGGTAGCATCTCATACTTTTTCTCATCTACTCTCAACCATGCATCTCAAAACCAACATGCAACATCTTTTGCTGCACCTATGCTTTGTTATTGCTATCGAACCATGCCTCAAACAGCATGGGCCAATAGCCCATTTAACCCCAATTAGATATATGTAATTAAATCCAATTTAATTCGTCATCGATATCTCATATCGGTCGATGTATTTATAACTGTTATATCTATATAACAATGTTTATTTCTCAAATCATATTCAAAATTTACAATTAATATTTCATAAATATTAATTAATTTAATTAATTTAATTAATTTATAACAATTATAAAATAGTTAAATCGTTTGATCTAAAGAGAATTCATTATTTTCGTTATGTAACTCTTGGGTGTAAGTTCGCTCAGCGATTAACATCGAACTATTCGAATATTATTGTTTACATAACACGTAGAAGGTGGTGTGACATTTTGTCCAAATTTATCGCTCGCTTAGTTTCGATAAAATCCAATTTCACTTTATTAAGTGTTATCTGGTTGAACATTTATTTACAGTAATTCTCTTCGTCAAAACTATATCACTTTGGACTTACAGAATTTGTTAATTATTAAAATTCTAATAACATCCATATTCAACTCTATATTCCAAGCATAATGTCCTTGTTCAATATTAAAAATTATTATTAACCGAAATGCTCTAGACAAAGACTTTGACTTTGAGTTGACCATGATACTAACCCTATATTATCGTGGAGACGAATACTCTCTTGAATAGTGCGTCACTTCCAATCCTTCCACTCGACCCAACTATGGTCACTAGATGGATGTCATGCTATGATTTGAGTATAATCAAAGCGGAGCTTTCATATTGAATATCTACAATATTTATAAGTCGAGAGAACTGTGTAAATCAGCCACGTTGATATTTTCTGTTTGACCTTAGTTATATGAACCAACAAAAAACTATCGAATGAGTTGTTCCATAGTTATCCAATAAATGTCAGTATGTAAACCCTAGGTGCCCCCAATAGGCATGAGTAATACACTACTCAACATTTGGAGTGTTATGTACTCTAGTCTCAGCAGATAAATCGATATCCTGTCTTGATGCATTTTGATTAGGAACATTTAAAATTGTATATTTATTTTTATTGTGATAAATTACTCATGATTACAACAATTTGTAACTATTATCTAAAAAATACCGTTTACTGATTTTCTATTAACTATACTTTAAGTAAACTAATTAATTAATATAACCACATCATTTCAAGTATATTATAAACAGAAAGTACCTTTTATTTTGAACAAGATTGATCAACGAGTTAGATATATGTAACAAATTACATAATTTCCCTTCAGGCATACCCCTAACTCTATCACAAGATTGATTATCGAGTTAGATATATGTAGCAAATTATATAATTTTCCCTAAGTCATACCACTAACTCTATCAATCTCTCACTTGCACTTGGGGTCAATTATGGAATCTTATTCAAAT
The DNA here is from genome assembly GCA_030765085.1 of Allium cepa. Classification (NCBI taxonomy): domain Eukaryota; kingdom Viridiplantae; phylum Streptophyta; class Magnoliopsida; order Asparagales; family Amaryllidaceae; genus Allium; species Allium cepa. The sequence continues at coordinate 695,814,631 of CM060929.1, read as the reverse complement.
TTCTCCAATCATTTTCCTTGAAACCAATCGGTCAGTCCCTCTGTAAGCGGGTATGCTATTATGCTTTAGTTATCTACTCTGTCAATCAACTCTCCCCGATGTTGATGAACTATTTTATTATGTGGAACAATTCAGAGTATGTCTCTCAACTTCTGATGAGCTCTAAGTTATGTTTAAACTATATCATGACATTATTATCATATAACAATGTTATGGGATTGTTAACATTTGGAACCACCCATAGCTCAGATATAAATTTGTGCATTTATATTTATATACATTGTTTTTATCGCGATGCTGTTCAAGGCGATATACTTAGCCTTTTTCATTGAATAAGCTAGAGTCTTTCATTTGGAACATTTCCAACTTAAAGATTCTCATCTCAAATTTATTATAGATATATTATACTCAATATCACTTATAATACTCCTACATAAGGAGTTTTTTATTTCTGCAAACAATTCTCTATTATTTCACAAATACACGAGAATAACTCAAACAACTATTTAGTGATATCAATTTGGATTTGATATTTGCTTCATGTATCAAAAACACAAAAAAATCATAATATCATAGGTAACATAACATGTATGATAATTCCTATTCCAACACATAATGAATCCATCTTACATGTATCATATTAAACATTTTACTAAGATGTCTTTCCAAATCTTTTTGGGATATTCCCAATGTCTTTTATAGTTACTATAAAAGACATCATTTATAAATCCAAAGTCGAGTATTAAAACAACTTAAAGTTGATTTTAAGACAAGTGCATCATTAACAATTGGTGATGTGTTGTTTACTTACGGTTTAGAAATTTCAATATACCATTTTAACTTTCTTTCTTATGATCACACGCTTCCTTTGAAATTTGATTGATAATTAAACTATTTGATACATTTATCAAAACATTTATTAAATTTTGATGCTTTTCGAATGATACTTTCGTATCCTTTATTGGATCGTATCCGAAAACCCATAAACCGAATATAGCTGCCACTAACTTCGAGACACTGTGATTATTATGTGTAAACAGTTTACTCGAAATGATTATTTAGAATTTCATGTTGAATACATACCAAAACATAAAGTCATACTAATAGCGATAATTTTGTGATCAAAATCCAAGCCAACTTGAGCACATCGAATGGTGAATCTGCTACGTTAATTTCAACATTTGAAATTCATGGTAATATTATTTTCAGTGGCTCACAAATTCCAACTGCATATGTATTTCTCATAAAGACACATTTTTGGCCAATGTATCATATCCTTTTGATTACAACTCATAGTTTCTCTTCAATAATAAGAATACTTATTAGATCTTCTAATGTATTTATGTTCATTTAGGTTGATCAATTTCATATCTCCCTTATAATCATTTTTATCATTGGATCGTATCCAAATCAATTTTTTACTAATAATTTCTTAAATAAATTCCTTTATTGCGAAGTTGGTATTTCTAGAAACAACAGGTGTTTCTCAGTGCAATGGAATGGGAATTCTTAAACATTTTATGAATTTTCTTATATAAAACTAATTTTGCATTAGTTTACAATATATATTTATGTTCATAACATAAATTAGTCATCTAATAACTATCGATCCCAAAATTCTCTTGGCACGATTCACCTAAGATCTCTTACATACTCTTTGGACTCACATAACCTGCCAACTCCTTTGTCTAGGATATGTAGGCTTTCTTATAAATCCTTTATCTTGTATAATTTTGTAAACTATTATTTGAATGATATTAATTTTAGCCATATGTACTACTCTTAAGTACACACCTTATAAAACGAATTTAACTTAACTTCACTCATCATTAATCGTGTTTTGTCCAATAAAGTTCGATTACTCTTTATCAATACATCATTATATATTATAATGGGGAGTGACCTTCTGAGGCAGAATCTTTATTTATGCTAGGTACACAAAGAACTCATTCTAATATATTCACACATTCGATCAAGTCGGATCATTTCTATCGCATGCTACATATTTACTTCCATTTTATATTATAAGCTTATCATAGAGTTATACATGCATATCAAATACACATGCCGAGGTCTATGATAACTCATCGGTGAATATAATGAAGTATATGGAACCATTTTGGTATTAATAGACTTATGATTGCATACATATATATTAATCCCAGGAGTTCATCAACTCTTATTATGCTCCCACTAAATGGGTACATAGTCTTAATTATTTAAGATATAATTATCCGATATCATATGCTTGATAATATAATGTAAAATTATTTCTTAAAACTACGACTTAGTCTATAATTCCAAAACAATTGTAATAGATACTTCAGTATTTTCCAATGTATCTCTTTTAAATATTTTAAACAAATACCACGTTATAGTTTTATTTCATAATGAATATTCATAGTATTCAGATTGAAATATAACTATGTCTACTTTTTAGTCGATACCAAAAAATAGTCATTATTTCATAAATAAGGTTCCATATGTTTTATGAAAATAATTTTCGTAACCTGATGCAATCAGTAAGTGTTACATGACACTCTCTCACTACGCTATTACTATAACAGCATATTGAATTCGAAGGTCCATCATTCACTTAGTATAAGATATTTATTGCATAAAGTACAACTAGTTTACAACGGAGAGTTCTTTGATCAAATATCTTAAACTCAAAGAAATAAATCTCATAGAAAACGATTTCCTATACGGAAATACATTTGTACATCGTATGTCTCAGTCCAATGTTAAGTATCAATTACTATCTTTACAATTCTCGTTTCTAGTGTTTCATTATGAAGCAGAAGAGACTATTCACTCTCTTCATCCCAACTGTACCTTAAATCACATCTACTCACATACATTCATTTTCCTTTCTAAATTGTCAAATCATTCGAAGGAAAACCCTTACTACAATATCATGAAGAACTCTTTACAAAATCATATTCGAATTATCTTAACATTTAACGACATCAAATATATTGTACTTTATGTAAACTAATCAAACTGACAGTTCAGTGATCAAATTCTTAGATTTATATTGTTGTTTTGGTCTTGTATTACATTCAACACAATATGACTTTTATCTTAATCAATTAAATTAAATGCTCGATCTCACGCTATAGTTTATTCGCTTATTTCGAATGAACTAATTTCATTGAAGTATCATACAGTACGAACTATGACTGTTCACCAAATATATATGACAACATATGGATCAAATATCAATAGTCTCATATCACTTTTGTGTTTGAAACTCATAGAATGCAAAACACAGTCTCGACCAAATAAACTCAAGAGTAACCTTATTATGAATGTATTAAGTAGTTGCAAAATTAGGCACTTGGATAGATATAGGAACATTAACATGCAAGAAGTATGAATGGTAAGTATATAATTATATTGCTATTTTTCAATCCTCAATTTGGTTCATTTATATATCTTAATTGATAAACATTTTATCAATCATATTAAATGTACAAATCCATCAATGTAGATTATTATAATATTATATAGCATATGTTCATACAATATTAGAAAGGTTAAATGTTATCATTTCATTTTTTGATGAGGCTCCCACTTGTCTTTTATATTTCATTAAACCCTAAGTAAAAACATAGAAATATTTTGACTTCACTGGTGGGTGTTAGGACTCGTCTGTCTTAGAATTCTAACCTTGAGTTTGATCAGCAAGTCATAACACCACGGATGATGGATAACTCCTTATCGTTATATCATATATAACTCCTAACCCATGGTACCATCCTAATTTCACTTCGACCTTTAGTTTCCTTAACAAATCGAAATTAGATTATTCATTCTTACCTACCATATTACGACAGCCTAAATTGATCAAAAAATATATATAGCTATCTTACCTCGTCTATTCAGTATATTAATAATACAACACATAACATCCCGAGCTTGAGTTTGCCCAATAACTTAGGAGTATGCAAGTAATATATATTTACACACGTATGCATGTATGTGTGTGTGTGTGTGTGGTAGAGGACAACATTATATCGAAGATTCATAATCTTTAATTTACTATATTGAGTGATATCGATTTATGAAATAATGGGTGTCTTATGAAATACCTACGCGATTCAAGTGTCCAATACATCAAAAACCAAGGTATATGTACATTTACATGTGTATTTATCCCTTAATCACATTTAAGGTTTCTTTAATGTTCCACCATTAGTTTATACATTCATATTATATAAGTTTTACTGTTATATAACTTTTATAATTCATACTACTTATACAATAGTCTTATGCGTAATATTATATTAATTAAAGCTTATTTAATTAATTTCTACTTAATTAACAATTTTAATTTTATATTATTTTAATGTAACATTTATATTAAATATTTATTACATAATATAACCTTTATAGTATTGCATGTATATCTTATATATGTGTGTATTCATTTAATTAATTAACTTTTAATTAATTAATTAACCTTTATTTAATTATTAATTAATTAACCTTTAATTTATTTATTTAACTAATAAACGTTTAATTAATTTAGTTAATTAAAAAATTTAACCAAATTATATTAATTTCAGAATTCATTTCATATCCATACATGTATACTTAAGTTATTTTAAACATTTCAAAACAGCATATCATAAATCATAATATCCAATGCATGTATATCTTTATTAATTAATAAACTTATTTAATTAATTTACTCTACTAATCTTATTAATAAAATTTAAAATTTTGAAACTAATATTTATTTTCAAATGTTTTAAAAATTATTGCTATATTATAAATTTTATAATACTTGTATATCTTTTTTAAATTCAACTTTTAAATTTACATTTTGATTTTCAAATAATTTTGAAAATTAGCTAACGACCCAATTCAAATTTGAGCCTTTTTTTATTAAGGACAACTTTGGGCTGTGAGCTTAGTAGATAAACCTAGCACGACTAATTTAGATCGCATAGCTATTGGGCTCTAATATCATTATTGGAACTCACCCAGCCTGCAGCGGAAGTTATGAGTGAATTTCAAAAAATAATTCCCCTACAAGATCTATATTAGGCCTATGAAGTCTGTTTCATTCAGAATATTTCTAAATTTTACTTAAATAAAATCTCTTATTTTATTCAAAATTTATAAATTGCATAGTTTTATTTTATATTTTAATACATATAAATATACCCATCTATCATATACAATATGTATGTATGCATGTGTAACGTGTCAGGTCGTGCAAGGTATAACATGCCCGTGTATATATGTTGTGATTTATACCACAACAGACCGTTAGCTCATTTATCATATATTTGATGTTGCTCAAATATATGTATGAGTTTATAATTGTTACTTAAATAAATATCATATATATAAGTATATTTTAATTTTATTAAATAAATTGTCATATACATTTGTTATAAACTGATATGCTGCACTTTACATAAATTGATCAAACTGACAGTTCAGTGATAGAATTCTTAGATTTATTTTATAATTTTGGTCTTGTATTACATTTAAAAAAATGTGATCTTTATCGTAATGAATTAAATTGAATACTCGATCTCGCACTATGGTTTATTTGCTTATTTCATATGAACTAATTTCATCAAAGTATCATACATTACAAACTTTGATCGTTCACCATATAACACTAATATGCGATAGTATATGGATCAAATATCCATAGTCTTTTATCACTTTTGAGTTCAAAACTCATATAATGCAATACATGGTCTCGATGAAATAAACACACGAGCGACCATGTTATGAACGTATGAAATAGTTATAAAATTAGACACTTGCATGGGCATGGAGAACAATAACATTCAGGAAGTATTAATAGTAAGCATATAATTATATTTATATTTTTCTATCTTCGATTCAGTTCATTTGTATATCTTAATTGACAAACATTTTATCAATCATATTAAATGCATAAATGTATTCATATCTATTATTATAATATTATACATCATATGTACTTACAGTATTAAAAAGGTTAAATGTTATCATCTCATTTTTCAGATAAGGCTCCCACTAGTCATTTATGTTTCATCAAACCCTAATTCGAGACATAGAAATCTTTTGATTCCACTAGTGGGTGTTCGTACTTGTCCATCTTGGAATTCTAACCTTGAGTTTGCTCAACAAGTCATAGCAACAAGGACGATGAATAGCTTATTATCGGTTGTATCATATACAACTTCTAATCCTAGGTACCATCCTAATTTCACTTTGACCTTTTGTTTGCTTAACAAATAAAAATGAAATTATTTACTCGTACCTACCATATCGCGATGGCCTAAGCACAGTATATGTACCTTAAGTATGATCAACAAATACATATTGTTATCATATCACAGCTATTCGATAGATTAATAATACCACACATAACATCCATAGCTTGAGTTTGCTCAATTACTAAGGAGTATACAAGTAATTTATACATACATACATACATACATACAAATATATATATTTGTGTGTGTGTGGTAGAGTATAATATTATACCGAAGATTCATAATCTTTAATATATTATATCGAGTGATATTGACTTATGAAATAATGTATTTCTTATGAAATACCTATGTGATTCAACTGTTTGATACATCAAAAATCATGATATGCGTATATTTACGTATGAGTTTATTCCTTAAGTTCATTTAGGGTTTCTTTAATGTTCCACCTTTAGTTTATACATTTATATTGTATAAATTTTATTGTTATATAACTTTTATATTTCATACTGCTTATATAATAGTATGATGTATAATATTACATTAATTAAATCTTATTTAATTAATTTTTAAGAATTAACAATTTTAATTTTATATTATTTTAATGTAACATTTATATTAAATATTTACTACATACTATAACCTTTATAGTATTACATATATATCCTATATATGCATATATTCATTTAATTAATTAGACTTTTTATTAATTAATTTAATTAACTGACCTTTATTAATTAATTTTATTAACTAACCTTTAATTAATTTACTTAATTAATTTACCTTTAATTAATTTATTTAATTAAAAGTATTTAACTAAGTTATATTAATTTCAAAATCCAATTCATATAATACATGTATACTTATGTTATTTTAAATATTTTAATACAATATAACATAAATCATAGTATGTAATACATGTAGATGTTTATTAATTGATTAAATTACTTAATTATTTCACTCTATTAATCTTATTAATAACATTTAAAATTTTGAAATTAATATTTATTTTCATAATATTATAAATTTTATAATATTGTATATCTTATTTAGTTTAACTTTTAAATTTAAAATATTATATTTTAATTTTCAAATAATTTTGAAAATTAGCCCAAGGCCAAATTCGAATTTAGGCCTTTTATATTAGAGAAAACTTTTGGGCTATGAGCTTAATGTTAACCCTAACATGACTAATTAAGGCCAAAAAGCTATTAGGCTCCTATACCATTATTGGAACTGGCCCGGCCTGCAACGGAAGTTATGGACAAATTTCAAAAAATTTCCCTTAGTGGATCTATGTTGGGCCTACGAAGTTTATTTCATTTAGAACATGTCTAAATTTTACTTAAATAACATCTCTTATTTTATTTAAATTTATAAATTGCATAGTTTTTTTTATATTTTATACATATAAATATACACATATGTATCATGTACAATGTATATGTGTGCATGTGTAACATGTAGGCCTCTGCAAGGTGTAACATGCCCGTGTATAGATGTTGGAATTTACATCGCTACGAACACATTAGCTTATCTGATATGTATTATATGTTTTTCAAATGTATGTATGTATTTAGACTTGTTACTTAAATAAATATCATAATTATATGTATGTATGTATATATGTATTTTAGTTTTGTTTAAATAATTTATGTATAGGAATTATTCAATATATATATATATATGTTTATCTCTATGTGTATATAAACTTTATATATATAATTATTAATATATATATATATATATATATATCATATTATTATAATAAGTACCAAAATAATATATACACACACACATAATATACTTTATTTCTAAATTTCCATTTTTTTAAATTACGAACCAATTATATTAATGTATATTTATAACGACAAAATAATATTTTTTTAAATATATAAATATATTTATACATAAACATATTTATAATATATATATATATTAGTTAATTTTTTTTTGTAATTCTAGATCGTAAATATAGAAATAGAAAATTTTAATATTGACTTTATTATTTTAAATTATATATTAATCGATTTACTTACTTAATAATTGATAAAATATTAATAAAAAGTATTTAATGAACATGTTATCCCAATTTTAAATTTCCAAAAAATCTTATTGATATTTTAAAGTTTGTAAACAAAATTCATAATTTTTTGATTAAAATCTACTTTTAATTAGTTAATTGTTATTCAACCATTATTTGTAATAATTTTTAAAATAAAAAATTGATTTTCTAATTCTCATTTTCTAGCCAAGAATTATTTTTATATGAAACTAATTTTAAAAATAATTTTTGAAACATATGTAATTTTATATGATTTCGTTAGATATTATGTTGATCTAAATAACATTAAAAATAATAAATAGTTAAAAATAAATTTTGTAGCTATCGAAAATTATTACTATAAAAACATAAATAAAATTATAGGATTAATTATTGTCATAGAGTGATATTATAATTAAATATGAACTATATATATAATTAAATGATGTATATATAGTAAAATAATAAAATAATAATACTATTATATTTAAAATTCGGTCGTACATATCTAATATATGTAAAAAAATTGTCTTTTTAAACATGAATACATACATATAACCAATCTTGCTTGTGACAACAACAATAAATATAAGAATCTCATTTAATTAAAAATATATATATATATATATATATATAACGAAATGTTAATCAAAAATTATATATTATGATTCAATGAATAATATACTTGAAAACCAATGCCTTATAGCTCACCTTGTAATGATGAACTCTCTCCTCTTATAAGCTTTTCAGCTCGGCCGACTGCTAATCTTTGAACTGGTGACTTTTGATATCGGATAGTAATGGATCTTCAACTGATCTGAGATTGATATGGTGAGGCTACTTGGGTTGATGTTGGCCTGCAATAGAAGATGAAACCAGCAGTAAAAAGCTAATTTTCAATTAGGGCTGAAGTTATTTAAATAGAGAATGGAAGAGAGAAAATAGTGGATCACATCCCATACCAGTTCTCCCTTATTTTAAGCCATCCAAAACCAAAAATCCTAACCTAATTGAGCCGCCCCCTTCATCCTTATTCTAGCCAGAAATCCTTGCCCATCTTCATGGACTGAGATCCCATTTAAGCTTGTAGAAAATATTATTCAACTAAATCTAATTTAATCGCTTAACTATACTGTATATCGATCGATATATTCATAACTATTATAAATATATTTAATAATACTAATTCCTCAAATCATAATCATAATTTTATAATCAATTATTTATAAATTTTAATTAATTTAATTAATTTATAACAATCACAAACTAATTATTTGGCCAAAAGAGAATTCATCATTTCGGTTATGTAACTCATTAGGTTTAAATTTGGTTAGCGATTAACATTGAACTTTCGAGTGTTAACGTTCAAATGTCACTTAGTAGATGGTGTGACATTTTGGCCAAATTTATCGCTCACTTTGTTTTGGTAAAATCCAATTTCACTTTGTTAAGTGTTACCCAATTTGACTTTTTATTTACACTGATTTTATTCGTTAAAATTATATCACTTTGGACTTATGGAATTTGGTAGTTGTCAAAATTCCAATATCATCCGCATTCAATTTTATAGTCTAAACACAAAGTCCTTGGTTTAGTAATTATTATTATTATTAACCAAAATGCTTCGGCCAGTGACTTTATCTTTGAGTTGACCGTGATAGTAACCCCATATAACCGAGGAGACGAATCCTCTCTTGAATAATGCTTCACTTCCAATACTTTCACTCGGCCCAATTATAGTCACTTGATGGATGCCACGCCATGATTTGACTATAATTAAAGTGAAGATTTCATTATAAAGGTCAAAAGTATTCTCAAGGTCGAGAGAACTGTGTAGATAAGCTATATCGATATTTTCTATTTAACCTTTGTTATATTAACCAACAGAAAACTAACGAGTGAGTCATTCCATAGTTATCCAATAAATATCAATACATAAGCTCTTGGTGCCCCCAACAATCATAAGTAATAACTTCCTAACATTGGAGAGCATTATGTACTCTAGTCTCAACCGATACATCGATATCCAATCTCGGTACATCTTGACTAGGAACATTTAAAATGATATTTTCATTTTCATTGTGATAAATTACTCACGGTTAAAATATTTTGTAATTACTATCACAAAGTATACAATTTAAGGATTTTCTATGAAATATACTTTTATTAAATTAACTAGTTAATTAATATAACACATTATGTCGAGTATATAATAAAAAGAAAACACCATTTATTTCGAACAAGACTGATTATCGAGTTAGATATATGTAACAAATTACATGATTGCTCGTGGGACATGCACTCTAACAATTTTCTTATATTTTTTTATACTATTATAAAATTAATTAAGAAACAAATTTAAAGTATATTAGTAAGAAAATCCTTAAAAAACGTTATGAGATGTAGTTGCAAATAGTTGCAATCATTGGTAATTAATCAAAACAAATTACTAAATTAAATATTCCTAGTCAAGATGTTCCAAGATAGGATATCGATATATCCTTTGAGACCAAAGTACATAACACTCTTCAAATGTTGGATAATGTATTATTCATGGTTGTTGGAGCACCATGGGGTTATGTACTCATAGTTGGATAGATATGGAATAACTTGTCCGAGAGTTTCCAATCGGTTAATAGCAGTTAGGTCAAACATGAAATCTTAGAGTGGCGATGCTACGTGGTTCCCTCGACACGAGATGGAACATTAATATGGACATTTCACTTTGGTTATAGTTAAATCATGGCATGATGTCCATGAACAACTAAGGTTGGGTTTGAATTGAAGCATTTGAAGTGAAGCACTATTCAATAGAGAATTCATCTCCTCGGTTATATGAGGTTAGTATCATAGTCAGTTGTAATCAAAATCTTTTGTTAGAGTAGAATGGTTAATAATAAATGTTATTATTAAACTAGGGACTTTTTTTATGGTTTGATTGAAACTCCCCACACCCCTTAGTATTCCCAAAAATGTCACACCAAAGGATGTGGTGCGTTATAGGCATAGCTAAAGCATCACCATGACTAAGATTCACAAGAAAAATAAGTAAAAACAGCGGAAACATTTAAATAATAACTTATAATTCAAAATTAAACTTCATCTCAAAATAAGTCACAAAAATATAAAATATCTCAAAAACTCAAAATATCTCAAAAACTCAAAATATCCCATGTCTCATGAAAATGCATCTCAGTCTCATAAAATCAGAGTATAAAGATAACAATAATAATAATCCCTCTCACAAGTATCAATCCATCATAAGCCAAATGAAAAAGATGAAAAGCAAAAGAATACATCTGAAATGAGGAAACTTCGAAAATGAATCTCTAAGCAATCTTAGTCAATTATCCTCAACTCTGCTTGCCTATTGGGGAAAAAGGAAAGATAGAGGAGTGGGTCAGACAATAAGTCTAGCGAGTGAAAGTAATTACTAGCATTTCTATGCAAGATAAAGATAATAGACTAAGCAATAGTTCTATCTTGAAAGGAAAATATAGAAAATACAAAATCGGATAAAATATTGTTTAACTGTTTGCTTTGATTATTTGATTGTTTGCACTTGTCTTGAACGGTTATGATTAGGCTGAAACCCTTATCCCATCTCAACCACTAACTTGATTAGTCAGAAATCGTAATCTTACCCTTTGATCGGCCTTTCCTATCTCTGTTCTGCCACTACGAACCAATCCTGTTGGCCACAGCAAAAGGCACCTCTTTAGCGCTTAGGACGGAATAGCAAGTTATTTACCTTAATCGATGCCATACGCTCGGTTATCGTCGGTACACACTAACTATTACCCCCTATTTGACCCTTATTTAACCTAATCAGCATAAGCATTTCCAGCCTCACCTACGTGTGAGACCATCAATCCTCGACCTGAAAGGGAATGCTGCTGGTACCGGTCCTAACAAATTAAACAAAGCTTCTAGCTTTGCGCCCCAAGCCCAAATCTACAAATTTAAGCATCTATCTATTGGCCACTTATTTACCCTAATCAGCATAAGCGAGTCCCAACCTCACCTATATGTGAAACCATCAGTCCTAGACCTAAAAGGGAATGCTACCGGTACGGGACCTACTTTATATTTGCTTATTAACTTAATCCAAGATCTAAGTTCTAAAATAAGCCCCTTCTGTATTTCTGCTATATTTTCTTATTGACTTAATCCAGGGTCTAAGTTTTAAAATAAGCCCCTTCTATTATTTCTGCTATATTTGCTTATTGACTTAATCCAAGGTTTAAGTTTTAAAATAAGCCCCTTTTGTTATTTCTTTCTTTCTAATTATAACCTACATTATAATTGTTCTTGCAACTGTTACTCTTCTATTTTCTCTTTTTAGTTATAACCACTTGTTATAACCATGCATGCAAATATCTTAAATTTGCCTATTTTATTCCATCTCTATTTTATTTCAGTTTTTATTATTTTACATCCGATTTCTGTAAATTTAGTATTATTCTATTTCAATCCATATTTGCGAATTCTTCTCTTTTTAATATTTTATTCGCGTAAAAAAGGATTAAATCTCTATAAAAAGAAACTAACATTTACATGCTAAATTCCAACTTAAAACAGATGTAAATAACTGTAAATAACACAACTAATTGTAAATAACTGAATAAAATAGCTGAATAAAAATATACTGAAAAGAACTTCTAAAATTTACTTAAAAACTGACTGGAAATAAACTTGCATAAAAACTGTCTCAAAACTGTAGAAAAACTACAACTATTGAGAACCCTATTATTTTAAATTGCTTACAAATCTAAAATAATTACAAAACACTCACCTGTGGTCCTTAGCTCTAATCCTGGGTCTTTCTGGATCCACTTCTAGGGCATAGAATATTTTTATTAAAAAACATTTTCCCTCCAGAAAAAATTTCTATTAGAGTTCAGCCTCAGGCAATGAACCGAATTGGGGGAAAATCTGAATGAGAAAAATAGCTAGGTCTAGGGTTTTATTTATAATGTGGCTTATGGATCTCAGGCCGTTATATTTGAAGATTAAATCTGGTGCAACCACGTCATAGGCTCACTAGGAAACGTCGGATGCAGCTATGAACGCACATGATTAACCTAAAATCAAAATTTAAGGTGTTCGGCTTGCCCTGAACGTTTTCACACCCAGGAAGTTTTGCGGGTCGACCTATGATCTATTGGGGTCGACCTATAGGTGGAACTGACCATAGCATTGGTCGACCCATGCCCTTATATTTTTTTCAATTTTGTTTATTTAATTCTAATTTCTTGTTTCTCTCATAACTTCTTTATACTAACTCGGATTTCGTCAAGTTATGTATGGAAATTTATTAGAAAATCACCATGGATCCAATGGTGCAACTCCCGTAGCTCTATTCTGAAAATTTCACAAACTTATTTTATTGTTTAATTAATTCGTTAATTAATTATTATAGCTTAAATTTTGGGTTGTTACACTGATCAAGTTTAATGTGTATAATATTGGATTTTTGACCAGCACTAAATTCTATACATCCTAAAGTAATACGGCGGCAATGAAGGGAATGTATGTAAATTATTAACACTATTTGGTACCCCTTAAAGTTTGTAAATATGATTTTACTGAAAAGATCTGTTAGCGGTGAACTTAACTAAATTGTTAAAACACTATCTAAGGTGACATGTGAATATTAATATTTGAATTGTTCAATGTTAATCCCTTGCTGAATATAAACCTTTAAGTCTCACCATGATGTTTGTGAATTCCTCGAAAAATCAGACAATTTAATTGGATTATCAAATTTTATAAATTAATCAATATTTAAGAAATCTTAACTATTGATGTATTTGATGTTTGGGGTGTTAGTAGTAAGTGGCGAAGCTCCTAGAAATGTTGTGTTACTAGTCATAATTATGTGGATTGTGTATATAAATGTTGTATATGCACGCATCGATATATATATATACATATACGTATGTACATACATACATATATGTATGTATGTATATATGTATGTATGTATGTATGTATGTATGTATGTATAAGTAGGCTTTAAATTTGTTTAAGTACTAAAATAGGCTTTAGAATTTTTGGTCTATATATGATGTAAGCATGGTCGACCACATGGAGAAAGCAAATGGCCTGCTATTTGATTTAAATTTAATAGAGAATTAATGGGAAAGTTTTAAAGAGAGGAATGGAAAAGTTTTCACTCTCTATAAACAAATCCTCCTCATTAATTAATTTTTATATTTTTCCTCCTTTCACTCCTCTCTTTCATGGTCGCCATCTCCTTCATCCCTTCCCATGGCCGAAATTAAATTTTTCCAAAAAAAATCGAAACAATCTGATTCATTCCATCTTTGCAACATTGAGCGGTGATTTAGAAAATCAAAGGGTTGGCCCACTGATCGAAGTTTCACAATTTCACTGGATGTTTAAGGTATAATTTCATACCATATTTTTATACATGTCTCTTAAACCCTTATGTATATTTGTAATGCAAAATACATGTTTGTATAGTTTTCACTTAATAATTGAAATTGAATTCAAGCTTTTATTTTGTTTCAAATCACAAACCAACACAATAGCAAATGAACAAATATTATTATACAAAAAGTGTTTGAGTTTGGTCATAGCATTTCATGCAAGTTTAGATTATTTAGATTTAAATTTGTTTGACTTAAAATTAGTTTCAAATAATAATAATGTATATATTTATAATGTGAGTACGTGTGTGTATATAGTCGTTGAATTGTTGGACAAATTATAATTCTATGAATCGTTAGAAAAGGGAAATTTTATATGTTCAATATATATATGTGGAGTAGTTTCAAATCAATAAATTTTCAGATAAAAGAAAATTAAATTTCTAATTAAATAATTATATATATATATATTTATATATTTATAACCCTCGAAGAAACAAAAATATACTTACATAAATGCAGACTTATATCTGTTAAACCATTCATTAAACCGAAACCGATATTAATTTTATATGTATATATGTTTTAAATTAAATTTATATTAAGATAAATTAAGAGTGTTTAAAAAAAGGTATGTAATAACTAAGGAATTATATTCTCATTTTTATCTACAATTAGATCTGGATATAATTAGGAATTTGTAAAAGCGGAGTATGGAATTATTCAAACATATATTCACTTCCTCTTTAAACAACAAATCTTCCGCATATATTCAAGGTATAATTTAATTAGATAAATTTATTTTCAAATTATATATATAAACAAATGGAAATACATTTTATGTATATATATACACACTTCGAAACTATAAATTATGTATATGGTACTATTAATATGTGTATACAAACCATAAGCATACATTATAGTATATTCAAACATATGTCTAAAATTAGGCATTTATATTCCTGATATGCATATGAGTATATCATATATATGTAATTATAATATATATATATATATATATATATATATGTAATTGATATAAATCCCAAAGCTAAATGTATATGTGTGTGTAGTTATATACATGCCCATTTATTATTATGTTATCATGTAAGTGTGGGAATTATTTGACACATTCCAAATATGTAACAGCCCGATATTTTCAGCCATCCGCATCCACACATGCCGGACTTGAATTGCTCAAAATACCGCATTGTAAATAATTTGGAGCAAATGAAATACAACACAGAATCACAGACACAGAAATATCGGAATAACTCGCAGCGGAAATTAAAATACCATAGTAGTTCATGAAGCTACTATAACAAACTCTCAAAACAAATACATAATATCAGTTTGAAAAATATAGACAATAGAAATCTCAAATACATAGAAGTTTATAAATATCAGAGCAGAAACAGAACAGCTGAAACTAAAAGGGAATAGATAACTAGACAAGCAGAATCTCCAGCGATTCCTAGCTCCAGAAAAAGAAATCCAAAGCTAAGCTGTAAATGCTCAGGCTGACCCGAGCATAAAGTAAAACACAAAACACTCGAGTAAGGACATATATACTTATATAATGTAAACCAACTCAAGTGAACTATAGTAGTAATGTACAATAACTTAAAGGATGCTTGGGATCACCCATCCTCTAAGGATCAGTTAAACCACAAAATTAATGCATCCCGTATTTAAAATTCAAAAACGGTATTTTATGCTTCTAAATCAAATATTATTGAAAATTCAGTGTCATTTCAAATTAATTTAAAATATTAAAATATCATATTCTTCCAAAACTTCATTCAGTTTTATTTAATTTAAATACCATTTCAAATCATATTTCAAAATGGTTTATATTTCAAATCAAAATACTCCATTTAAACTAATTAAATGTTCCAATTAAACCAATTAAATATTCCATTTAAATCATTTAAAAATGAAGTCATTATATTTAATAATCAAATATCAAATTCCCAAAAATTTAGCCTTTTCAAAGTTCATTTATTCTTTTAAATTTATCAAAACAGTGTAAATTCAACTTTCGCAACACTTAAAAAATGCTATGAGAAGTTATGTTTTAAAATAATTCATTTAACAAAAGACAACATTTAAAATGCTGTAATAGGTTTAATTTAGTTTCAAATAAGCTTTAGTTAAGTCCAGCAACTACAGCACTTACAAAGTGCTATAATTGCCTCTGTTCAATTCTAGCCATTTCGCTCATTTATATCAACTACACCATTTACAAAATGCTGTAATATCCTTTACACTAGAAATAATAACATTTCACAAATGCAATTAATTAAATTCCAAATATTCAATATAATTTCATAGATAATTAAATTTTTATTTAAACCATTTTAAACTTATAAAATCATATTCTCCCATTTTAAAATGATCATTTTAAATACCCTTTAAATTTATGATTTTTATAAAGTGAAATTTCACAATTAAATATCAATTTTTAATAATTCACTTATTATATTCAATATACCATTTTCATAACATTTTCATATACTTATTCTTAAAGTTTAATTCACCCTTTTTATAAGTTAAATTAAATTCCATTTTATTTACATAACTTAACTTCTTCTCTTTAAATAAAATTTCCATTTTACTAGTTATGTTATAATTCAAATTACATGTTTTTCCCTTCTCATTCATTTATTTAACTATTTTTAATTTATAGAAAAATAAGTAACATTTTATATAAATCATTTAAAATTCAAATTTTAAATCTATTTATCATATTTTCTTAATTTAATTTTCATTTATAACTAAATCCTAATTCCCAAAATAACTTATATTTCAAATTTCTAACTTTACCATTGATTTATTTCACTTATAAATTTTGAAGAAATTAATAAAACTTTATAAAAATCATTTTTAGTTAAATTTAAATCAAAATATCATAATATTTACATTTCTAAAATATTTTAAAAATTTTAGAAAAATATTTATTAACTACGGGTCTGTATATCATTTTTATCCTAAGTAAAGTGATACGGATATTATATAATTTCAATCCGTAATTTACAAAGGAAAAATCCGGGTTCTATCATTTCAAACCCGCAATCCCAAGTAAATGTAAATAAATAAAAATTGTTCAGGCATATCATTTCAGCCCATAGCGATTTTTCCCTATTCTAATGTCCGTTCGGGTATATATCATTTCCAGCCATAGTGATTCTATTCTACAGGGAACTTGCAGTGTGATAAATAGATATAAATGAAGAGAATAGCATAATATAACAGTAACATATGATATAACAGGTGAATAAGCATGGGTGAACATCATATGATCATAGCAATAGCAGTTATAACATGATGATATGGTTTACAGATTCAATTGCGGTCAGTTTACTAGTTATATAAGTATAAATTGTCTGGTGAGAATTACGTACTTGTACAAGCTGGAGATGGCAATCAAATACACACAACAAAGATCTTCAAAGGCACGAAAGCACGACTACGATTTGAGAGTGGGAGAGCCAAAGCTAATTGCCTTACCACATAGCAAACAAAACAATGTACAATACAAATGTCAAACCAAACTATTAATAAACAATGCTTGGAATAAATGCATAACACAAAGCCAAAGCTTTTGCACTTGCATTCAACAACTTATGCTTCATCCATAGGTTGGAAAAGCACGGCCAAAGTGTGGATCTGGATCAGGTTTTGGGTACAAAGGTCGGCCATAACAATATATGAAGGAGTAGAGAGAGATGTGTGCATGAACACACAACTACAAAGCAACACAAGTGGATTTCCATGTCATAAATGGTTCGGCCAAGGCATGATTGAGCACGACTAGGTCTGGTGAGTTCATGTATAGGTGTCGCAGAGGTCTTAGGTCAGCAAGTGGCTAGTGGTGGTGGTGTATGGGTCGGCCAAGGTGGTGGTTGGAGTGGTGGAACAAGTGGAGAACTCGGCTATGATGATTTAGTGGAGTTTGTGTAATTTTTTTGCGGATCTACATCATATATGGCCTCGGCCATGGAAGTTTAGTGGGAAAGAGGGGATGGTGGCTGGTTGTGGTGGAGGCAGCCTTGGTGCTGGAGATAGAAGGGTCGAACACAAGAAGGTGATGCAAGTAAAAAATTCATAACAAAAACAAGTAGAAAAGTGAAAAGGAATAGAAATTTTACCAAACTTTTCTCTTGTGCTAGCCGAATGTTTTTTTAGAGTTTGTAAGATATTTTTCACGTGAGAAACAATGAGGTGGTCGGTTGAAGAAAGTGTATAAGGCAGCAAATTGAAGTGATGTGTTGATTGGTAATGAAAAGGTAGTAGAATGTGAAAAGGCTAAGCACACTAAAGGTCAAAAACCTTTCAAATTTCCTTACTTTCTTTTGCAATTTTAAATACATGTACAATACATATAAATAAAGATAAAAACACAAAAAAATGAATGAATAAAATAAATAAATAAATTTTATATAAATATAATTAAATTAAGAAAATAGCAAAAAAAAAATGAAAACTAGGCTTTATAATTTGAAAATGAATTCAATAAACTTTAGAAAATTTTTATCATCACTTTAAAAATGTTTTAAAATAAAAATACCTAACATGTCATATAACACATATTAGAACATGATTTTACAAATTAAAATATTATTTATATAAATTAAAATAGATAATTATATTAAATAAATCAATTTACACCCAATATTGTAAAAAGCATAACTTTCACAATATAAATCGGATTTCAATGAAATGAAAAGCAGTATTCTTGAAATTAAATTTATTTTCATAATGAAAGATAAAATTTAATAATTCAAATAATTAAATTTTAAATTTAAAAGTCAATGTTTGACCAGATTGACTAAAATCCACATTTTCTGGAAATATTCAATTTATTTAGGTTCGAAATTATAATTCACACAAAAATCAAAATTTTTAAATTAAATAAAAAAATTTATCCATATAATAAAGTTTTTAAATCAACCATTCAATTTAAAATAATTAAAATAAACAAATAGAAATAATCACAAAATACTGGGCTGTTACATTCTCCTCCACTCAAATCTTTTCGTCCTCGAAAAGAACGAACAAAGAAAATAAGGAAAAGCAAGATAGACAAACAAATAGT
This sequence comes from Allium cepa, assembly GCA_030765085.1. NCBI lineage: Eukaryota > Viridiplantae > Streptophyta > Magnoliopsida > Asparagales > Amaryllidaceae > Allium > Allium cepa. Next base: position 695,794,864 of record CM060929.1, on the reverse strand, counting down.
ACATGGAAAAACAATTCCGGATTCGAAGCACGAATGCTCTCCTCTATTTTCAGGTACAATCCCAATCATCGGCACTTCATTGTACTTTGATCAGACTTACAGATTTCCTTCTTAGCTGCTTCGTACCTCTATTGACAATACAAAGTGGCTTACTCTCGATAGTCAGATTAGGCTAAATATCCAAACTATCAAGAGCAGAAGGCTGACCAAAAAGATACGAGTCATGAAGATACCAGAGAAGATGTGAGACGTGGAATACATCATGTACTCCAGAAAGTTTCTCGGGAAAGTCCAAACGATAAGCCAAAGAACTCACTCTGTCCACCATGCAGAAAGGACCCTCAAAGAAGAAGAAGGTAGAAATAGCTAGAAGGGGGAATAGGTTGAAAGAAAAGGATGAGCCATATTTAAAACTATACAAGTTTCAATTTAAAATTTTATATTTAACATTTTAAACATTTTATAATATGATGAATAACCATTTGATTCAAATTTGTTAGTTCAAAGTAAACAATATTTAAAACAATTTTAAATTATTTAGAAAAATAAAATAAATGATCAAAATATCCTTTATATAATACTTTATCAAAATACTTTTATAACTCGATGTCTTAACAAGTTTACTTTCGTTTCCGCAGACTCTGGCCATACGTTGATCAGACGCAAAGCTAGAAATCTCCAAGTACTTAGTAGACTTGTTTCAAAACCCAGTGAAAATACTTGGAAAAACCTTTTAAAACAACAGATATGGAAAGTACAATCCAAACAAAATAACCAAACCAAAACATGTCGATCATGGATCGCGGATACACAATCGTTACGCCTGGATCCCTCAGGAAACATCCGTACCAGTAGGCTGACTACCGCAGCCCTGCGATTATGCCACGAAGACTGGTAGTACCGCAAATACATAATGCTTATGCCTGGATCCCCAAGGAAACATCCGTACCCTTAGGCTCTCGCAGCCCCTGCAGATTACGCTACCAAGCGACCCAATAGATCACAGATACACAATGGTTACGCCTGGATCCCCTAGGAAACATCCATACCCTTAGGCTCTCGCAGCCCCTGTGAATTACGCTATGAAGTCGCGCTCAAAAGAAAAACCATGGAGATTGCCATGGAAATTGATGGACACTCGAGTATCATATCCAGAAAATCCAAATCAGAGAGAATAATATCAATAGAATGAATCCACAGTGTGGCCACAAAGCGGATATCAAGCAGAAGGCACTTTCCATATCTTTAATTCGAAAATATGTATCATATAGTACCTTTCGAAATCGCTTTCAAATATCATACATATATAAAGTCCATTATATGTAAGATTTCATTTTCAAATCAAATACTTTCCAAAATCAATAGTATATCAAATCACACTTATATAGACTTCGATTATATAATATTTCAATTTTCAAATTGAGTACCTTTACAAATCAATAGTTTCAAATCACTTTATACTTATACAAATCAATTTCATATAAGTACAATAACTCCCAAATAAAAGTATTTAAATAAACAAGGTTCTCAATTTCAAACCATTTCAATTTCAATTCAGTTTCAAAATCATATATAACTTCGCCAAATCATTTCTTCCTAATTACATATATTCAGTTTCAAAGTTTCTCAAAACAATAGATTTAGATAATAATCCAAATTTCCAAATCAACAAAATTTAGGTCAAACAAATTCATTTCCATTTCAAACATATATTCACTTTCAAAAATCATAATACTTCCAAAATTATAAATCTTTCGAAACCAAAATACTTGAAAACATTACACTTTGAAATCATAACCTTTCGGAATCATACATTGGAAATCATAAAACATTCCTCTAATCGTTTACATTTCGCAAATTTATTCGATTAAACCCAAGCCTAAAATTTCCAAATTTTAATTCAATTCAAACCATTAGTTTCAATTCAATTTAGTTTTCCAACAAAACCATTTCGAATATTATCAAATTTCAAATAAAGATTTTATCCATAAAATAAAATATTCAATCTCTAATATATTTCAAAGCTTAAATATACCATATTTCAAAATTAATTTTTATAATTTCATATATCTCAAATTTTACTTCATTATTACTTAATTTTGAAATATCCATTACATAAATCCATCATTTTTAAATAAACTCAAATTACAAGTAAACCAAATATCCTTTCATGCAAATATAAACTTCAAATATTCATTTATCAAAATCAATTATCATTTCAAATTCACATTCTTTATCAAAATAAAGATTAAATCATTTCCAAACCATTTCAATCGTCAAAATATCTAAAATGATTACTAAGTTTAAAACCATACCTTTTTAAAACCTTCAAACTATTTATTTCTATATGAAAAATACAATTTACCATTGGAAAGATTATTATTCTATATATATACTTTATTCAAAACATTTCAAATCTATATTTCATACCAGTATAATTCAAAGTAGTCTTATTTATTTCACTCAACAAACAGTTTCAAACTTATATAAATCATATTACTTTATACTTTAGTCATACCAAACTAAACTTATATTCTTTATTAAATATCCTATACCTTTCAAAATTTCTTAGCTTTGAAAAGTTAACCTTGATTTCGAAGTGCTCAAAAATTCAAAATAGTCGAAGAAATCATATTTTCAATCCAAGAGTTGGAAATCACCAACAAATCAGTAAACCAATTCCAAAAGATAGGGTTATACCAAAACAAACCTGAATCTTGAGGACTGAACACCGGCTTACTTTAAATCATTTCATATATATATATATATATATATATATATCTTTCGAATAATCAAATCATACTTCAAAATCTGAAATTAAAATTTGGTTTCACGAAATCACTCGCGTAGCAAAGCTACTAGAGAGGCCTCTCCCGACTCAGAAACTAGAAAATCAATGTCGATGATGCATGAATTCATCACCGAAATTATTTTCCACTGACATAAGTGGGTTCTGGACTTTTATTTTTTTGAAACTTCTTTGAAATCTCTTTGAAATCATTGGAATTCATTCGAATACATTTCAAACATTTCTTATTCAGAAAATATCTTTAAATCATATTATTATTATATATTTTCCAAAATCCTAAAACCGATTTCAAAACACCGAAGTTCTATTCCTCGAAATTCAAATTCAAAACGCTTCAATTATAAATCATTTTTTTATAAGACAAATTCTTATAAAATTTTAAAAATTTCAAATCCTTTCAAAGCTTCAAATTTTCAAAGGAAGAAAAATATATAATCCATATCGAAAACATTTCACCTTTATATATGAAATGGGTCATCCTTATCAAAATATTAATTTCGATGTATGCAAAAATTCCAAAATACAACCAAACACCAATTTCCAAAGAATGATTCAAGGATAGATTTCAAACAAACAGAGATTCAAATTTAGAGGACTCTAATCAAATAGAATTCTGGTTCCAAGATAAGCTCGAACAAAGATGAGATAATTTAATTACCAAATAGAAGATGGATAAGTCTATATAAATCGTGGGCGACCTTAACTGATAAACCGTGATTTCATGAAGATAATCAATGCAGAAATCTAAGGCAAATCAACATTCGATCACCAGAGATAGAATCCAGGTAGAGCAGGAGATAGCATCGTAAACCGATGATATAGAAATCTCTGGTGAATCAATGCCAATTGTAAAGGAGTATCACCCCTTTACAAATCATTTAAAGATTTGCGGAATCACCGATCTTTAGAGAGGTCATTCCAAAATGGAGTTACGGAATGCTTCAAAATCAAAAGGATACAAATAGGGAAGATAAGACTGGATTTCAAAACCAGTGGGAGCGTTCCAAAGTTCAAGAAATCCTAGTCGATAAGAATCCTAACCAAGAGATTACTAAGAAGGTGGATACAGAAGGGATGAAGTTAGAAAAATCTTGATTTCAAAATAAGAAATTTTTTATACTAATATAATCTTTGAAAATTACTTTAAATATCATTTGGAAATTATTTTATACTTCGAAAATACGTTCTCTCAAAAGAAATATTTCTGAGATTGATTTCACTCATTCTAGGGTATTTCTACCCTATCTCTAATGAGTTTTTGCTCCGCAGGCTAGGGTTTGCCTAAAACCAAAGCTCTGATACCAACTGTAACAACCCGATATTTTTAGCCATTCGCATCCACACATACCGGACATGAATTGCTCAAAATACCGCATTGTAAATAAATTTAGAGCAAATGAAATACGATCACAAAATCATAGACACAGAAATATCAGAATAACTCGCAGCGGAAATTAAAATACCATACTAGTTCATGAACCTACTATAACAAACTCTCAAAACAAATACATAATATCAGTTTGAAAAACATATACAATAGAAATCTCAAATACATAGAAGTTTATAAATACCAGAGCTGAAATAAAACAACCGAAACTGAAAGGGAATAGATAACTAGACAAGCAGAATCTCCAACGATTCCTAGCTCCAGAAAAAGAAATCCAAAGCTAAGCTGTAAATACTCAGGCTGATCCGAGCGTAAAATAAAACACAAAGCACTCGAGTCAAGAGATATATATTTATATAATGTAAACCTACTCAAGTGAAATGTAGTAGTAATGTACAATAACTTAAATGGATGCTTGAGATCGCCCATCCTCTAAGGATCAGTTAAACCATAAATTAATACATCCCATGGTTAAAATTCAAAAAGGGTATTTTATGCTTCTAAATCAAATATCATTTAAAAATTCAATGTCATTTCAAATTAGTTTAAAATATTGAAATATCATATTCTTCCAAAACTTCATTCAGTTTTATTTAATTTAAATACCATTTCAAATCACATTTCAGAATGGTTTATATTTCAAATCAAAATACTCCATTTAAACCAATTAATATTCCAATTAAACCAATTAAATATTCCATTTAAATCATTTAAAAATGAAGTCATTATATTTAATAATCAAATATCAAATTCTCAAAAATTTAGCCTTTCCAAAGTTCAGTTATTCTTTTAAACTTATCAAAACTGTGTAAATTCAACTTTCGTAGCACTTCAAAAATGCTACAAGAAGTTATGTTTTAAAACAATTCATTTAACAAAAGACAGCATTTAAAATGCTGTAATAGGTTTAATTTAGTTTCAAATAAGCTTTAGTTAAGTCCAACAACTATAACACTTACAAGGTGCTGTAATTGCCTTTGTTCAATTCTAGCCATTTTGTTCATTTATATCAACTACAGCATTTACAAAATGCTGTAATATCCTTTACACTAGAAATAATAACATTTCACAAATGCAATTAATTAAATTCCAAATATTCAATATAATTTCATAAATAATTAAATTTTTATTTAAACCATTTTAAACTTATAAAATCATATTCTCCCATTTTAAAATGATCATTTTAAATACCCTTTTAATTTATGATTTTTATAAAGTGAAATTTCACAATTAAATATCAATGTTTAATAATTCTCTTATTAAATTCAATATACCATTTTCATAACATTTTCATATACTTATTCTTAAAATTTAATTTACCATTTTTATAAGTTAAATTAAATTCCATTTTATATATATCACTTAACTTCTTCACTTTAAATAAAACTTCCATTTTACTAGTTAAGTTATAATTCAAATTACATGTTTTTTCCTTCTCATTCATTTATTTAACTATTTTTATTTATAGAAAAATAAGTAAAATTTTATAAAAATCATTTAAAATTCAAATTTTAAATATATTTATCATATTTTATTAATTTAAATTCCATTTATAACCAAATCCTAATTTCCAAAATAACTTATATTTCAAATTTCTAACTTTACTATTGATTTATTTCATTTATAAATTTTTAGGAAATTAATAATACTTTATAAAAATCATTTTTAATTAAATTTAAATCAAAATATTATAATATTTACATTTCTAAAATATTTTAAAAATTTTAGAAAAATATTTACTAACTACGGGTCTGTTTATCATTTTTATCCTAAGTAAAGTGATACGGATATTATGTCATTTCAATCCGTAATTTACAAAGGAAAAATCCAGGTTCTATCATTTCAAACCCGCAATCCCAAGTAAATGTAAATAAATAAAAATCGTTCAGGCCTATCATTTCAGCTCATAACGATTTTTCCCTATTCTAAAGTCCGTTCGGGTATGTATCATTTCAACCCATAATGGTTCTATTCTACAGGGAACTTGCAGTGTGATAAACAGATATAAATGAACAGAATAGCATAATATAACAGTAACATATGATATACCAGGTGAATAAGAATGGGTGAACATCATATGATCATAGCAATAGCAGTTATAACATGATAATATGGTTTACAGATTCAATTGCGATCAGTTTACTAGTTATATAAGTATAAATTGTCTAGTGAGAATTACTCACTTGTACAAGCTGGATATGACAACCAAATTCACACAACAAAGATCTTCAAAGGCACGAAAGCACGACTTCGATTCGAGAGTGGGAGAGCCAAAGCTAATTGCTTTGTCACATAGCAAACAAAATAATGTACAACATAAATTTCAAACCAAACTATTAATAAACAATGCTTGGAATAAATGCACAACCCAAAGCCAAAGCTTTTGCACTTGCATTCAACAACTTATGCTTCAGCACGGCCAAAGTGTGGATTTGGATCAGGTTTTGGGTACAAAGGTCATCCATAACAATATATGAAGGAGTAGAGAGAGATGTGTGCATGAACACACAACTACAAGGCAACACAAGTGGATTTCCATGTCATAAATGGTTCGGCCAAGGCATGATTGAGCACGACTAGGTCTGGTGAGTTCATGTACAAGTGTGGCAGAGGTCTTAGGTCAGCAAGTGACTGGCGGTGGTGGTGTATGGGTCGGCCAAGGTGGTGGTTGGAGTGGTGGAACAAGTGGAGAGCTCGGCTATGATGGTTTAGTGGAGTTTGTGTAATTTTTTTGTGGATCTACATCATATATGGCCTCGGTCATGGAAGTTTAGTGGAAAAGAGGGGATGGTGGCTGGTTATGGTGGAGGCAGCCATGGTGCTGGAGATAGAAGGGCCGAACACAAGAAGGTGATGCAAGTACAAAATTCATAACAAAAATAAGTAGAAAAGTGAAAAAGAGTAGAAATTTTACCAAACTTTTCTCTTGTGCTAGCCGAATGTTTTTTAGGGGTTGTGAGATATTTTTCACATGAGAAACAATGAGGTGGTCGGCTAAAGAAAGTGTACAAGGTAGCAAATTGAAGTGGCGTGTTGATTGGTAATGAAAGGGTAGTAGAATGTGTGAAGGCTAAGCACACTAAAGGTCACAAACCTTTCAAATTTCCTTACTTTCTTTTGCAATTTTAAATACATGTAAAATACATATAAATAAAGATAAAAACACAAAAAAAATGAATGAATAAAATAAATAAATAAATTTTAAATAAATATAATTAAATTAAGAAAATAGCAAAAAAAAATGGAAACTAGGCTTTAAAATTTGAAAATAATAAATTCAATAAACTTTGGAAAAAAATTTATCATCACTTTAAAAATGTTTTAAAATAAAATATATACCTAACATGTCATATAACACATATTAGAACATGATTTGACAAATAAAAATATTATTTATATAAATTAAAATAGATAATTTTATTAAATAAATCAATTTACACCCAATATTGTAAAAAGCATAACTTTCACAATATAAATCGGATTTCAATGAAACGAAAAGCAGTATTCTTGAAATTAAATTTATTTTCATAATGAAAGATAAAATTTAAGAATTCAAATATTTAAATTTTTAATTTAAAAGTCAAAGTTTGACCAGACTGACCATAAGCCACATTTTCTGGAAATATTCAATTTATTCAGGTTTGAAATTATAATTCACATAAAATTCAAAATTTATAATTAAAATAACAAAATTTATCCATATAATAAAGTTTTTAAATCAACCATTCAATTTAAAATAATTAAAATAAACAAATAGAAATAATCACAAAATACTGGGTTGTTACAAAATAAGTATCAAATAATTTAATTAATAAGATTAATTGAATAAATACAAAATCCTTCAAAATAAAATATTGTTTTATTTTAATAAATATATTAGATCTAATGCCAGTTAATAGATTACATATGCCCATTAAGATCCAATTTTTTTTAATTTACTGGTTTCGCCCACTACCAAAATGAAACTGACCCAACGATGATATCGGTGCCTGTATGGTCTACGTAGTCTTATTAATCATAATTTGGAGCTACCTAATAAAATTATCTACCTAATGGGTGTCTATTTTTAGAACTGGTCAAGCCCATAACCAAGGTTATGAGTGAATTTCAATTTTTTTTCCCTGTCAGATTTTTGTTGCGCTTATGCTGTCTAATTCATTTAGATTATTTATACATTTTATTTAAATAAAATATTTAATTTTATTTAAATATATATATATATATATATATTAAAGATTTACATTTAATCTACATTTATATATATAAAACACATATATGTATCATACACATATACATATATATGTGTGTGTGTGTCTGCATGTGTAACATAATAACTCATGCAAGGTATAACATGCCTATATATAGATGTTGGGATTTACATCATAATGAACATGTTAGCTCATTTGATATGTATTGTATGTTGTCCAAACATATGGTTGTATTTAAAATTGTTGTTTATACAAAATATTAGATATATATATATATGTATGTATGTATGTATATGTTATCTTTATTTAAATAATTTTATAAGAATGAAAATATTTTTTTTTTTGAAAGACAAGCGGGGTTAACTGGTCCCCTACCAGATTATTATAAAAAGAGAAAAGAAAAGCGACTATGAACATGCTCACAATCACAAACGGAAAACAACTACATGAGAAAGAGGAGTTACAACACAAAGGAAAGAAAAATAAAAAGAAGGAAAAGAGAAAAGAAAATACAGAGAGGAGAAAAGCACTATATCCAATCAGACGAGACGAAGGATGTGAAATCAAATTCACAATCCTTTATTCCTATCTTTATGTTGACATGTAAAGCATGCAAAAGTTGTTCACTGTTCCTTAATTTGTTTTCAAAGCACCTCAAATTTCATTCTTCCCAAACGAAGTTAAGGTATCTTTTGATCAGGAAAAAAATACACAACTTTTATTTTTCTTCCACCTAGTAGCCTTCCCTATGAGAGCCCACTCCACACTGGATACGCCATGGAAATGATTAATACTCATCGCTGTCATGAGATACTTCCACAATCCCAAAAGAGAACTGCATTCAAAGAATAGGTGACTTACAGTCTCAGGAAGCAACTTGCAGAAGAAGCAAAGAGGATCAACAGGCATCCCATAGTTAATCAATCCGTCTTTGGTTAGTAGTGCACTGTTAATGACCTTCCATAACATTAGGTTGTCTCTGTGAGTAGATTTTCTGGTCCATAGGACTCTGTGCCATTTTATGTTAGTTGTTGCAGGATAGATCACAAGCATTTTGTAAACAGAAGCAATAGAGTGGAATTTTCCTTTCCAAAGTATTACATAAGTCGGAGCTGGAATGAAAGTCATAGATTGATACTTATTCCAAACAGCTCTTATGTCTTGGTTACTGGTATATGGTAGTGATAACTTGCCATGAGTTATGAAATCAGTTGCTCTAGCAACACTATTAATACCAGATTGCATGATCTGCTGAGGAGTGAATATTTTGGATAAGATTAAACCATCCTCCATCCAAGGAGTATTCCAGAAGCTAGCAGCACTGGAAGCAGATAGGTTAACTTTGATAAATGGAAGAAGGGATGATCTTGACATCAGAAGGCTTCTCCATGTCCAACTAGAATTTCATGGCACAGTCATTGTCCAAAAATTCTTACTACCCAAGTTATGGGTTTTAGTCCATTGTACCCACAAGTTGTCAGCATTGTTAAGCAAGGCATTCATGAGAGTACTGATAGCAGCTCTATTCCAAGTTTGTAGGTTAAGAATGCCCAGACCTCCTTTGTTTTTAGGAAGCTCCATAATCCCAAAGGAGCAGGGAATTAATTTCCTAGTATGGATGGTTCCTGTCCAGAAGAACCTTAACATTGCTTTTCTTACCATTTTAATGAGTTTGATGGGGAGAATGAATGTCCTAGCCCAGTACACTATCATAGAGGAAATGACAGATCTGATAAGCACTAGCCTGCCTGCTTGAGAAAGAAATCTATTGGCCCAACAATTCATGGTGTTACAAATTTTGTCATACAGAGGCAAGCAGTTAGCAGTGGTTATTCTGGAAGAGCAAAGAGGAAGACCCAAATAGCACATGCTGTTGTTAATAGCTTGGAGACCAGATAATGACAATAATTGGGTTTCATGTTCAGAAGAGATTCCATAGGTGATCGTGTGTGATTTGCTTAAGTTGAGTTCAAGACCAGTCATAAGGTAGAAATTGTGTAATGTTGTTTTAATGTTTTCCAAAGAAGTCTGATCAGGTTTAGTGAATAACAATATGTCATCAGCAAAGAATAAAGATGTAATTTGTGGAGATCTGCATTTAGAATGATACAGAATATTCTTCTGTTCATAGTTATTTGTCAACAGTACGTTTAAAACTTCCATCACAAGTATGAAAATGTATGATGATATGGGGTCTCCTTGCCTGATCCCTTGCTTGCTGCTGAAGAATCCAGTATTGCCACCATTATGAGAGATGGAGAAGGAAGGGGTAGATAAGCAGTTGTATATCCAGGCCACATAGACTTTAGGGAATCTCATGAGAGCCATAATTCTGACAATTGAACTCCAGTGAATGCTATCAAAGGCCTTCTTTATATCCAGTTTCAGCATTGCATTCTTAGAAGCTTGGGAATGACCATACCCTTTAATCAATTCATGAGTTAGTAGAATATTATCAATTATATTCCTCTTTGGCAGGAAGGCAGATTGATTCTTGGAAATGAGCCTACTGAGAACAACAACAAGTCTAGAGGCTAGGATTTTTGATATGCATTTGTATATGACGTTGCAACACGATATAGGTCTGAATGATTCAACAGATGTTGGATGTTGAGTTTTAGTGATAAGCACCAGATTGATGGCATTAACTTCCAATAATAGTTTGGACTTGTTGAAAAAATTGTGAACTGCCTTTAAGAAGTCCTCCTTGATTGTATCCCAATTGTGCATAAAGAATTCAAGATTGAATCCATCAGGACCACCACTGGAATTCTTGTTCATCGAAAATAGAGTGTCTTTTATTTCTTTGTCAGTAACTTTAGCAACAAGATTGGTTGCTTCCTCCGTTTGGACTAATGGAACCTGCACAATGTCAAGCTTTTCAAGATCAGGTTTGAAATTATCTTTATTACCAAGCAAAGACTTGAAGTAGTTGAGCAAGGCTTGATCAACATCAGCAGGGTCAGAGTGGAGCACTCCAAATTCATCATAAATGTGGGAGATATTTTCCTTTGCTTGTTTGATTTTGATGGCAGCATGAAAGTACGCAATATTGTTGTCACCATCTTGAGCCCACTTAAGTCTCAGTTGCTGTCTCCTCATCTTTCCTTCAACTTTCAATGCTTCATGAAGCTGGTTATGAATGCTTCTCTCATTTATAGCAGCATCAGCATTATCAGGGTAGCTCACCATGTAATCTTGAGCTTCAATGAGCTTCTGCCTATGCAAAGTTGACTTTAAAGTACCATTTCCAAAGTTTTTCCTTGCCCATTCCCTCAGCTCTTCCTTAGTTGCTTTTAATTTCCTGCAAAGAATAAACATGGGGTTGCCATAATATTTTGCAGACCATACTTTACTAATTATACTAGCATACCCAGGTTCATGGACCCAAGTACTATAGAATTTGAAGCCTTTCTGTTTTTTTAATAACATCTGTCCCGTAGAGAATATGATAGGGGAGTGATCAGATTGCACAGGGTGAGGGATTAAGGAAGACATGGTTGGCCAGGAGGTTAAGGCAGAAAGATTGGCAAAAGAATGGTCAATATCAGTGAAAGTCCTGGTGCCAGACCGACTACAATTGTTCCAAGTGTATTCAGCTCCAAAGGTTGGAATAGGGAGGAGACAAGCATCATCAATTGCTTTATTAAGAGGTATAATGTCTTTTTGTAATAGAGGGGATCCACCAAGTTTATCTTGCAGTTTGTAACAACAGTTGAAATCCCCAAGAACAATCCAGGGGTGAGAGTTTTGTCTGAAGGCAGGAAGAAGATTGAGGAGAATTTGGCGAGAGTTGGAGAGTTATGAGCATAAACTATGGAAATGAAGAAGGTAGAGGAGTGGTTTTTGAGTTTGGCTTGGAGGTGCATGACTTGATCAGTGCATAGGATAGGGGAGATAGGGATGACTAATGGATTATGAATGATCATGATGCGACCATAAGAAGCTTGATCCAGATTATGGTGCAGTTTCCAAGATGGATTGATGTATCTAGCAGCTTTTACAGTGAGAGATTCATTAAGTTTGGTTTCTAGAATGGCAACTAAGGAGAGATTATGATGTTTAATAAGATATTTGACTTGATCAAGTTTATTGGAGGTGTGGGCTCCTCTTATATTCCAACTAGCAAGGTTGTACGTCATTAAGTATACTTCAGAGATTGATGAATGACATTTTTCGTGCTCCTGGTTGCAGGAGACCCCCTGAGATCTGATGATTTATCAATCTTGTGATGTTTGTTTTGTTTCAGTCTTGTATCACTTTTTTTCCCCGATCCTTGATGTGATTGTGATTTTGGTGAGGAGGGCAGAGATTTCCACCCTGGCAGTTCACCAGAGAAGGAATAAGGATGTGGATTTTCTGGTGGCAGTGCCAACAACAAAGCAAGGATATCTTTTTCTAGTGAATTTCTGAATTGAATTTCAACATTGTCAGTGATGGGAATAAAACTGGAGTTTAAAGAATTTGGAATGAGAGTGTTTGTGCAGTTTAGGGTTTGGCTTGGTGAAGAGATGGCAATATCCAATATGTTGTTAACCTTTTGCATTATTTCATGTTTATTCATAGAATCATCTGTGTTCATGTTACTTTCAATGCCATGTGTTTCTGGTTGGATTATGTTTGTTGCATGCACAAGTTCAGTTTCAGCTAGCACTTCATCATTGCTGTTTTCCACTATTTCTCCCTCTTCCAAATGTGTTGTATTGACACAGTAATCTTTCTCTGATACATTGTCCCCATTTCGATTGCATGCATCAGACAACTCGTTATCCAATAAAACTTTGAATCTATTGTTATTTCTTTTTCCTTCCTCATTATTTCTTTTAGTCATGTTCTTCAAGTTATTGTTGTTTAGTAAAGTAGCATTCTCACCTCCCCGTTCATTTGCAGCATAGGGATCAGTTTCATGGGATTCAATTCTTTTTTCATTTTCTCTATTTAAGTTAGTCCCCTTCTTTTCAATCCTTCTCCAAACTTGTTTTTGTTTGGTGACTTTAGAAACCCTCTCATACTCATAATCACGTCCCTCCTTTGTTTTATTCTCATCATCCATTACTGCTGCTTCCTCTATATTTTCCTTTGCCATTACCAAGCACTGTTGAGTTCCATGGCCAAATACTTTACAGTTGTTGCATATTTCTGGTCTCCATAAATAATTTACTTTCACAATTTGATCTGAACCATCCATGAGTCGCACCGGAAACTCATAAATCAACTCCCTATCCGGTGTAACTTCCACCATACATTTTGCATATCCTATTCTCTCCAGTTTTTCAGTTTGTGCATCCATACACATGAATTTACCAATTCGAGAAGCAAGCCAATTAATTCCCATATGAGACCAGGCATAGAGGGGAATATTGGATAATCTGATCCAAACTGGAACAGAGCGTATCGTACTACAGCTATTGCCTACTGTGGGATCCCATTGTTTAACAATGAATATTTTGTTCCTCATAATTATCGGGTCAGAAGTAATGATATTCCTTCTGTCTTCATCACAAGACAGATTGAATATGAACAAATATCCATCGGATTTAACTTTGATTGAGCCTTTCAGTTTCCAAGCTTTTTTGAGATACGATATGACAGTAAGGTAAGAAAGTGGCTTATCAAGAAAGAAGCCGACCAGATAATCACCCCAAACTTCATTACCTGCTGCAATCACATTTTCTGCTGGAACTAGAACTTTGCCATCATAGATCAGAGGAACAGAAACATGCGAGTGCAGACCCGCATTGCGTGGTTTGGATTTGAATAGGGAGTTCCATTTGCGCAGGGTTGACAGGGAGAGGAGGACTGGGTAGTTGAGATGGGATAGGGTTGGGAAGGGAAGCAGAATCAAGATGAGGAAGTGGATGGTAAACCAATGGGGGATAAGGTGGTGGAGGTTGCTGGGGAAGAAGCGGTGGGTCCGGCGGGAGGGGGACAGGGGGGACAAGAATAGACTGGTTGCAAACAGTGGAAGGTAAGGAGGGAAGGACGTTGGGTACGGTTGAAAGTAAGGGTGGGACAGACGCATAAACACACACATAAATATAACTTATGTATATATGTAAAATAATAATATATATATGTATTATTTCAATAAATACTAATATATGTACATACATAAAATAAGTTTTTTTAATTATGAAATTATATATATATACACTACAACGAAATAATATTATTAATTTTATTATATATATATATATATTCATAAACATATATATAATACCTAAACATACGTAAATACATATATACATATATATTAATGAAACTAGATAATTTTTTAAAACACTTCCAGACCGTATGCACAATACAATAAATTTTTATTATATTAAAAAATATATAAATTGATTAATTAGTCAAAAATGACAAAATATTAATAAAATATTTTTGAAAAATATTATTCAAATTATAAATTTTTAGAAAATCTAACAAGATATTTTTAGGTTTGCAAAAAATTCTCATAATTTTTGTCTTCCAAAATTTACTTTTATTAAATAATTAATTTTGATCAAATATTATAATAATTTTTAAAAATAGGATGAAATGATTTGTTTTAATTCTCCTTTTCTTACTATGAGCTTATTTCATGATTAAATAATTTTATAAAATTTAGAAGTTAATTTTGGAAACATATTTTATTTTATATAAATTATTTAAATAGTATATTGATTTAAATAATATTAAATAATAGTAAATAATTATTAAAAATATATCTAACAACTTCCAAAAATTATAGTTACTGTAAATATACATGTATAAAATATATGTTTAATTATTAGCATGAAATTATGTTATAAGTAAATATAAACCATATAAGTATAATTAAATGATATGGATATATATATATATATATATATATATATATATATATTAAATAATAATAAGTGGAAATTAGCCACAAGGGCCTCTTTAGCAAGTGGAATTAGTTTTTAGGACACACAAATGAAATAATTACTTTCAAGCATAAAACACAAAATAACTAGTTTCTAGGGCCTAAAAACATATGAAATTATGTCCTTGAAAGTAATTTGACTGCTGACTTTGTCCTTAAAAGTACTTATTCTGCCGACTTTGGCCTTGAAAGTAATTTCTTTGAATGTGTGTCCTAGAAACTAATTGGACTATAAAGTTTGTCTTTCTGGTGAAATGCCCCTAATAATAATTATAAATAAAATTATTCGGCTAATCTGACTTATTTGTAAGAAAAGTGGCTTTTTATTAAATGAATACATACATATAACCAATTTAGTATGTTACAACATCACTACATATAAGAACCATCACCTAACTAACAATATGACAGTAATATATATGAATAATAAAATTTTATCGAGAAATTATAAACTATAAAATACTACAAAATCATATCAAAAACTAATGCCTTAAAGCATATCTTGTAACAATGAACTCCCTCCTTTGAAAGCTTTATGATTCGGCAGAATGCTAATACTTGAACCATGGATCATTTGGATCGGCAGAATCTTTATTTATGCTAGGTACATAAAGAACTCATTCTAATATATTCACCCATTTGATCAAATCGGATCATTTCTATCGCATGCTACATATTTACTTCCATTTTATATTATAAGCTTATCATAGACTTATACATGCATATCAAATACACATGCCAGTGTCTATGATAACTCATCCGTGAATATAATGAAGTATATGGAACCATTTTGGTATTAATAGACTTATGATTGCAAACATATATATATTAATCCTAGGAGTTCATCAACTCTTATTATGCTCCCACTAAATGGGTACATAGTCTTAATTAGTTGAGACATAATTATCCGATATCATATGCTTGATAATATAATGTAAAATTATTTCTTAAAACCATGACTTAGTCTATAATTCCAAAATAATTGTAATAGATACTTCAGTATTTTCCAATGTATCTCTTTTAAATATTTTAAACGAATACCATATTATAGTTTTATTTCATAATGAATATTCATAATATTCAGATTGAAATATAACTATGTCTACTTTTTAGTCGATACCGAAATATAGTCATTATTTCATAAATAAGGTTCCATATGTTTTATAAAAGTAATTTTCATTACCTGATGCAATCAATAAGTGTTATATGACATTCTCTCACTATTTCGCCATTATTATAATAGCATATTGAATTCGGAGGTCCATCATTCACTTAGTATAAGATATTTATTTCATAAACTACAACTAGTTTACAACGGAGAGTTCTTTGATCAAATATCATAAACTCAAAGAAATAAATCTCATAGAAAATGATTTCCTATACGGAAATACATTTGTATACCGTATGTCTCAATCCAATGTTAAGTATCAATTACTATTATCACAATTCTTATTTCCAGTGTTTCTTTATGATGCAGAAGAGACTATTCGCTTTCTTCATCCCAACTGTACCTTAAATCACATCCACTCTCATACATTCGTTTTCCTTTCTAAATTGTCAAATGATTCAAAGGAAAACCCTTACTACAATATCATGACGAATTCTTTACAAAATCACATTCGAATTATCTTAACATTTAACGACATCAAATATGTTGCACTTTATATAAACTAATCAAACTGACAGTTTAGTGATCAAATTCTTAGATTTATATTGTTGTTTTGGTCTTGTATTATATTTAACATAATATGACTTTTATCTTAATCAATTAAATTGAATACTCGATGTAACGGCCCGCCTTTCGCATGGTTTAAATCTACGATAAACCACACACGTCAGACTTAAATCATACAAAAGGGCGGATTGTTATGGAGTAAATAAGAAGAAGCAGAGAAAGAAAAAGAACAAACAGAATCCTACAGCGAAACGATAATATAATAATCAAATATACAGTTCATGAAGTTGTTTTACAAAATATTTGATTTTACATAGACAATACATATCAGAGTTACACATACCATAGAATAATAATTATGCAGCAGGATAAAATGGTGTAGTGCAATAATATAGTAGATAATAGTAATACAAATCATCGTCTTCGTCCTCCAGAATAAAATCTTCAAATCCTGAAATACTCGGACTGACCCTAGCGGATTGAAAGGACAAAACACTCGAATCGGAACTAAAGAATCTTATGTAAGTTAAATCAACGGTAAAATAAATATGACTGCAGTAACTTAAAAGATGCTCGGGATTTGCATCTCCTAAGGATCCGTTAAACTATATACTATGTAGTAATACTTCGCTATTATAATAGTGCCTATTATTAAAATAAACTTACTTTAAAACAGCGTTAAGGAGTGACCCAATATTCCCCTTAACGCATAATATATTCCCATAGACTATACAGTACCGTAATCTCCCCCGTACTGGGATTCGTCAGAGGGCACTCCATAAGTATGGTACAAAACAAAATCGTATAAGGCACGCTAGGGTAGGTAACACGGCACAACTAGGCAATGTCAGGTTAGATATACCAATTATGCTTCCGGGTTGGTGGTAACGCATAGCCGCAGCTACCGCCAACCTCGAGCCACACCCACAAATCAAAGAAATCAAAAGTGACAACAGAATAAATCCAAAAGCCAGAGTATAATATCGAAGGGATGTGTCCGATAAAAGGTGCTACCTTCTTTACCCGTCAATCGCTCCTGTTTTAGCCACCTTATGCCAACTCACGGGAGTCGGGTCCACGTATTTACCTCAAAGGAAACGCCGCCACCATCCTACTTCATTCTGGAATCTCCACCGCGTACATGGTTGTTAAAGTGGTTTCCAAAGTTGGCAGAGAGTATGACAACTTCCGATCCCCGTCTCTTCAACAACCAAACATTATCATAACACCGCAGTCATTTTAAAATAATTATACTTCAAAACAGAATAAATATTCATTTCAAAACCATAAAATTACGATATCATTTTCGTTTAAAAACCAAATCAATATGATACCATTTATAAACCCAAATCAATATAATATCATTTTTGTTTCAAATATATCCTTCTCCCAAAATCATAGCATTTTTGAAGTTATAATACCTTGAAACCCATAACTTTGAAATATAACTTCTTAAACTTAAATGGTTTAAATATTAGATTACTTTATATAATAAATAGCTTCTTTAAATTCACAAATCAATTCCAAATACAGATTTGAAAGCCCCAAATAAACCATTTAAATATTCATATATTTCAAAGCTTTAAATATTCCACCATTTTAAAATTTACTCTTTGATAATTCCATATACATCAATTTCAATTACTATTTTTTAGACCTGAAATTTGAAATGTTTACTTTGAGAATCCAATATCATTTAAGTAAAACTTTTAAACTCCAAATAATCGGATATTCATTCAATTATTTAACTTGATATATTTATTTAAATCAACTTGATATCCCTTTAAATCACTCTAAACCAAAATCAAGTTATAAAAATCATACCCTTTATATCCTCAATTTAATTAAATTTCAAATTAATATCATATTTATCTTCCAACTTAATTTTTATTTAAGTCATTAAACCTCTATATATACAATATCTTAAACAGGTGCTTAACCGTATAATATAAAACAATCAAACTTCATGAATAAACTTATTTTTATTACACAAATTTGTACATAGCTTGAATTCAAGAATTTAACTATATATATAAATATAAATAGTTCTCCGGTCAACCTAATCAGAACTGCCGCTGCCGAGATCAATTTCTGATCATGGCGACGTCGAGCAACTCCAGGCCCATGCAACCATGCCGATCTTCATGCCTCGACGTTCTCCACCAGACCTTGCCCTCCGATCGACCTCAAATTGAAGATCCACCATTGATTTAGCATGCGGCCTATGAACGGCCAAGGTTCATCATGAATTTCAGGACAAACGAGTCGTCGAATCGAATAACGAACAATACCAGAAGATTACACTCGTCGAGAGCTTCGAATTGATATAAAATTTGACATATATTGTGGAGTTTGAAATTTTAGCTTTGGATTTGATTTGGAATTGTATTTGGATCTAGAATTTGTTTGTCTGCCATTGAGGAGGAGAGATAGTTGAATTGTACGTACAGACAAATGAGAAATAGAAGTAGGCTAGGGTTTATAATCGGGTATTTATAGACAAATTTGAAAATAGAATAGATCGGATCGATTGGATATACGCGCGAACGACAAAGTGGCCCAAAAAGCCCATTTCGACTCCGGAATGAAATTTGGTCAACCCGTATATCAAAATAGACGTTTTAAAATATTTTAAACGCGGTGGAAAAGGTTTCAAGTCCAGATTCCATCGTATGAAAAAGTTATGCTAAAATAAATATTTTTCAAATTGATTTCAATTGATTTCAATTTCATTGATTTCAAGGCGTTTCGAGTCCGTACGATCAAACGACAAGTTCGATCGCTACGAAACTCGAAACCCTACAATAATTCACCGTTATGATCCGATGAAACTAGTTTCGTCGAAATCCGAGTCAGTGACCAAAATGGCTATTTTTACATAAATTAAATAATTTAATAATTAATAATTTAAATCACTTTTCAAATTTCAATTCCATACTTAACCAATTCTATCATTTTTGTTCTCTTAAACAATTACAGTGATTTAAATAAATTTAGATGTTAATTTAACGTTGATTCATCCTTCAATTTCAGCGTGAAGTTTCAATTTCATTATATTCAAAAAAATATAAATATAATTCCCGATAGATCCATTTAATTAAATAAATTAATAATTATTCCATTTATTGTTGTCAAATAAAAGGACATAACATTGGATTCAAAACTATTACACTAATATTCTCTCATTCCATCTTAATTTCAAATAACGTAATATTTAGATATTTTAATTTCATTTAATTTTAATTAATTCAATTTATTAAATCCTTACCCTTGTTGTTCGAGTCTTTATTACAACAAGAATATAATCAACATTGCTTTTAAATCTTGATTCTTAATATTCTCCCATTTAACTTAATTTCAAATTTACGCACTACTTTATTTCCTTTGATTGCAAATTGATTTTCAAATTTTATTTAATAGACTAAATAAATATGTAACACGTAATAATTGATACCATTAACTTTTTATTTCATTTATAAGTTTATTGCTTACAACAAATGCTACCATTAGCTTCATAACACTAATTTATTCCATTTCCATTTATTATACATTATTTTATTAGTCGGCCATCCTTTTAAATTATTAATTTACCTTTTTATATCCCATTATAAATTAATGCACGTATTAATTAAGATTTTAATCAAATAAATCATTTCATCTTGGTTCCATTCTTTTATTACATCAACTATCACTTTAGGAATAAAATTAGCATTTCCTATTCATTTTGTTACAATACTTATATAATATTGATTTTATTCAATTACCATTACTATTTATCAACTCATTAATTAATTCATATATACATCCACTTCCGTATGTTAATTTTGTAACCAAGTTATAACATTTACATTAATTCCGTTAATTTGAATTAAATTCCCATCTTTACACTATGCCTATTATTACTCTATAAGCTAGTTATCATTGTTTACCTTTCATTTACTTGACATACACTCATTCCCATTATTGTAACCTTGCATTCTAGTTATTATTTCATTAATTTATACTAACATTGATTCCTATCAAATTGCACTTATTATGTATTATTTTGTCAATTATAACTTTGAATCTATTTCTCAATTTACAAATTACAACCAATTAAAACCTTACAATTATTGGAATTTAATTAGGATTGCACTAAATTGGTTATTTATCAACCGCCATTAACATTACTACCTTAATTTTGCATTCAATTATTATTAATCAATATGTTATTGCATTGGTTAATTAAATGCTTACTCTCATTCATACTGTTATAAGTTTTCCTTTTCCAAACAATATTACAAATACTTAGAGAACATTCAATTACTATTTATTATTATAAATTCATTAATTATATTTGCCTTTGTTTTCTTATATTTAATTCTTAGCCTAGTATACAATTTACATTACTTCATTTAATCGACATTATCATTTCAATTGTTAATACATAGCTTTAAATTCCATGGTTGCATTTCATTTTTAACATTTACTTCATTATAAATTATAAATTTTTTATTTCTTTCTAGATTTAATTACAAAAATCTTATTAATTCAACCAATTTACTTATCAAAATTTACGGATCGTTACACTCTCCCCCACTCAAAACTTTTCGTCCCCGAAAAGTAAAAAAGGAGGGAAAAGAAGAATTAAGAATCAATATATCTTACTTAAAATATTAAATTTATAACCGAATAAATTTTAAATAAAATATACTAATTTATAACCATTAAATCTTTTATACTTAAATTAATAAAGTTTGGAAAACATTTTTCAAAATATTTTCTAAGTCCAAAAATTTTTGAAAAATTTCGTCAGAGTCTCCTTTGTACGGAGAGGCTCAGGAGAAAATATAATATCAAATATAATAATATATAACATATATTTTTTCCAAACCAATATATATCCCAACCCGGGAAAAATAATATAATAACGCTATAAACCGTAATCCGAAAACGTACCTATTTGTCGGGCGAATAAGCTTATATTATGAAACCAAATGCAGTAGCAATCGCTTCCATTACCTGTATTTCACTTATATAATCCAAAAGGGGTTAACAATTATATAAAATGAACCTTTTAAGGTCGTTTCAATCATAACAAACAAATCAATACAACCATCAATCATTTGCGACAAGGCATACAACCGTCACATAAAATCATCACAAATCAATCATTCATTCATATCCAACAAAACAAATGGTTGTTCGGGTTCAAAACTTCATATTGTACAGAATGAAAAATAAACTACTAAGCGCATCATTTATACTTAAGTTTATAACAACTACAACACCAAATTATTATTTTTATTAAAGGATTTCATTAATTACTTTCATTACCTCAAGTTTATTACTTGTATAATATCTATTACACTTCCTTATTAACATTTCAACTTTTTTCATCTTTTGGTAAGTCATATATATGCCTTTAAGAATGTAATTGAATGTTATACAAGTCTTTCTCAATTCTTTTAATTAATTAAATGTTCAATAATAATATGCTTTATTTTATATGTTACAAATTTAAATTTTCTTTTTATCTAATTTATAACTTAGCATTAGATCTCTTATTTCCTTTAGAGGCTTCAATTTATTAATTACCTACATTCCAATTCACTACAATAATTGAAACTATTAATTTATGGAAACTTAAGAACTAATTACCGGGTTAAAACTCAAATCATTTTATAATAATAGATAAATATATACTTACAACATATATATCCAATTATACTTAAAACAATTAAAATTCATATTTGTTTATCAAAATAAATGTGTAGCAAAACTACTACAGTGGCCTTCCCACTTCGAAACTCGAAAATGAATGTCGATGATGCGGCCGCCATCACCGGAATTATTTTCCAACGACAGAGAGGGAAGTACAGAACTTATTTTTCCGAAATCTTCTTTAAAACAACTCTTCCCAATTATATTGAAATATTTATATCAGAAAATACTTATAAACAATACTATTATATTCCAAAATTATTCGAAATAAATTTTCAAAAGCCAGAAACTTAAGTTCTAAATTTCCAAATTCAATTATTTTATTTTCAATCTTATTTCGACTATTATTTATAAATTACAATACTTGACAACCAATGTATTACAACCAAGTATAACCTTTATAAAATTTATTTTATATATAGAAAATATCGTTAGTCCGTGAGATGATGGTTTTGATGACAACAACCTTAGAATATATTATAAAATATAAATACTAACATTATAAGTTTAGATATATATGTATATGCAGGATTTAACCATGTATGTACTAAGAATGAAGACTGTACAGTATAGAGATTCAAGATATCAAGATAGAAGACTCATGAGTATAAAGATTATCAAGATTTCAAGATTTCAAGGATAAGTATTTTTTATTATTATTAGGAATTTTTGTTAAAACTCGTAGAAAAGCACTGGCATCTTAAAATCCAATTTACTCGTGGAATGGAATCCACTTCGAGCCTGTTAAAGGGATAGAACCCTAAGTAGGATGGAACCTACGAAAAATCTAGTGGAATATTATTTTGTATCCGCTAACTTTTATTCAAAATGATTTTTCAAAATTATATCTTGTTTTCAAAACTTTCCTTTTAAAAGATTCAAAACCCTCGATCCTGATTTTAAATAATTTTAGCCTCAAAAACATCTTTATTTTCAAAGTCAAATTAATCCCGATTTTAAACTATCTTTTTAAATAATATATTTAACTTTTAAATATTTATACTTAAATTTAAATTTAAAATTATAGTTAAAATATATATATATATATATATATATATATATATATTATTCTTTATATTTACTTATGAATTTTAACTATAGTCAAGTATATTTATAAAGTTTAAAATAGTTTTTATATAAGATAAAGGTTATTTTCAAAGAAAATCAAAAACACCAAAAAATCCTTTGGGATGTCGACATGCCTAGCATGACCATGTCGACATGGTGACAGTTTGATTCAAAAATTCAAATTTTAAAAGAAGTGTCTATTCGCCATAACTCTTCATGAATGATCATGGCTATTGTTCTTCTATAAATAGGGGTCAGTTTCAACGAATTTTCAATCGCTTTTTTCTGGTTTTCACTCCTCTCCTTCTTCCTCGTTTCTTAATACATATTCTTATCATTACTCTGTCGAAATCAACATTGAATCATACTCGATTACTTCTAGTTTGATTCTCTATAACTATCTCTACAAGATTCTCAGTGATATTCAGGGTTATAGACTTCTTTGTAATCTATTAAGTGAGAAAAGGTGTGATTGTAGCCTTGGAAATCAATCAAAAGGGAAAAGGTGTGATTGTAGCCTTGGTAAATCAATTGGGTAAACTTGTGGCCCGGAAATCAAGTATCTCTACCCAGAGGATCGAAATTCTGGAGGGTGTACCTCGTAGCCTTGAAACCGAGGGTGTAATTGTACAATTGCTTTTGAAAGGAAATCTGTACTTGTGTTGCGGGACTGGATGTAGGGTAACTTCGAACTAGTATAAAATCCGGTGTGTTATTTTCTTTACTGCTTTTATTTTATTTATGCATCTGTGATTGTTTCTGTGATCATATCTGTGTCTGTATATTACATACTTTTGTGTCTAAATTAACATAAATTAAAAAGATTTAGTCATTCTTTATTAACACTATTCACCCCTCCTCTAGTGTTAATCTTAGCCTTAAGATCCGCAATCCGCATTTCCCGCAATTGGTATCAGAGCGAGGTTTTCAAAGTTTCATAATCTCATTTTTGAAAGGTTTTTAAAATGGCTATATTCGTTAATACTAATTTAGAAGTATTCAAATCATCATTGTTTCATAAGTCTGCATATAATCAATATTCAAATTCAAGTTATCTACCAAAACTGTTTGATGTGCAAGAATCATGCTTTATGGGTGTTGAGGAATCAATCCACAACGGACAAATTATGCAGATCAGAAAGAATAAATGGATACTTGATAGTGGATGTTCTAGACACAAGATTGGCAATCCAGATATACTGAATGATATAATATACAAAGACGGAGGATTGGTTAACTTTGGAGACAATTCAAAAGGATATGTGATTGGCATCGGCAAAGTCGGTAATTCTGAAACTCCTACTATTACTAATGTTTTGCTAGTTAAGAATCTGAAACATAATCCGCTAAGTATAAGTCAACTATGTTATAAAGGTTATAAAATTAAATTTGAAAAAGATAAATGTCACATTGAAGATAATAATTCAACCATTATATTTGAGGGAGTCAGGAAAAAGAATATATATATTCTTAGTATGAAAGTTTCAAATGATAACCTGTGTCTGTTGGCAAATACAAGTGACCCTTGGATTTGGCACAAGAGATTTGGGCATTTGAATTGCAATCTCCTATCTAGACTGTCAAAACATGATCTAGTAAGAGGTCTCCCTAAAATGAATTTTAAAGTAGATAGTTTATGTGATGCTTGTCAATTAGGAAAACTTAGAAAAAATTATTTTAAGTTAAAAGATATGATTTCAACTTCAAAACCTCTTGAATTACTTCATCTTGATTTATTTGGTCCATCTAAAATTTTATCAATAAATCATAGTAGATATGTCTTTGTAATTGTAGATGATTATTCTAATTTACATGGACAATATTTTTGAAACATAAAAGTGATCCTTTGAATGTTTTAACACATTCTCAAAAAGAATTCAAAATCAATTTTCCCTAAAAATTATAACTATTCGAAGTGATCATGGTGGTGAATTTGAAAATGAAAGGTTTGAGGAATTCTGCAATAAAAAGGGAATAACTCACAATTTTTCATTTCCGAGAACTCCACACCAAAACGGAGTAGTAGAACGTAAAAATAGGACGATTCAAGAGCGTGCGAAACTATGCTTACAGATAGTAATTTACCAAAGAATTTTTTGGCAGAAGCAGTTGCTACCGCCTGTTATATTTTGAATAGAACTTTAATTAGACCTCTAACTGATAAGACATCTTATGAACTTCTTTATTCAAAGAATCCTAAGGTATCTTATTTCAGAATTTTTGAAAGTAAATGCTTTATTTTAAATACAAAAGATAATTTAGGTAAATTTGATCCTAAATCCGACAAAGGTATCTTTATTGGATATTCTAATAGAAGTAAAGTGTACAAAGTGTTTAATTTAAAAACTAATACCATTGAAGAAACAATGCATGTTTCATTTGTTGAAAATTTCAAAATTTTCAAGATACAAATGATGAAGAGGATTTAATCACTCAAAATCAAGAACCTATTGAAACCAATAATGAAATTGATCATCCTAATAAAAGGACAAAACTTTTAAAAGATCACCCTGTAGAAAATATACTGGGAGATATGCAATTTGTTGTTAAAACTAGAAATCAACTAAGTCAAATGAGTAATGTAGCTTTTATATCAACTATTGAACCCAAAAATCTAATAGAAGCATCAACTGATGATTCATGGATTTTGGTTATGCAAGAAGAATTAAATCAATTTACTAGAAATGACGTTTGGGAACTTGTTCCTAGACCAGAAAGTAAAACTATAATTGGAACTAAATGGGTTTATAAAAATAAAATGAATGAACAAGGAAAGGTAGTTAGAAATAAAGCTTGTTTAGTCGCTTAAGGTTATTATCAAGAAGAAGGAATATATTTTGATGAAACCTTTGCTCCCGTAGCAAGATTAGAAGCCATTAGGATTCTACTTGCTTTCACAAATGATAATAATTTCAAATTATTTCAAATGGATGTTAAAAGCACCTTTTTAAATGGATTTGTAAAAGATGAAGCATATGTCGAACAACCACCACTTTTTGAAAATGATAAATTACCAAATCATGTTTACAAACTTAAAAAAGCACTATATGGTCTAAAACAAGCTTCTAGAGCTTGGTATGATAGACTAAGATCTTATTTATTGCAATCTAATTTTGAAATTGGTAAATTAGATAATACTCTTTTTATTAAAAGAAATAAAAATGATATTCAACTAATACAAGTTTACGTAGATGATATCATTTTTGGTTCAACTAATTTTGAAATGAATAAAGAATTTTCTGAAATAGTGAAAAAAGAATTTGAGATGAGTCATATGGGTGAATTAAATTTCCTTTT
The DNA here is from genome assembly GCA_030765085.1 of Allium cepa. Taxonomy (NCBI): domain Eukaryota; kingdom Viridiplantae; phylum Streptophyta; class Magnoliopsida; order Asparagales; family Amaryllidaceae; genus Allium; species Allium cepa. The sequence goes on along the minus strand of CM060929.1, from coordinate 695,767,831 downwards.
AGGATTACAAATAAAAAAAATTAGATAATGGTATCTTTATTAGTCAAGAAAAATATGCTAAAGACCTAATTAGTAAATTTGGTTTGACCACTACAAGTGGAAAACCCACTCCCATGGCAACCAATGAGTACCTTAGTAAAGAAGATCTCTCGAAAGATGTAGATCAAAAATTATATAGAGGAATGATTGGCTCATTACTCTATATTACTGCTAGTAGACCTGATATAATGCATAGTCTGTCTTTATGCCAGATATCAATCCCAACCTAAAGAGACTCACTTAAAAGCCGTGAAATGAATCATAAGATATGTTAAACACAGGTCTGACTAGGGTTTATTCTACCCTAAAAATGATTCTTTTGACTTAATATCTTACTGTGATGCTGACTATGCTGGTTGTAAATCAGACCGAAAAGTACAAGTGGGACTTGTCACTTTTGGGGGCATTCTCTGATTTCTTGGCTTAGTAAAAAACAAAACACAGTTTCTTTATCAACAACTGAAGCAGAGTATATTTCTTCTGCTTTGGCTTGTTCTCAAGCAATATATGTGAAACAAACCTTAAAAGATTTTGGTTTAAATTTCTCAAAATCTCCAATTTATTGTGACAATACGAGTGCGATAAATTTATCCAAAAATACTACTTAACATGCTCGAACTAAACATATTAATATCAGACATCATTTTCTCAGAGATAATATAAGCAAGGAAGTAGTTACTCTCGATTATATCAATTCTGAAAATCAAATTGCTGATATCTTAACAAAACCTTTAAATGAATCAATATTTACTAAATTAAGAAGAGAATTAGGAATTTTTTCTATAACTGAAATATAAAATATAAAATATAAATAACAAGTGTAATTAACAATTGGTATCAAAATAAATCGAAGAGTTAAATTTTAAAAAGACCATTGTGACATCCCTTAGGTATACATGTCGACATATAACGTTTTTGATTTTTTTTTAAAATTTTCCCACCAAAATTCAAAAATTTAGTTATATAATCTTCTCAATTTCGACTTTTCATTCATTCTCTCTATTTTCTCTTCATTCTCTCTTCTGAAATAAATAAAATCATGGCTTCATCCTCAAAATCAAACATAAAATCAACTTTCTCATTTCCCTCTCCTACTTCTGGTTCATTCCAATGCACTACTCTTGCTTGTGTAACGAAAATAGAGGAGGCTATGATTGATGTACTTCAGATGTTAACTGAAATTCAAGTAACTCAACTTCGTATGGCAAAGGAACACGAAAGGCAAGGCAAGATTCTTAGGAATTTGCAAAAATTCCTAATGAACAACCAGGCCAACCCTATCTTAATCGATGAAGACTCTTCACTCAATCAAGAACAAGAGGCCAGCGACGAAGAAGAAGAAGAACCCATGGAAGAAGCACACGAGGAGGATGACGACCAAGTAGTGTGTGTTGGAGAAGTGTGTTTCGAAAAAAATGGAAATCTTGTCGAACAATGTGGAAATTTCTGTTTCCACTATCCAAACTGTTCGATTCATAGATCTCCTATGTTCAGCAACATAGATTAGTTTCTTCTCTTTCCTTCCGTTGTTGTTTGTGTTTTTATGTTTTCCAAACGGAAATTTAAATACAACCTTATACGTAATAAATAACTCGTGTTCTTATATGTGTTTTTATTATAAGTATTATTGTGAATTCTTAGTTACGATAGTTAATAGTTTAGGACTATGTTTTAGTATTATAATTAAGTGTTGATTATTTATGATAGCACTATCATTATAATCACATGTCATAGAGTAATAGTTTTAAGGGGAGTTATATAATTTGGAGTTATCTAGTTTAGATAAAGTTTTTGTTGATGACAAAGGGGGAGAAATATAAAATAGGATAGTTAGGTATAGATTAAGGGGGAGTTGTTAGTTTTAGGGGGAGTTGTTAGGATAGTAATAATATTTTATAAACAAAGGTTGTCATCATCAAAGAGGGGGAGATTGTTAGTCCATGAGATGATGGTTTTGATGACAACAACCTTAGAATAGATTATAAAATATAAATACTAACATTATAAGTTTATATATATATATATATATATGTAGGATTTAACCGTGCAGGTACTAAGAATGAAGACTGTACAGTATAGAGATTCAAGATATCAAGATAGAAGACTCATGAGTATCAAGATTATCAAGAGTTCAAGATTTCAAGGATAAGTATTTTTTATTATTATTAGGAATTTTTCTTAAAACTCTTAGAAAAGCACTGACATCTTAAAATTCAATTTATTCGTGGAATGGAATCCACGTCGAGCCCGTTAAAGGGATGGAACCCTAAGTAGGATGGAACCTACGAAAAATCTAGCGGAACATTGTTTTGTATCCGCTAACTTTTATTCAAAATGATTTTTCAAAATTATATCCTATTTTCAAATTGTTTTCAAAACTTTCCTTTTAAAAGATTCAAAACCCTCGATCCTGATTTTAAATAATTTTAGCCTAAAAAACATCTTTATTTTTAAAGTCAAATTACTCCTGATTTTAAACTATCTTTTTAAATAATATATTTAACTTTTAAACATTTATACTTAGATTTAAATATAAATTTATAGTTAAAATCTATATTTATTATTCTTTATATTTACTTATGAATTTTAACTATAGTCAAGTATATTTATAAAGTTTAAAATATTTTTCATATAAGATAAAGGTTATTTTCAAAGAAAATCAAAAACACCAAAAAATCCTTTGGGATGTCGACATGCCTAGCATGACCATGTCGACATGGTGACAGTTTGATTCAAAAATTCAAATTTCAAAATAAGTGTCTATTCGCCATAACTCTTCATGAATGGTCATGGCTGTTGTTCTTCTGTAAATAGGGGTCAGTTTCAACGAATTTTCAATCACTTATTTTTTGGTTTTCACTCCTCTTCTTCTTCCTCATTTCTTAATACATATTCTTATCATTACTCTGTCGAAATCAACATTGAATCATACTCGATTCCTTCTAGTTTGATTCTCTATCACTATCTCTACAAGATTCTCAGTGCTATTCAGAGTATAGACTTCTTTGTAATCTATTAAATGAGAAAAGGTGTGATTGTAGCCTTGGAAATCAATCAAAAGGGAAAAGGTGTGATTGTAGCCTTGGTAAATCAATTGGGTAAACTTATGGCCCGGAAATCAAGTATCTCTACCCAGAGGATCGAAATTCTGGAGGGTGTACCTCGTAGCCTTGAAACCAAGGGTGTAGTTGTACAATTGCTTTTGAAAGGAAATCCGTACTTGTGTTGCGGGACTGGATGTACGGTAACTCCGAACCAGTATAAAATCCAGTGTGTTCTTTCCTTTACTGCTTTTATTTTATTTCAGCATCTGTGATTGTTTCTGTGATCATACCTGTGTCTGTATATTGCATACTTTTGTGTCTAAATTAACATAAATTAAAAAGATGTAGTCATTCTTTATTAACACTATTCACCCCCCTCTAGTGTTAATCTTAGCCTTAAGATCCGTAATCCGCATTTCTCACAAATATAATAGGCAAAATTTATTTCATTCACCTATATTAAAAAAAATATTATGTCGGTCTGTCCTATTAAGTGTTTAGAAATCCCTATTGATGTCATAGCGTCCCATGCACCAACTAGAATTTATAAATACAAAACGGAACAAATTAACACAATATTAAAACCTTTTTATAACACTAACAAATACGCTCTTTCATATATACACTCAACGACTCATCATGGGGTATCACTACCCTATTAATAAAAAGTCAGACCCCATAATGCTAAGGTTTATTGCTAAACCAAAGCTCTGATACCAGATGTAACGGCTCGCCTTTCGCACGGTTTAAATCGACGATAAAGCACAAACGTCAGACTTAAATCATACAAAAGGGCGGATTGTTATGGGGTAAATAAGAAGAAGCAGAGAAAGAAAAAGAACAAACAGAATCTTACAGTGGAATGATAAAATATAATAATCAAATATACAGTTCATGAAGTTGTTTCACAAAATATTTGATTTTACTTATACAATACATATCAGAGTTACACATACCATAGAATAATAATTATGCTATGGAATAAAATGGTGTAGTGGAATAATATAGTAGATAATAGTAATACAAATCTTCGTCTTCGTCCTCCAGAATAAAATCTTCAAATCCTGAAATACTCGGACTAACCTGAACGAATTGAAAGGACAAAACACTCGAGTCAGAACTAAAAGATCTTATGTTAGTTAAATCAACAGTAAAATAAATATAAGTGCAGTAACTTAAAATATGCTCGGGATTCGCATCTCCTAAGGATCCGTTAAACTATTTACTATGTAGTAATACTTCGCTATTATAATAGTGTCTGTTAGTAAAATAAACTTACTTTAAAATATCGTTAAGGAGTGACCCAATATTCCCCTTAACACATAATATATTCTCATAGTCTATATAGTAATGTAATCTCTCCCGTACTGGGCGTCGTCAGGGGGCACTCCATAGGTATGGTACAAAACAAAATCGTATAAGGCGCACTAGGGTAGGTGACATGGCACAACTAGGCAATGCCAAGGTAGATATACCAATTACGCTTCCGGGTCGGTGGTAACGCATAGCCGCAGCTACCGCCCACCTCGAGCCACACCCCCAAATCAAAGAAATCAAAAGTGGCCACCGAATAAATCCAAAAGTTAGAGTATAATATCGAAGGGATGTGTCCGATAAAAGGTGCTACCTTCTTAACCCGTCAATCGCTCTTGTTTTAGCCACCTTATGCCAACTCACGGGAGTCGAGTCCATGTATTTACCTCAAAGGAAACACCGCCACCATCCTACTTCATTCTGGAATCTCCACCGCGTACACGGTTGTGAAAGTGGTTTTCGGAGTTGGTAGAGAGTATGACAACTTCCGATCCCGGTCTCTTCAACAACCAAACGTTATTATAACACCGCAGTCATTTTAAAATAATTATACTTCAACACAAAATAAATATTCATTTCAAAACCATAAAATTACGATATCATTTTCGTTTAAAAACCAAATCAATATGATATCATTTATAAACCCAAATCAATATAATATCATTTTTATTTCAAATATATCCTTTTGCCAAAATCATAGCATTTTCGAAGTTATAATACCTTGAAACCCATAACTTTGAAACATAACTTTTAAAACTTAAATGGTTTAAATATTAGATTACTTTATATAATAAATAGCTTCTTTAAATTTACAAATCAATTCCAAATACAGATTTGAAAGCTCCAAATAAACCATTTAAATTTTCATATGTTTCAAAGCTTTAAATAATCCACCATTTTAAAATTAATTCTTTGATAATACCATATACATCAATTTCAATTACTATTATTTAGACTTGAAATTTGAAATGTTTACTTTAAGAATCCAATATCATTTAAGTAAAACTTTTAAACTCCAAATAACTGGATATTCTTTCAATTATTTAACTTGATATATTTATTTAAATCAACTTGATATCCCTTTAAATCACTCTAAACAAAAATCAAGTTATAAAAATCATACCCTTTATATCCTCAATTTTATTAAATTTCAAATCAATTTCATATTTATCTTCCAACTTAATTTTTATTTAAGTCATTAAAACTCTATATATACAATATCTTAAAAAGGTACTTAACCATATAATATAAAACAATCAAACTCCATGAATAAACTTATTTTTATTACACAAATTTATACATAGCTTAAATTCAAGAATTTAACTATATATATAAAAATAATATTAATATAATATCAAAATTTAATATTTATCAAACCGTATACTTTTTTCCAAAACCATAGAAATCAATTTCAAATAATTTTTATATATATAGGCCCCGGTGTCCGTATATAATTTTCTTTCCTATGGTCAAGTGATACTGATATCTATTATTTCAATCTGTAATTTAAAATAAAAATACGGTTGTAAATCATTTCAAACCGCAATCTCGAATCAATAATGACAAATCAATAAAGAACTTGTAGAGTATGATGATATAAATAAAACACCCATTCATCCATTATAAAATTATACATCCATCACAATCATCATCTAAAACAATCAATCAATATCAATATATAACTGATAATATTTAACATGTAATTAACTGGCATTTATATTTAATAATAAATTAAATAATGATTTAATTTAAATAAATGCAATTAATTGAGATGATGATTAAAATATACGAAACAGTCATAAATAAATGCATAATCACAACGAAAATTAAATTGAACAAACATAATAAATTTTAGAAGTTGTGAGTGGGTTAAAACACTCACCTTTTAAATTTAAATTGAATTCAAATCCAATTTAAACCCAAAAATTGCACAGTCTTCTAATTTGTCCAAACCAACGCCAAAATATCCAGAATTTTGATACGAACCTAACGGAGAAAACCGCGCGTGAATTGGATATCGTATGTGAAAGATTTTCGCGTTTGAATGATTGAAATCAAAATTTAAAATAAATAAAAGGAAAATAAACGAACCATAACAGATGCCACGTCATAGGCTATAACCTACACACGCGAATTTTCGATCAACGAAAAAAACCCTAGCGCACTCGATAACAACCCAGCTGCCACAAACCTCTCCGATAATCCAATTTCTACCGCCCCTCTGAGCAACATCGACTCGATCAGAACGTGCCACTGCCTCGACCAATCCGAGCCGCTCCACCCAGTCGTCGCGCGCTATCCTCCGATCAACCCAATCAGAACCACTGCCGCCGGGATCAATTTTAGATCGTGGTGACGTCGTGCAACTCCAGGCCCATGCAACCGTGCTGATCTTCAAGCCTCGACGTTCTCCACCAGACCCTGCCCTCCGATCGACCTCAAATTGAAGATCCACCGTTGATTTAGCATGTGGCCTATGAACGACCGAGGTTCATCTTGAATTTCAGGACAAACGAGTCGTCGAATCGAAATACGAACAGT